>OZ012737.1:214414295-215614295 GCA_963859935.3 Lathyrus sativus | reverse complement strand
GTCTAGTTCTTCTCAATTTCTGCTTTACAGGTGGACACGCTTCTCGAAGAGGTAGATGATGAACCACTATATCTGTATCGAGTCCTGGCATATCCTCATATGACCAAGTGAAGACGTCTCTATACTCTCGGAGCATCTCTAACAGTCTTCTCTTGACATCATCTTGCAACACCGCCCCTATCATAACTTCTTTCTTATCTTTCTCTATGCCCAGATTGACAACTTCAATCTCTTTTTGATGAGGCAGAATGACCTTCTCCTCTTATCTCAACAGTCTGGCAAGCTCTTCAGGCAGGTCTTCATCTTCATCAATCTCTTCTTCAGCTTGAAAAATTGATTGTCAAAATCATATTGAGTCCTAGATGAATCTGAAGCGGTGGCATCTGTGATATGAAACCTGCATGATTGATGTTTTATGCTTAAAATGATATGCAAACAAGCACAAACCACATTGTCATTTTATTGTCAAAAAATAAAAGCAGAAAAACAGGGATTAAAACATCTGAATGCATAAAGACGCCTTTTGATTAATGATAAAAACCAAGTTTAAATGTAAACAAATAAGGGCCCTACAAATGAAAACCACTACATCTTGGGCAGAACGCAGGGCCACACATAATCAAAATAGATAAATTACTCTTCAAAGGACATTTAGACGACTTCCTCGATGGTCTAATTGGACAAGCTTTGGCCAGGAACACACGGATGAATCCACGCGTCCATATCACAATCATTGCCCCCTTCGTCTTCAGATACGGAGTTGATTATGTCAAAGATAACCCCACCACTGGTAAACTGCACTAGCCCTCAGTAGCTTGGAGTACTCTGTGAGGAGGAAGATGGGTTGTATCACAGTCCGAATCAGTCCTGCTTGTTGGGAATACTGAGCACTTGGCCCCATCCTTGTGAAGAACCAGACTCCACCACAACTTGAGCTTCTTTGAAAGAAGACATAGAAATCTCGGGAGTACTGTCCACAACAGAAGGTTTCTCTTTAACCTGAACAGCTTCGAACGCATGGCACAAGGTTTCGTGGATTTTCCCATCCACCTCTACATACTTGAAGGATGATAGTTGGCTAATCATTATATCTTCTTCACACACACGGTGACAATATTCCCTCCAACCATGTACTTTAGCTTTTGGTGCAAG
The DNA here is from genome assembly GCA_963859935.3 of Lathyrus sativus. NCBI lineage: Eukaryota > Viridiplantae > Streptophyta > Magnoliopsida > Fabales > Fabaceae > Lathyrus > Lathyrus sativus. The sequence continues at coordinate 215,613,143 of OZ012737.1, read as the reverse complement.
GTCGAAGTAACCACACCTGCATAATGAATCCCGGGTCGACCAAGAAAACAGCTGTACGCAGGCTGAATGTCCATTATATAGAAAACAACATTAAAGATTTCTGGGCCCACTTGAATAGGGAGAGTAACTTTACCAAACACCAATCTTCTCGTCCCATCAAAGGCTCTTACGACTAGATTATTAGGAGTACAGATCACACCCTGGGTGTCGAATTTCATTAGAGCCTTCTTGGGTATCACGCTGGGTGATGACCTAGTATCCACCAAGACATGTGACAAGACAACTCCTCTGTGTTCAATAGAGATGTGCAAGGCATGCTTGTGATTTCTTCCCTTGTGAGTCAAGTCTAAATCCATAAACCCCAAGCCATTTCCAGCATTCACATGGGCCACGACCCCCTCAAGCTGATTTACGAAAATCTCTTGCGGCATGTAAGCCGTGTTCATAATCCTTAACAAGGCATTCCTGTGTGCCTCCGAGCACAATAACAAAGATAGAATTGATATTTTAGAAGGAGTCTGTTGTAGATGATCAACAATCTTATAATCGCTCTTTCGAATAAGACGCATGAACTCTTAGGCGTCTTTAACCAGAGAATCTTTCTCTCCTTGCTGTAAACTTTCTTCCACTACAGCTTTTCCTTTTCCTTTATCAGGCCTCTCCACATCAACATATGGTGGTGAAAACACCCTACCACTTCTTGTCAATCCACCAACTCCAACTGCATTGTCAACGAATGACCCTTCACACGATGTTCCCATCAACTCTTGCTTCTGGCCGTTATAAAAGACCTCTGCCCCATAATTCCAAGGGATGGCTTTGGTACTTTCGTAAGGTATTGGTTTGGCTTTGGTAATAATCACTGGTGCTGGCCTTGGCGGCGCTGATATATTTATTATTCTGTAAGGGATTGAAATCGTAGGGACTTCATCCCGTCCAGTGTTAATCTTTTTCACATCTTTTTCCTCTATCATCCTGTCAAATTGCAATACACCTTCATTCATCAGATATTGAATATGATTCCTCAGATCCGCACAACCCTCAGGGTGAGCAACACAACCTTCACAACTTTCCCCACAACCTGGAAAACTCCTCCTTTCAACAACCTGTTTTAACTAAGCTCAATGGTGTTCTCAATTTTGCGACGTCCATTACCAAATTCAGCTCTTCTTCTTCAATAACAACATTAACTCTGACCTCTCCATGATTAGGCATTGGGTTCTGAACCACGTTCGGCGCGTCATTGGTGAAATTAATTGCCTTGCTATCAAGGAGATCTTGCACCTTGTGCTTGAAAGCCTTACAATTATCTATATTGTGGCCTGGAGCACCTGAATGGAAGTCACATCTCGAATTCGCGTCATAACCTGGAGGTGGCGCGCCTGTGAGAGGTACCAACGTTTTCTTTTGGATTAATTGAAGTTGAAGCAAATGCTGTAGAAGTTGAGAATACGGCATAGGCGGTATGTTAAACTACCTATTCATTATTCTTCCTCGGTCCTGAAACCGGCGTGGTGCATAATTATGTTGTTGTTGTTGAGGTGTTGCAGAAATGGTTATGCTGGCAACCTGTGGCTGTTGTTGATATTGTTGTGAACATTGCGCCCTACTCCTGTTCTTGTTTCTGAAACCTGTAACTACACTCGTTTCACCTTCCCTCTTGTTGGAATTACCAAAAGTCTTTCTCCCTCCACCAGATATGGACCATTCTCCTGCTTGAATCTTACCCAACTTGATACCATTCTCCACCCTCTCACCGGTAATAATCAAATTAGAAAAACTTCCGGACATGTTACCAATTAACTTTTCATAATATATCCCTGGAAACATTGCCACGAACATACCAATGAGCTCTCTTTCCACCATTGGAGGCTGCACTCTTGCAGCTAGTTCACGCCACCTTTGAGCATACTCCTTGAACCCCTCATTACTCTTTTGAGAAAGATTTTGTAGTTGAACTCTATTCGGAGCCAGATCACTATTGTAATGATAATGACGGACGAAGGCCTCTCCAAGATCCCTCCAGCTTCTGATATGAGCAGGCTCTAGACCCATGTACCATTCTAGTGAAGGCCCTGACAAGCTATCTTGGAAAAAGTGCGTCAACAGCTTTTAATCGTCTGAGTAGGAAGACATATTTCAATAGTAGGATTTGAGATATACTCTGGGACAAGTCGTCCCTTTGTACTTATCAAAGTCTGGAACCTTGAACTTGGGTGGAATCTTCAAACCTGAAATCAGCCCCAAGTTAGACATATCAAGTCTTAGAGAGTTCTGATTCTCTAGATTCTTCATCTTTTCCTTGATCAATTTAAACCTTTTATCTGCTCAGTCTGAAGACCTGCGTCTAAATCTCTCATCGAAAAGATATCATCCTGTTCATCCTCCTCACACTGAGGGCCTTCTGCCCCACGTGCAACGTCCGCTGCACCTAATATATGAGCTCCTGGTTGATGGCCTCCGCCCGGAGGAATGACAATAGTAGGAATAACATTAGCTTGAGGAGTACTCCCATTAGCCGGGGGAGGAACGACAGTGGTCCCACCATGCAAATCTCTGCTACCATGCACTCGAGCAATCAAAGGCTGGACTAGTGTTCTTAGCTGCTTCTGACCATTAGCAACCCCTTGCATGAGATCCATGAACTAAGCCATACGGTCCCTGAACTCTTGCAATTCTAGCTGAATCTGATCCATAGCTCTCTGTTGATTCCCTCTGGTCGAGTATTGGTGAAACGTCTGGTCTGCTATACTGAAACACTACTGAGATAAAAACCACAGAGAGATAACGTTAACGGAACCAGGAACACCTGCAATGCAATATGATAATGATGCACAATGCAAGCATGTAAATATGTTTCAGGGAAATTCTCCCTTTGATTCTAGTTCCACGGAAGAAGCAATAGAAGGCAGAAGAACCACAGATAGGACCACAAAATCCCTCTTATAAATAAAATGAGGATAGGAGTCAGCATACACAAAGCAGCATTAAGGAATACAATAGAGTGATCAATACGACCTCATCCAATAAGCCTGGTAATGGTCGGAGTACAAGATAATAACAATAATCAAAAGAGCGGAAGAACAAAGGGAAAACTGCATCAGCCACGGCAGCAAGTTTGGAACTCTTCTAGCAACTCCTTCGTATCCGGATGCTCAGGTCGTGCAACCAACACCTGAAAAAGAAGCTCCCTCATACTGATGACATCCTTCAGATCTTGAGCATACTCTTCCCAAGCGCCTTCTCCGAAAGCATCTTCGTGTCTGGGTTTCTTCAACTCTGCTCTCACCTTGTATTCTTCCAATGTTGCCAGAGCTTCTCGTAACTTACGGTCATTCTCATACTGACGAGATGATTCCCCTAGATCTTTTTCATCTTTAATCCAGAGCTGGGTCCTCAACTTGTCAATCTGCTGATGAAGCTCATCTTCTCTTTCCTTGTTATTGGTCAAAGTTGCATTCCACTGAGCGTTGAACTTTGATATCTCCAGGCGTGCTCTTTCTAGCTCTTTCTTCTTGTCCTTGAGGATATTGCTAGTGCTCTTCAGATCTTGTCCTACTCGCTCTCGAGCACGAATCTCTTCAGTCAATTCTTTCCCCATCTTGTTCAGAGTCTCAGTCGTCATCTTGGACAAGTAGGATGCTTCATTCTTTTCGCTTCTCAGCTGAATAACCTCCTTTTCCAACCTTTCATTCGCTTTGTGTAGTTCTTCCTTCTCAGCCCACAGTTGGTTATACTTCTGAATGTTAACTGTTGTTGGTTCCTCGGCTACCAAAGGATATAAAGGCTCTCAGGCTGCAAACGGTAACAACAACCTCTCAACCCTCTCTTGGATCCACTAAACATATGGTCCATAGGCTTTGCAATCACTTTTACCCAAAGAAGATTTTCCTTTGTTGTGGATTCTTCCTCAAGCTTTCTCCAATCTGGCTAAGGTCTCGCTGTCAACTAATCCTGTGAAATACAGAGATTCCTGTATTTCCTCCTCCTTCGGGGGTCCTTTCAGAGCATAACTAAATTGCCGAACAGCGAGAGCAGGATTATAATTGATTCCACCTTTCCTTCCTATCAAAGGAACATTGGGAAAGTTTTAACAGCTGTAGATAATCTCACTCCCAAGAAAGTCTCTGTTAAACCAAACAATATTCTCCAATGTCAAGCCCATGACCCTCTCTGACCAATCAACTATGTCTGCAGTATCAACAAAGGGTCCAACCTTAGGAAGATGATCCACAAACCATCTACAAAGAAGAGGCGCACAGCAGGAGACATTCTTTCCTCTTCTATTCTCATTCTTGTAGTGCACAGAATGGTATACATCTCCTAAGAGTGTAGGCACAAGATTCTTAGAAGCGAAAATATGGAAGGCGTCCAAGTGAACAAAGTTTGGGATATTAGGGAACAAGACTATGCCATAAATTCAGAGCGCCAAAATTGCATTGAAAACCACCCAACATCCCTCTTTAGCAAAGTGTTGGGCTCTACTCACCAAGAATGTCAGTGGAAAACTAGGGACTTTATTCCTCCACACCATCTTACCATCCAACTCAGAGATATCCAAATGAAGAGCATTGGCTAGCTTGGTCAAGTTAGGTACTGCTACAGAGTGATAGAAAGGCATATGCTCTAGGACCGGAACTGCTATCAGCATAGCAAACTCTTCCAAAGATGGCATAAAGACATAGCCTGGGAATGTGAAGCAGCGCAACTGAGGATCATAAAATCTCAGCAGAGTGTGAATACCTCCTAACTCATATCTTGAGATCTTGCAGACATGGCTCAGGATCTTCCCATAGTCCTTCCTGAAATCCTCCATGACACTGTGATTAGTTACAACAATGAGACTAAGCAAAGGCCCTATCTCTGGCGTCGGGAACTTGTAGACGACAGTCCTCTTGAAACCATGCTCCATACTGATGGTGGATTAGATTACTAGAATCAAAGGGAAAATATGCACCTGAAACACAAATACATGCAAATGTTAAAATTCAAATGAAGATGCAAATGCAAATAGGGGATCAAGACTGCTCTGCTGCTGGCTGAGATGAACCAAAATTCTGCCTCGGCAAAAAAATACTGGAATATCAGAATACCAACATACAGGAATCCATAGTATCAAAGATCAAAGGTCCGCACTGATAAGAAATCCGAGTAGGTTGAAGGTCAATTTTCTTGCATAACCCTCCCACTCACAAGGTATATACCTAATCTGATAAGGTTCGGCATCCTATGCGGTCGTCAGCGTCACAAAATTTCGAGAAACGATGATACGTTCACCATTTCTGGTTTGACATCATAGTCAAACAAAGAGGCCTCACTTAACTGACTCCCAAATGATTGGTCTCCAGAGTTGACAATTTTCAGATCCAACATCCTCTCAACTGTCCGAAACAGACAGGAAAGGAAGTCGTCAAAGAAAATATCGTCTGAACACGAATTTCATGAGGACTAATGCACGCCAAATGTACAGGTCCATCACTACTTTCCACACTAATGTATATCCTCAAGCCTGGGTATTGGGCTTATCTCTCAATGGAACAATCTCACCCAACAGCACAACAATAACATGATAATAAAGTGCGGAAAAATAAAATGCAAATTCAATACTGTACATATACAACACATATGAAGACAAATACACACCCATAAACATAAACACACAAGCGCTATGATTAACTCTCATAGGGGATGGGAAATTTCTTCCCCAGCAGAGTCGCCAGTTGTCGCTACAGCGAAAAAGTGGTCGGCTGATCGACAGAAGAGTCACCACTGAATATTATTTATCCCAAAGAGGGAAAGGAAATGATCGAAGAAAACCTGGCGAAAAGGGAAAAGCAAGGTCATTGCAACCAAATCTAGGGTTCAGGAGTCGGTTACGCAAGGGGAAGGTATGAGCACCCCTCACGTCTGTTGTACTCAACGGGATCCACGGTTGTTGTCTAATCTATGGGTAAAAAATATCTAAAGCTAACTGCTAAACGAGGGGAAATAGAAAGAACAGACTCGATAGGACATCGCCTCCCTATGCCTACGTATTCCCTCGTGCAATGGGAAAGTCAAAGTCAACGTAGTTCGGGAAACTACAGGTGAAGGGGGGGGGGGGGGAAGGTTGCTCGCCAAGACATCTTCGTCTTGTGCCTACATATCCTCACCTAGTATGAGAAATCAGAGCAAACATAGTTTGGGCTGACACGACCACTCGTTGGTTCAAGTGTTTTATTGAGTAGGGGTAAATATCCGTTCTAGCAGTTAGGGACGATGTCTGTTTGCGATAGAACAAAAACTTAACACACTCTTTCTGAAGATTAAGTTTGAAACTATCCTGAAGGATGAAGAGGTTTGATGTTGTTTTTGTGTTTTTTAGAGAAGAAGTAAGTTGAGTTAGTTTGTAACTCATGTTGCACTAAAGACTATGACATAAGAGCGAATGCGTCGCATATTGCCCAAAGGGCATACACTAAACACTCTAGATAGTGTGAGAGGAGGCCCCCCATCTATCATTCCTTATGTACTTAAGGCTCGTAGCGTACAACAATTGTTTTCATTTATTAAGTGTCTTAAGAAAGTTACGAGATGAGAAGAGAAGACATAAGACTCTAAGGGGAACTGATCAACCCTAATGTTATCATGCAATGATGGTCCTAAAGTTGGGATTGAAAAGGGATACTACCTAATGTTATCTTGCAAAGAATTGAAAGCCTAATGTCTCTCCTACTCCTATCTTAAACAGAGGGACTGGGAATCCTAAGGGATCATGGCAAAAGAGCACAAGTAAACACATAGTAATTCAATCACAGATGAAAAGAGATGAAGAAAACTTAAACAAGTCAATGCAAGATAAAATACAAACACAAATGCAAGCACAAATGTGTTGCAACTGCGAAAAACAACCGGCGGAAAACAGAAGAGTCGCCACCTTTTGTTATTTATCCCAAAGAGAGGGAAAGGAAACGATCGGAAAAACCTAACGAAAAAGGGAAAGACAAGGTCATCGCAACCAAGTCCTGGGTTAGGGAGTCGGTTACGCAAGGGGAAGGTATTAGCACCCCTCACGTCCGTCGTACTCGACGGGATCCACGCTTTTTTGTTATCTAAAGGGTTGTTTATCTATCTATGCTACAGGCTTGCGGGACAAAATTAAAAAGAAAAAGAGACTCGACAGAGCATTGCCGCTCTGTGCCTACGTATTCCCTCGTGCAATGGGAAAGTCAGAGTCAACATAGTTCGGCTAACTACGGGAGAGAAGGGGGGAAGTTCGCTCGCCAAGACATCACGTCTTGTGCCTACGTACTTTCATCTGGCATGAAAGATCAGAGCGAACGTAGTTCGGGCGGACACGAAACCATGGGTTGATTAAGTGTTTTATCCGAGTAGGGGTAAACATCCGTTCCCGCAGTTAGGGACAAAGCCTGTTTGCGGTAGAACTGAAGTTTAACAACACTCTTTTCTGAAAAAGAAGTTTGATTAATCTCGAAGGAAAAAGGTTTGAATTTGTTTTGTGTTTTTTAGGGAAGAAGTGTTATGAATTTGAGTGTTTATAATGTATGTTGTACTAAAGTCTAGAACCTAGGATCGAATGCGTCGCATATCGTCCTAAGGACGTATACTAAACACTCTAGGTAATTGAGGAGAAGCCCCTCAATCACCATTTCCCAAGTATAAGGCTCATAGCACAATATCCATTAACTTTATTAAATGTGTTAAGGTTTTATGAAGATGAGAAGAGAAGACGCACGGAAGGTCTAAGGGAAACTCGACCCTAATATTGTCATGCAAAGTGATCCTAAAGTTTGGATTGAAAGGGGAAACACCTACCCTAATGTTATCATACTTAGATTGAACGCCTAATGTATCTCATACTCCCATCCTAAACGGAGGGACTAGGAATCCTATGGGGATCATGGCAAGAAAGCACAAGAAAAACAAAGGAAGAATCAATCACTAGTAGAAAAATGCAAACATGAAAATGCACAATTAGAATGGTGGGAGGGAGGAAAAATGTGTGGGCAGTAGCCACCACAAGCGCATCTCGACCTCAAAAGCGATGCAAGAATGATGCAAACATGTGGAGAAAACAAGAGATGAAAGAAAACGAACATGCAAACCAACGAGCAATTTGAACCACATACACGAGCATGCAAACAATTGAAAAATGATCATACATATCAACAACATCATGATTAATCAACCACGAACAGTGGCAAACAGCCAAAACAATTTGATCCCAATGCATCACACTTATCTATGATGATTCGAATCGAACCGGTATGCGAACATGCAACAAAACAGCAAATATGGCATTCTGGTACAGTGTTAATCGGTTAACACCTTAAAATGTTTGAAAAATATGAAGTTTTGAATAGGTTAATCGGTTAACCCTCTGCGTTAACCGGTTAACACTGTTAACGTTTAGAAAATTTTGAAAGTTTGAATTGGTTAACCGGTTAACCATATAGGTTAACCGATTAACACTGCACCAGAAGTGAAAAACAGCAACATAAAAAGCACTTAATGCACAAAATCACTTAATCAAGTGATCCAACAGATCAACTTATCAAATAAGCACGAAATTACACCTGCAAACAGAAAACCAATAGACACGCAAACATGTCTACACAACACAATCACAATTCACACGGATCAGAATCCACCAAAATTCAATCGAATATGAAAATCATCATGGAAATGCAAATAAGCTCAAAAATGTTATGGATCTAGAATCTCCAACCTTCGAAACGGAGATTTGCTCCGGTTAGTGTTGATCTTGATGTAATTGAGTAGTTTAAACGTTAGAAATCCGGAAAACTTTAAGATCCAAGCCAATTGTGGTTGTACGAACGAAGATCCACCAAATTCGAGTCGAAACGCTTCAAATAATCACTTCCAACTCAAGCTCCAAAATCAGATCTCAATTTACACGAAAATTGATAATGAAAATTGATCCAAAGATGAGAATGGATGAAGGTTTATGCTCAAGAATCCATTTATTTCAATGAAAAGTCAATGAATCCTAATGAAAAAGAGCTTTGATAGTGGTTTTTGGAAATGGAGAAGTTGAGAGAATTTGAGAGAGAATTCTTGATCAATTCTGAAAAATGAAAGTGAGAAATGAGAATTGGCTCCTTTTGGTTTGGAGTAGATCACTTAAATACCATCTAGGTTTGGATCCCAAAGGTGGGGTTTGGACTTTGGATTGGAAAGTTGGTTTGGAGCTAGGCATGGGAATTTGGAGGGAAAATTGAAACAACCAACTTTCAAGAACATTCTAGATCCTTCGTTTTGGTAAAAATGAGTTTCAAGGTGATCAAAATTGGACCCTAAGTGCAAATGGCTTGCAAGATCACGTACAGGGCAAAATCTGCTATAGTTAACCGGTTAACCATATGTGTTAAATGGTTAACACTGTTAAAGTTTCAAATCTGAGATGATTCACCAATGGTTAATCGGTTAACCATATGTGTTAACCGATTAACACCTTCAAAAATTTGAATTTGGCGCCTTTTGGAGGGAAACCTGCCTGTTTGCCTGTTTCTCGCCGTTTTGAGCTCTGCTAAGCTTTCAACACTTGCTCTTGAATACTGTGACTGTGATAATGCTGGATATAGACTGAATGTTGTCTCCTGATCTGAGCATAACCTACAAAATAAAATCGGCCGCTGGGAAAAATAAATGTCGTTTCTTCTGATGCTCGCTGCTCAGTTGCTTGCACGGGAATGAAACTTGAGCCACGGGAACCTTGATCCCCTGCCTCGAGAACCAATGCTATGCGAAATGCTGATGCCATATGAAATGCAATGAAACATAGGCTAGGTAAAGAAATAGGTTTGGCAAATTTTGGGTTGCAACAGCCCCCCCTATTCAAACGGCTTGGACCTGACTGGGTGAGAAGTGAACGACTTTCAACCAATAAAGGTATAAGACGGTTGAATACCAACGAACCCGAAAATTTGCCAACCGCAGAAATAAACTGCAAACTCTGCTCGAGGACAAGAAATCTCCGGAAAGAACCGATAATGATGGTTGCGCAGCAACCAGCTGAATGATTGGCACTCAAATGGAACGTCAGACATTGTCGTCAGGCATTTATACTTAATTGACGCCATCCTTGATCTTGTCGTCAGGATCCTGTTAAACAAAACAGGTAACAACTCCATGTATAGTATCTGACATTGCCGCCATGCACTCGCGGGGATAAAACGTTCTGACCTTGCCATCAGATAACCATCAGGTAGATAACATCACTCAGCATTGCCGCCAAACTCCTGCAGAAGATAACCAATTCTGACACCACTGTCACGCATACACAAACATGATGAACACCTGACATCACCACCAGACCACCACAAAGTTAATAGAATACCCGACATTGCGGCCTGGATACCACGAAGCTGATAAAGATCCGACATTGCCGCCGAACAAATCAAAAAGTAGGCAGAATGCCCGACATTACCGTCATAATACCACCATACTAAAGCACATCTGACATTCCCACTAGGACAAACAGAACCTCTAACATTATCGCTAGAACAACCGATACACCTAACATTTGCGCTAGAACCAAGGCATCCAACAAACGTCTGACATAGCCGCCAGAAGAACCGAAATATCTAACATTGCCGCTAGAAACAAGGCATCCAACATTGCCGCTAGGAAACCAACAAACGTCTGACATAGCCGCCAGAAGAACCGAAATATCTAACATTGCCGCTAGAAACAAGGCATCCAACATACGTCTGACAGAGCCGCCAGAAGAACCGAAATATCTAACATTGCCGCTAGAAACAAGGCATCCAACATACGTCGCTAGGAAACCAACAAACATCTGACATAGCCGCCAGAAGAACCGAAATATCTAACGTTGCCGCTAGAAACAAGGCATCTAACATTGCCGCTAGGAAACCAACAAACATCTGACATAGCCGCCAGAATAACCGGGATATCTAACCTTGCAGCTAGAAAACCAAAACGCCTAACATTGCTGCTAGATGAGCATAGAGATCCATTAACGTATGCCATTGTCGTCAGGAAAAACACGAATGTCTAATATTACCGTTAGATGTTCCTGAATTGAAGGAATGTTTGACATGGTTGCCAAACAAGTACAACATCTGACGTTGCCGCTAGAAAAACGTAATACCTGACATTGCCGCCAGAACAACTAAACCATATGCAACCATCTATAAACCTATGACCTTGCCGCCAGACAACCGAGAAATATCTGACATTACCGTCAACACACCCCAAAGATCCGACATTGCCGCCAGAACACTGCAGAGACCGATACGTCTGACCTTGCCGTCAGATATCCGCTAAATAAAAGCGGACAATCAAACCCGAAAGCTGGATCCATGCGAAGTTGAAACCACCTGAGGATAACGATCACGAGGAAACCTTGATGGGGAACATGTAACCCTACTTTGGGAGTGCAAGGAAACTTAACAAGGCCACTCTGCTGAGGAACAAAGAGGAACTTAAACAGGAAACTTTGTTAGGGGTCATATGATGAGATACACACATCTATCATGAATCTCCTGCCGAAGCCCGAACGCCTGCTCGGATTTGGGGAGCGGACTATCACCAATCGAAATCTGGTGACGTCACTGGGAATAACATAAATCGGGGCGAAATAAACGCATCAAGTCTATCAAGACTGAAGACCAACACGGGTGAAGATAATGGTCACCTGCTGGAAATATACCTGAAATTAAGGAGGTAACTACCTGGCTTATGTTTCAGAGTGCATATGTTTTAAAATGGCGTAATGCTCCATACGAAATGGAAATGCTACGCATTTGAGGATGCTATGCACGATGCAAAATGCAAAGGGATCGCTCTAGCAAAATAAATGCTGGAGAGACGAGGCCAACCCCGCTGGGGAAACAACCGACCCGGCAGGGGATAGCCTGCACGTGCCAATAGCAATTGGACTTAGGCTGAGGATGCGAAACTTGAATGGCTAACTCAGCTGGGAGAAGAAGCAACCCTGCCGGGGAAAACTCATACATGCTGAACCACTACGGGGATAGACCCTGCAACGGTCTGGTGGAAGGAACCTGATCTCGACTCGCTGGGGGAGTAAGCATATACCTGCAATCTACAGGGATTAACTGTGTACCTGCCCACTGCCGGGGACAACGGGTACATACTTGACCATTCTTGCTATCTTGCACATAATTCTACTAGGGGTAGAGATGCCAACTCCAACTGCTGAGGAATGCACTCTAGTTGGGGAGAATCTATCTCTGCTTGGGGAGACAACTCAATGCTCATAGTCCAATGTTCAGACTCTGTGGGGAGACACAACTAAATCTGTCGAGGAGCTTCCACTTCTGCTCGGAAAGAAATCCCATCGTGATTTGCCGGGAAGTGGGCCTCACACCTCTGCTTGTGGATTAGATGCAACATGATCAACCGTCACGGTCTACCGACAATTCTTAACCGTACCCCCTCTGCTTGGGGAAATAAATTCAACCTTGTCTAACCGGAGAGTAGGTCTCACACCTGCCACTGGTGACTTCTCTAGGGAAATAACGAGGATACATCTCTGCCGACGTGCCCCGAGGATCACAATCCTGCAATAAAATGAACAAACAGACAAGATACCCTTCACAAAGGGACCCACCGAGGTTATCATCTGTGACAATGTTTAGGTGATTCAAAGCTTTAACAATTATTGGCCTAGGCCAGCAAGTTTATGTATGCGCATTTTGACAAAAACATTGGGCATTTTTTTCGCAAACAAAACAGGTAGAAGCTAAAACAACCACAATGCAAACAAAGTATTGAATAGCATGTTCAATGATAAAAGTAACCTGTAAATAGGCAAAATGTTTTACAACAGATGCAAGCTCCTGAAATGAGGAAGCTGCGCAAATATATACAGAAATATACAAAAACATATACAAATGTCGGCGAGGTGGCATAGACAAACACCATGAGCTGATCCCTCCATGACTCACTCGACTTCGATACTTCTCCGATGCTTCTTCTCCAGAAGAGATTGACTTGGATGAGCGGCCCTCAGGTCTCCCCAAACCACTAAGCAATGAAAGTTCATACGTGGACCGCAGTCATTTGCTTTTCGAGTCCCTAACTTTTGCATGACCCGCCCTTTCGGGTTTTCGATTCACCGGGATACCCATTTTTGCCAAAGCCGCCCTCTCAGGTTTTTGGCTTTGCGGGTGTACATCTTTTCATTTATATCCCTAATTTTTGCCCGAACCTTTTATTTTTCTGGTTCGCCGGGATGCCCCATTTTTTCTTGGATATTCTTTTTCTTTCCAACGGGTCATTTTTAAGCAAAAAATTTTTTAATTGCGTCCACCTTCACAGGGGACGTGAAATCTTCGCCAACCATCATGAATAACAGTAAGGCTCCTCCCGAGAAGACCTTTCTGACGACATATGGACCTTCGTTGTTGGGTGTCCATTTGCTCCTATGATCTGAAGTGGCAGGAGAATCTTTTTTAGCACAAGATCACCCGTCTGAAAGCTTCGAGGGCGCACCTTCTTATCATAAGCTTTCTTCATCCGGCTTTGGTACAATCGACCATATGCGATGGACGCTAACCTCTTCTCATCCATCAGGCTGCGTTGATTCAATCTATTCTTTATCCATTCTGCCTCATCGAGCTTCACATCGAACATAACTCTTAAAGAAGGAATCTCGACTTCTAGCGGTAGGACAGCTTCCATACCGTACACTAGTGAGAAAGGAGTTACCCCGGTTGATGTACGTATCATCATACGATAATCGTGCAAGGCAAAGGGCAACATCTCATGCCAATCTTTGTATGTGACAACCATCTTTTGCACTATCTTTTTGATATTTTTGTTGGCCGCTTCGTCAACACCATTCATCTTCGGCCGATAGGGCGATGAGTTTTGATGTTCAATCTTGAAGTTCTGGCATAACTCCTTCATCATATTATTGTTCAAATTCAAACCATTGTCATTAATGATCCGCTCGGGAATTCCATATCTACAGATGATGTCTTTCTTTATGAACCTGGCTACCACTTGCTTGGTCACGTTAGCGTACGAGGCTGCTTCCACCCACCGTGTGAAGTAGTCGATGGCTACCAAAATGAAACGGTGCCTATTAGATGCAATGGGTTCGATCTTGTCGATCATATCGATGCCCCACATGGAGAACAACCACGGGGAAGACATGACATTCAACGGGCACGGCGGCACATGGATTTTGTCTGCATAAATCTGGCATTTGTGACATCTCTTCGCGAATTTGAAACAATCTGACTCCATCGTCAGCCAATAATACCCTGCTCGTAATATCTTTCGAGTCATGGCATGTCCGCCGGCGTACGTACCAGATGTGCCTTCATGGACCTCTTCCATAAGCAAGCTTGCTTCTCTTTCGTCCATACATCTGAGTAGCACTAAATCATGATTCCTCCTGTAGAGAACCCCATCCGGGTTGAGGTAGAAATTGCCATACAACCTCCTAAGAGTCTTCTTATCCTGGGTCGACGCCCCCCACCGGATACTCCTTGGTCTTGAGGAAGTTCTGGATATCATAGAACTACGGCTTGCCATCAGAAACCTCCTCAATGGCGAATATGAATGCTAGCCTATCAAGGCAAGACATGACGATTCTTGGAGCTTCATTCCAAAAATTGACCTTGTACATCGAGGTTAAGGTTGTCAGAGCATCAGCCATCTAATTTTCCGCTCTTGGCACATGGTGGAATTCCACTCGATCGAAGAAGGGTAGCAGCCTCCTCGCATAATTCATGTAAGGGACCAAGTTTGGTTGCCTGGTCTCCCACTCCCCTTTGATTTGGTTAACAACGAGTGCTGAGTCACTGTATACATCCAAGTTTTTGATTCTCAAATCAATGGCTTCTTCTAAACCAATGATGCATGCCTCATATTCTGCTTCGTTGTTGGTGACCGAAAAAGTTAATTTGTCAGTGAATGGAATGTGAGATCCCTGGGGAGTCGTAATGATTGCCCCAATCCGACTTCCATAGGAATTAACTGCACTGTCGAATATTAGCTTCCACTGGGAGCCAAGCTCTGGTCCTTCATCGGGCAGTGGTTCATCATAGTCCTTCATCTTGAGGAACATAATATCTTCATCGGGAAACTCAAACTTCATCGGCTGATAGTCTTCGATAGGCTGTTCGGCAAGGTACTCTGACAGAACACTTCCTTTGATGGCCTTTTGGGATACGTACTGGATGTCGTACTCTGTCAGTACCATCTGCCACCTCGTAATCCTCCCTGAAAGGGCTTGCTTCTCGAAGACATACTTGATCTGATCCATCTTCAAAATTAGCTTGGTTGTGTGATTGAGCATATACTGTCTTAAACGCTTGGCTGCCCATGCAAGCGTGCAACACGTTTTCTCCAGCATTGAGTAACGGGACTCACAATCTGTGAACTTTTTACTCAAATAATAAATGGCATGCTCCTTTATTCCAGTCTCGTCATGTTGACCGAGAATGCAACCCATGCTATTCTCAAGAACCGTCAAATACATGATTAAAGGCCTTCCAGCGACTGGGGGTATCAAAATTGGAGGCTCCTGCAAATACTGTTTTATTTTGTCGAATGCCCTATGGAAATCCTCATTCCAGACTGTTGCGGTGAAAATTGGATATCAAGCTATTAAATTAACTTGAATCTTAATTCTTTTACAACCGAACTTTAATTTATCCAAAGGAAAGGTCTAAATAAAGAAAAACCTTTTTCTCGATGTAACGACAATGCTTAAGAGATTCGGGGATCGAGGGTTGGTTATGCCTAGGGAAGGTGTTAGCACCCTAAGCATCTGTAGTACTCTACAGGAACCTTTTGTTTGATTGCTTGCTAAGTTTGTGAAATGTGCCATGGTTTAGGGTTAGGATAAGGGATAGGTAAAGACCTAGATGGTTTTCTAAGTTTGCTCGCAAAGACATCGCATCTTCTGCCTACGTATCCTAACTAGGATAGAATCAGAGCAATCGTAGTTCACCTCACAAGGAATGGAGAACACTTGATCATGATCAAGGTTCAAAGGGGAACAAACATGATAATGGTTGTGTGGAGTTTGACAAAACTCCCTAATCTAAATTGTAACACTCAAAAGGGGGAGTAAAAAATCATGACGATGATTCTTACATAGAGTTGACAAACTCTATCCTAGGGTTCAAGTTGAAGAACACTCCTAGTACAGGTGGGTTTCTTAGACTTAAAGCAAAGTCTAATGGTTTATAAACTAAGGTTAGAGTGACTTAACAAAGTCAAGAGAAAGATGAATGAGCTATTCATGACACAGGGTCAATCGAAAGACTTTTCCTTTGGAAAGAGAGAGGGGAGGCAACTAGGGTGAGAGCTAACAAGCTTTATCACTTGGGGAAAGAAACATTAAGAAAAGTAATAACATGATGAAGATAAATTTATGGTGACAACCATTAAATGAACATGTTAAATTATAAACACAAGATATACATTGATGACAATCAAGGCAAATGAACAAACAGGAAATGTAACGACAGATCGAGCTTAAGTAAATTCAACAGAGGAAGCAAGATGAACATGGTAACAACCAAAATAAAATCCTAGCATGTTGACTAACATTAAGGAAAAGAGGGAAATCAAATATCATGTCATTCACAAGTAT
Source organism: Lathyrus sativus (assembly GCA_963859935.3). Lineage (NCBI taxonomy): Eukaryota > Viridiplantae > Streptophyta > Magnoliopsida > Fabales > Fabaceae > Lathyrus > Lathyrus sativus. The sequence continues at coordinate 215,596,516 of OZ012737.1, read as the reverse complement.
AACAAGAGAGAAATTCATCTGCATATATGGAAACGGTTACAGAATGCACTCTAACATGCAAGTAGTCAAAAGGGATGAACAATTAGGCAAACATGGAATTTAAAAATACTACATAAACATAGACATAAAAACAAACATAATGCAAAAAGAATGGATGCAAAATGATTAAAAATGAGGGAGATATGATTTTTTGAAGTTTGGTTGAAAAATGTCAAAAATTGACAAAAGAGTTGCCCTCCTCAGGGGTCGAACCCAGGTTCGGCTGGTACAAGGCGCTAAGGTGACAAGGTGACTACCACTGGGGTGGCTATACATCCGTTTGTAAATGCCACCCCATTAAAATATATGGGAAACATTTTAAACAGGATGGGCACAAAATATGAAGCAACAAACCATTTTGCATTTTGGTCATAACTTCTTCAATTTTCCATGGATTTGGGTGAAATTTTAGTCTAAATCATGTGGAATTTCACAAGGAACAAGATGGCATTTTTAGATTTTTGAAATTCCTCCTCCATTTTAAAACCCGATAGCACTTGCATTTTTGAAGTTTAGAATGCATTTTTAGAGGTAGATCATGCCACAGTCAGTTTTAACTCAATGCAATCATGCACACACAACACAAAAATGATAATGAATGATTCTAACCACAAATTCAGGTTGAAAACAAACAGTTGTGAAAAAATGTGTTCAAGTTGCAAATTATTGTGAATATGAAGCATGATGATGTTCAATTCAAGTTCTAGGCATATTTTGATCAAGGTAAGCATACATACACATCACATACATACTATTAAATGAATTCAAACACAAAGAAGGACTAGGATCAAACTGTCATGAGAAGTGATATTCAAATTGCAAAATAGAAAGTTTTGATGCATGAAGGATGCTCAGTTTAGTTCTATGCATACTCAAATCCAATAAGCCACATATACACATTATAAACATGATAATGGATGATTTTGAACACAAAGATTGAGCCTAAACAGACTGTAGCAAAAAATGACATTTAAGTTGCCTTTGATTTTAGGATGATGCAGTAGGATGTTCAAAACCAGATTCAAGCACATTTTGATCATATGAATCACATACACATCTCTCATATATGCAAATAAGTGAGTTCATGCAAGAAAAATGGATCAAACAGGGCTGATATGAAAGTTGGTGAGTTAAATGCAAAATGATGCTCTTAAATGCAAGTTGAATGACCAATTCAGTTCTTATGCACAAATTGACTAAATAAATCATTTACACACATTGAAAACATGTTATAGGATGAATTCAAACAGAAGGTATGGCTCAAAATAGGCTGACATGAAAAGTGGTGACCAAAGTGCAAGTTTTGACAAGTGAGAAGCATCATGATGCTCAATTTTGATTCTAGTTACATATTGATCAATCTAGTCATGTACACAAGTTATATATATGAAGATAAGTGTGTTAAAACATAAAATGGAGTTCAAATCATGCTGTAGTGAAAATTGGCTATCAAGTTGCAAAGTTAGGTTGTGAAATGCATGAAGATGTTCAAATTCAATTCCAAACATTTTTAGACTGAACTAACCATATACACACCACACATACATGATATTGAATTAGTTCAAACACAATTTGAAGCTAAGAGAGGACTGTCATGAAAAATGAGGGTGGAGTTGCAAGTTTTAATATTTTGATGCAATATTAAAAAGTGCAGTTCAACATTCTAAGCAAACTTTGATCAAGTTGATTTCACACACATATTGGATACATGATGTTGGATGAATTTGAGCACAAACTTAAACACCTCAAGGGCTGAGATCACAACTGGTATGTTCATGACAGAATTTTGATACAAGACATACACATGACACATTTTCAACATAATGTACTCAAAATGCCAAAACATGAAATTATGGTGTAAAGAAAAAATGGAGTGTCTACATACCTCTAGTAGAATGTGTTGAGCAGGTTTGATCAATAAGAAACCCAGAGAAAACTTCAAATGTACCTAGCTTTGGAGATTTCTTCTTTTTGAAGCAAGAATGCAAACTTCAAGACAGTTGGAGAAATAAACTCCACCAATGATCCTTAATACTTTAGACAGTTGAGAAATGATATATGTGAGGTGTTAGAGTGATTAGAACATCAAGCAAATGCCTAGAACAAGTTTTGACTGATTTTGTGCATTGTGGTCAAAGTAACTTGGTATGTAAGTTGACTTTTTGAATGAGGAGGTTTTTGAGTGGTTCAATGGTTGGACCACCTTCTATATCATATTTATGGGCTGTGGGGATATGTTTGGTGTGTTCGAGTGTGGAGAAATGGTTTTGGCAGCAATTGTAGCAAGGCAGATTTTTGAAGTTTTTTTGGCAATTTTGTGATTTTGGTGATTTTGGAGAAAAGTGTGAAAGGGTAGATGCTTGAGTTTTCTCTGGTTTTTAGAAGAGTTATTGTCTGGTATGAGGTGGGGAGTGCCTCTATTTATAGGCAAATGGGGGTAGTGGGCAGATTTGGAGATTTCCTTCTTAAGAAGGAAAGGTTTTCATTTTTTGAATCCAATCTCCAAAAAGAGCTTTCTTGGCTGATAGGTAAGCTTAAGTCAAGCTTCATGATGAGTTTGAAGTGGCTAAAACCAGGCTAGAAGGCATAGGTTGATGGCTGGTTCAGATTCTACTTTCCACCCCATGCTTGTCATTGATTTCAAATGCAAGTTGCAAGGCCACTTGCAAGCCCACTTGCAAACTTGGCAAATTCACCTTCCTCTGCATTTTCATTGTATTTCCATGCTACAAAGTTTCTACATATTAGATAAAACATGTTTCAAAAGCTGAGATTGACCCAATTGATCAAAGAAATGATTTTTGAAAGTTTGTCAATATGGGACTCAAGTGTGAAAACACCAACTTGCCAAATCCATAACTCTCAGTTCACAAATGCTATTGAGATGTGCTAGTACTTTTTAGAAAGCCCTCAAACAGCTCTAAAGCATTCATATTTTCTTGAGTTTCAAATTCTCAAAGGAACTTGGCCAAAAAGCCTCTCAAAGTTGCTAAAAAATGAGCTTAAAAGTGAAATTTTCTAAGTCCTTTTCCCTTCTCAAAATGAATTTGATCATAACTCCAAATCTATGCACTTTCTGATCATGGACCACTTAGGAACTTTTGTAGGATTTGTCAAGAGCTTTCTAATGAGCTTTGAACCACTTCATTTGGATGTGTGGTTAAGGAGTTATGGCTGAGCCCCTTTCAAAACCCTAATTTCCCGATTTTTTGATGACTTCCTCATCCTTGATCCAATGGTCATGAAAAAAGATAGGAAAGTGAAATATTATATAAGGAACATTTTTTATTCACACTTTGAAGTCCAATTCCTTAAATTTTAAGGGTTGACTTTTTGGTTAACCGTACGATCGATCGGTGACTACCGAGTCGTCTGTTGACACTCTGGACCTCCTGAGACTTTGACACTTCTTGAATGAACTTTATTAAGCTATATGAACTTCATGAATCATGATACCACCATTAAAACACCTTCCAACACCAAAGTCAAACTACAGTTGACTTTTACTGGTCAAAAACCCTAATCGGGTGCCCTGAAATGCACTGTTCTTGATTCTGGGGTAACAACCTCAAATTGGGTACTCAATTGATATCATATGATACCCTTGATCTTATTTCATGATTGAATTAGCCTAAAACTTTGATTGATCACAAACCCTGAAGCTTCGATTTGACTGTACAAAACCCTGATTCATCTGTAACTGGAAAACGAAAAACTTGCACTGGGTTAGGGTTAGATAATTCATGAGTATGCTCCTAAAATGATAATGAGAATCTAAGGGGTAAAAATTTGGGGTGCAACAGTTGCCCCTATTTAAATATCTTCACTAGATGGAACTGAGATAACAATCCTCGTAGAATCGCAGTGAAAGGTATTTAAATATAGAAAACCGAAAATTTTGTCCCTTAGATCCGATGATATGCAAGAGGACAGGTCATGATATGCTATGAATTCTAAATGATGCTTCATGATGCTTGGATGCAAGACATGTGCAGATGAAAGAAAAACAAAACAACGAGTAACTACTCATGGGACCTGGTTTTGTGGACTCGATACTGGGGGAAAAACCGAGATATAACAACCAATAGTTCAAACGTGACTAGTCATAACTGAGAGGAAAATTTCACATGAGGATGTAAGAATTCCAATGAAGATGACAATCTTACTGGGGAAGAGCAAACACTCCACTGGGGAGAGAAGTAAATTTCCACCGGGGAAAAAGAGCGATTTTATACTGGGGAAGTGAAGAACTAGAGACGTGAACCTCACTGGGGATGATCAGATGAGGAACTTCCTATAGTGAAGAGTTCAAAAGGGATCTTCAGGAATGGACTAGAAACAAGGACTAAACACATTGGGGATACTAGTGATAACTAGATCCCCGAGACCTGACTGGGGGGAAGAGGTTTTGCTGGGGATAATGATGTCACCCAGCTTTAACAAATAGTTCAAATGGTGCTAGTAACCACTAGACTTCCTGGAGGTAATGGTAACGACCAACCTGAGATAATAACAAATGAGATTTCTCAAATCCAATTGGTAACACATAGGACTTCGACTGGGGAAATTGGTGACGACCGAATTTCAAGCAATGCCAATAACCACTGGACTTAAAGGAGATTGGTAATGACCAAGTCTGGGTACCAACGATGATTGGATTTCAAGTAATGCCAGTTACGACTGGACTTTGAAAGAAAACATGGTGACGACCAAATCAGGCTATATCATGACATGTGGTTATGAGAATGCTATCAAGCTATTAGGCTTTAGCTGGGGAGGTTGGTAACGACCAAACCAAAACATACCAATAACGATTGGATTTCAAATGATACCAGTTACGACTGGATTTAATGGGGAAAGTTTGTGACAACCAATAAGATACCAATGACAATTGGATTTCGAACATCTGCCAGTTACGACTGGATTTAAACGGAAATCAACTAGTAACGAATAGACTTCAGAGGGGATTTGCTAGTGACGACTAGACTTCAGAGGGGATTTGCTAGTGACGACTAGACTTCAGAGGGGATTTGATAGTGACGACTAGACTTCAGAGGGAAAAAGTTGGTAACAACCAAACCAAAAAGATAATAACGAGTAAAGTTAAGACAATGCCAGTTACGACTGGTCTTAACAAGAAAATATGGTGACGACCAAAAGAATACCAATGACGATTGGATTTTAAAACAATGCCAGTTACAACTGGACTTTAAACGGAAATTCACTAGTAACGACTAGACATTCATGGGGGATCGACAGATAGCACACCGAACCCGAGAGACAAAATGAATCACATTGAACCCAGGATGAAGGATGTATGTAGTTTTGGGAAATAAACCCAATCCTACTGGGGAACAGAGCTTAAACAAGCAAGTCAGGGATGATAAGGTAAATTCAAACAAATGCTCAGACATCTTCTATTGGGGACGAGTCTTCACATCATCATAAGAAGTTCTTGAGAGACAGTCTTCAAGCTTGATAACCACACATGACCAAAGGAAAATCAGCAGTTCGACTTGCTTACACTTCACCAGGGAGTGCGATAGGATTGCGTATCAAGGTTTCTGCCACCCTAAGGTTTCGGGGAAGTATGATTTTCCTCGATTCTTTTCCATGAGTTGAAGTTTTTACGTTTGTTAATCTTTTCAAATTTTATTCAATAATTTGACCCCTATGCTTTCAAAATTATCGTTGATCAACGAACAATATTTTGCATAACAAAGAAAATAAAGGAAATGATAAATTTGCAATAGAAATAATGGCTCAAAAACTGATTTTATTCAAGAATAAAATCTTGCAAATGACAAAATTCCATAGAAGTTTTACAAGTGAAAAATGGCAACGTGGACAAGGTTACATTGAATCCCATGACCAAATTATCCCTAAAGACTAAAAACTCCCAAAAATCCTTGCTTCTGACGAGAGCGGTTGGAGTGAATTCTTGTAGGATCTTCTGCGGTAGTGACAACTCCTCTGATGCAGTGAAACGCCTTTGTCCCTAACTTTTGCCTGGATCACCCTTTCAGGTTTTCAATCCATTGGGACGCTCATTTTTGCCTAAGCCGCCCTTTCGGGTTTTCAACTTAGCGAGCTCTTATTTTTCCTTTTTTTTTCTCTCTCTTCTCTTTTTTCTTTTTTTCAACCCTAACTTTTGCATAAGCCGTTCCTTTGAGTTTTCGGCTTATCGAGTTCTTTTAGGCGTAATATTTTCGTACTGCATCAGAATTCACTGGATGAGTAAGCTGCTCTCCATCCATGGTGGTGAGAATTAACGAGCCTCCTGAAAAGACTGTTTTCACAACAAACGGGCCGTCATAATTAGGCATCCATTTTCCCCGTGCATCTTTGTGAACTGGTAAAATATTTTTGAGTACAAGCTCCCCTTCTCAGAATTCTCGGACACGAACTTTCTTGTCAAAAGCCCTTTTGATCCTTTTCTGATATAACTGACCATGACACATCGCAGACATGCGCTTCTCGTCGATAAGATTCAACTGATCAAACCTTTCTCTCACCCATTCTGCTTCTTCAAGCTTGGTTTCCATTATGACTCTCAAAGAAGGTATTTCGATCTCAATAGGAAGTACCGCATCCATTCCATATACCTAAGAAAAGGGGGTTGTCCCTGTTGAAGTGCGGACGGACGTTCTGTACCCATGCAGGGCAAATGGTAGCATCTTTTGCAAAATCTTTTTGATGTTTTTATTTGCAGCTTCTATAGCTCCATTCATCTTGGGACGATAAGGAAGAGAATTGTGATGTTCAATTTGGAAGTCATCGCACAACTCTTTCATGATTTTGTTGTTCAAATTGGTACCATTGTCCGTTATGATTCGGCTCGGAATTCCGTAACGACAGATAATCTCCTTCTTGATAAAACGGGCCACCACTTGTCGAGTAACATTAGTGTAGGATGCGGCTTCAACCCACTTTGTGAAATAGTCAATAGCAACCAGAATAAATCGGTGTCCGTTAGAAGCTTTTGGCTCAATTGCCCCAATCATATCAATGCCCCACATAGAGAAAGGCCACGGTGATGACAACACATTTAGCAACGTCGGAGGTACATGCATCTTGTGCGCATAAATCTGACACTTGTGACATTTCCTGGCATATTGAATACAGTCAGTTTCCAAGGTCAACCAGTAATAACCAGCCCTCAAAATCTTTTTAGACATAGCATATCCATTGGCATGAGTGCCAAACATTCCCTCATGAACATCTTGCATTAATAATTCTGCTTCTCGTCTGTCGACACATCTAAACAAGACCATATCATGATTTCTTTTGTAAAGCACATCATTGCTGAGAAAGAACTTGGATGCTAATCGTCTCAGAGTTTTCTTGTCAAGTGACGTAGCATCTGCTGGATACTCTTGTTTTACTAGATAATTCTTGATATCATGGTACCAGGGCTTATCATCAGTTTCTTCTTCAACCATCTGACAGTAGGCGGGCTTGGTCTTGCGTTCAATTTGGATGAGAGTGGCATCATTGACATCCCTGACTTTCCACATTGAGGCTAACATGGCTAGGGCATCGACTATGTGATTTTCAGACCTCGGAACATGCTTGAAGGTGATTTCATCAAAATACTCCATCATCTTGACGATGTAGGCTCTATAAGGGATCAAATTCTCATGCCTAGTCTCCCAGTCACCAATAACTTGATAAATAACCAAAGCTGAATCCCCACTGACTTCAAGAAGTTTGATTTTGAGGTCGATAGCTGCCTCGAGGCCGAGAATGCACGCTTCATATTCGGCGATATTGTTTGTGCAGTCAAAATCTAACCTAGCTGTGAATGGAGTGTAACCACCTTCCGGATTCATTAAGAGGGCGCCTACGCCATGCCCACTGTAGTTGGAGGAACCATCAAACATCATTTTCCACCAAAGACCTTTCTGCGGACCCTCATCAAGACCTGGCTCTTCACAATCTTTTACCAACATAATGTCTTCATTTGGGAAATCAAATTTGAGAGACTCATAATCTTCCATTGGTTGATCTGCAAGATATTTTCTGACAAAACACTACCCTTGATAGACTTCTGGGCTACATACTGGATGTCGTATTCTGATAATAACATATGCAAACGGGCGAGCCTTCCAGTCTGAGCAGGTTTCTCAAAAATATACTTTATCGAATCCATTTTTGAAATCAACAAAGTGGTATGACAAATCATATACTGCCTCAAACGCCCGGCATCCCATGCCAACGCACAACAAGTTTTCTCCAGAAGTGAATATCGGCTTTCACAATCAGTGAACTTCTTACTCAAATAATAGATAGCATGTTCTTTTCGTCCGGACTCATCCTGCTGACCTAACACACAACCCATGGAATTCCCGAGCACCGTTAAATACATGAAGAGAGGTCTTCCCGGAATAGGAGGTATCAAGATCGGAGGTTCTTGTAGGTAACCCTTGATCTTATCAAACGCTTGCTGACAATCTGAATTCCAAACAACCGTCTGGTCCTTGCGTAATAATTTGAAGATGGGCTCGCAAGTAGGAGTCATATTGGAAATAAATCTGGATATGTAGTTCAGTCTTCCAAGAAAACCTCTGACTTGCTTCTCAGTTTGTGGAGCTGGCATATCCTGAATGGCTCGGACTTTATCTGGATCCACCTCAATCCCTCGGTGACTGACAATGAAACCGAGTAACTTCCCAGATCTTACCCCAAAGGTACACTTGGCTGGATTCAGTCTCAACTGATATTTTCTGAGTCTCTTAAACAATTTCAAAACATGTTCCAAATGGTCCCCCTCTCTCTGAGATTTGGATATCATGTCATCAACATATACCTCTATCTCCTTATGCATCATATCATGAAATAAACTCACCATGGCCCTTTGATAAGTAGCACCTGCGTTCTTTAGACCGAAAGGCATAACTTTGTAACAGTAAGTCCCCCACGGAGTAATAAAAGTAGTTTTTTCCATGTCATCGGGATCCATCTTAATCTGATTGTAACCGGAGAAACCATCCATAAATGAGAAAACTGCAAAACGAGTCGTATTATCCACCAACGTGTCAATATGCGGCAAAGGGAAATCATCCTTCGGACTGACCTTGTTTAGATCCCTGTAATCCACACACATTATGACTTTCCCATCCTTTTTTGGTACAGGTACAATATTGGCCACCCATTCGAGGTATTTGGACACTTCTAAGAAACCGGCGTCAATCAGTTTCTTCACCTCATCTCGAATCTTGAGAGCCATGTCAGGTCTTGTTCTTCGGAGCTTTTGTTTAACCGGTGGGAATTCTGGTCGAAGTGGTAATTTGTGAACTACTATGTCAGTGTCTAAACCCGACATATCTTGGTATGACCAAGCAAATACGTCCACATACTCTTTCAGAAGCTCTTCTAGTTGCTGCTTGACTTCTGCCCCTAGGGCTGCCCCAATCTTGACTTCTTTCTTGTCTTCTTCGGTGCCAAGATTAATGACTTCTACCTGTTCTTTGTAGGGTTGAAGCTCTGTGTACTCATAGTGTGCCCATTTTACCAGTTCATCAGGGATTTCAAAATCTTCGTCCTCATCTTCAGCTTGGTATATTGGTGAATCAAAGCCAGGAGGGAATGCAAAGTCATAGGATTCAATGGGTTTTAGGACATCACTGCACGTTGGAATGGCTTAATTTATCAAAACACACAAAGACAAATGCAGCACACAAAAGAGAAATTTGTTTTGGGTTTTTTAAGATTGCCATTTTTCATTTTAAAATGAAAGCAAAAGCAGAAAAGTAAGTAACACATGGAATTTAACAAAATAGTTTGTTTTTCATTGATTTTCTTGAAAGCACGGGGCCCTTACAAAACATTCCTATAGCCTTGGGCATGGCTATGGAGATTCAAAACAACAACAAGAAAAGAAAGATAAACAAATTATTTTAACTCAGGAAAGACCATAGGAATCTCGATAGCTTCCCAGTTGCTCAAGGCAGAGTTGCAATGATACACTAACTATTCAAGGTCTTCATCTTCAAAATCTTCTTCCACAGCATTGACTTGGAATCCTCCACTGACGAATACTTCTTGTATAGTCTTTGGGCGTCCTTTGTCATGTGTCGGTGCTTCATCATGAGTTGGTTTGTAACCCAACCCTTGGCGATCCATCTTTGGCTTCACTTCAATAACCTCTCCCCAACCTGCAGGAGTACCTTCTTCTAGTGTAGACTTGATGCTCTGAGCGGATGCAAAAGACGGACCACTCTTAGCCACTATTTCTTCTAACATCACTGCGTTAGCTATCTCGAGTGCTTGAAAGGAAGTTTCTAACGCGCCTTCATCTGCCTCAATATACTTAAATGATGACGGATTGCTCACCATTAGGTCCTCTTCACCGTGTACAATCACCAACTTGTCATTCACCACAAATTTCATTCTTTGATGTAAGGTGGAAGTCACTGCCCCAGCTGCGTGAATCCACGGTCATCCCAACAAACAACTATAAGCTGGGTTAATGTCCATGACTTGGAATGTAATATCGAACACATGAGGTCTGATCATGATTGGAAATTCTACCTCTCCAACAACCGTTCTTCTTGAACCGTCAAAAGCTTTTACAATCAATGACGTCGGTTTCACTTCTGCCCCTGCATATGCTAACCTTGCGAGCGATCTCGCGGGCAATACATTCAATGAGGATCCAGTGTCGACTAAAACTCGTGCCATTGTGTCTTCCTGGCACCTGACAGATATGTGCAACGCACGGTTGTGATTGCGTCCTTCTTTTGGCAACTATGCATCGCTAAAACTCAGGGTGTTACACGCCGTAATGTTGGCTGATAGATTCGACCACTACGGGTCATTTTGCTTGTACCTACAATATTTGTCACGTCCACTTGGTCGTCTTTACTGTCTCTTTCTGACTAACCTTCCCAGATCCTCGGTCTATCACAGTCATGTCATACTTCCATGCAACAGCCTTCGTGCTTTCAAAAGGAAATGGTCTTGGTTTCTGAATAATAACCGGTCGAGGTTGATCGATAGCCGATTTGCTGAAAACAGGCTTCACACTTTTGTTGGTCATTTTGAACACCAGAACTTTCTCACCTTTCTTTGGTAAATTAAAAACAGGCTCAATTACCGAAGCTTCTTCTTTCCTCACCTTACTACACACTTGCAATACTCCATCATCAATCAATCTTTTTATATCTCCTCGTACCACATCACACCCTCTAGAATCAATAGAACATTTTTCACAATCATTATGGGTACCTTCTATCAATCCTGCTTCCGATAGCTTCTCGTGAAGTAACTTTACCGGAGTCTTGATTACTGACACACCTCGGAATATCCTTTCATCTGAAACTTCTTCTACAGCATTAACCCCTCCATGATTCGGCAATGGATTGCTTTTAAAGTTAGGGGGTACATCATCAAAAGACAAGATCTTCTTGTCCATCAACTCCCTGACAAGATGTTTTAAGGCAAGACAACCTTCTAAATTATGACCGGTAGCGCCTTCGTGAAAGGCACAATGAGCATTCAGATTATAGTGCGGAGATGTAGTGTCTGGATTTAGAGGTCGTGTTGTTACCAATCCTTGCTGCACCAAAGAGGGGTACAACTCTGTGTAAGTTATCGGTATCTGAGGAAGTGGCGGTTTTGTTGTTGGTCTTCGATTCTGGTAGTTCTGTCTGGGTGCCTGAGCTCTAGGCTGATGATGTTGTTGATAGGGTGGAGCGTTGGGCGCTTGTTGATACCCTTGTTGAAATGGCTGATATACAGGTGTTGGCTGCACTGCCCGATAACCGGGAACAGGGTGATTAAAAGCTGGTGTTACAGCTGCCACATATGGTTGTTGGGCATACTGCAACGGATACATTGTTCGTTGTTGCTGGGATTGCTGAACATAACTTGCTTGAGGCTGTTGAACAAAGCCTTGCTGAGGTTGTTGAACATAACTTTGCTGATACTGTTGGTAAGGCGGTCTCCAGGTGCGACTCTTTCTTCCCACGGTTACTGCATTTGTCTCCCCTTCCTTCTTTTTATGAAAATTACTACTGAACTTCTTGACATTGTTGTTACCAGAACTGCTGGAACCACTAGCCACCTTTCCATTCTTCATTCCTAACTCCACTCTCACCCCTACTGCTACTATATCAGAAAAACTTGCGGTTACACTACTGATCATCTTCTCATAAAACTCCGGTCTCACTGTATCGACGAACCAATCTGTCAACTCTTTTTCACTCAAAGGAGGTTCCACTTGAGAGGCAGTTTCCCTCCACCGTTGTGCATATTCTTTGAAAGATTCTGAACTCTTCTGTGACATACTCAGTAACTGTCTTCTATCAGGGGCTAAATCCATGTTGTACTTGTAATGTTTTACGAAAGCATCGGCCAAGTCTTGGAAACTGTGAATACGAGACTGATCCAAACCTAAATACCATTCAAAAGGAGCTCCTTTCAAACTATCTTGGAAACAGTGAATCATCAACTTGTCATCTTCTACATGAGCGGCCATTCTTTGGTAATACATAATCAGATGTGTCCGAGGACAAGTAGCACCAGAATACTGATCAAAATTGGGAACTTTGAATTTCGGCGGAATTACCAATCCAGACACTAAGCACATATCTCTGGCATCAGTACCGAAGATGTCGTTCCCTTCCATTGCTCTGACTTTCCTGCCTATAGTCTCTACACTTTCTTTCAACTTATCATGTCGTCCACTCTCCTCTTCATACCCATCAAGACCTTCGTACACTTGTGGAGGATTATGAAAGACAGGGCGCGCTTGAATCTGAACAGAAGGCTGAGTGTAAGTAGGAATAGCTTGAGGAACTTCTGCCCCTAGGGGAACTGCTTGTTGATTGACTGCTGGTGGAGGTACAAAGCCAGGCGATAACCCATATGGTGGAACATTTGCAACAGTGACTGCCGTTGGGATCGACTCTACAGCTATGCCAGTGATTTTAGAAACAACAGTGGCTTGGGTGTCCAACTTTGCACGAATGACTTGTAGGGTTTCCATGATCTGCCCCATGCCTCCTCGTAGCTCTCCAAGTTCATTATCAATCCTGTCCACATCCAGATTTTGTCCTTCCATTCTTAGGCGAGCTTGGGCTCGGGTGTTGTATCCTGTTGAGGATTCAGTGTGATTCTTTCTGGAGACAAGACAACAAGATGAGACACAACACAAGAACATGCACATGCAATGCTTATGAATGCAAAATGCAACAATGCAAAATTAATCATTCAAGGAATCCAAAGAAATATTTGCAAAAATTATAACAATGGGGAAATAAGCAAATTCAAAGTCTTCATAGATTAATAACTGAGAGTTTTACAACATCGATTCTGAAACTGAAATACAAGTCTTTAATACAGATACATGATGAAATAAAACGGAAAACAAAAGGATCTTAGATCTTCTGGTTGGATGGCCCTTCGTCTTCTGGCTGACTTCTCTTTCCACCTTGACGGATCAACTCTTGAAGCTCTTCCTTCTCTTGCATAACCCTGAAATACTTATCCCTCCAAGCCTTTCCTTCTTTTTCAGCTTTTGCCAAAGCAGCTTTCAATTCTTCTACGAGAGTAGGTTTGGGTGAGTCAGGCTCAAAGCGAGTATATAACATCTTCAACGCTGCTTTTTTTACCCATGATAAGTAAGATTCTAAAACAATGGTGTCGTGGTAACCTAGGGCAGTTACTCCCCTCGTGTGGACATAACGCCAAGCATACACAATTCGAGCCCTGTAAGCGGGATTCTTCCCCTCTTCAATGTAGAAGTTTCTCAAGAAGTCTGGGTCTGGTTCATCCTCCATTGGGTGCCCCAACTGGCGACGAGCTAAAATAGGATTATAGCTTATGCAACCATTAACGCTGATGAGCGGTACATTCGGGAAATCCCCACAGCTTTGGATCATGGCAATACCCCCATACCTAGGGTCATACCACTTAATATCTGAATGTTTGAGTAACAACAGTTTTTCAACCCATGAGAGCCCATTTTGCTTATCCCAGAGGGCTGGAATTTTTGGCAAGTGCGAAATAAACCACTTGTGCAAGAGAACGGTGCAACACTCAATCTGACCAACTCCATAACGGTTCCTACGGTGGATGGAAAAGTACACATCAGCCAACAAGGTAAGTACAGGATTCTTGATTAAGAAGAGGTTTATTGCATTTGCGTCTACAAAATCATTAGCAGTCGGGAACAGGAACAGTTCGTAAATTAGTAAAACCAGGACGACCTCAAATGCTTCAATATTCTTCGACACAGCATAACCTTGAGCTTTTTCATACAGGAACATAGTTGGAAGTACATACAACCCTCCCTTAGCAATCATATGAGATCGTACCTCGTCCACCTCCAAATACGCGGCCTCTGCAACTGCTCTTTCATTAGGAGTCCCTTCTCTTCCAGAAAATGGTCTAGGAGTGACGCCTACTCCCATCAGGGCGGAATGTTCTTCTAAGGTTGGCAGCAACTGATAATCTGGAAATGTGAAACAGTGATAGGTTGAATCATGAACTGCACGAGTGCGGACAACATTTCTTCATATACTTGAACTTCTAGTAAAGACAACATATTCCCATACTTCTCTCTGAATGCCTCGGGGTCTTTGTTGCACCCTAAAATTTGCTCAACCTATTTCACCTGGTTGATGTTTTAGTTGCATTATCATCTGCATAGTAAATCATGTACATAATCTAATAATTCGCATATCATAGCATAGCAAGTAATCTAACAAGGGATCAAGTTCCATTCTTATCTAAAGAAGCACATCAAGGGGCCTTATTCAAGCTTAAGACAATCCAAGTCATCAAGAAATGTTTGAAGCTTTGGGAAGTTTGAGGGTCAACCAGTGGACTTCTCTCCTAAGTTGAGGTGTATTGAGGGTCATCAATGGGGGTATGAGCTATGAATTGAGGGTATGGAATGTGTACAAAGCTTATGAGATGCCAAGAGGGTCACATTGAAGATGATAAAAGTCATTGATTCAAGAACAAGAGCCACAGTTGAAGTACAGTCAACTAGGGTTTCATCTGGGTTAACCCTAGGTCAACCCTAGGTCAACTGAGTGATTGAAGAGCATCAAGGCTTAATTGGAGGTTGTGGGATTCATGAATTGATATGTTGATACATGTATGGTGTTGTGCCAAGGATAAATCAAAGAGGATCAAGAGGGGGAGGAGTTGCCAAATTAGGGTTTCAGTGTAAAATCCCCTAATTTAGGCCTAACTTCCAAGCCAGATAAGTCAAAATGAAAGTTTCAAATGGATTCTTGGTCAACATGAAACTTGTAGAGCTTCTCAATAGCTTTAATTTTAGTACTAGAAGTCTTCAAGGAGATTTGTATAACTCAAGTTATGGTTCTTGCAAGTTATGGGTCATCAGAGGACACTGAAATTTATCTGTGAAAGTCACTTGACTTCCAAGCAACTTTTGCCCATCAAGGAGTTTTCAAATGCATTCTTGGCCAACATAATAATTGTAGGGATTGATCTTAGCTTTAATTTGAGTACTAGAAGTCCTCAAGAAGATTTGTAGAACTCAAGTTATGGTCTTGGAAATCCAGGGGTATTTTGGGAAAGTTGGATTATAGGTCATTTTTCAACATAGGTCAAAATCTTCATCTTCCACTCCTCAAATGGAAAAATGTTCAACATGAGATGTGCTTAAAATGATGTTTTTGGGCTCGTAAAGAAGTCATGAGAGTTTGAAATGGCTTGCTTCACAAAATTGCAAAAATGGCCTAAAATAAGGGTGAATTTTAAATGAACCAAGGATGAAAATTGGGATTTTTGAGCTATGGGTCCAAACCAAGCCATATGACATACCAAATTGATTGGAAAACATATTTTGAAAACAATGACATTGCTACATTTTTGATTTGAGGGTTAATTCAATGACTTCCTTTGTAAAATGGTTACTTACATCATAAGTTACATATGCAAATTCATTCCTTGGGTCAGCTACAAGGCTCTATTCAATCCAAACACTTCCTAAATCTCATTTGGAGAGAAACTGAACACAAAGCAAGGGCAAACACAAGCTGATATGTGACTGTCATGTATGGAGCTTGTCATGAAAATTTCAAGAGATGAGAAATTGGATTTCTCATATAGAGCTTTCCAGAAGTTTCTAGATTGTTCATACACATTCTATATAAGGATTAGAACTGGTTCAAAGCCTGAGTTGGTGCAGATTGAGAGAGATTGGAGAGATTGAGATTTGAGTTTTCATCTTGCAAGTTCAAATCGGTCACACCAATTGGAGAGGTTTCAATCCATTCTTTTGCACTCAGAAGCTCTACTTTGAGTTGGAGATTGATTCCAGATAGATTGCTGATCAAGATCGTGGAAGAATCGTGAGATTGCACTTGGAATTCATCTCTTGCAAGTCAGAATCGGATTTGGCAATTCAAGAAGATTCAACTCCAATTGATGCATACAGAAGCTTGGTAATTGATCATAGAACATGTCTGGAAGATTTTAGAGCTTGATTTGGAGGTTTTACCACTCTGTTCATCCAAGATTTGCAGGTATGTAAACTTCTTTCTATGGCTTGATTCATGTAGAATTATTAGGTTTTAGATAGTTAGATGTGATGTAGAACATGGCTAGGTGGATTCTGGTAACAATTGGCACGAGTTAGAGACAAAATTAGGTTGGACCGGATTTCTTGTGAGGATCGTATCTTGCAGTTCTTGGAGGTTTAAACCTAGTTAAATAGTGGATTTCATTCAGTGTAGCATGGTGATGAATCTAGGCTATTCAGTTTTGAGTTTGGTGATGATTTTTTGTTTGAGCAATTTCTGAACATGCATTCGTGTTTTGAGAAGGAGAAGGTTTCAATGATAATGGATAGCATGAATGAATTCCTTGTGGAAAAACGAGCCAGATGAGATTATTAGGGTTGAGTTTTGGTGAGGATCAATGGAGTTGCGTTTGGAGAAGATGAAGGTTGCAGCTCTGATTCATCCATGGCGTGTGTTCCCTCCCAATTTCAAAAGGTAAGAAGACGACCTCATCACCATTAGATCTTGGTGGACTTTGACTGGAATGATCATCCAACGGCCACGAGCGCGTTTCAATTTGTGAAGGAATTCTGAGTTTAGACCAAACGCACCGTTTCACTTAATGTACTTGGATGGGCTTAAGTCACTTGTTGCTATGTATACCCCATTTACCAGGCCCATTGGAAAACACACGTGAAAGCATTGCTATTCATACTAGCATTTTTCCCTTTTTTCTTTCTATTTCCATTTGATTTTCTGACTGTGTTTGGGCTTAATGCGCGCTGGCTACTAACACCCCCCTCTGAGCCCAATTGACATATTGAACGTGTATTACTTGCTATTTGTCACGCCCCTTTTCCATTTTTCTTTTATTTTATTTTTTGTTTTCTTTTTATTTAGGTTAATTAGAAAATTCATAACTAATTGAAAAATAAGCATTTTTGGATGAGAATTTTTTCCTTGTTTTCCTTAGGGTTTATAGAATTTAATAAAACAATAAAAACATTAATTCATGCATTTTTATTTTATGGCATATTTTTACATTTTATTGCTTTCATGTCACTTTTATTTTTGTACCTTATTTTTCTGAATTTAGTCTGAGAGATTGATGCATGATCTTTGATTGATTCTTGCTGGACTGATTAGATTAGAGGTACATGCTCCCTTAGAGTTTTTTCTCATATTTTTATGATGAAATTTAGGTTAGTTTTGAGTAATGAACTTTAGGGTGCTAGAATTAGGGTTTTACAACACTTAGGTGTAGTTTAGGGTATAGTTTGGAGACTTAGGGTTTGATTTAGGCCTTGGGGTTCATGTGGGGTATAGGGTATGTATCTAGGTTCCCTTAGGAATTTAATTAGGATTTTATGATGAGTATTTCTATTTTATTTGATTTTTGCAAATTGGGTGATGTGGTGTGTTTCCCCCTTGGGGCATTTGGCTTGTTTGCTTGGTTTGGGCCATTTCAATTGGGTGTTGGGCTTGGGATTGGTTTTTTGGAGCTAATGAAGACTTAGAGATGATTGGAGACAAAGGATGGAGCTTGATGCATGAAGATCCTTATCCTTGAAGATTGCTTTTGAAGACTTAGGAGATGGGAGATATAGGGAGAGCTTTAGATTATACTGATTTCTTCTTTCAAACATAGAGAGCTTCTTGTGCCTCTATTCCATCCAATGACATAAGGTCCCCCAAAGAGTTTCCATCTCTCCTTAGGAGGGATGTAGAGCAGGCTTTGGTTGGGTAGAACCTTGAGGATATCTTTCACTTGATGTGTTAATATCTTAGTGATTTCCTTGGGTTATCATTAAGCTTCTTAACCTTTAAACTCCATCTATCATTAGTTGATCTTCTCATGGAGTGGTGGCATTGAAGAGGGGGACCTATTGTAGAATGAAGTGTATTGAAGATTGGTGAAGATGAAGCTTGTGCTTGTCAAAGCTGGGTATCTATTGAAGACTAGGGTTTTTGCTGTTGTTTGAAGTTGTGTATTTGTTAGGGTTCAGTGCTTGCTAGAGCTGGGGTTACTTTTGAAGACCAGAGCTTGTCTAAAGCTTGGGGATCATTGAAGATTTAAGATGGGGTCTTACTTGAAGTTGTTGTTGTCAACCTTGTTGCTGTTAATCAACTGTAGCTGTTAGAGTTGTTGCTGTTTGAGGTTACTGTAGGAGCTGGTGTTGCTGTTAGAGCTGGTGTTGGGTTTTATTCCTTTTTCTGTATTGTTTGTTGGCTTGTTCAGCTTGCCCCTTAGGTTTGAAGTGAAGCTGTTTCACTTTGCCTATTGTTTTCCCAGGTTCGAGGTTGAGTGGGACTCCCTTGCCTCGCTTGTATTGCTGCATCTCATGCATATTTACTGTTTACTGTATATGCTGTTTCCTTTTCGTTTATCCCCTAGGATCTCTGTTTTTCTCTGTGCAAGAGAGAAACATGATAGACATTAGGTTTTAACCCATGCATGACAACATTAGGGTAGTTTTGATTCCCATTTCAAACCCTAGGTTTTTAGATTTCTTTCTCTTCTATCTCAAAACAATTCAAAACACAGTAATAAGGATAATCGATGTCGTACGCTACGAGCCTTAAGCTATTTGAGAGAGGGTTGCTGGAGGGTCACTCTTCAGTAATCTGATTGCTTAGTGTGTTACCCTTAGGGTGACATACGACGTAGTCACTCTCAAATCATAGTCTATAGTGCGTCAGAGATTGCAAACATCACAAAAAAATAGTTCTTGCGTAAAATACTGAAAACAAACATCAAAGTGTCATTTTTGTCCGCTTGGACTCTTAATCAGGAGAAAACCTTTTCAGAAAGATAAAAACAGTCAGACAAACCTGTGTCTTCCGTAGCCCGAACTACGTTTGCTCTGATCTTTCATGCTGTATGAAAGTACGTAGGCATAGGACGATGTATCCTAGCGAGCAACCTTCCCCTCCTTTCCCATAGGTAGGCGAACTACGTTGACTTTGATTTCTCGTTCCAGACAGGAATACGTAGGCATAAAGTGCGATATTTTGCCGAGTCATTTTCTTTTCTTTTTAACCCAGACCTGTAGAGTAGATAGAATAACACACCCTTAGATAGAAAACAAGCGTGGATCCCGTCGAGTACGGCGGACGTGAGGGGTGCTAATACCTTCCCTTTGCGTAACCGACTCTCGAATCCAGGATTTGGTTGCGATGACCATTCCTTTCCCGTCTTTGCGTTAGGTTTACTTCGAGCGTTTCCTTTCCCTCCTTTGGGATAAATAACGCACGGTGGCGACTCTTCTGTTTAGCCGGCGCTGATTTTCGCAGTAGCGACAGCTGACGACTCTGCTGGGGACTTCAATATCCCCTATGCGAGTCAATCCTAGCGCTTGTTTTCCCGTCGTGGGTGTTGTATAGATTTACCTTTCTGTCTTTACTTTCCGCATTTTGTTATCAGCTTTATATTGTTATTGCTGTTGTGGGAAGGGGGTGATCTGTTGAGAATAAGCCGGACCTGGGCTTGAGGTTACACATAGCCTTAGAAGTAGAGAGTAGTGGTTAGCCTGCTTGCTTAGCTCGCACCAGCTAGCCGCGAAATTTACGCTCGGACGAGATTCTCTTTGATGCTTCTTGCCTGGCCCTTAGGGCTAGACAAGTTGTCTGACCCGAGGATTGTCGAATCTGGGGACCAATCAATTGAGATTTAACTAAGTGAGGCCGCTTCAAGGGATGATGATGCCACACCTTCTGGGTATCGTATCATCGCTCTTGAAAGTCTGTGACGTTGAACCCGCATAGGATGCCATACCTCGTCTGCGAATTAAGTTCACACCTGTGAGGGGTAGGTGGGTCTGTTTGCAGGAAACCTTTGACCTCAGAATACCTGGTTTATCTCTGTCAGTGAGATGTGGTTACAGGGTTCATTTGAGTGGTTGGTTTGAGATGAAGATTTGATGGTTCTCAAGCTTCAGTGCAAGGCAGCACAGTTCACCAGCATTGCACTTGATCCCTTGTTTGCATATGCATGTGCATTTTCATGACTGCATTTCATTAACATGTATTTATGTTGCAGGTGATCATTCCCCTCTAATTCCAGTATATCCTCTAGCCAGACATGGAGTCCCTGAAGAGGACAGTTGCTTACCGATTGCATTCACCAGATATCAGTTCCTTGCTGGGATTAGTTGCTCTAGCAGATGAGAGAGTGAGGGCTGAGTTCAGAGTATCCTATGGGAGATTGCTTAGTTTGTTGTACAGACCTTCAACATTTGAGACAACTGGGGTGTATACTTTGATGCAGTTTTATGAGCCGCAGCTGAGATGTTTCTTATTTCCCGACTATATTCTGGCACCCACTTTGGAGGAGTATTCTGCTATGTTGGGAGTTCCTGTGTTAGACCAGATGCCCTTTATACATGTTGATGCTGAGCCTGAGTTAGCTACACTCGCTGAGATTGTCAGTTTAGACGCTTCTGAGTTCCCCGGAGGTTTGGTCAAGCTGAACGGAGCTTATGGTTTTCACTTGTCTGTCCTGGTTGAGAAGGCTACGCAGTGCGCGGAGAGTGGATGTTAGGTTGCCTTCAGTGCCATTCTAGTTGTCTGCATCTACGGGATTGTCTTGTTTCCTAATGTGCCGGATTTTGTCGACTCAGATGCCTTCCTGATCCTTACCTCGAAGAATCCAGTTCCTACTCTCTTGGGCGATGTTTATCATTCTATTCACTACAAGAATGAGAAACGTCGTGGCAAGAATGTTTCCTGCTGTCTTCCTCTTTTGTACAGATGGTTCCAAGGGCATCTTCCGAAGACAGGACCTTTTGTTGATGTTGTTGATACTTTGGATTGGTCTTCTCGGTTGATGGGGCTGTCTACTGAGAACATCATTTGGTTTAATCAGAGTATGCTTGGCACTGATATTATATATAGTTGCAGTGGCTTTCCGAATGTCCCATTGATTGGGTGGAAAGGCTGTATTAACTATAACCCTTCACTGCTGGTAAGACAGTTCGGTTATGCTTTGAGGGACGCTCCTATTGAGAAGGAGATACAGGAATCTTTGTATCTCACGGGCTTATTAGACACGGCTGTTTTGATCAGATTGAGACATGCATGGGCTAACATCCATAAGAGAGGGAAAGCTTTGCTCGGTAAGAGAAATAGCAGAGCTTATGATCCTTATTTGGCCTGGATCCGCGAGAGAGCTAGTATGTCCTTGATGCCTTATCCTGCTGCGGAACCCCTGTATCTTCCAATGATCGAGGTACCTACTTCAGAAGAGAGTGAGAAGTATAACAAATTGTTGGCTGAAAACAAAGAACTGAAGAAAGCCAATGATGAGTTAGAGAAAGAGATCTTCCAGTTACGTCGTGAGAAGAATGAAGTCACCTTCACTGTGAAGGAACAGACTGAATTGATTAACAGGTTGGGTTCAGAACTGACAGAAGAGACCGATAAGAAAGAAAAAGTGGGAATAGCCTTGAATGGTGTCAGCAAGGTGCTTACTTCCAAGAAGGAACTCTTAAGCAAAACTTATTCCCGTCTCAGCAAGTGGGAAGCTTTGTGGAATGCCACGCTTACCAAGCGGAAGGAGCGTGAAGACGAACTGAAGATGCAGATTGCCACGCTAGAGGCACAAATTAGAGCCCAAGACGCAAAGATTGCCGAAGAGACATCGCTTAGGAGCGCTGTTGAGCTTAGAGTAAGTAACCTTGACGAGAAGCCGAGAGGTTATGAAGTGAAGGCCGGTTCCAAGAGGCACAGACTTGACGAGAGTTCTGGCGAAGGAACCTGCCAAGACGACGCCAAAAAGCTGAGATCCACTATTGAGCGACATGCCTTATTGATACAGGAGCTGACCTCCCGACTAGGGCATTCGGAGACGATGAGGATATTGGAAGATGTCAGAGCACGCCATTTGGCCTGATTTATCTTTGCCGTGCCTTTGTTATCGGTACTTGTATTTTGACCATCGCCAGGCTTGTTGGCCGAGGTCTATTCAGTTGTACTCTTGTACTCAGCCTCTTGGCACGTGTTTATATATGAGGGTTTTCTGACTCCTTGCTTGTTTGATGGGGACTCCATTGTCGTGATGGCCTTCTCTCCGAAACTAGAATCGGGGGGAATATAACCTGTAGCACATTTACACAATTGCATCTGCATTCATATTGCATGACCGGTATTCTTGAATCTATATCTTATTTCCTGCATCTGCAGGTTTTTTCAGGATTGACGAACAAAGAGTTCACCGCTACTCAACCTGAAACAACTGTAAGAGAATCATGGATCAAGTCCAAGTGGAGATGCAGTAAATCCGCGAGAAGCTGAATCTGTTCATGCAAGCAATGGAGAACATTGCCAAGAGCCAGGAGAGCCTCCAGACTTTGGTGTAGCCGCTGCTGACGAGGGCTAATGGGAATGGCAACAATGACCACAACTCTGCGCACGTTGAGACTATTCCGGAGGATGGGCCCCCTACGCCTGTGGTTCCACCTGTAGTGACCCCACCTGTTGTGGTTGTAAACAACGACGCTGGCAATGGTAACGCAGGGAATGGAAATGAGACTGTTGTTAATGATAACGCGAAATCGTATATATATATATATATATATATATATATATATATATATATATATATATATATATATATATATATATATATATATATATTGACGTATAATTCAACTAATATTTGACTGGTTTCAATCCGATTTCGTGTTTTTCCATGTTATTTGTCTGATATTTTGCAGGTATTTGAAGATCATGTCCAAACAAAGCAATATGAAGAAAAGAAGCAATTACAGATGAAATATGGACGAAAACCAGATGAAAACAACATGAAAAACAGCAGATGCGGATTTTGCTGATGTGACGACCGTCACACATCCATGACGACCGTCACACGGGTGACGACCGTCACACACCATGACGACCGTCATGCAGGCAAAAACGCAGAACTTCAGTAAACGTGCAAAAACCAGTTCCAAGTCCCAAAATAATGGACCACTACTTCCTATTTTCTCTAACTCCAAGTCCACATTCTGCAAGATATAACCGTTAGTATTTCACCTCTATAAAAGGAGAAGGAGGGGAGCTGAGAAAGGGAGCCGCATTCAGATAACGAAGTGCTGCCCAAATATTTTCCAGAGCAAATTTAGTTTAAGTCTTGTTTTTGTTTTCCTTTCCTTTTTCCTGTATTCTATTACTGCAATATTCCTTTGTACGCTCTATTGGCTTGAAGACACAATCCTGCCGACATCGTTGGGATTTGGCCAAAAGCCAATTGGATACTTTACAGGTTTTTATTATTTCGTTAATTGTAACTTTACTACCCAGCAGTATGTATGTTCTAAATTTCCGCTTTTATTTACGCTTTACCTGTTCCAAATCCATGTCTAGCTAAACCAGAGCAATCGGTATGTAATAATAATTCAGACATGATTTGATAATAACCGGTTAAAACCTTTCTTTTTCAAAAGTTATTTATGGCCTGAGTATTTAAACCTATTTCCTGAATAAACGTTTGTCGCGACAGCGAGAACTTATTTAAATGTAGTTTTGCCACGACAATGGGAAATTAATTAAGGTACGAACCAACAAGCGACAGCTGCGGCTAGGACCAGATAGTAAACACTAGGCATTTGTTTTAATAACAGCGAAAGCACTTTAAAATAGATTAGAACTTAGAGGTTTCCAAAAAGCGATTTTAACCCCGAAGGGGATAGCGACAACATACGTTCCGCCTTAAAGTTGCGACTAGCGTCAACAACCATCGTGAGACAAAGGTCTTTAGATCACTATTTTCTTCTTAAATAAATTCTGAAAATATTTTATATACCGGTAACTTGTCAAATCCCCGAAGAACATAATCATGGCATATCGATTCGCGTAATTATACTTTAAGTAACGTTTTTAGTTCCCTTTAGTAATAACAATTATTCCCTTAAACATTATCTACCTAGCTAAACATAGTAACTCCCGTGAACACTAGTTTGATTACAAGTCCTTGTGGGACCAATATCTTTTATTACTACGCGATAGACTGTGCACTTTCAGTTAAGTTGTATTAGACATAGAAAGTCGCGATCAAGTTTTTGGCGCCGTTGTCGGGGACCCGTTTAGTCAATAGTGTAATCCTTTGTTACACAGTATAGACTAGGTTAACAATTCTCTCTCCCTCTACTCGTTCTTCGATTGTATGCCAAGTACTCGCTCACAAGGCAAAATCATACAACCTACAATCGCTGAACTAGAGCGCTTCTTACATCTAAGAAGGCGCATCGTCGAATATCAACGAAGACACAACATTCCTGATCTTCAAGCTCATCCTCCAGTTAAAGAAGAAAAGATGGCTGAAGGACCTCAAAACAAACCACTGAAGGCATACGCTACACCCTCTCAGATGGAGCCTCATAATAGCATTGCTGCCCCAGCTATTACTAGAAACGATTTTGAGCTAAAACCCTCATTGCTGTCAGTTGTACAACAACACCAATTCTCAGGAAATGCAACTGATGATCTGAACGAACATTTAACGAAGTTTGTGCAATACGCAGACACAGTGAAAGCAAATGGTGTAACTCCAGACGCAATAAGACTTCGTCTTTTTCCTTTCTCTCTCAGAGATAGAGCCTGGGCTTGGTTACAATCCTTGCCTTCCAACTGTTACAACGTGGGAGCAACTGAAGAGCGTATTTTTAGCGAGATATTTTCCGCCGAGCAAAACCGCCATGCTAAGAGCTCATATTAACGGATTTCGACAGAAAGATAATGAATCTCTCTACGAAGCATGGGAACGATTCAAAGATATGATGAGAGCATGTCTTCACCACGGTTTGGAAAAATGGGTGACAATCCATACTTTCTACAATGGGCTCCTGTACAACACTAGATTAACAGTAGACGCTGCCGCGGGCGGTGCACTTATGGATAAGCCATACGAGGAAGCCTATCAACTTATCGAAAACATGTCTCAAAACCATTGCCAATGGGGAGGTGAAAGAACTCAATCAGAGAAACCCGCAACTAAAGCTGGAATGTACGAAATAAGTAGCCTTGAAAATTTTAACGCTAAGGTAGATGCCTTAACGCAAAAGATCGATAATTTAACCGTAACGCCACCAGCCACTGTAGCCGCTGTAGCTCCATATTGCGAGTTATGTGGAATTGCCACTCATAATGCGCCTGAATGCCCATTACTAGCAGGAATTTCACCAGACCAAGTGAACTACGCCCAAGGAAACCCCTATGCGAATACCTACAACCCAGGTTGGCGAAACCATCCAAACTTTTCTTACAAAAGCGATAATGCATTGCAGATGCCTGCTGCTCCGCCAGGATATCAAAAACCAGTCAGAAATGCTCCCAATGTTCCTAGAAAGTCAAATTTGGAATCGATGATGGAAAAATTCGTAGCAACCCAAGCTCAAACCAACAAAGAATTCCTAAATCAAAACGTACACACTAGTGAACAGATTAAGCAGCTAACCAGTAAAGTAGATGCTTTTGCCACCCATAATAAAATGCTAGAAACACAGATATCACAAGTGGCTCAACAACAAGCCTCTGCTGCTGCACCCACTGGCACATTTCCTGGACAACCCAAACAAAATCCAAAAGGGCAAGCAAATGCCGTCATATTAAGAAGCGGAAAAGAATTGGACGAACCGATCGATCCGAGAACCGAAAACTCAGCCATGCAACAAAAACCAACTGAACAAGCAGAAAAGGAATCCGAGTTAGAGAAGAAGGAAGACAACGAGAAGGAGGACACCGCAAGTGAAAAAACTCAAGCACCTCCAGCGCCATATAAACCACCGATTCCTTATCCTCAAAGACTAATAAACTCCAAAACTACAGGGCAGTTTAAGAAATTTGTAGAGCTCCTTAAACAGTTGAATATTGTTGCACCCCAAAATTTGACCAACAAATATTTATCCATCTAGTGTTTGAGAGTTGATACCTTCATCAGAAAGTTCAAGAGATCCTCAGAGGAAGTGGATTGAAACCAGGGTTGTGTGCTTCATAGCTTGAGAGTTGTGGGTGCCCCTCAGATGATTCTGAGACTTTGAGAATGAACTTGAAGCTTTGAGAAAGTCTATGAGATGTCTTGATAGCCATCATAAAGCCCAGAGAGGTCATTGTGCAAGAGTTCAGAAGATTCAACCATGAATGGTAGGATTAGGGTTTTGACTGGGTCAACCCTAGGGCAACTGAAAATTTGGAGAAGGTTGGGACCTAATCCAAGGGCCATGAGATCATGGAAGGATGTATGGAGATGTTATAAAGATGATTCCTAGACCAAATCATCATGATTGAGGAATTTGAGAAGTTTCAAGTTAGGGTTTCCAAGGATTGTCAGTGAAAAAACCCTAGTTTGATCCCTATCTCCCAGGCAGTTTTAGCTCTAGATGTGATTGATATCTCATCTTCCCCACAACATGAATGTTGTAGAGATTGTTCTTAGCTTTAATTTGAGTGGTGGAAGTCCTTGATAGGAGTTACAGAGCTCAAGTTATGGTTTTGACAAATTACAGGTCAACTGAGGTGTGTGAATCTGGGTCCTTGAAAGTCACCCAACTTGCAGACAACTTTTGCCCTAGTAGGATGATTCCTATGATTTCTTGGTCAACATGAAGGTTGTAGGGCATCTTCTTAGCTTTAATTTGAGTGGTAGAATTCCTTGATAGGATTTGCGGAACTCAACTTATGGTTTGAACAAGACAGGGGTATTTTGGTCATTTGTCAGTTATAGGTCATTTTAAGCAAAGGCCATATCTCCTATTTCCAAGCCTCAAATGGAAAAACTCAAAACATGAAAGTTGTTCAAAATGTGATTTTAAGTCTAGAAAGAAGGTCATGAATTGTTGGAGAAGCTCATAGCATGGATTTGCATGATTGGTCAAAAATGAACTAAAATGGCTTATAAGTTTAAAAAGTTGGAATTGGAAATTGGTTTGGAAGATTTAGGAATCCAAATGGGGTCATCCAATATATCATTTTGATTGGAAACACCATTTTGAGAACATTGGTTTAAATAGAATTTTGATTTGAAGCTTTAAAATGGGACATGCTTTGGAAAATTGAAACTTGCATATTAAGGCACCTTTGGAAATCATAGCACAAGGCAAGGAAAGGCATGATTTTCACTCATTCCTTCTCAATATCTCACATAAGGAGAATTTCACACCAATTTTGCAAGGTTTAAGGCATGATGCATGAGATTTTCAACTTACCATCACATGAGATTCCGAGACTTTTCTAGATGATTCTAGAATGATCTAGTTGTTTCCATCCATCATTATAAAAAGAGTGAATCACAAGGAGGAAAAGGTTGGTGAAAGTTGCTGAGTTCAGTGGAGAGAGTGAGAGAGAAAGTGCCATTGGTGGATTTCTTCAAGATCAAGCAAGATTCAATTCCTTCTTCTACAAGCTTCATCCACCTCAACTCTTGCAAACAGAAAAGTGTTCATCATTGGAGGAAGATTTGGAGAAGGTTTCAAGTGCTGAATCAAGTCCTAGCACCCCTCACCATTGGAGTTTGACAGGTTAGTACTTTGGTCTGTAGGTCCCTAATTGTGTACATTTTGTTAGAATCTTAGGTGTAGGATAAGCATGCTAGGGTAGAGGAAGCTTTTCTGGGAATTAGAGGAAGATTCATGAGGTTTCGAGGCAGGGTACCATTTCTTGCAAGATTGATAGCAAGCTGTGTTGTGTGCATTAATAGATATGATATGGCGTAGAATGGCTAGGGTAGCGTGTAGAACAAGTTTAGATCATTGGATTTGAGTTTGGTTAAGGTTGATAGCAGAGAACCATGGTGGAACCCCAACCTTCGTGCTTTCTGTTAGAACGATACAAGAGGTTTCATGGACAAATATTGGTATCATTGTGTTCAGGGTGATTAGTAGAGCAAGTTTGCTTTTGGAATTTCTTGATTTCACCCAGCCATCAGTGAGAACGATCGAGTGGAAATTCTTGTTTGGAATTAGGGTTTTCTGAAAACCCTAGGGTTTGTTTGGAGAAGATGAACTCCTACCGTCAGATTGTTCCAGATCTTTGACTATTTCATCTGATCGCACGACCATGGTTTGAATTCAAAACGGAGGGAAATGCTAACATCAAAACGCAGCGTTCTGTTAAGTGGAAAATCCTGGGCTTCACAAAACCACTACTACTCACACCCCACTCAGAGGCCCAACCCAGATTTCAACGTGGAAGCATTGCTATTCATACCGTCGTTTTACCATTTTTGTTTGATTTTTTCTTTTAATTTTCTGAACGCAGGTGGGCTTTACAAGGTTTCTATTTGCACCCCAGGTTCTCAGCCCAATCACAAAATGAACTGGGGCGCGTTACTCATGACACCCCCTCCCCTTTATTTCTTAAATTCTTTTATTTTAATTTCTTTTAATTCTTTGCATAGTCAAAAAATCATATAAAATAGAAAAATCAATATTTTTCATTTCTTCTTTTTTTCACATAATCATGATTTTGTCTAGAAAATTAATAAAAAATAAAATTCCATTTTATTTTAGTTTAATATTTTTTTAGCATATTTTCTTGTAAATAGTACATTTAATTAATTTTAGTTGATACTTGATTTTGTCCAATTTGTTTTAGGACTTTCCCTTAGGGTTTTGGAGCCATTCGTTTTGGCATAGTTAGGTATTGGACCCTAGTTTCATGTAGGATTTATCCCTTGATTTTAGAAATTAAATTTGATGTAGTTTGATTGTTAGACATTTAGGTGCTCTAATCAGGGTTTTAAGTTGTATAGGTAGACTTGAACAAATTTGTTTTGGGGTTTATAGGCCAAATTAGTATATGGGGAATATATGGGTTAAGGGTAAGTATGTATAGAATCCCCTAGAATTTTACTAGAATATTGCATGGTGTTTTAGTATTTTTCATTGATTTTTGAATGTATGGATAGTATGTGTGTTGCTTAAAGGCATAAGTTGTATTGTTGTGTTTTCTTTCCTTCTCTTTTGAGTGTGTGAGCTTTGAGAATTGAGTTGAAGACCTTGTGGATCATCATTGAGGCTTTGAAGACCTTGCAGAGGAGTTTAGATAGCTTTTGTTATTTTGTTTATAGGTTTATAGGTGCATAGGCAGAGCCCTAGATAGAATACTTTGTTCAATAAACAAGGAGTGTCTTGTTCACCTCCTTTCTTCTCTGTGACATAAAGTACCCTAAGGGTATTCACCTCTCTCCTTTGGAGGGATTAGTGACCTTGCCCTATAAGGTAGAACTTTGAGAGAGCCTTTCCTTTGATGTTAAGTTCTCAATGGCATCCTTTGGAAGTCAGTGAGCACTGCAACATCCTCACCTCATCTTATTGACTGAATCTTGTTTGCTGGAGCATTTGAGCCATTGAAGATAGAAGCTGAAGCTTTGAAGAGGATGATTCCTTGAAGATTGTTGAAGTCTGAAGACTTTGTTGATGCCTGAAGATCCCTGGAGATAGTAAAGCCTGAAGGTGGAGCTAATCAAAGGAGCTGAAGCTCAAAGGGAGAAGATGAGTTGATACTCATGTTGTAGGGTTGATACCTGGAAAGCAAGTGATCTCTGAAGTCTGAAGACTGGGTTGCTGCTGGAAGAGCTGAGGCTTTCTTCTGTTTTCTTTGATGTATTGTGTGTTTGGTCTGATTTGTCTGTTGCATTAGACTAAGCCCATTTAGAATAAGTTCAGTCTAAGAGCATGAGTGCATCTGATTGTATTGTTATTGCTTGGCTTTGCTTGCGGGTATTCGGTAGAGCCCAGCTCCCTTGCCCATGTGTTTACTTTGCTTGATAGCATTTCATTTTCTGTCTGTATGATTACAGTTTACTGTTTTTGCTTGATGGCATGTTGTTTATTTTGATTACTGTTATTCCATGACTGGCTTGAGGTCGAGACGAGCTTGTGGAGGCTGAAGCCCCACACACATTTCCTCCCTCACTTGCATTGCATGCATTCTACTGTTAAAGCTGATGCTTTGTCTGTTTGGTGTATCATTGACATGATCCCTTAGGACTCTCATTTCCTCTGATGAGGATTTGGTGATAGACTTTTAGGCTGAAACCTATGCATGATAACTTCTAGGAGTTCCCAGTTCTCAACCTTAGGATGAATCCTTAGTTGCATTCTCTTCTCATCTCGAAACAGTTTAAGATACAGTAATCATGAATGATTTCTTTCGTACGTTACGAGCCTTAAGCTATCTGAGAAAGGATTGTGGGAGAGTTTCTTTTCCACAGTCTGGATGTTTAGTATGGTACCCTTTGGGTGACATGCGACGCATTCACTCTCAGGTCATAGTCTCTAGTGCGGTTGAAATCGCAAACATAATAAAAAACACTTCTTTTAGGAGATAACCCGTAGTTTCCCGAACTACGTTTGCTCTGATCTTTCATACCAGATGAAAGTACGTAGGCATAGGATGCGACGTCCTAGCGAGCAACCTTTCCCCCGTAGTTAGCCGAACTACGTTGACTCTGATTTCTCATTCTCTGATGAGAATACGTAGGCATAAAGTGCGACGCTTTGCCGAGTCATTTTTCTTTTCTTTTTCAGCCAGCCTTGATAGGTAGATAGATTATAACTAACCCGTCCAAGTAAACAAACAAGCGAGGATCCCGTCGAGTACGACGGACGTGAGGGGTGCTAATACCTTCCCCTTGCGTAACCGACTCCCGAACCCAGACAATGGTTGCGATGACCTTGTCTTACCCTTTTTCGTCAGGTTTTTCCGATCGTTTCCTTTCCCGCTCTGAGGGATAAATAACGAAAGGTGGCGACTCTTCTGTCATGCCGGCACCTTATTTTCGCGCAAGCGACAAATATCACTATTCCTTTTACAGAAGCTATCACTCAAATGCCCTCATATGCTAAATTTCTCAAAGAAATCCTGTCAAATAAGAGAAAGATCGAGGATAACGAAACAGTTACACTTACTGCAGAGTGTAGCGCTATTATTCAAAACCACATGCCTCCTAAATTAAAAGACCCAGGTGGTTTCTCCATACCCTGTGTCATTGGAAAATTCGTAATATACAAAGCCCTGTGCGATTTAGGATCCAGTATCAGTGTTATGCCCCTATCCATATGCAAAAATCTAAATATGGGTGAACTAAGACCAACCAAGATGTCCGTTCAATTAGCTGACCGATCCGTCAAATATCCTGTCGGTATACTGGAAAATGTTCCAGTATGCATAGGACAATTCTATATCCCAATCGATCTCATAATTATGGATATTAAGGAAGATTAAGTTACTCCGATCATTTTAGGAAGACCATTCCTAGCCACAGCCGGAGCTATAATTGACGTAAAGAAAGGTAGGCTAACATTTGAAATAGGAGAAGAAAAGATAGAGTTCATTCTCACCAAGTTCTTACAAGCACCAGCCATAGACGATACCTGTTATTTAGTAGATGTAATTGACGAATGCATAAGAGAACTTGAAAATGAAGAGACCACGTATTTAGAAATAATAAAGATTCAAATACCCGATATTTCTGAAGACGATGATTGGCGTAAATCGTATAAAGACGACAGTCTAAGCAAAAGCTTAGCACTAACCCCAAACCATATGCCAGGTCCGAAGAACCCATCTTTAGAACTTAAAACACTACCCAAAAACCTTAGATATGAATTCCTAGACGATGAACTAAAAAGACCAGTGATAGTCAACGCCGACTTAGGACAACTAGAAACCGCAAAGCTATTAGAAGTCCTAAAGAAGTACCCCACCGCGTTAGGCTATAACATAAGCGATTTAAAAGGTATAAGCCCTTCGATCTGTATGCATTGAATTACAATAGAGGAAGACAGTAAAGCCTCTAGAGAGCATCAGAGGAGACTAAACCCCATCCTAAGCACTATAGTCAAAGACGAAGTAAAGAAATTGCTAGATGCAGGAATCATCTATCCAATCTCCGATAGTGAATGGGTCAGCCCAGTTCATGTCGTACCTAAGAAAGGAGGAGTCACAGTAGTTAAGAACGAAAAAGGCGAATCAATAACAAAAAGAGTCATGAATGGAAGCAGAATGTGCATTGATTATAGAAAGCTTAACAAAGCCACACGAAAAGATCACTTCCCCTTGCCCTTCATAGACCAAATGTTGGAAAGATTAGCCAAACATTCATATTTTTGCTATCTAGATGGTTATTCGGGATTTTTCCAAATTCCCATTCATCCTGATGACCAAGAAAAGACTACATTCACATGTCCTTATGGTACTTTTGCTTACCGCCGAATGCCGTTCGGACTTTGTAATGCTCCAGCAACCTTCCAAAGAAGCATGATGGCAATCTTCGCAGATTTCATAAACGACATCATGGAAGTATTTATGGACGATTTCTCAGTATGTGGACAAAGTTTCGAAGGATGCCTACAAAACTTAGAAATGGTATTAGAACGTTGTGTAAAAGTGAACCTCGTCCTAAATTGGGAAAAATGCCATTTTATGGTCCGACAAGGAATAGTTCTAGGACATGTCATATCTAATAAAGGGATTGAGGTCGACAAAGCTAAAATAGAAATTATAAAAGACCTCCAACCTCCAAAATCCGTACGCGAAATACAGAGTTTTCTAGGACATGCCGGTTTCTACCGCAGATTTATAAAAGATTTTTCAAAAATCACAAAACCTCTGACCGGCCTGTTGATGAAAGATATTGAGTTCGTCTTTGACGACGACTGTCTAAAAGCATTCGAAACATTAAAATCAGCCCTTATCACCGCACCAATTATGTAACCACCCGATTGGCGACTACCGTTCGAACTCATGTGCGATGCAAGTGATTATGCTGTAGGCGCAGTTCTAGGACAAAGGAAGGACAAGAAGCTTCATGCCATCTACTACGCCAGTAGAACCTTAGATCCTGCCCAAATGAACTACGCCATAACAGAAAAGGAACTTCTAGCAGTTATATTTGCGCTTGACAAATTCCGTTCTTACTTAGTAGGAGAAAAAATTATCATATACACAAACCACGCTGCCATTAGGTACCTAATAAGCAAAAAGGATGCCAAACCAAGATTATTGAGATGGATCCTATTATTACAAGAGTTTGACTTAGAAATTAAAGATAAGAAAGGAACCGAGAACGTAGTTGCAGATCACTTATCCCGAATAGAAGGCATCAAACATGAACCAGTACCGATAAATGACGATTTTCCATACGAACATCTGATAGCCAAATTAGAAAGTGACATGCCTAACTTAATCTCGGAAGATCAAGAACTCGAAAAAGCTGTAGAAGCCGTCTATGCCCAAGTCACATTACCTTGGTATGCCGACATCGTTAATTACCTAGCTGCAGGCGTGCTTCCGCCGGATCTCACTTATCAGCAAAAGAAGAAATTCTTCCACGATCTGAAACACTATTATTGGGACGAACCTCTACTCTTCAAGAGAGGGGCCGACAACATATACCGTCGCTGTGTCCCAGAGGAAGAAATAGAAAACATCATTTCCCAATGCCATTCAGCACCATATGGTGGTCATGCCAGTACATCCAAGACGTGCGCTAAGATTCTCCAAGCCGGCCTATTCTGGCCTAACCTCTGGAAAGACGTTCACATCGTTGTGCTAAAATGTGATCGATGCCAACGAACTGGCAACATCTCACGACGTGATGAAATGCCTCAGAAAGGAATCTTAGAGGTAGAAATCTTTGACGTATGAGGAATAGATTTCATGGGACCCTTCCCGTCTTCTTTTGGGAATAACTACATACTCGTCGCTGTAGACTATGTGTCTAAATGGATAGAAGCCATTGCCACTCCAACAAATGACGCACGAGCAGTAATCAAACTCTTCAAAAACACAATATTTCCTAGATTTGGTGTACCCAGACTCGTCATTAGTGACGGCGGGTCACATTTCATATCGCGAATTTTTGACAAACTTCTTTCTAAATATGGAGTCCGACACCGAGTAGCTACACCATATCATCCGCAAACTAGCGGACAAGTAGAGGTCTCGAACAGGGAAATAAAAAAAAATTGGAAAAGACTGTCGCTACCTCAAGGAAAGATTGGTCATCAAAGTTGAATGAAGCTTTATGGGCTTATAGGACAGCTTTTAAGACACCAATAGGTACTACACTCTTCAAATTAGTTTACGGTAAATCCTGTCATCTCCCTGTAGAATTAGAGCATAAAGCCTTCTGGGCCATTAAGACACTTAATTTCAACTACACTGAGGCAGGAGAGAAACGAATCTTGAACTTACACGAATTAGAAGAACTTAGATTGGACGCTTACGAAAATGCCCGTATCTACAAAGAACGAACTAAGAAATGGCATGATAAACGTTCAGTCTGGAAACAATTCAGTGTGGGAGACATCGTACTTCTATTTAATTCAAGATTGAAACTTTTCCCAGGTAAACTAAAATCTAGGTGGTCTGGACCTTTTGAAGTGACTAAAGTACTTCAAAGTGGAGCTGTTGAAATTACCGATAAGACGAATGCACCGTTTATCGTAAACGGGCAACGTTTAAAACATTATAATAAGAACGAAAACAACCCTCAAGTCAGCAGTATAACATTGCTCGAGCTTCCTGCTCAAACCCCCGAATAGCTTGTCACCAAGCTATCGTCAGGCTTTTGACGTTAAAAACAGCGCTTAATGGGAGGCAACCCAATTTTCCCGTATTTCCCTCTTTACTGTATTTCATTCTCATTTTTATTTGAAATCTTTGAAATTTTAACAAAATTTTAAACTTAAATTGCTACTATTTTTTATTTTTTTTGTTTCATTATTTTCTCTTTTCTTTAAACTTTGTTTTTATTTCTACCACCTTTTGTTTCTAAAAAATTCTGACTTAAAATTTCTGTTTTAAACTTTTCAGGATTTTAAAAGCCTTCATACCTTCCTCCTGTTTTTCTCCGACTAACCTGCGAGTATGGTCGAGTTCGACTTCACAAAGGTTCATTTTCAAGGATTAGCTCAAAAGGCAAGATTTGCAGTATTAACTGAGAGAGACATAGCCTTAACACTGTATTATGATAAGTCTACCATGGAGAAGCTAGAAATTACTGATAGCATTCAATTCCTGTTTAATCAATTAGGCTGGGAGAACACCTCCTTGAAAACCCGTTTTGCTACCTATAAGAACCTCACCTACGAATTCCTTAGTTCCTTCAGGTACTTACCCTACTATGGTTTTGGATCAAACACAGAGCTGATAACCTTTAGAATGTTTGGAATGGACCAAACTCATAGCCGGATGTCATTAGCTAACCTCCTAGGATTTCCTAGCGGACCACATGTGTTCATCAGTGCCGAAGATGAAGATCTCGATTTTGAACTAAACCAGTTCTGGGGTAAAATCACAGGCGACTATCACCCTGACCCAAATGGCATGTATAACGATGAGATTCATAACCCCGCTTTCAGATACTTTCATAAGATCCTAGCTCACACCCTTTTTGGAAAGGAAGAAAACATTACTACAGTATTTAAAGAAGAGTTGTTTATCTTGTTCTGTGCTTCTCAGGGCCGTCTAGTGAATGTCGTACCTTTTATGATGAGATCCTTCCTACGCCTCACTCAGGAATCACAATCACCCTTTCTAATAGGAGGCCTCGTGACAATGATTTCCCACGAGCTTGGCCTTCGATTCCACCTAAATGCAAGCACTAGTTTCGGCACCGTCCGACCCATGAATATCCAGTTTTGCTTTAACAGGCGCATTTTAAGAACCATGGGACCTGGACCTTACGAGTACCTTATCAATGACAAACCTGTCTAGCTATTCACATTGCCAAATCATCAGCTGACAAGTATCCATAACAAGGACAATTGGGTTTATGAATTGGATGAGCCTATGGGACCTCCTTCACCTCAATCCACACCACAGGATTACATGTACGACAGTGATCACATCTCTGAAGCACATGATTATATGTATTATGAGGATGCTGTATCCGAAGCTGAGGTAGACCCTGAGACCCCTCCACATTACAACACCTATCCTGAGCCCATTCCTGAAGAAAACACTGACAAAATGGATATTGTTCTGCACCGATTAGACACCTTCGACGCAGCTCTGACCACCGCAAGAAATGAAATAACAAGCATCCACACCGAATTATCAGTTTTCATGGACTTAGTTTGTGACCAGCTCGATTACTACGCCCGGAAGTTTGACGAATTGAAGACACAAAAGGACTGAGATTTTAACTTTAGTTTAGTTTATTTTTCCTGTTTTTCTGTACGCTTTCAATTATTTTATTTTTTTCCGCATTGTTTCATTTCACTTATGTATTACATTAAAAACAATCCTTTTTAAATGTTATTTCAATTTCATTCATTATTCCCTTATTCTGTTTTTATGTTATCATATGCCTCTTGGCTGATTTATTACATTGTGGTATCAATTACAAGCCTTAAAAACATGTCAAAAGCACCCCTGTAGCAAAATTATGCATTCTGCGTCACGAGTCCAGAATCTGATATCTGCTATAACAGAGGTTACGTTTCTTCCCCCACTCCCATTTTATCAACTTCCCATCACCACACATCTAAACCCCATTTCAAAATTTCGTTTTCCCTCCTTACTACACATAATCCCAACTCCCATTTCATCTTCATTAACCAATTTTGTGCAATATCTCATTCCGCAGAAACCACATTCTTCCCCCATTTCAACAGCATCATCCAGCAAATGGCAAGAAACTATGAAACCTCTGACCTTAGCAATATCATTTTCAGCGAAGGCGACTCCGGCGAGAAATAGAGAGCAAACTACGTAGCCTTCCATCAACGGTCGCTACAGCCAACCCACTATCCGCACATACCATCTCTCACGGAACTCGGCCTCCTTGACAGCGTCACCTGGATGCTACAGAGAGCCGGCATTTGGCATTTGGCCTCCTCAGTTTGTTCAGTTACTTCACCTCTAGCGGCGACCTTAGCTAACATACCGGCGCCGCTTGCTTCCGTATGTTCGGCACGAACTACCAATTGAATCAAAATCAGATTGCCGACATCCTACATTTCCCTCGCGGCGAAGATGCTCACCGCTGCATTACCGAACAATTTCAACATGAAGCTTTTGCGCTTTGGTCCCAATTGACCAGAATCGATGCCGATAGCTGGGATTCTCTGCATGCAACACACATCCACAACCCAACCATCCGGTATTTCCACAGAGTGCTGAGCAATACCATCTTCGCAAGAGATAGCAACCACAAGGTGAACTCCAAAGAAATTTTCTTTCTTCGCTGCGTGTTCAATTCCGAACCCGTCAACGCAGCACCATTCCTCTTGGCCCACATTCAGGCCAACTGCAACCGCGGCTCTAAGCCTTTCTACTTTGGCGGGATTGTTACCTCCATTGCATTAGGCCTGAACCTCGGTAACCAACTCCAGGATCTCCATACAATTCCTTCGGTATTTCTGGACACCGACCATTGCAGAGCTTCCCACCTCATCCGCTCCAGGTCCGATGGAAAGTACCATCCGGTCGTGCGTGGCAAAACCATCAAAAGCATCATCATGTCGTCACGTACCCGGATGCACCCGCAGGATCGTGCCAACTGGCTTTTTGACCCGAATGCCCCTGCTGCTACTGCTGCCCCAACTCAAACCAACACCCAAGGTTCTGTTGACGAAATGCAAGATGAGTTGGACAGAACTGAGCAACCTGAGGCATCACAACCACCTCCTTCTGAAGGCACATCCTACCGTCGTCGCCGCCACCGTCCCGAGCCCGACTTCTCTGAAGAAGACCTCTGCCGATCCCTCGACCAACAAACACAGATACTCGCCATGATGCAGCAACAAAATCAGCGAGCAGAGCAATTCGAAGCTTGGCAGAGGGAGCAGTACGACTACACGAGAACTTCGATGCAACAGCTCCAAACTGGCAAGGAAGCCATCACTGAGAACTTGGCAAATCTTACCTTGCAATTCGAAGGACTCCGAGATTATGTCTATCACACTGGTGCTCTGAACTTTGAGGCCCGAGTCGAACAAGCCAGAGGTAGAGGTCGCGACAGAGGACGTGACCGAGGCAGAGGCCGTGACTAGTTCTTTCTTTCTTTATTTGTTTCCTGTATTTTTCCCTTTCCTGTATTTTCATTTTCTCTGTATTTCCATCTCGCATCCTTTCAAATCAGTGAGGACACTGATTGAAATAGTGTGGGAGCAGAGCGTTTTATCTCCCGTTTCCTTGTACTTTCAATTCAGTAATTTCAATTCAAGCATTTTCCCATTTTAGCAAATAAAAGCTCATTTATATGTCTTTTTCCATTACGCAAATTTCCCCACTTTATTCGACATAAACAAAATTTTTTCAGTTGTCCCTCAAAAGCATCACGAGAATGCGCTAAAGTTCAAACCAAGTTTTGAAACTCCGAGACGAAAATTCTAACAAAACCAGTACCATCCTGACACCTTAGACCTCCGGTTTATGCGAGTCGGTTTCACTACCTACTTGTACCAAAGTTTCAAGTTTCTACGCAAACTCATCCCCAAGTAGTTTATACAAGCAGTCAGCACCATCCTAAACACTTCTAAGCGAGCAACCAATGCAAATAAGTGTATGATCTCTAAAAGAATGAAAAATCATGAAAAGAAAGCTATATAGCCCGAGTATAGAGACATGTTCCCTCTAAGTTAGGTGCTCCTCACCCGAGCATTTAGCCCAACGGTACAAAAACTCACTGAAAATCAATGGTATAAGCTCATGAGCAATGAAAAGATCAAAATAGTCGTGAGATCATAATCACTAACAGGTTGACTTGCCATGAAAGTGTATGGACAACGGGCTTAATGTGATTGCGCTAGAACAAACAGGGTAAACTTGACGCGAGAACCTTGATACCAAGCTGCAGTAGCATGATTGGGACCGACTTGCATAAAAAGGAGACCTCCGAAGACCTATAGTCCAGTGTCGTCACCGTACTCGTTGTGTCCGTATTTAGAATCCCGGTTTTTCCCAACTTTCTGAACGAGGAAGCTGCTGCATGCTTGCCGACTTTTATTCTTCCTACTTTTTACTTGAGGACAAGCAAAGATTCAAGCTTAGGGGAGTTTGATAACGCGAAATCGTATATATATATATATATATATATATATATATATATATATATATTGACGTATAATTCAACTAATATTTGATTGGTTTCAATCCGATTTCGGGTTTTTCCATGTTATTTGTCTGATATTTTGCAGGTATTTGAAGATCATGTCCAAACAAAGCAATATGAAGAAAAGAAGCAATTACAGATGAAATATGGACGAAAAACAGATGAAAACAACATGAAAAATAGCAGATGCGGATTTTGCTGATGTGACGACCGTCACACATCCATGACGACCGTCACACGGGTGATGACCGTCACACACCATGACGACCGTCATGCAGGAAAAAACGCAAAACTTCAGTAAACGTGCAAAAACCAGTTCCAAGTCCCAAAATAATAGACCACTACTTCCTATTTTCTCTAACTCCAAGTCCACCTTCTGCAAGATATAACCGTTAGTATTACACCTCTATAAAAGGAGAAGGAGGGGAGCTGAGAAAGGGAGCCGCATTCAGATAACGAAGTGCTGCCCAAATATTTTCCAGAGCAAATTTAGTTTAAGTCTTGTTTTTGTTTTCGTTTCCTTTTTCCTGTATTCTATTACTGCAATATTCCTTTGTACGCTCTATTGGCTTGAAGACACAATCCTGCCGACATCGTTGGGATTTGGCCAAAAGCCAATTGGATACTTTACAGGTTTTTATTATTTCGTTAATTGTAACTTTACTTCCCAGCAGTATGTATGTTCTAAATTTCCGCTTTTATTTACACTTTACCTGTTCCAAATCCATGTCTAGCTAAACCAGAGCAATCGGTATGTAATAATAATTCAGACGGGATTTGATAATAACCAGTTAAAACCTTTCTTTTTCAAAAGTTATTTATGGCCTGAGTGTTTAAACCTATTTCCTGAATAAACGTTTGTCGCGACAGCGAGAACTTATTTAAATGTAGTTTTGCCACGACAGTGGGAAATTAATTAAGGTACGAACCAACAAGCGACAGCTGCGGCTAGGACCAGATAGTAAACACTAGGCATTTGTTTTAATAACAGCGAAAGCACTTTAAAATAGATTAGAACTTAGAGGTTTCCAAAAAGCGATTTTAACCCCGAACGGGATAGCGACAACATACGTTCCGCCTTAAAGTTGCGACTAGCGTCAATAACCATCGTGAGACAAAGGTCTTTAGATCACTATTTTCTTCTTAAATAAATTCTGAAAATATTTTATATACCGGTAACTTGTCAAATCCCCGAAGAACATAATCATGGCATATCGATTCGCGTAATTATACTTTAAGTAACGTTTTTAGTTCCCTTTAGTAATAGCAATTATTCCCTTAAACATTATCTACCTAGCTAAACATAGTAACTCCCGTGAACACTAGTTTGATTACGAGTCCTTGTGGGATCGATATCTTTTATTACTACGCGATAGACTGTGCACCTGCAGTTAAGTTGTATTAGACATAGAAAGTCGCGATCAGTTAACAATGTTGGATTTGGGGACGCCAACCAAGGCGGTGGTAACAATAATGGCGGTAATGGGTTCGGCAACAATGGTTTCGGCTACAATGATCAAGGATTTGATTACGTCAATCAGGACGGGAAATTCGGCTTCAACACTCATGGTTTCGGTTACGACGGTTTTGGTAACGCTAACCAGGGGTATGGTGGATTTGGTAATATGAATGGTGCAGGGGTGATTCCTGTCAACACTGGGTTTGGACCTGTTAGTGTCAACCAGGGTTTCGGTAACGGGGGACGAGGTCCCATGATCAATCAGCAAGGGTTTGGTCGCAACACTGGTTACGAAGGGTATGGAAATGGAAATATGAATTGGGGCGAAGACTGTCAGGAGGACGCCTTTTCTGGAAGAGGTGTGGGGTTTAAAGGACCTGTTGATCCTGTGCAGAGGATCAAGATGCTTGAAGAACAGATGAAGGGGGTAGTGAGTCAGAACTCCACCGGTTTGGATATGACTACAATGGGCTTGGTACCAGGGCTGAGGGTGCCGTTGAAATTCAAGGCTCCTACTTTTGACAAGTACAAAGGGGACACCTACCCTAAGGTCCATGTTCTCTCTTACTACAGGAGGATGTCCGCGTATTTAGATGATGAAAGGATGCTCATGCATTTCTTTCAGGACAGCTTATCAGGACCTTCACTTGAATGGTATATGGGGCTGGAGCCCACGCAGATCAAAACTTGGAAGCAGTTGGCTGATGCTTTCGTGACACATTACAAATATAACAGCGATCTGGCGCCAAACCGGGTCCAATTGCAGGGTTTGTCACAGAAGAACGGTGAAAGCTTTAAAGAGTATGCGCAAAGGTGGCGCGATATGGCAGCGAGGGTGCATCCTCCTTTAATTGAAAGGGAGATGAATGATATGTTCATTGGGACATTTACGGGGGTGTTCTACGAAAAATTGTTTAGTGTGTCATTGAGCAGTTTCTCAGATTTGATTCTTATGGGGGAGATGATTGAAAACGGGATTAAAGTTGGAAGGTTCCAAGCAGGTGAGTCTACTTCAACAGGAGGTACCAGAAAAGCATTTGGTGGTAGACGACATGGTGATTCTAGTGCCGTGTTTGGTGGCAGGGGCAGGGGCAGAGGAAGACATCAGTATGTTCAGCCGCAACAGATAGCTAGTGTCACTATCCCTCTTCCTCAACAAAGACAGCAACAACAACAACAACCATAGCAACAGCAAGGACAAAATCCTGGCCAGAGAAGGGTACAGAACGCGAGAACGAAAAGAGTGTTCGACGCACCTCCTTCCACGTATGCAGAACTCCTCCAGACCCTGCTAGGGTTGAACTTGGTTGAAAAGAGGACTTTGGCACCGCCTACAGGGGCAGTACTTCCTTACGGATATGATGCCAACAAGCATTGCGAGTTCCATTCCGGGGCACCCGGGCATGATATAGAAGCTTGTCAGGCATTTAAACATAAAGTTCAGGATTTATTGGACAACAAAGCTATTAACTTTGGACAGGTGGGTCCAAATATCGTACAACAGCCTATGCCCAATCATGGGGCAAACTCCATTTTGACAGAGGAGAATTTGAATCTAGTGATGGATGTCAATGAGTTGAAGACACCATTGGGTGAGATTAAAAGCAGGTTGCTAAAAGGAGGTGTATTCCCGGGTTGTGATGAGTTTTGCTTGGATTGTTGGATACAGCCAGAGGGTTGTAAAGAGTTGAAGCAAGGCATTCAGGCTATGATGGATAAGGGTACCTTGCAATTTGACAAAACCGCGGTTGAAGAGCCTGTAGAGGCGTTGTGTGATGAGCGGAACGATGTTGCGACAATGACGATTCCGAGGAAAACAATAACGATAACGGCGCCTGCCAGGCGGTCGACGATCACAATTACCAAAGCAAGACCAGTTCCTTTTGAGAGTACTAAAGCAGTGCCGTGGACTTACGGGTTGGAGGTATATTACGATCGTAAGAAAATTGAAGTCAATGGACAACCAGCTGGGGTTGTAGATAATGTTGTTGGAACAGGGGGTATGACCAGAAGCGGAAGAATCTTCACGTCACCCGAGGTAGAGGCGGAACGATTAGCCAAGGGTAAAGCCAAGGTAGCTAAGAATGGTTCTTCTCAGTCGAATGGAAAGGAAACGTCACTTAAGGATGTCGAAGAGTTTATGAGGCTCATTCGTATAAGTGATTACAAAATCGTGGAGCACCTCCAGCAAACGCCATCAAAAATTTCCATCCTATCCTTGCTGTTATGTTCCGAGGCCCATCGGAACGCTTTGCTGAAGATTCTAGACACGACGTTCGTTCCTCAAGAGGTTTCTGTTAATCAGTTAGAAGGGGTGATGGCGCATGTCAATGCGGGGCACAGTTTGGGCTTCACAGACTTTGATTTAACTCTGAGAGGGCGAGAGCACAATATGGCATTGCATGTGTCAGTTGAATGTCGGGGTACGGTCATGTCCCATGTTTTAGTAGACACTGGATCTTCCCAGAATGTGCTACCGAAGAAAGCCATGATGAAGTTGGATATCAGGGGAATTATCTGCACACCCAGTGACTTAGTGGTGAGAGCGTTCGATGGAACAAGGAGGTCTGTTTTCAGATCAATAACATTACCGTTGCAGGTGGGGCCTGAGATATTCGAAACTGAGTTCTATATAATGGACATCCAGCCAGCGTATAGTTGCCTTCTTGGGCGCCCATGGATTCATGCTGCCGGGGCAGTCACGTCCACGTTACACCAAAAACTTAAGTATATGGTCGGGGATAGTGTCGTCACTATTTGTGGAGAGGAAGATATTCTGGTTAGCCATTTATCTTCGTTCAAATACGTCGAGGTCGACGGCGAAATACACGAGACATCGTGTCAAGCCTTCGAGGGGTTGCGAATTAAGGACAAAGCTCTGGTGCCAAGTAAGATATCAGACGTGGCAGTGTTATCCTACAAAGAGGCTCAAGCTCTAGTGCAGGCAAGCAAAACCAAGGGCTGGGGGCAGGTATTGGAGATTCCCGTGAAGAATGACAAATTCGGGCTCGGATATCATCGTTCGCCATCAGCATCCTCTTCAGGAACGCCCAAGTTCATAGGGCCGATAACCATTACACCGAATGGGGTGAGCTTCGAGACTATCAATGCTGTTTCCGATGCTGAAGACGGAGATAGCGACTGTGATATGGACGCGTGGATCAAGCCAAGCATGCCAGGACAAAGTCTCTGCAATTGGTCTATCTGGGAAACTGTTCCTGTGTCAACTAAACAGTAATGATTTGTTTTCTTAATTGTTGAATAATCCTGCGTCTTACCCGGGGCATAGTGATTTTTCTTAGGGCCATTTGGTTATGTACATTACATTGTTTAATCATGAAATAAAGGCGTTTTTCATATACAAATGTTGTGATCCCTGTTTTTCCTGTTTTTATCTTTTACAATAAAATGGAAATGTGGTTATTTGCCTTGTATGTGTTTTGAAGCATTTAACCATTTCTTTGCAGGATTACTATTTCAGATGACATCTATGAACCGCCTATGACTCACTTCGACTTCGAGCACACGGTATTTCAGGCTGAGGAAGAGATTGTTGAAGATGGCGACGTACCAGAAGAGTTGACATGGTTATTGAAACAAGAAGAAAGAATCATTCTGCCTCATGAGGAAGTCATCGAGATTATCAATTTGGGGACGGAAGAGGTTGTGAGAAACATCCGTGTAGGGGCTGCACTGCAGAGCGACATCAAGCAAAGGTTGGTTGAGATGCTCAAAGAGTACAGTGATATATTTGCTTGGTCGTACGAGGATATGCCTGGGTTGGATACGGATATGGTTGTTCACCGTCTGCCACTGCGAGAGGAATGTCCGCCTGTTAAACAAA
Organism: Lathyrus sativus; assembly: GCA_963859935.3. NCBI lineage: Eukaryota > Viridiplantae > Streptophyta > Magnoliopsida > Fabales > Fabaceae > Lathyrus > Lathyrus sativus. The sequence goes on along the minus strand of OZ012737.1, from coordinate 215,551,631 downwards.
AGCTCCGAAGAACTAGACTGGACATGGCTGTGAAGATCAAGGAGGAAGTTCAAAAACAGTGGGATGCTGGTTTCCTAGCTGTTACAAAATATCCCTCATGGGTTGCTAATATTGTGCCAGTACCGAAGAAAGACGGTAAGGTGCGAATGTGTGTAGACTACCGCGATTTGAACAAAGCGAGCCCGAAAGATGACTTTCCACTTCCTCACATCGATGTGCTGGTTGATAACACTGCTCAATTCTCCGTATTCTCCTTCATGGATGGCTTCTCGGGCTACAATCAGATAAAAATGGCGCCAGAAGACATGGAGAAGACTACTTTCATTACTCCTTGGGGAACATTTTGTTACAAAGTGATGCCCTTCGGATTGAAGAATGCTGGGGCAACATATCAACGTGCTATGACGACTCTCTTTCACGACATGATGCATAAAGAGATCGAGGTTTATGTTGATGATATGATTGCTAAATCCCAGACGGAGGAGGAGCATTTGGTTAATCTGCTGAAACTATTCAAGAGACTTAGGAAGTTCAGGTTGAGACTGAACCCTAACAAGTGCACCTTCGGGGTGAGATCGGGCAAACTACTGGGGTTTATTGTGAGCGAAAAACGAATAGAGGTTGATCCTGCGAAAATAAAAGCAATACAAGAAATGCCGACGCCTAAAACAGAAAAAGAAGTGCGTGGGTTTTTAGGGAGGTTGAACTATATCGCCCGGTTCATATCTCACTTGACTGCGACATGCGAGCCGTTATTCAATTTGTTGAAAAAGGATCAGGTGGTCACCTGGAATGAAAATTGTCAAAAGGCGTTCGACAAGATAAAAGAATACTTGCAGGAACCTCCTGTTTTGATACCCCTAGTGGCCGGGAGACCTCTGATTATGTATTTGACGGTTCTGGAGGAAAGTATGGGTTGTGTTCTCGGTCAACACGACGAGACGGGACGTAAAGAGCATGCGATCTACTACTTGAGTAAAAAGTTCACAGACTGTGAGTCCCGTTACTCAATGCTCGAAAAAACATGTTGTGCGCTAGCCTGGGCCGCCAAACGTTTGAGGCAATACATGCTAAATCATACAACCCTGCTCATTTCAAAGATGGATCCAATCAAATACGTGTTTGAGAAGCAACACTCTCCGGAAGAATCGCCCGATGGCAGATGGTGTTAACCGAATACGACATTCAGTATGTCTCGCAAAAGGCTATTAAAGATAGTGTCCTGTCAGAGTACCTTGCAGAGCAGCCTGTTGAGGACTACCAATCGATCAGGTTTGATTTTCCTGACGAGGATATCATGTACCTGAAGATGAAAGATTGTGAAGAACCGTTGTCAGATGAAGGACCGAAGTTGGGTTCCAAATGGCAGTTGATATTTGACGGAGCTGTAAATTCCTATGGTAGCGGAATAGGTGCAATTATTACTACTCCTCAGGGGTCGCACATCCCCTTTACTACCCGATTGACTTTTCCCGTTACCAATAATGAGGCTGAATATGAGGCTTGCATCATGGGTCTGGAAGAAGCTATTGATTTGCGAATCAAACATCTGGACGTATACGGAGACTCAGCTCTAGTGGTGAATCAGATTAAAGGAGAATGGGAGACACGTCAGCCCAATTTGATACCATATATGAATTATGCAAGGAGATTGTTGCCTTTCTTTGACAAGGTGGAATTGCATCATGTGCCGCGAGCAGAAAATCAAATGGCTGACGCCCTGGCGACATTGTCCTCGATGTATAAAGTTAACTTCTGGAACGAGGCTCCCCGGATTGTTATCTCTCGGCTTGATAGGCCTGCATTCATATTTGCCATTGACGAGGTTCCCGATGGTAAACCCTGGTACTTTGACATCCAAAATTTCCTGAAGAACAAGGAGTATCCGGTTGGGGCATCTAGTCGAGATCAGAAGACTCTCATGAGATTGGCTGACAATTTCTATCTGAATCCGGACGGTGTCCTATACAAAAGAAACCACGACTTGGTGTTGCTACGCTGTGTAGACGAGAAAGAGGCGAAGTTTCTCATGGAGGAGATACATGAGGGGACATTTGGTACACATGCTAGTGGGCATGCTATGACGAGAAAACTGCTGCGGGCAGGTTATTACTGGCTGACTATGGAAACAGATTGTTTCAAGTTTGCAAAGAGGTGTCATAAATGCCAAATTTATGCGGACAAGGTCCATGTACCCCCAAGTCCTCTGAATGTGATGTCATCACCGTGGCCATTCTCGATGTGGGGAATTGATATGATCAGGAAGATTGAGCCTACGACATCCAACGGACACCGGTTCATCTTGGTGGCAATTGATTACTTCACCAAATGGGTGGAAGCGGCGTTATATGCCAATGTCACCAAGCAAGTGGTCGCCAGATTTATCAAACGAGATATTATCTGCAGATATGGAATCCCTGAGCGGATTATCAACGACAACGGTTCGAACTTGAATAACAAGATGATGAAAGAGCTGTGCCAAAATTTTAAGATTGAGCATCACAACTCTTCTCCTTACCGACCCAAGATGAATGGCGCTGTTGAAGCGGCCAATAAGAACATAAAGAGGATCGTCCAGAAGATGCTACCTTTCGCTTTGCACGGTTATCGTACGACGGTACGCACATCAACTGGGGCAACCCCTTTTTCATTGGTATACGGAATGGAGGCAGTGTTACCGCTGGAGGTTGAGATTCCTTCCTTGAGGGTTCTACGAGAGGTCCAACTTGACGAGGTAGAATGGGTTAAAGATAGACTGAATCAGCTCAGCTTAATGGATGAGAAGAGGCTAGCTTCTCTCGCATACGGTCGGTTGTACCAGAGCCGGATGAAGAAAGTGTACGATAAGAAGATACACCCTCGAAGCTTTCAGACGGACGACCTTGTGCTAAAGAGGATTCTCCCGCCACAAACAGATCACAGGGGCAAATGGACCCCTAATTACGAAGGGCCCTACATTGTTAGAAAAGTCTTCTCCGGAGGAGCTTTGTTGTTGTCCACCATGGATGGTGAAGACTTTACGTCTCCTGTGAATTCGGACGCAGTTAAAAAATACTTTGCTTGAAAGTGACCCGCTGGACAGTAAAAAGAGAGTCCAGGAAAAAAAGGGGCATCCTGGCGAACAAAAAAAAAATGAATAAAAGGTTCGGGCAAAAGTTAGGGATTAAATTGAAAAGATGTACACCCGCAAAATCGAAAACCTGCATTGGGCGACTTCGGCAAAAAAGGGTATCCCGGTGAATTAAAAACCCGCAAAGGGCGATTCACGCAAAAGTTAGGGATTGAAAAAGCAAATAACTGCGGTCCGAATTTGATACAGCATTGCTTAGTGGGTTGGGAGTACCTGAGGGTTCGTTTATCCAACACAATCTCTTCCGAAAGTTGAATACGGGGAAAGCGCCAGAGTCAGGCGAGTCATAGGAGGATCAGCTCATGATGTTTGTCTGCACCACGTTGCCGACATGTATACAAATAATATTTTGTATTTTTATGCTTTTTGTGCATATATGTATGTGTGTGTGCGTAACTTCCTCTTTCCAGGAGTTGCATCCGATGTACAAAACTTTGCCTATTCAGAGGCCTGTTATTAATAAAACATGTTATTCAGTATTTGATGTTTGGCTTTACTGTTTTGTATGTGGAAAATGCCGATGTTTCGATAAACTTGCATGTGCATAACTTTGCTGGCCCTTGCCAATAATTGCTAAAACTTCGAATTGACTGAAGTAGTGTCACGGATGCTAACCCGAATAGATTTGGTTGTATAGATTTATTTTGTCTCGTTTGTGTTTTGCAGGGTTCTCACCTTTGAAGCGAACGATCAGAAAATTGTGGCCCCAGCCGGAGGCTCATGATGAAAGACTTGACCTTGTTTGACGCTAATCCCCAGGAAGGTCGCGCCTCATCCCCAGAGGTTGAGACAATGTTATCCCTTACCGAAGGAAGGACTATTTTCCTCAGAAGAGTATCCTCATGGAAGTGTCCACAGGGTATCCCCAGCAAGTCGAGATCAGTATCCCATGCAGAGGTTATACTCCCCAGAGAGTCGAAGATGTGCGCGTTCAATCCCCAGCTGGGAGGATTTCCACGGCATATAACCAAGATAGTAAGTTCAGAAGGATTATCCCCACCGAGGATGGTTTTCTTCCTCCCCACAGGTCGTCATGCCTTCGTCAGGATGATTATCCCCAGCGGAGTGGTAGTTCCGAGTTTGTAAACGGTTCCTAGATAGTTGTATCCCAGAAGGGTTGCTTCTCCCCCAGTTGAGTTAGTCTTCCCAGCGGGTTATTCTTTCCTCCCAGTGGAAATCGATGTGTGATCTCTCCTCGGCAGAGTTGGTTGTGTTTCCGACATTTATTTTGCCAGAATACTTTGCGATATCCGTTCATCCCCAACAGGGTGGTATTTGTCCTCAGCAGCCGTGTTGAAGCAAGATTGACAGAGCTTCCCCAGCAGCCTGAACTTGCATTTGCATTTGCATACATTATCATGTTTGCATCTACCCAAAAAAACGCGTAGCATTTCCATGCCGTATGGAGCATTACGCCATTATCAGACATATGCATTTTGAAACATAAATCAGGTTAGTTAACCTTTTGCTTTTAGGTGTGTTTCTCAGCAGGAGTATGGGGTCCTATCTCAGATCTATTTCCAGATATTCGAAGTCTCGCCGTGAGACACGTGATGATGCAGTTCTTGTTATCATTCCCCACAGAGTTACTGGTTGAAGTTTCTCTTATCCGACCAGCGGAGTGTTTTCTTCAGGTTTGCTGTTGCGGCAGCATTTCAGGGTTTCATGAATCAATTTCAGAAGAGGTCACTTGTTGTCGAAACGGGTGTCGGGCAATTATTTTCAGAATATCCCCAGTGGAGCTAGCTACTACCGCGAACAGACTAGGGAAGCTATATCCAAGGTTATCTGTTCCCGTAAGAATCAGGCGGAAGAACTTTCCTATATGTATCAGGCAGATGTGTTATATTTTCCCGTAAGAATCAGGCGGAAGAACTTTCCTGTATGAACCAGGCAGATGTGTTATGCTTTCCTATATGAAACAGGTAGATGAACTTTCCTGTATGAACCAGGCAGATGTGTTATATTTTCCCGTAAGAATCAGGCGGAAGAACTTTCCTGTATCTACCAGGCAGATGTGTTATATTTTCCCGTAAGAATCAGGCGGAAGAACTTTCCTGTATGAACCAGGAAGATGTGTTATATTTTCCCGTAAGAATCAGGCGGAAGAACTTTCCTGTATGTATCAGGAAGATGTGTTATATTTTCCCATAAGAATCAGGCGGAAGAACTTTCCTGTATGTATCAGGCAGATGTGTTACATTTTCCCGTAAGAATCAGGCAGAAGAACTTTCCTGTATGTATCAGGCAGATGTGTTATATTTTCTCGTAAGAATCAGGCGGAAGAACTTTCCTGTATGAACTAGGCAGATGTGTTATCTTTTCCCGTAAGAATCAGGCGGAAGAACTTTCCTGTATGAACCAGGCAGATGTGTTATCTTTTCCCGTAAGAATCAGGCGGAAGAACTTTCCTGTATGCATCAGGCAGATGTGTTTTCCCGTATGAAGCAGGCAGATGAACTTTCCGGTATCCAGATAGATAATTCTCCCGTGATAGACAGAGTATGTGAGTTGTGTTCCGACATTTGACAAAAGTATTTTCCCCAAGGAAGTCGCCGTTATTTCCTCGTGTTATTGTCCCTAGTAGAGTCCTCCTCAGAGTCGTTTGTGGGTTGGGACCAACGGAGTTGGCTACTGTAGAGATAGGCGGATAAGTTTCTTGTGATTAGACGGAAATGTTTCCCCAGCGAAGTCGTCAGGATTTTTCGGTGTTGACAGAATATCGCGTCCTAACGTGGACAAAGTTCTATCCCCGTGATGATAGAGTCTTTTCCGGGCTAATGAGAATAATACCCATCACGGTCGCTAATTGATCAGTTTGTTGCCGTAACAACCGAATCCAGTCAGCAGATGCTATTTTCAAGCAGTTTGTGCAGTTTATTTCTGCGGTTGGCAAATTTCCGGGTTCTTGGTATTCAACCGTCTCGTACCTCGATGCTTTGAAGGCCGTTCGCTCTTCACCCATTCGGGTCCAAGTCGTTTGAATAGGGCAGCTGTTGCACCCTAAAATTTGCTCAACCTATTTCACCTGGTTGATGTTTTAGTTGCATTATCATCTGCATAGTAAATCATATACATAATCTAATCATTCGCATAGCATAGCATATCAAGTCATCTAACAAGGGATCAAGTGCCATTCTTATCTAAAGAAGCACATCAAGGGGCCTTATTCAAGCTTAAGACAATCCAAGTCATCAAGAAATGTTTGAAGCTTTGGGAAGTTTGAGGGTCAACCAGTGAACTTCTCTCCTAAGTTGAGGTGTATTGAGGGTCATCAATGGGGGTATGAGCTATGAATTGAGGGTATGGAATGTGTAAAAAGCTTATGAGATGCCTAGAGGGTCATATTGAAGATGAGACAAGTCATTGATTCAAGAACAAGAGCCACAGTTGAAGTACAGTCAACTAGGGTTTCATCTGGGTTAACCCTAGTTCAACCCTAGGTCAACTGAGTGATTGAAGAGCATCAAAGCTTAATTGGAGGTTGTGGGATTCATGAATTGATATGTTGATACATGTGTGGTGTTGTGCCAAGGATAAATCAAAGAGGATCAAGAGGGGGAGGAGTTGCCAAATTAGGGTTTCAGTGTAAAATCCCCTAATTTAGGCCTAACTTCCAAGCCAGATAAGTCAAAATGAAAGTTTCAAATGGATTCTTGAGCAACATGAAACTTGTAGAGCTTCTCAATAGCTTTAATTTTAGTACTAGAAGTCTTCAAGGACATTTGTATAACTCAAGTTATGGTTCTTGCAAGTTATGGGTCATCAGAGGACACTGAAATTTATCTGTGAAAGTCACTTGACTTCCAAGCAACTTTTGCCCATCAAGGGGTTTTCAAATGCATTCTTGGCCAACATAAGAATCGTAGGGATTGATCTTAGATTTAATTTTAGTACTAGAAGTCCTCAAGAAGATTTGTAGAACTCAAGTTATGGTCTTGGAAATCCAGGGGTATTTTAGGAAAGTTGGATTATAGGTCATTTTTCAACATAGGTCAAAATCTCCATCTTCCACTCCTCAAATGGAAAAATGTTCAATATGAGATGTGCTTAAAATGATGTTTTTGGGCTAGTAAAGAAGTCATGAGAGTTTGAAATGGCTTGTTTCACAAAATTGCAAAAATGGCCTAAAATAAGGGTGAATTTTAAATGAACCAAGGATGAAAATTGGGATTTTTGAGCTATGGGTCCAAACCAAGCTATATGACATACCAAATTGATTGGAAAACATATTTTGAAAACAATGACATTGCCACATTTTTGATTTGAGGGTTAATTCAATGACTTCCTTTGTAAAATGGTTACTTACATCATAAGTTACATATGCAAATTCATTCCTTGGGTCAGCTACAAGGCTCTATTCAATCTAAACACTTCCTAAATCTCATTTGGAGAGAAACTGAACACAAAGCAAGGGCAAACACAAGCTGATATGTGACTGTCATGTATGGAGCTTGTCATGAAAATTTCAAGAGATGAGAAATTGGATTTCTCATATAGAGCTTTCCAGAAGTTTCTAGATTATTCATACACATTCTATATAAGGATTAGAACTGGTTCAAAGCCTGAGTTGGTGCAGATTGAGAGAGATTGAGTTTTGAGTTTTCATCTTGCAAGTTCAAATCGGTCACACCAATTGGAGAGGTTTCAATCCATTCTTTTGCACTCAGAAGCTCTACTTTGAGTTGGAGATTGATTCCAGATAGATTGCTGATCAAGATCGTGGAAGAATCGTGAGATTGCACTTGGAATTCATCTCTTGCAAGTCAGAATCGGATTTGGCAATTCAAGAAGATTCAACTCCAATTGATGCATACAGAAGCTTGGTAATTGATCATAGAACGTGTCTGGAAGATTTTAGAGCTTGATTTGGAGATTTTACCACTTTGTTCATCCAAGATTTGCAGGTATGTAAACTTCTTTCTATGGCTTGATTCATGTAGAATTATTAGGTTTTAGATAGTTAGATGTGATGTAGAACATGGCTAGGTGGATTCTGGTAACAATTGGCACGAGTTAGAGACAAAATTAGGTTGGACCCGATTTCTTGGAGGTTTAAACCTAGTTAAATAGTGGATTTCATTCAATGTAGCATGGTGATGAATCTAGGCTATTCAATTTTGAGTTTGGTGATGATTTTTTGTTTGAGCAATTTCTGAACATGCATTCGTGTTTTGAGAAGGAGAAGGTTTCAATGATAATGGATAGCATGAGTGAATTCCTTGTGGAAAAACGAGCCAGATGAGATTATTAGGGTTGAGTTTTGGTGAGGATCAATGGAGTTGCGTTTGGAGAAGATGAAGGTTGCAGCTCTGATTCATCCATGGCGTGTGTTCCCTCCCAATTTCAAAAGGTAAGAAGACGACCCCATCACCATTAGATCTTGGTGGACTTTGACTGGAATGATCATCCAACGACCACGAGCGCGTTTTAATTTGTGAAGGAATTCTGAGTTTAGACCAAACGCACCGTTTCACTTAATGTACTTGGATGGGCTTAAGTCACTTGTTGCTATGTACACCCCATTTACCAGGCCCATTGGAAAACACACGTGAAAGCATTGCTATTCATACCAGCATTTTTCCCTTTTTTCTTTCTATTTCCATTTGATTTTCTGACTGTGTTTGGGCTTAATGCGTGCTGGCTACTAACACCCCCCTCTGAGCCCAATTGACATATTGAACGTGTATTACTTGCTATTTGTCACGCCCCTTTTCCATTTTTCTTTTATTTTCTTTTTTATTTTCTTTTTATTTAGGTTAATTAGAAAATTCATAACTAATTGAAAAATAAGCATTTTTGGATGAGAATTTTTTCCTTGTTTTCCTTAGGGTTTCTAGAATTTAATAAAACAATAAAAACATTAATTCACGCATTTTTTATTTTATGGCATATTTTTACATTTTATTGCTTTCATGTCACTTTTATTTTTGTACCTTATTTTTCTGAATTTAGTATGAGAGATTGATGCATGATCTTTGATTGATTCTTGTTGGAATGATTAGATTAGAGGTACATGCTCCCTTAGAGATTTTTCTCATATTTTTATGATGAAATTTAGGTTAGTTTTGAGTAATGAACTTTAGGGTGCTAGAATTAGGGTTTTACAACACCTAGGTGTAGTTTAGGGTTTAGTTTGGAGACTATGGGTTTGATTTAGGCCTTGGGGTTCATGTGGGGTATAGGTTATGTAGCTAGGTTCCCTTAGGAATTTAATTAGGATTTTATGATGCGTATTTCTATTTTATTTGATTTTTGCAAATTGGGTGATGTGGTGTGTTTCCCCCTTGGGGATTTGGCTTGTTTGCTTGGTTTGGGCCATTTCAATTGGGTGTTGGGCTTGGGCTTGGTTTGTTGGAGCTAATGAAGACTTGGAGATGATTTGAGACAAAGGATGGAGCTTGATGCATGAAGATCCTTATCCTTGAAGATTGCTTTTGAAGACTTAGGAGATAGGAGATATAGGGAGAGCTTTAGATTAGACTGATTTCTTCTTTCAAACATATAGAGCTTCTTGTGCCTCTATTCCATCCTATGACACAAGGTCCCCCAAAGAAGTTCCATCTCTCCTTAGGAGGGATGTAGAGCCGGCTTTGGTTGGGTAGAACCTTGAGGATATCTTTCACTTGTTGTGTTAATATCTTAGTGATTTCCTTGGGTTATCATTAAGCTTCTTAACCTTTCAAGTCCATCTATCATTAGTTGATCTTCTCCTGGAGTGGTGGCATTGAAGAGGGGGGCCTATTGGAGAATGAAGTGTATTGAAGATTGGTGAAGATGAAGCTTGTGCCTGTCAAAGCTGGGTATCTGTTGAAGACTAGGGTTTTTGCTGCTGTTTGAAGCTGTGTATTTGTTAGGGTTCAGTGCTTGCTAGAGCTGGGGTTACTTTTGAAGACAAGAGCTTGTCTAAAGCTTAGGGATCATTGAATATTGAAGATGGGGTCTTACTTGAAGTTGTTGCTGTCAACCTTGTTGCTGTTAATCAACTGTAGCTGTCAGAGTTGTTGCTGTTTGAGGTTACTGTAGGAGCTGGTGTTGCTGTCAGAGCTGGTGTTGGGTTTTATTCCTTTTTCTGTATTGTTTGTTGGCTTGTTCAGCTTGCCCCTTAGGTTTGAAGTGAAGTTGTTTCACTTTGCCTATTGTTTTCCCAGGTTCGAGGTTGAGTGGGACTCCCTTGCCTCGCTTGTATTGATGCATCTCATGCATATTTACTGTTTACTGTATATGCTGTTTCCTTTCCGTTTATCCCCTAGGATCCCTGTTTTTCTCTGTGCAAGAGAGAAACATGACAGACATTAGGTTTTAACCCATGCATGACAACATTAGGGTAGTTTTGATTCCCATTTCAAACCCTAGGTTTTTAGATTTCTTTCTCTTCTATCTCAAAACAATTCAAAACACAGTAATAAGGATAATCGATGTCGTACGCTACGAGCCTTAAGCTATTTGAGAGAGGGTTGCTGGAGGGTCACTCTTCAGTAATCTGATTGCTTAGTGTGTTACCCTTAGGGTGACATACGACGTAGTCACTCTCAAATCATAGTTTCTAGTGCGTCAGAGATTGCAAACATCACAAAAAAACAGTTCTTGCGTAACAGACTGAAAGCAAACATCAAAGTGTCATTTTTGTCCGCTTGGACTCTTAATCAGGAGAAAACCTTTTCAGAAAGATAAAAACAGTCAGACAAACTTGTGTCTTCCGTAGCCCGAACTACGTTTGCTCTGATCTTTCATGCTGTATGAAAGTACGTAGGCATATGACGCTGTATCCTAGCGAGCAACCTTCCCCTCCTTTCTCGTAGGTAGGCGAACTACGTTGACTCTGATTTCTCGTTCCAGACGGGAATACGTAGGCATAAAGTGCAATACTTTGCCGAGTCATTTTCTTTTCTTTTTAACCCATACCTGTAGAGTAGATAGAATAACACACCCTTAGATAGAAAACAAGCGTGGATCCCGTCGAGTACGACGGACGTGAGGGGTGCTAATACCTTCCCTTTGCGTAACCGACTCCCGAATCTAGGATTTGGTTGCGATGACCATTCCTTTCCCGTCTTTGCGTTAGGTTTACTTCGAGCATTTCCTTTCCCTCCTTTGGGATAAATAACGCACGGTGGCGACTCTTCTGTTTAGCCGGCGCCGATTTTCGCAGTAGCGACAATCTTCTACTAAACTTCCCAGTTTCTTCAAGTTCTCCAATTTTGGTCTTTGGAACACAATCTCTGCTTTCTTTCCAGAATACATCCTATAATATCTGCAAAACAATATTTAGTTCCTTGAATGATTAATTAATGAGAATGCAAATGCAAAGGTTTTATGGAACTCAGATTTTGTAAGCATCAAAGCATCATTTCATTGATTTTCAAGTTTTGAATTACAAAATAGTACATCTTACAAAAAGTCCTAAACATAGAGCTAAAGATATTCTAACAAAAGTCCTTTCTTGCTTTGATCTTCTTGAGTTCTTCTTCTATCTGCGTCTTCTCAAGAATGAGCTTGTCCACCATTAACTTCCATGGAGTTGACTGATGGCTGGAATAAAATAAATCTTCTTACGCCTTCCTCTTCTTACAAGCAATCATTTCTTCATCCTTCAACTGAAGTTGTCTACAGAGTTCATTGTTTTCTTCCACAGTCACTTGGTACTTGTATCTCCAGGCTACTTCAGTTTGTTGTGATTTTCTCAAAGCAATCTTCAACTTCTCCTCTTTAGACATAAAGATCAATGGGGGTTCCTCCTTCAAAACCATGGGTTCCTGCTGAGGATAAGGCATCTTCAGCTGAATAGCTCTCTTTCGGACCCATTGGAGATAAGGCTCGAGAGAGATGCAATTAGGTTTCCCTAAGTCTTTTTTTCCTTTATTATGTACATGACTCCAAGCTTTTAGAATTTCTTCTTTCAATTCTGAACTTCCCTTAAAGAAAATATTCTCCACATGAGTACTATTGGGTTTGTCCTTCAAAGGATATCCAAGCTGTCGGCCAGCGAGAACAGGGTTGTAACTGATTCCTCCATTTGTACCAAGAAGGGGTATGTTACCAAAACTTCTACAACTGTCAATGATCTTTATCCCATTGTAATTACGACTGTACCAATCAATATCAGAGTGAGTAAGAGCCATAACCTTCTGAGACCACCATCCTTCCCTCCAAAAAGCGTGAGCCTTAGGTAAGCGAGAAATAAACCACTTGTATAGTAAAGGGACACAACAGATAATCATTCCTCCTTTATGAAGATTCCTCAGATGAACAGAATGATAGGCGTTAGCTAGTAAAGTAGGCACAGGGTTTTTCTTCAAGAAAATCTTAATGGCGTTGAGGTCCACAAAATTATCAAAACTTGGAAACAAGAAGATACCATAAATGAGCAAGGCGAGGATAGCCTCGAATGCATCCATACTCAAATGATCAGCATAGTATTGGGCTTTCCCAACCAAGAACTCTGCAGTCAAACCAAACACTCCTCCTTTAGTAGCCATGTTTTTCTGAATATCCACCAATCCCAAACGTGTAGCTTTAGCAATTTCTTCCTCCTTAGGGTCCTTCTCCATGATTGGAAAAGGAGAGTCTTCAAGAATAGGCAAACCAATCAAGCAAGAATATTCCTCAAGTGTAGGTACTAGCTGATAATCAGGAAAAGTAAAACAATGGTAGAGCGGATCATAAAACTGGAGAAGTGTGGAGAGAAGTCCCAGATCCATCTTTTTCTTTACCCTCAACAATGACAATAAGTTCCCATACCTGCTCTTGAATCCTTCTGGATCTGTTATCAAAGTGCTCAACCTTTCTATGTCGTCCAAGTTAGGACTCTTGTAAGTGTACTTCATAGTTTTCTTTTTTCCATTATCCATGAGGATCCTAATGTTTACAAACAAAATCTGAGTTCCATGACACTTTTATGATATGATGTTCATGAATGCATGAATTCACAAACACAGGTAAGCACATATTTCACATATACACATAGGTAAACAGATGAAGGTTTAGGGAGAACATGAGCGTGGAGTCAAGGTCTACCCATCCCAAAGGTATGTACTACGACTTTCAAAACTGTAGAACAAGGTTCTAAAAGGGTTCCCAGAGTCCTCGACCCATCTTTCGGATATTATCAATTTCCCAAATACTTGGTGGTCGATAATATTCTCAAGAGAGTCTCATCCAAGTGTAGTATCACGTATCAACTATTTCAGAATTACTCCCTTATAGTCATCGCACTACATCCTAATAAAGCCAAAGTGGGGAAAAGGTAATCTAAAGGTCCTCAGTATCACGGGCTCCCATGTAGAAAGTTGCATTGTTTTCACGAATACTCGATCAACAATACTAACTCTCAGAAGGGCCTCTACTGAGTGGTGGTTTTCTCAAGTCAGCTTGGTCGGGAATTAACTTCCTATAAGCCTCCTTGAATATACCTCCATCCTATCATAAGTACGCTCAAACACGGGTATAGTGTTGTCTTACCACTCAAGATTCCCAAGATCCAACAGGGCACATATATACATATTTACAAGTATTCACAAATATAGCAAGTAATCAAACAAGATAGGCTAAACCCTCAAAACATACTTCCCTAGTGAAGTCGCCATTTCTGTTGCGGTGAAAATTTGATATCAAGCTATTAAATTAACTTGAATCTTAATTCTTTTACAACCGAACTTTAATTTATCCAAAGGAAAGGTCTAAAGAAAGAAAAACCTTTTTCGCGATGTAACGACAACGCTTAAGAGATTCGGGGATCGGGGGTTGGTTATGCCTAGGGAAGGTGTTAGCACCCTAAGCATCTGTAGTACTCTACAGGAACCTTTTGTTTGATTGCTTGCTAAGTTTGTGAAATGTGCCATGGTTTGGGGTTAGGATAAGGGATAGGTAAAGACCTAGATGGTTTTCTAAGTTTGCTCGCAAAGACATCGCATCTTCTGCCTACGTATCCTAACTAGGATAGAATCAGAGCAATCGTAGTTCACCTCACAAGGGATGGAGAACACTTGATTATGATCAAGGTTCAAAGGGGAACAAACATGATAATGGTTATGTGGAGTTTGACAAAACTCCCTAATCTAAATTGTAACACTCAAAAGGGGGAGTAAGAAATCATGACGATGATTCTTACATAGAGTTGACAAACTCTATCCTAGGGTTCTAGTTGAAGAACACTCCTAGTACAGGTGGGTTTCTTAGACTTAAAGCAAAGTCTAATGGTTTTTGAACTAAGGTTAGAGTGACTTAACAAGGTCAAGAGAAAGATGAATGAGCTATTCATGACACAGGGTCAATGGAAAGACTTTTCCTTTGGAAAGAGAGAGGGGAGGTAACTGGGGTGATAGCTAACAAGCTTTATCACTTGGGGAAAGAAACATTAAGCAAAGTAATAACATGATGAAGATAAATGTATGGTGACAACCATTAAATGAACATGTTAAATGATAAACACAAGATATGCATTGATGACAATCAAGGCAAATGAACAAATAGGAAATGTAACGACAGATCGAGCTTAAGTAAATTCAACAGAGGAAGCAAGATGAACATGGTAACAACCAAAATAAAATCCTAGCATGTTGACTAACATTAAGGAAAAGAGGGCAAGCAAATATCATGTCATTCACAAGTATAACAAGAGAGAAATTCATCTGCATATGTGGAAACGGTTACAGAATGCACTATAACTTGCAAGTAGTCAAAAGGGATGAAAAATTAGGAAAACATGGAATTTAAAAATACTACATAAAAACAAACATAATGCAAAAAGAATGGATGCAAAATGATTAAAAATGAGGGAGATATGATTTTTTGAAGTTTGGCTGAAAAATGTCAAAAATTGACAAAAGGGTTGCCCTCCTCAGGGGTCGAACCCAGGTTCAGCTGGTACAAGGCGCTAAGGTGACAAGGTGACTACCACTGGGGTGGCTCTACATCCGTTTGTAAATGCCACCCCATTAAAATATATGGGAAACATTTTAAACAGGCTGGGCACAAAACATGAAGCAACAAACCATTTTGCATTTTGGTCATAACTTCTTCAATTTTCCATGGATTTGGGTGAAATTTTAGTCTAAATCATGTGGAATTTCACAAGGAACAAGATGGCATTTTTAGATTTTTGAAATTCCTCCTCCATTTTAAAACCCGATAGCACTTGCATTTTTGAAGTTTGGAATGCATTTTGAGAGATAGATCATGCCACAGTCAGTTTTAACTCAATGCAATCATGCACACACAACACAAAAATGATAATGAATGATTCTAACCACAAATTCAGGTTGAAAACAAACAGTTGTGAAAAAATTTGTTCAAGTTGCAAATTGTTGTGAATATGAGGCATGATGATGTCCAATTCAAGTTCTAGGCATATTTTGATCAAGGTAAGCATACATACACATCACATACATACTATTAAATGAATTCAAACACAAAGAAGGACTAGGATCAAACTGTCATGAGAAGTGATATTCAAATTGCAAAATAGCAAGTTTTGATGCATGAAGGATGCTCAGTTTAGTTCTATGCATACTCAAATCCAATAAGCCACATATACACATTATAAACATGATAATGGATGATTTTGAACACAAAGATTGAGCCTAAACCGACTGTAGCAAAAAATGACATTTAAGTTGCCTTTTGGTTTTAGGATGATGCAGTAGGATGTTCAAAACCAGATTCAAGCACATTTTGATCATATGAATCACATACACATCTCTCATATATGCAAATAAGTGAGTTCATGCAAGAAAAATGGTTCAAACAGGGTTGATATGAAAGTTGGTGGGTTAAATGCAAAATGATGCTCTTAAATGCAAGTTGAATGACCAATTCAGTTCTTATGCACAAATTGACCAAATAAATCATTTACACACATTGAAAACATGTTATAGGATGAATTCAAATAGAAGGTATGGCTCAAAACAGGCTGACATGAAAAGTGGTGATCAAAGTGCAAGTTTTGACAAGTGAGAAGCATCATGATGCTCAGTTTTGATTTTAGTCACATATTGATCAATCTAGTCATGTACACAAGTTATATATATGAAGATAAATGTGTTCAAACATAAAATGGAGTTCAAATCATGCTGTAGTGAAAATTGGCTGTCAAGTTGCAAAGTTAGGTTGTGAAATGCATGAAGATGTTCAAATTCAATTCCAAACATTTTTAGACTGAACTAACCATATACACACCATACATACATGATATTGAATGATTTCAAACACAATTTGAAGCTAAGAGAGGACTGTCATGAAAAATGAGGGTGGAGTTGCAAGTTTTAATATTGTGATGCAATATGAAAAAGTGCAGTTCAACATTCTGAGCAAACTTTGATCAAGTTGATTTCACACACATATTGGATACATGATGTTGGATGAATTTGAGCACAAACTTAAACACCTCAAGGCCTGAGATCACAACTGGTATGTTCATGACAAAATTTTCATACAAGACATACACATGACACATTTTCAACATAATGTACTCAAAATGCCAAAACATGAAATTATGGTGTAAAGCAAAGATGGAGTGTCTACATACCTCTAGTAGACTGTGTTGAGCAGGTTTTATCAATAAGAAACCCAGAGAAAACTTCAAATGTACCTAGCTTTGAAGATTTCTTCTTTTTGAAGCAAGAATGCAAACTTCAAGACAGTTGGAGAAATAAACTCCACCAATGATCCTTAATACTTTAGACAATTGAGAAATGATATATGTGAGGTGTTAGAGTGATTATAACATCAAGCAAATTCCTAGAAAAAGTTTTGACTGATTTTGTGCATTGTGGTCAAAGTAACTTGGTATGGAAGTTGACTTTTTGAATGAGGAGGTTTTTGAGTGGTTCAATGGTTGGAACACCTTCTATATCATATTTATGGGCTGTGGGGATATGTTTGGTGTGTTTGAGTGTGGAGAAATGGTTTTGGCAGCAATTGTAGCAAGGCAGATTTTTGAAGTTTTTTGGCAATTTTGTGATTTTGGTGATTTTGGAGAAAAGTGTGAAAGGGTAGATGCTTGAGTTTTCTCTGGTTTTTAGAAGAGTTATTGTCTGTTATGAGGTGGGGAGTGCCTCTATTTATAGGCAAATGGGGGTAGTGGGCAGATTTGGAGATTTCCTTCTTAAGAAGGAAAGGTTTTCATTTTTTGAATCCAATCTCCAAAAAGAGCTTTCATGGCTGATAGGAAGCTTAAGTCAGGCTTCATGATGAGTTTGAAGTGGCTAAAACCAGGCTAGGAGGCATATGTTGATGGCTGGTTTAGATTCTACTTTCCACCTCATGCTTGTCATTGATTTCAATTGCAAGTTGCAAGGCCACTTGCAAGCCCACTTGCAAACTTGGCAAATTCACCTTCCTCTGCATTTTTATTGTATTTCCCTGCTACAGAGTTTCTACATATCAGATAAAACATGTTTCAAAAGCTGAGATTGGCCCAATTGATCAAAGGAATGATTTTTGAAAGTTTGTCAATATGGGACTCCAGTGTGAAAACACCAACTTGCCAAATCCATAACTCTCAGTTCACAAATGCTATTGAGATGTGCTAGTACTTTTTAGAAAGCCCTAAAATAGCTCTAAGACATTCATGTTTTCATGAGTTTCAAATTCTCAAAGGAACTTGGCCAAAAAGCCTCTCAAAGTTGCTAAAAAATGAGCTTAAAAGTGAAATTTTCTAAGTCCTTTTCCCTTCTCAAAATGAATTTGATCATAACTCCAAATCTATGCATTTTTTGATGATGGACCACTTAGGGAATTTTGTAGGATTTGTCAAGAGCTTTCTAATGAGCTTTGAACCACTTCATTTGGATGTGTGGTTAAGGAGTTATGGTTTAGCCCCTTTCAAAACCCTCATTTCGCGATTTTTCGATTACTTCCTCATCCTTGATCCAATGGTCATGAAAATTGATAGGAAAGTGAAATATGATATAAGGAACATTTTTGATTCACACTTTGAAGTCCAATTCCTTAAATTTGAAGGGTTGACTTTTCGATCAACCGTACGATCGATCGGTGATTACCGAGTCGTCTGTTGACACTCTGGACCTCCTAAGACTTTGAAACTTCTTGAATGAACTTTATTAAGCTATATGAACTTCATGGATCATGATCCCACCATTAAAACACCTTCCAACACCAAAGTCAAACTACAGTTGACTTTTACTAGTCAAAAACCCTAATCGGGTGCCCTGAAATGCACTGTTCTTGATTCTGGGGTAACAACCTCAAATTGGGTACTCAATTGATGTCATATGATACCCTTGATCTTGTTTCATGATTGAATTAGCCTAAAACTTTGACTGATCACAAACCCTGAAGCTTCGATTTGACTGTATAAAACCCTGATTCATCTGTAACTGGACAACGACAAACTTGCACTGGGTTAGGGTTAGATAATTCATGAGTATGCTCCTAAAATGATAATGAGAATCTAAGGGGTCAAAATTTGGGGTGCAACACAGACAACCGCCTGATCTTTTTTCAATAGCTTGAACATTGGTTCGCATGTGGCTGTGAGCTGAGATATGAATCGAGCAATGTAATCTCCCCAGGAAACCACGAACTTCTTTTTCAGTTTTAGGCGTTGGCATATCTTGAATGGCCTTGATCTTGGAAGGATCAACCTCGATGCCTTTTTCGCTTATGATAAACCCCAGAAGTTTTCCGGACCGTACCCCGAAGGTACATTTGTTAGGATTCAGCCTCAACCTGAATTTCCTAAGCCTCTCAAATAGCTTCAGCAAGTTGACCAGATGTCCCTCCTCTATTTGGGACTTTTCTATCATGTCATCAATATACACTTCGTTCTCATGATGAATCATATCATGAAACAAAGTGACCATAGCCCGCTGGTAAGTTGCCCCTGCGTTTTTCAACCCAAAATGCATTACTTTATAGCAGAACGTCCCCTATGGTGTAATGAATGTAGTTTTCTCCATGTCTTCCGGCGCCATCTTAATCTGGTTATAGCCGGAGAAGCCATCCATGAATGAAAATACAGAAAATTGAGCAGTATTGTCGACCAATATGTCAATATGAGGGAGCGGGAAATCGTCTTTAGGGCTCACCTTATTCAAGTCCAGATAATCCACACACATTCGTACCCTGCCGTCTTTCTTCAGTACCAACACTATGTTTGCGACCCACGGAGGGTAAGTAGTCATGACCAAGAATCCGGCATCCAACTGCTTTTGGACCTCTTCTTTGATTTTAATGGCCATGTCTGGTCGTGTCCTTCTAAGCTTCTGCTTAACTGGAGGACAATCTTCGTGCAATGGCAAGTGATGAACCACTATGTCAGTGTCAAGTCCGGGCATATCTTCATAGGACCAAGCAAAAATGTCACTATACTCTCGAAGCATTTTGATCAGTCTTTGCTTGATGTCGCTCTGTAACGCAACCCCTACTCTGACATTTCTGACCACTTCTTCAGACCCCAGATTAACAATCTCGATAACTTCCTCATGAGGCAGAATGATCTTGTCCTCTTGTTTCAAAAACCGAACCAACTCTTCTGGAAGGTCTTCATCCTCATCAATCTCTTCTTCAGCTTGATATATCGAGCAATCAAAGTCGAAGTGAGTCATAGAAGGTTCTGGATCGATGTCATCTGTAGTGCAAATCCTGCAAGGAAAATGGTTAATCATAAAAACAATGTGCAAGGCAGCACAAACCACTTCGCCATTTTATTGTTTTCTTAAAACAAAACAAGAATAACAAAGATCACAAAATTTGAATGCAAAGAAAGCGCCCTTTGATTATTGATAAAATGCACATGCATAAGCAAGCAAGGCCCTGACAATAAAACCTTTATGCCCCGGGTAGGACATAAGGTTGTACAATAATTGGAAAAAGCAAATCATTACTCTTTACTGGTCACTTGGATGAAATCCTGGATGGACCAATTGCTGAGGCTCTGCCCTGGCTTGCACGACTGGATCCATGAGTCCATATCACAATCACTGTCTCCTTCCCCGTCGGACACAACATTGACCGGTTCTAAGATGACTCCGCCCTTAGTGAACTAAATCGGCCCCTTGTGACACGGTGCACTCTAAGAGGATGAAGCAGAGGAGTGATGATACCCCAAGCCAAACTTATCTTGCTTGTTGGGGATGTTCAGCACCTGCCCCCAGCCTTGAGCTGAACCAGTCTGTACCACAGCTTGAGCCTCTTTGAAAGAAAAGAGAGCCACTTCAGGCAATTTACTCACCATAGGAGATACATCCTTGACTGTCTTGAATGCTTGGCACAACGTTTCGTGGATCTCGCCGTCCACTTCCACATACTTAAAAGACGACAGATGGCTCACCATAATGTCTTCTTCCCTGCAGACTGTGACAATGCTGCCACCCACAGCGTATTTCAGCTTCTGATGCAATGTAGAGCTCACAGCCCCCGCTGAATGGATCCAGGGTCGGCCTAACAAGCAGCTATAGGCGGGATGGATATCCATGATGTAAAATATTGCGTCGAACACTTCAGGCCCTACATGAATAGGCATGGTCACTTCACCGAACACCGACTGACGCATCTCGTCGAAAGCCCTCACTACCAGATCAATAGGAATACAAATCAGTCCCCTAGTATCAAGCTTCATCAAGGCTTTCTTAGGGAGAACGTTCAGAGATGATCCCGTGTCCATGAGCACATGGGACATGACCGTTCCTCGACATTCTATCGAGATATGCAAGGCGTTATTATGGTTCTTGCCTTTGGGTGTCAACTCCAGGTCAGTAAACCCTAATATATTGCCAGCGTTCACATGTGCAATCACCCCCTCAAGCTGGTTAACAGAGATCTTCTGGGGTACATACGCGGCATTCAAAATTTTCAACAAGGCGTTGCGGTGTACTTCGGAGCAAAGCAATAAATTCAGTATGGAAACCTTTGAAGGTGTCTGCTGTAGGTGGTCAACTATCTTATAGTCACTCTTCTTGATTAATTGCATGAATTCTTCAGCGTCTTTCACCGACAAGTCTTTCTCTACCTCTCAAGGGGTCTCTTCAACGACTGCTTTACCCTTTCTCTTATCTGTTTTATCAACAGCAACTTCAGGTGGCGAGAATACTCTTCCGCTGTGAGTAATCCCTCCTGATCCAACCATGTTGTCCACTGACTCTACAGGTGGGCCTTTCAAGTCCAGCTTCTTCCTATTGCAGTAGACTTCTGCCCCATAATTCCATGGGACAACCTTGGTACTTTCAAAAGATATAGGGCCAGCCTTCGTTATAGTTATTGTGGGTGGCCTCGAAGCAGAAATAGTGACGGTCTTATATGGAATGGTGATTGTGGCAATTTCATCGTCCTGCTTAGTTAACACCTCTCCAGACTTGTTCTCAATCTTCCGGTCAAATTGCAGAGCCCCTTCGTCGATCAGACTTTGAATCCCAACCTTCAGCTGATCACAACCATCCATATGTCTCGCACATTCTATACAGAATTCCCCGCAGCCTGGGAATACACCCTTCTTCAGTAACTTAGCCTTGACGAAACTAAGTGGTGTTTTCAGATCGTCGACATTCATCACTAAATTCAGATCTTTGTCTTCGATAATTGCACTAACCCCAGCCTGTCCGTGGTTAGGCATTGGGTTCTGAATGACATTCGACACGTCATAGGAGAAATTGATTGCTTTACTATCCAACAGGTTCTGGACCTTATGCTTGAATGCTTTACAGCCATTGATGTTGTGCCCCGGGGCACCGGAATGAAATTCACAGTGAGCGTTTGCCCGTATCCAGGAGGAGGTGGTCCGATTAATGGAGCCATTGTCCTCTTGTGAACCAACTGTAATTGCAACAAGGCCTGAAGCAGCTGTGAATACGGCATGGGTGGAATTTCAAACACTCGGTTCGCTGTCGGGCCCTTATATCGGCGCTGGGCGTAGTTTTGGCCTTGGTTCTGATTTGGCTGCTGCAGTTGCTGTTGTTGTGGCACGGCAGGAATAGTAATACTTGCGACCCTCTATTGCTGACGATTCTGTGTCGGCTTTCTGTTCCTTCGGGAGCCAGATACAGAGTTGGCTTCACCCTCTCTCTTCTTTCCCCCAAACACTTTCTTTCCTCCAGCTGAGGAACCTTCACCGGCCTGGATTTTACCCACTTAATCCCGTTCTCAACTCGCTCACCAGTGATGATTAAGTCAGAGAAACTCCTTGACATGCTGCTGATTAGCTTTTCATAATAAACACCCGACAAGGTAGCCACAAACATATCTACCAGTTCACGTTCAACCATCGGCGGCTGTACCCTGGCTGCCAATTCACGCCAGCGCTGCGCATATTCCTTAAAGCACTCCCCATTCTTTTGTGACAGACTTTGCAGCTGAACCCGGTTGGGCTCCAGGTCACTATTGTACTGGTAATGTCTAATGAACACTTCTGCAAGATCCTTCCAGCTTCGTACACTCACAGGCTCCAAACCCATGTACCATTCAAGTGAAGGTCCTGACAGACTATCTTGAAAGAAGTGCATCAACAACTTCTCGTCGTCGGAGTACGCCGACATCTTCCTGTAATAAGATCTCAAGTGGACACGAGGACAGGTGGTGCCCTTGTATTTATCAAAGTCTAGCACTTTGAATTTCGATGGCATCTTGAGGTCAGGGATCAGGCCCAAGTTGGCCATGTTGAGCCTCATAAAATTCATATTCTCAAGGCTTTTCATCTTATCCTCAAGTGCTTTGAATCTCCGGCTGGCCTCAGAAGGTAGCTCGGCCTCATCACCTCTCATTGAGAATACTTCAGCTTGACGATCCTCGTTCCAGGGTTGATGAACATTTCCATGGACGATTCCCGGAACTTTGGGTCCATGGAAGTTTCCATTTCCAGCGTTACCAGCATTAACTCCAGCGTTGTTACCACTTGTGCCAATGTTACCAATAGCAGCTCCGATGTTGCCATTACCAGCCTCAGCATGGCCAGTACCTAATCCAGCGTTCCCATCACCTCCAGTGTTGGGAATGATCACAGTCGGTCCAAAATTGTCAGCCTGAGGAGTCTCCACATGAGGAAGGTTGGTAGTTTCACCTCCGTGCAAAACCCCATTGGTGTCAACGTGTGCAATCAAGGGCTGCACGAGGGTTCTGAGTTGATCTTTCCCACTGGCAACCACTTGCATGATGTCCATGAACTAGGACATCCTCTCCCTAAACTCTTGCATTTCAGCCTAAACTTGCTCCATAGCTCTGAGTTGATTGGCTCAGGTGGAGTAGCGGTGAATTGGTCTGCAGTCAATCCTGAAACACACCTTCAAAAAAAACACAGGGGTCAGATAAACACGTCCAAGGTACCTGCTATGCAAGATGATATGCAAATGCAAACATGTTTCTGTGCTTTAGGAGATATTCCCCCCGATTCTAGTTCCAGAATAACAGCGAGACAAATAAGGAGCCAATTACGGAGACGAATCAACATCTGATATATAAAGAGCCCACATAGGCAGCATACAGGAGTGACTGAGTACAACTGAATCAATGGTAATAGATTGACCCCAGCCAACAAGCCTAGTGATGGTCAACAATATAGTAGTGAATGAAAGCTACCAAGAATACAAAAGAAATTAAGTGCGGCAGTAGGCACGGAAATCCTCCAATAGTTCCTTTGTCTCGAGGTGATCAGGCCTGGTGAGCAATCCTCGAATAAGCAGCTCTCTCTGTCTGACGGTGCTCTGAATATCTTCAACAAATTCTTCCCAGGCTCCCTCTCCGAAGCAAACTTCCAATTTGCATCTCTTGGAATCATCCCTCAGTTTGCACTCCTTCAGGTTTGCCATAGCTTCTTTTAACTTGCACTCAGCGTTACGCCTGAGAGATGCTTCAGCTTCAATCTTCTCGTTCTTTTCCTCGAGCTAAATCATCAGCTTGGCAATCTGCTGCTTTAGCTTCTCTTCTCGCTCTTTGTGATTGGTCAGAGTAGTGTTCCACAATGCCTCGAATTTGGAGATCTTCAGATATGCCCTATCCAAGTCTTGCTTCTTGGTGGCGAGAACACTATTAACAGCCTTTAAGTCTAACCCCAGACACTCTCGAGCACCGGTCTCTCTAGTTAAGCTGGTACCTAGATGGTTTATCAACTCGGTTTGCTTCTTGCCGGAGTACACAGCTTCACTCTTCTCGCTTCGGAGTTGAGCAATTTCTTTCTCTAGCTCTTCGTTGGCTTTCCTCAACTCTTCCTTTTCTTGCAGCACCTGGTTGTATTTCTGAATGTCAATCATAGTGGGCTTCTCAACCACAGGAGGATATAATGGTCTAGCAGCAGGATAAGGCATTAGAAACTTTGTGGCTCGCTCGCGGATCCAAACCAGGTATGGCTCAAAGGCTTTGTTGTTGCTCTTCCCCAACATTGCTTTACCTTTCCTGTGAAGATTTTTCCAAACATGCTCAAGCTTAACCAATGCATCACCATCCAACAGCCCGATGAGATACAGAGATTCATGTATCTCGTCTTCTTTGGGAGACTCTCTCATTGCATAACCGAACTGCTTGATCAACAAGGACGGGTTGTAATTGACACACCCTTTTCTCTCAATCAGAGGAACATTGGGAAAACCACTGCAACTGTAGACGAGTTATGTACCCAACATATCCCTGTTGAACCAAGGGATATTCTCTGCAGTTAAACCCATTAGACGCTCAGACCAATCTAAAGTGCCCACAGAAGAGACAAAGAGACTCGCTTTAGGCATGTGGTTGGCAAACCATTTGTATAGCAAGGGAACACAACAAGACACAATCTTCCCTCTCCGGTTTTCTTTCTTATAATGGATAGAGTGGTAAATGTCTCCAAGAAGAGTAGGTACTGGATTCCATGAGGCGAGGATGTGGAAAGCGTCTACATCCACGAAGTCTAGCAAGTTAGGAAATAGTATGGTACCGTATATGCAAAAAGCTAAAATGGCGTTGAACACAATCCAACAGCCCTCCTTGGCAAACTTCTGAGCCTTCTCCCCTAGGAAAGATAGAGGAAAACCATACATCCCATTACTTTGAGTCAATCCTCCTTTCAACTCAGACTCATCCAAGTGTAAAGCAGCGGCAAGATTGGCCAGATTAGGCTTAGTGTCAACATGATGGTAAGGCATTTGATCCTTGACGGGAATGCCTAGCAAGTCTGAGTATTCTTCCAGAGTGGGTGCTAGAACATAATCTGGAAACACAAAGAATCTCAACGGAGCATCATAGAACTGTAGCAGAGTATACAAGCCACTGATCTCGTGTGCGGTAGGCTTGCAAACAAATTTCAACAACCTCTCATATGTTTTCCTAAAGTATTCTATTACTGAACCATCAGCCAGGGCAATCAACTTCAGTATGGGACCAATGTCTGGAGTGGGAAATCTGTATGCTATTGTCCTCTTCAAAGTCTCCATATCAGAAATACAGAACAAGACGACTAGAATCGGGGAGAGATACGCACCTGCAACACAAACACACGTTAATAAAATGCAACATGAAAATGCAAGGATGCAAATGCTAAGGATGCAGGCAGGAGATCAAGACTGTTGTGCTGTTGAGTGAGAAGGGCCAAGATTTTGCTTCAACAAGAACATAACACTGCTCTGATAGGAATCAACTGATACGAATACATCAGATTCAAACTGTAAATAAAATCGAGTAGTCTGAAGGTAAAGGTTTCCTGCATAACCCCAGTCCCACTCACAGGTATGGACCTAATCCACTGATAAAGGTATGGCATCCTATGCGTTCCTCAGTGTCACAGACTTTCAAGAAATGATGATACATTCACCATTTTTGGTTTGGCATCATCACCCCCTAAAGAGGCCTCACTTAGCTGTGTCACAAATGATCGGTCCCTAGATTCGACAATCCTCAAATCCAAAATCAATTCCAATCCTAAGGACCAGAAAAGAAATCATCAAAGAAGATCTCGTCTGAGCATGAATTTCATGGGAACTGGTGTTTGCTAAGCAAACAGGTCCTCCACTAATCTCCACTCTAATGCTATGTTTGCTCTCAAGCCTAGGTCTGGCTTTTCACTCATCAGAACTTCCCTCCCCACAACAACACAATAATAATAATATAATGCTGAAAATAAAGTGCAAAAAAGTAAAGTGCGGAAGTAAATAAAGTACAACACGTATGTATAAAACCCAAAAAGATAAACAACCAAGCGCTAGGATTGACTCGCATAGGGAACAAGAGTCCCCAGCAGAGTCTCCAGTTGTCGCAATTACGAAAAACAACCGGCGGAAAATAGAAGAGTCGCCACCTTTCGTTATTTATCCCAAAGAGAGGGAAAGGAAACAATCGGAAAAAGCTAGCGAAAAAGGGAAAGACAAGGTCATCGAAACCAAGTCCTGGGTTTGGGAGTCGGTTACGCAAGGGGAAGGTATTAGCACCTCTCACGTCCGTCGTACGCGATGGGATTCACACTTGTTTGTTATCTAAAGGGTTTTTTATCTACCTACGCTACAGGCTTGCGGGACAAAATGAAAAAGAAAAAGAGACTCGGCAGAGCATTGCCGCTTTGTGCCTACGTATTCCCTCGTGCAATGGGAAAGTCAGAGTCAACATAGTTCGACTAACTACGGGAGAGAAAGCGGGAAGTTCGCTCGCCAAGACATCACATCTTGTGCCTACGTACTTTCATCTAGCATGAAAGATCAGAGCGAACATAGTTCGGGCGGACACGAAACCACGGGTTGATTAAGTGTTTTATCCGAGTAGAGTTAAACATTTGTTCCAGCAGTTAGGGACAAAGCCTGTTTGCGATAGAACCGAAGTTTAACAACACTCTTTTATAAAAAAGAAGTTTGATTAATCCCGAAGGAAAAAGGTTTGAATTTGTTTTGTGTTTTTTAGGGAAGAAGTGTTTTGAATTTGAGTGTTTATAATGTATGTTTTACTAAAGTCTAGAGCCTAGGATCAAATGCGTCGCATATCGTCCTAAGGACGTATACTAAACACTCTAGGTAATTGAGGAGAAGCCCCTCAATCACCATTTCCCAAGTATAAGGCTCATATCACAATATCCATTATCTTTATTAAGTGTGTTAAGGTTGTATGAAGATGAGAAGAGAAGACGCACAGAAGGTCTAAGGGAAACTCGACCCTAACGTTGTCATGCAAAGTGATCCTAAATTTTGGATTGAAAGGGGAAACACCTACCCTAATGTTAGCATACTTGGATTGAACGTCTAATGTCTCTCCTACTCCCATCCTAAACGGAGGAATAGGAATCCTATGGGGATCATGGCAAGAAAGCACAAGAAGAACAAAGGAAGAATCAATCAAAAGTAGAAAAATGCAAACATGAAAATGCACAATTAGAATGGCGGGAGGGAGGAAAAATGTGTAGGGCAGCAGCCACCACAAGCACGTCTCGACCTCAACAGCGATGCAAGAATGATGCAAACATGTGGAGAAAATAAGAGATGAAAGCAAACGAACATGCAAACCAACAATCAATTTGAACCACATACACGAGCATGCAAACAATTGAAAAATGATCATACATATCAGCAACATCATGATTAATCAACCATGAACAGTGGCAAACAGCCAAAACAATTTGATCCCAATGCATCACACTGATCTATGATGATTCGAATCGAACCGGTATGCGAACATGCAACAAAACAACAAATATGGCATTCTGGTACAGTGTTAATCGGTTAACCCCTGGGGTTAATCGGTTAACACCTTAAAATGTTTGAAAAATCTGAAGTTTTGAACAAGTTAATCGGTTAACCCTTTGCGTTAATCGGTTAACACTGTTAACGTTTAGAAACATTTGGGAGTTTGAATTGGCTAACCGGTTAACCATATAGGTTAACCGATTAACACTGCACCAGAAGTGAAAAACAACAACAGAAAAAGCACTTAATGCACAAAATCACTTAATCAAGTGATCCAACAGATCAGCTTATCAAATAAGCACGAAATTACACCTACAAAAAGAAAACCAATAGACACGCAAACACGTTTACACAGCACAATCGCAATTCACACAGATTGGAATCCACCAAAATCCAATCGAATACGAAAATCATCATGGAAATGCAAATAAGCTCAAAAATGTTATGGATCTAGAATCTCCAACCTTCGAAGCGGAGATTTGCTCTGGTTAGTGTTGATCTTGCTGTAATTGAGTAGTTTAAACGCTAGAAATCCGGAAAACTTCAAGATCTAAGCCAATTGTGGTTGTATGAACGATGATCCACCAAATTCGAGTCGAAACGCTTCGAATAATCACTTCCAACTCAAGCTCCAAAATCATATCTCAATTTGCACGAAAATTGATAATGAAAATTGATCCAAAGATGAGAATGGATGAAGGTTTATGCTCAAGAATCCATTAATTTCAATGAAAAATCAATGAATCCTAATGAAAAAGAGATTTGATTGTGGTTTTTGGAAATGGAGAAGTTGAGAGAATTTGAGAGAGAATTCTTGATCAATTCTGAAAAATGAAAGTGAGAAATGAGAATTGACTCCTTTTGGTTTGGAGTAGATCACTTAAATACCATCTAGGTTTGGATCCCAAAGGTGGGGTTTGGACTTTGGATTGGAAAGTTGGTTTGGAGCTAGGCATGGGAATTTGGAGGGAAAATTGAAACAACCAACTTTCATGAACATTCTAGATCCTTCTTTATGGTAAAAATGAGTTTCAAGGTGATCAAAATTGGACCCCAAGTGCAAATGGCTTGCAAAATCACGTACAGGGCAAAATATGCTATGGTTAACCGGTTAACCATATGTGTTAACCGGTTAACACTGTTAAAATTTCAAATTTGAGCTGATTCACCAATGGTTAATCGGTTAATCATATGTGTTAACTGATTAACACCTTCAAAAATTTGAATTTCGCGCCTTTTGGAGGGAAACCTGCCTGTTTGCCTGTTTCTCGCCGTTTTGAGCTCTACTAAGCTTTCGACACTTGCTCTTGAATACTGTGACTGTGATAATGTTGGATATAGACTGAATGTTGTCTCCTGATCTGAGCATAACTTGCAAAATAAAATCGGCCGCTGGGCAAAATAAATGTCGTTTCTTCTGATGCTCACTGCTCAGTTGCTTGCACGAGAATGAAACTTGAGCCATGGGAACCTTGATCCCCTGCCTCGAGAACCAATGCTATGCGAAATGATGATGCCATATAAAATGCAATGAAACATAAGCTAGGTAAAGAAATAGGTTGGGCAAATTTTGGGGTGCAACAAAATACAAGTACAAATGCAAGTATGAAATGATGCAACAAGACTCAAAGACAAAGGAGACTCAAACACAAGAGGTGACTTGAGCAAGTCAAGAAGGATGAGATGAAATGGGAGAAGTAAACTCCTACAACCAATTACCGTCAATCATAAAAGAAGAAATGTGATATCCTAAGAAGCACACACAAATAAAAGAGGGAGGAAAGAATGTGGGGCAGCAACCACATCTTAATCAACTCAACCAAACAATAATAAGAGATGAAGCAAAACAAATGCAAAACAACAAGGCAAAAGGATCACCAATGTTCATGACAAACTCAAAGTGTAAACATCAACACCAAATCATCATGAAAAAGCGTTAAACCAACAAGGGCAGAAGTGAAACACAAGTGGAATGATCCAAATTCAAGCCCAAAACAAGAGGCAAGCACAAGCATGATCATGTACAAATGAAGAACCAAGGTTCAAACACGATCTCACACTTCAAACAAATGGAAAGACATGATTTAAAGATAACTTGTGGCACAGTTAAACATTCAAATGACCTCAAAACTAGCAAGGCAGCAGCTCAAGCATGTTAGAAAGATGTAACAAAGCTCAAGAGGTGCTTAAGGGATCACTTATGATCACATCCCAAAGATTAGGTCAAGACTAGCATGTGTAAGCATGGCAAAAGATGACTTGAATTTGCAAAATTCACCAAAAATAAAAGAAGACCTCAATAAATCTCAAATAAAATACTCAAGTCAAGCTTGATCAAGTGCCAAGCAGGATGCAAAACCTCATGATGAAATTCGACTCAAATGCACCACCAAATAGGTCCAAGAAGGCATGGTGTCGAGTGTGTATCGAGGGTCAACAAAAAAAAGTAATTGAAACCAAATGAAAAATAATCATAGACACCTCAAATCAACCCTCAAAACTTCCTCAGTCCATCACCTAAGTGGGAGAGAAAGTTTGGTCCTAGGGGATTTAGAAAGAAGGGCAAATGATTCACTTCAAATTCGGGTATAAACCATAAAACACTTTGAATCATAAATTTTAAAAAAAATATTAAAATTAAAGGAAAATAAAATAAAAATCTTTAAATAAAACATATTGAAATGTCAGAAAATGATTTTTGGGGATTTTTATGAACTATGGAACTATTTTAAAATTACTAAAATGCAAAATGTAAATAAAAGAAATAAAATAAAAAGAACAAGTGAAACAGGGTATGATCAGCAAACTGGGTTTGAACTGAAATCCTTGTATAGCACGCATGGGCCTTAAAATTGAAGGTGTCAATAGCAAGAATGCTAAGCCCAATTTCCAAAATAAAGCAGCTACTAAATGAAACACAGCGTTTCATTTATCCAGTCAGATTCAATGCAACACATAAGCCATGGTCAACCACACACATGCGTGACACCTCACAAGTCAAATGGTCTCCCTTGCCAACTCAGCTTCCCCCTGAAATTGAACCAAACGCTGGAGCTACGGCTCCGGTCGTCTTCTTCGGGAGACCTCGCCGGAGCTCAGGGATGAAATCACCATAAAAATGCTAAGTTCTAGTACCATTTCAAAGCCCTAACCATGTAGAACACAAATCCACTATCCATTTTTAAAAAAGGTTCTTAAAACTAGGTGAAAACAAGCCACAAATTTCTTACTACACATTCTGAAATCACTTCAAACAGCCACGAAAACTATATAAACATTGCCTACGTGAAGTAGGACTTTAGATGCTAACTAAATGATACTTAATGCAAGGCTAAAATGAGAGTTTGGAATCAAAGAAGATTACCTAACAGAGCTGCTCTGTTGGCTCTTCAAAATGGTTGCAAGCTTTGCTTTGATGATGCTAAACCAATCCTTGCTCTTTGGTGATGATGAACTAAGCACCAGCTTGAATAAAATCTCCAGGAAATGTCCAATTCGAAGAAGAGCAAATTTGTGAAATTTTTGAGTCACCCTCTTCTCTCTCACGCAGCAACCACACTCTGACCAATTAGGGTTGAGTTTTGCCATATATATGGTGGGTTGAATACACTCCATGCAGGCTCATGTTGGTTGTATTGCTTGATTTCCAACTTTG
Organism: Lathyrus sativus; assembly: GCA_963859935.3. Taxonomy (NCBI): domain Eukaryota; kingdom Viridiplantae; phylum Streptophyta; class Magnoliopsida; order Fabales; family Fabaceae; genus Lathyrus; species Lathyrus sativus. Next base: position 215,520,265 of record OZ012737.1, on the reverse strand, counting down.
GCCAAAAACTTTCTTCTTAGTGCACACACGGGTACCCTTCTTGTACCATCCTTTTGGGGTCAGCAAAATGAACCATTGGGGTGTAGGGATGAATCATGTTGATTTGAGTCATTTAGAATGAGTTTGTGTAAGGTTTTGTGCCATGACTTTTTAAGATATGATATGTGAAAAAGTGGCATGATACATGATTTTATGATGTTCCAAATGAAGTAAAATATATCATGACCATGTAATGGTGTGAAAAAGTTCAAAAATGAGTTCAAATGGTGACTTGTAATGGAAGGTATTCAAATCATGTCCAAAAATTCACTTTTCAACCTCACCATGGTTCAAATGATCACATGGACCATCAAATGCCATTAAAATTGAGTTCATGATAATGTTAAGGCCATTGGACACAATTTTCATGTTGGACAAAATTGGATTAGAGGCCTTGAAGTTCATGGAAATGACCATTGAAAAGAATGACCTATAATGATGTTTCCAAAAATATCCTTGCCTTGTGAAGACCATAACTTGAGCTCCACACATGAGAAAGAGGACTTCTATGAGTTTTTGGAAAGCTAATACAGTGAGGAACAACTTTTATGTTCACTTGAAAGTGAGGAGAAGCTTGATTCTATGTGAAAAATGCCTTGAAAGTGAGTTGACTTTGAGTACCTCAAAAATCCATTCATCTGATGACACCAACTTGTTGACACCAAAAATTGAGATGTACAAAATCAATGGATGAGTTCTTGTACTTAAAATAAAGCTTGAATTATGATGAACAAGTCTCATGTTTTTTGGAAAATGAGATTGAACTTGCATCATAATGAAATTTGTCCTTGAAGTTAGGCACCAAAGAAGGGGATTTTACACTGAAATCAACTGAAACCCTAATTTAGAAACTCCTTGAACTCTTGAATCTCCTTGATTTGATCTCAAAAATACATCCTGGATGCTTCAAGATGACTTTCCATGTCTTCAATGGTCGAGAACCAAGTCTTGAGTCCTCTCAAGTCCACAATTGACTTTGGTTGACCAGATGAAACCCTAGCACCATATCCTTTGATTGAGGCTCTTGCAAATGATTTGAATTACCATACAAACTCTCTAAAGACCCCTCAAGATACACATTGAGCTTTTGAACCATGCCTTATCCAAATAGGTAATCTCATGACCCTCTGATGATCCTCAAGATAGGAGGTGACACCCATACGCAAATCTCTCCCCTCAAGGAGCTTTGAAACCCAAACCTGATGGCAATGAACTCTTGATGGCCTACAAATGATACCCTTGCTTGAGCTTGAACAATGAGGCTCTCCTCTTGAATGGAAAAATAAACCTCTTGATCCCCTGATATCACCAATGCTATGCAAATGCAAATGCTAAAATGAAATGAAACATAAGCCAAGTTAGAAAGAAAAGGTTGGTCAAATTTTGGGATACAACATAATAACCACTGGATTCTGCTGAGGACAACGCCCTAAATGGACTCCCGGAACAAGACTCTCTCGAGGATAACTCCATCCTGCCGGGAATAATTCCACTCTATTGAGGATTGAGGAAAAAAATTATTGGGAAATTATCCCAAAATCTCGCTCTGAAGAAAGCCAATAATCACTGCATTATGTTGCAGACGTCTACCTCCCTAGGGATTACTCATCAAGGGAATCACCATCAACCCTTACTTGGGGGGAATGAGTCAATGACATATACTCTGCGGGGAACTGCACTGAACTTGTCCCATTGCTGGGGGAATAATCCTAAATACCTACTGGAGATAAATGCACACCACTGCCGGTGAAATACCTCTGATCTGACATCATCACCCTGTGGGGATACATAATCTCTACTGTAGAGAAGTGAGATCAATCGAGCCTCGTGTCGGGAAATGTGATAGCACGTGAGTCACTGGAAATACATTTGGGCTTTTGGTTTAGGCATGGGATCAGGTTTATGGTGATTGGTTTTTTTATGGATTTATTTTTGGTTACCAATGAAATTGGATTTTAAAGGGGAATTACCAGATGAGAACTGGTAGCAAAAGGTTAACTTGTCAGACGAGAACTGACTTCTAGTTTTGGTATTATATGAGAACTGATTTCTGGTTTGCCAAACGAGAACTGGACTTTGAAATTGTGTTTGCCAGACGAGAACTGGTTAAACAGTAGGCTAAAGAATGGGTGACCAGACGGGAACCAGTTTTAAAAGTTTGACATGTACCAGACGGGAACTGGTGTTTATTGAAGGGTTGACCAGACGAGAACTAGTTTGAAGGTTTTCTAAACGAGATTTGGACTTTGGAAGTATTTTAGGTTACAGAGTTCTGACAGTTATTAGGTTCAGGCTATGGGATGAAGATCCAATGATAGGAAGGCCTTTTCATAAGGTTCAGGTTATTTTGATGAGGTGATGGCACGATTCCCTAACACTTAACTTGAACTCAACAGTTGCCAATGAAAATGACCTGGCGCGAGTAGCTTGCCCCAGTGTAGTTCAAATTTTTCATGTCTGATCCTTGGGAAAGTTCACCCTGAAAAGAAAGTAGCTTGCCATGAGACGACCTCGAGATGGCTTGCCCCGGAGTCTGTACCATGAAAGCATTCATCCTTAATTGACCGACTCTCGTAGTGGTTGGCTTCAATGTACTCTTGAAGTAGCTTGCCCACGAATGAACGTTGAAGCGACTTAACTTGTCCTAACTGGATACTGGAGGATCTTCCCTCAAATCAACAGAATCTCTAGGTGACCTGCCCCTGATTGATAGAGTCTCGAGATGATTCACTTTTGACCAACCGGTTCTTGAATAATTTTCCCCATAATCCAACAATGCTTGGGGATTTGTCTTAGAATGACTGATTCCATACTCACTAGATGTCAATGCCCCAGATCCATATGGCTGCAAAGTATACACAATTCTGATCCAGACTGCTAAATCATCCAGTCCTGTTTGATTGCTCCCTATTGGAATTTCCTCTATGTCAACTACTGATCTGCAATTAAAATTGTTTGTTCACGAATGGTAATTTTAATGCGATGCTCATGCAGATTTTGAAACATATGTCATTTATTAAGTGTCGTGATAGTGAGACGAATGGACCATTTAGTCCAAACGTTGTGCTAACTTGATTGGTGTGAAAGATATAGCAAGGATAATGACACCGATGCTGATGAGTAGCAAATATGTGAGGAGTCAGTTTACGCAACCTTGTGATAGTATGCTTTCAGTCATTCCTCCTGATTGGTGAGGAATAACCATTGTAGTTGACGAGATACGATGTGATTGGTCCTTGAATGGGGACACTCCTCCATAAAATTTGAGCGCTGGGTCAAGTGAACTGACAACTACCCTGCCCTAGGTTAAGATGTGAGGGTTTAAAAGTTCCAAGAAACACCTACTTCTAGGCTCGAAGTGGTTAACTAGGGACTAACTCCTTATATCTCCGATGTTTAAGGGATTTGAAACAACGCTTGAACATCATCAGCAGGATTTTATCCGAAAGCATACGATCAGCAATTATGAGTATTCAGTTTTTGTCATCCTCCCTCCAATATTTACTAAACAATAGTGATAAAGTGGAGTGGATAAGAGGTGTATGTGTATGTGCTTTGTGATAAATGAGTGAATGCGACATGATTGATTCAGAAAAATGCATAATCACTTCATTAATATTACCATTCAAAACAACAATGTTTAAAAACAAGCAGTAATTAACAGGAAAGAGACTACAAATGCAAATGATAGAGTGTCCAAGGACTGATAATGTTGAGGACATTTGCTGAGAGGTTGACATGAAAGTTACACAGACTGAGCCTGAGTAAGTTTGTTCACTTGCGGAGGATCTTCATCAGGTAGAGAACCATACAGAAGGTTGGTCATCACAGTAAAACATGGCAGGGTATCAACATTCTAGAGGTCGTTCCCTGACATAGCTACTAACAACTCTCATCTTGACTTTACTACATGACCCTGCTTCATACACTTGGTCGTCTTCCAACAATCACCACTTGTTCAGAACGAGCACCGGGGAATCAATTGGATGATCAAAAACAAAGGCAGAATGGGAGCTCTGGCCGACAGAAGAATGATACGCAAAATGATGCAGAGATGCTTATGATATGCGATGCAAAATGCTAATGCAACAGACAAGGGATCACAGCTTCCACAAATCTCTGAATAACTGTTGTGCTACTGACTGGATAAGTTCAAAAGTCTGCTCTGAAGAGAATACCAGAATATCGGGTTGGTTGAAGGTCAAAGTTTCTTGCAAAAACCCTCCCGCTCACAGGTAGGACCTATTCTCTAACAAGGTACGACATCCTATGCAGGCCGTCAGTATCACGGACTCTCAAGTCAAGAAACGATGATACGTTCACCATTTTTGGTTTAGCATCATTGTCAAACGAGGAGGCCTCAACTGAATTCCCAATGATCGATCTCCAGAGTCGTTAGCTTTCAGATCCAACATCCTTTCAACTGTTCGAGACGTACTGGACAGGATGTCTTCAAAGAAAACCTCGTCTGAACGCGGATTTCATGAGGACTATTGCATGCCAAAGATGCAAGCCCGCACTACTCTCTACACTAATTCTAGATGTGTACTCAAGCCTGGGTATTGGGCTTATCTCTCAATGGAACACCCACCCAACAGCACAGCAGCAACAGTATAATAACAATAAAGTGCAGGAAATAAAAATGCAAATACAACAATGTAAAAATGCAACACATATGCACATAAATATACACTCCCAGAAACATAAAATAAACATGCTCTAGGATTGACTCACATAGGGAATGAGTGTTCCCCAGCAAAGTCGACAGCTGTCGCAACTGCGAAAAAAGGGGCCGGCAAACAGACAGAAGATTCGCCACCGAACGTTATTTATCCCAAAGAGAGGGAAAGGAAAGGATCGACGAAAACCTAAGAGAACGGGAAAAGACAAAGTCATTGCAACCAAATCTTGGGTTCAAGAGTCGGTTACGCAAGGGGAAGGTATGAGCATCCTTCACGTCCGTTGTACTCAAAGGGATCCATGCTTGTTGTCTAATCTATGGGTGAAAACAATCTAATGCTACTGCTAAACGGGGGTGAGCAGAAAGAACAGACTCGATAGGACATCGACGCCCTATGTCTATGTATTCCCTCGTGCAATGGGAAAGTCAGAGTCAATGTAGTTCGGGAAACTACGGGTGATGGGGGGAGGGTTGCTCGCCAAGACATCACCGTCTTGTGCTTAAGTATCCTCATCTGGTATGAGAAATCAGAGCAAGCGTAGTTCGAGAAAACTAGACCACTGGTTGGTTCAAGAGTTTTATGAGCAATGTTAAATCTTCGTTCTAGTAGTTAGGGACGATGCATGTTTGCGGTAGAACAGAAACGTAACATACTCTTTCTGAAAATGAGGTTCGAAAACAATCCTGAAGGATGAAAAATTTTGAATTTTGTTTTGTGTTTTTTAGAAGAAGTGAATTGAGTTAGTTTGAAACTCATGTTGCACTAAAGATTATGACATAAGAGCGAATGTGTCGCATATCCCCCAAAGGGCATACTCTAAACACTCTAGATAATGTGAAGAGATACCTCCCCACTTATCATTCCTCATGTACTTAAAGCTCGTAGCATACAACACTTGTTATCCTTTATTAGGTGTCTTGAAAGAGTTTTGAGATGAGAAGAGAAGACACGAGGACTCTAAAGGGAACTAAGAAACCCTAATGTTATCATGCAAAGGATTGAAAGCCTAGTGTCTATCCTACTCCTATCTTAAACAGAGGGACTAGGAATCCTAAGGAGTCATGTGAACAAGCACAAGTAAACACAATGCATAATCAATCACAAATGAAACAAAAGGGAAGACTTAAACAATTCTATGCAAGATGAGAAGAAATATGCAAAAGAAAACAAAATATGCCATCATGAAGCATAAACAAATGGCACACACAAGTCAACAAAAGGGAAGACTTAAACAAGTCAAGAAGGATGAGAGGAAATGAGAGAAGCAAGCTCCTACAATCAAATGCCATCAATCATCAAAATAAGAAAGGTGTTAAACAAAGAATCACAATCAAAGCAAGTTAAGGGAGAGGTAGAGTAGGGCAGCAACCACATCATGAACATCTCAATCCCACATTCACTCATGATCAAATAAAGAAAAGCACTCAAACAAATCAAAAGAAGCTCAATTGTTCATAACATCCTCAAAGTGAAACAAATATCACCAAGGCATCAAGAACATGAACATAACCATCTAGGTCAGAAGTGTACTCAAGAGAGATACCTCAAATTCAAAATCAAGTCATCAAGCCAACACAAGAATGATCAAATCAATTTGAGGGACCAAAGTCCATACAACATCTCACACTTCAAACTTAAGTGGAAATACATGATCAAATAAGACTTGTGGCACAAGGTATACATCTAATGGACCTCTAATCATTTAAGGCAGCACCTCAAGCATGTTAACAAAAGCTAACAAGGCTTAAGAGGTCCTCAAGGGATCACAGATCATATCCCAAAACTAGGTCAAAGATTGAAAGCATACACATAGTTAAAACACCTTTGAATTTGAAGCATCCACTAAAATTAGAAGCAAGCTCAAATAAAATCCAAATAAATTGGCAAATTCAAGTTGATTTAATCACAAATCAGAGTGCAAAAGGTCATGGCAAGAAATGCATCAAAGCATCACCAATCATATCAATCAAGGCAATGTGTTCAACTTGTCGAGCAAGCATCGAAGGACAAAGAAAATCCAATGAAAAACAAACAAGGAATGATCATCAAGATCTCAAACCAGTCCTCAAATAAGCCTCAATCAATCACCTAACTGTGAGAGGAAAATTGGTCAAAGGGGGTGTTCACCTTACAGCCACGATAATGATTCAAACAATGCCTACATGAAGTAAGGATTCAGATGCACCAATCATGGACCTAAATGCAAACCTAAAATGAGAGACTCAAGTCATGGAAGTTTACCTAACGGAGCTGCAACGTTGGCTCTTCAAATGCTTAGCAAGCTTCAACCTCAAGCCTCTAATCTTCTCCTTATACTTCAGTGATGATGAAATGAGCAAGAAATTGGATGGAAATTCAGTGAGAATTCAAATTTTGAGAGAAAGTTTTGTGTATTTTTGATGGAAACTCTCCTCTTATGCATTCACGTTCTGAGGCATTTAGGGTTTGTCTCCAGATTATATATGAGGGCTTAATGAGTCCCATGCAGGCCCATGATGATTGGTTTGTTTGATTTTCACTCTTTGCCAAAACAACTCAAGTATGGTGTACACGGGTTTGGCATGGTGTGTAGTCCTCTATTTTGTCAGCAAAGAGTACTAGAGGGGTGAGAAAAAGAATGTTGGTGATTTAGGGGATTGGAAATGTCTTGCTCATGTGCTTTGAACCATTACCTCATATTATGTGATATGTGAAAAATGGCTTGAAAAGTGAATTTATGTTGGCTCAATATTGGTAAAGGATCTCATGCACATGATATGAGGATGATGTAGTACCAAAAGATAAAAAACAAGAGCATTTGATGACTCGGAAAGCAAGAAACTCATACTATGTCCAAAAATCATGTTTTTTAAGCTCAACATGGCTGAATGGTCTCATAAATCAACAAATGCCATGGAAATTGAGTTCAAGATTATGTTTAGGTCCTTTGACACAACTTTCATGTTTGTTGAAAATGGATTTGAGGTCATGAAGTGGATGAAATTGGTCATTAAAATGAAAGACCTAAGACTAGATTTCCAAAAACACCCTTGACTTGTGAAGACCATAACTAGAGATTCACACATGAGAATGATGAGTTCTAGCACTTTTTGGAAAGATAAGACAATGAGGAACAACTCTAATGTTTGATAAAAATGAGGAAGAGCTTGGCTAAATGTAAAAAATGCCTTGGAAGTGAGCTAACTTTGAGAGCCTCTAAAATCTCTTCATCTGATGACACCAACTTGTTGACACCCTAACTTGAGAAGTATAAATACAATGGATGAGTTCTTGTACTCAAAAGAAAGCTTGAATGATGAGGGAGAATTCTCATGTTTTTGATAGAAAATGAGACAAGACTTGTATCATAGTGAAATTCGTCCTTGAAGTTAGAGACTAAAAGAGGGTATTTTACACTTGAACTCATCTAAAACACTAATTTAGTAACCTCTTGAACTCTTGAATCTTATTATTCTAGCTTCATCATGACATTTGAGATGATCTAGGATAACTTCTCGTGGCTTCAATGATCAAGAACCAAGTCTCGAGCCCTCTTAATTCCACAATTGACTTTGGTTGACCGGATGAAACCCTAACACCTTATCCATTGACTGAGGTTCTTGCAAATGATTTGTGTGATCAAACAAACTCCATAAAGAACCCTCAAGATGCAAATTAAACCCTTGAACCATGTCTCCTCTAAGTAAATGACCTCATGTACTTCCAATCATCCTCAAGATAGGAGGTGATGCCCAAACACATACTCTCTCCTCTCAAGGAGCTTTGAGACCTATCCTGAGGGCACTGCGGACTTGTTGACTTGAACACATGCCCTTGCCTGAGCCTTGAACATGAAACTTCTCTCTTGAGTGAGGACAACAATCTTGATCCCCTATATAGAACCAATGCTATGCAAATGCTAAATGCTAAATGATAAGAAACATAAGCCAAGATAAAAGAAAAGGTTGGGCAAATTTTGGGGTGCAACACACAAGACACATGTGTTGCACCCCAAAATTTGACCAACATTTATTTACCCATCAAGAGTTATATGAGACTTTGAAGCTAGCCAAGAAGGTTATTCAAGTGTTTGAAGGTTGATACCTTTATCAGAGAAATCAAGAGATCCTCAGAGAGATTGGTTGAAACCAAGGTTGTGTGCCTCATAACTTGAGAGTTGTGGGAGCTCCTCAGATGATTCTGAGACTATGAGGGTGGACTTGAAGCTTTGAGAAAGCTTATGAGATGTCTTGAAAGCCATCATGAAGCCTAGAGAGGTCATTGTGCAAGAATTCAGAAGATTCAGCCATGAGTGGTGGAATTAGGGTTTGACTGGGTCAACCCTAGGTCAACTGATGATTTGGAGAAGGTTGAGACCCAATCCAAGAGCCATGTGATCATGGAATGATGTATTGGGATTCTATAAGGATGGTTCCTAGACCAACTCATCATGATTGAGGAGTTTGAGAAGTTTTAAGCTAGGGTTTCTAAGGCTCGACAGCGTAAAATCCCCTAGTTTGATCCCTATCTTCAAGGCAGTTTAGCTCAAGATGTGGTTGTCATATCATCTTCCCCACAACATGAATGTTGTAGAGCTTGCTCTTATCTTTAATTTGAGTACTAGAAGTCCATGATAGGATTTTTAGAGCTCAAGTTATGGCTTTGGCAAATTACAGGTCATCTAAGGTATGTGAATCTGGGTCCTTGAAAGTCACCCAACTTGCATCCAACTTTTTTCCTAGTAGGATGATTCTTATAGATTCTTGGTCAACATGAATGTTGTAGGGAATCTTCTTAGCTTTCTAGAGAGTACTAGAAGTCCTTGATAGGATTTGTAGAACTCAACTTATGGCTTTGACAAGTCAAGGGTATTTTGGTCATTTGGAGGTTATAGGTCATTTCAAGCATAAGGCCATATCTCCTATTTCCAAGCTTCAAATGGAAAAATCTTCAACATCAAACTTGCTTAGAATGATGTTTTAAGGCTAGTAGGGAGGTCATGAGATGTTGAAAAGGCTTGTATCAAAAAGTGATAAAAATGGCCTAAAATGGAGGCATAAGTTAATTAAGGTGAAATTGAAAATTGGAAATCACAAGTTATAAATCCAAACCATGTCATATAATAGGTCATTTTGACTCCAAATGACATTCTAAGAACAATGGTTCAGCCACAATTTTGATGTGAGGCTTGGATCTTAGGGATGCTTTGGAATTGGCTTACTTGCATATTAAGGTACCAAAGCAAAACTCAACAAAACTCAATGTACAAGTTGGTTATGCATTGTAACTCATCATAAATCTCATGTGGGGAGAAATTCAAGTCAGAATTGAAGGATACAAGGAGCTTGGCATGAGATAGCATGTAAGGAGAATTGAATCAAAATGTCATGACATGAAAAGTTCAATTTCTCATTGGATGATCCTAGAGGGTTCTAGATGATTCTAAACCACTCTATAAGATGATTGTAACTTGCTTAGATGAAAGGTTGGTGATAATTCTTGTAGAGAAGAGAGAGTGAAATCATGAATCTTCCATTGCAAGTCAAGTCCAATTTCTTCATTCTTCTTCATTCCCATCCCTTTTTTATTCAAAAACACATTCCATAGATCCCTCTGAGTGTGTGCATATTGAATTGAAGTTCCATTGATGGAAGATTGAAGGTTTGGCCATTGATTTTACAAGAAGCCATTCATACTCGGATCTTGAAGTGCAAGCATTCTCCCTCCAATTTTTTGCAAACAGAAGAAGTGTCATCATCCAAGGATCATTCCTGAAGAGTTTCAAGTGGTGAATTGAAGATCTACTACCTCTGTCAATCCAAGAAACCAGGTTTGCAAATTCCTCCCTACATCATTATTTAAGCATGGATAGGTTGAATTATTAGTGTAGAATGGCTAGAGACACCTAGGTGATGAATTCTGAAGAGTTTAGGATCATTTGATGAAGTTTCAGTTATGGACACCATTTCTTTATGGAGCAAGAACTTGTGATATAGTGAGTAATAATGCAAGTTTGATAGCTGGTTTTGATTAGGGAAATGTGGTGATCATTTTAGTACCAAGAAATCTAAGGTTGGTTGAAGTTGAGGATTGATCACATGCTGAGGTGCACCATCGGGTTCTATGGTAGAGACCCTTTCAATGAAAACCAAGGCCATGAGCATGATCAGTGTGGAAAACTGAGCAATTTAGGGTTTTGAATGGTTGAATTTGATGATGATTTGAGGTAACACGAGTTGGTGGAAGATGGTTGCATGAAATCTGTTTCAGGGAGCTTCCATGGCCAAACCCTAGCTGGAGGTTGAAGACAACCTCCCAGCCGTGAGATGCAAGCAAGACCTTTTGACTTTGGCCAGATCCAGCGGACACGATTTGATTTCGTTTTGAGAGGGAATTCAGAAACAATGAAATGCACTGTTTCATTAAACGGTGGTTCCTGGGCTTAGTGATCCAACTACTAATCCCACCCCCTTTTCAGGCCCATGTGTGATTTACGCTGAAATTCCTTGCTATTCTCAGCGTTCCCTTTTCTTTTTCTTTTATTTTTGTTAATTGATTTCTGATTAATGAATTGGGCTTAGCGCTTTGCTTTCTGAACCCCCCAGTCTGGGCCCAAGCGCATAATGAACTGTGTTTTGTTACTGATTGCACCCCATTTTCATATTTCATTTTATTTTTTTATTTTTTTTTCATTTTATGTTAATGTTTGAAAATTCATAATAAATAGAAAATTAATGATTTTTTAATGGGAGTTTTTTCTCCTACTTCATATTTTTGTCAAGAAAAATATAAAATAAAAACATTTTGCATTTCATGCATTTTAGTATTTTTTGTATATTTTCTACTTTAATTGCATTTTATTTCTTTTATGTTGATACTTGAATTTGTAGAATTTTGCTTAGGTAGTTCTCTTAGCATTTTTAGGCCATTATTTTTAGGATAGTTAGATGTATGCTTTAGTTTCCCCCTGGATTTATTCCATAATTTTGTGATGAATTTTAGGATAGTTTTGATTAGATGACATTAGGTTGTGTAGAATTAGGTCAAACTTCAACATAGGTCCATAATAACATTAGATTTTTGGGTTTTTAGGAAAAATTAGAGTATGGGACATATAGGGAATTAAGGGTAGGTATGTAGGATCCCTTAGGAATTATATTAGGATTTAATATAGTATTATACTATTTTTAGATGATTTTTGTATTTGATGATTGTTTGTGTTGCCCTTGTGGGCTTGTATTTTTGTTTGCTCTGCTTTGTGGGCTTGGAGAGCTTGGTATTGTTATAAGGAGCATTGAGGAGCATAGTAGAAGACTTGAAGATGCATTGAGGAGCTTTATAGCTTGATCTTATTTCTTTTTTGTTGTTTTAGGGTTAGGGACTAGGAAGAGTTTAGACTTAGATAACTTCTTTCTTAAACATGGATGGTATCTGTCACCTCCATTCCTCCCTATGATTCAAAGTCCTTCCATGGTATACACCTCTCTCCTTTGGAGGGATAAGTGATGTACCTAGGAGGTAGAACTTTTGAGGGAACAATTCCTTTGATGTTGAACCCTTATAGGTCACCCTTGGTGGTCAGTAAGCAGTTCAATATCCCCAGCTTATCCAGTAAGTGATTTCCTCTGGTTTGATTACCTTGAGAGATGTTGAGCTTGAGTTTGAAGATGAAGACTTCATTGAAGAGTGAAGAGAGAGGATGAGTCCTTAAGCATTGCCATTCCAGCTGAAGCTTGAAGAGCAACAAGAGCAAGTTGATACTTGAAGATCCCTGAAGATTGAGTGAAGCCTGAAGGTGGAGCTGATCAAGCTGAAGCTTAAAGGAGAAGATAAGTTGAAACTTATGTTGAAGGGTTGAAACCTGGAAAAGCAAATTGATATTTGTCAAGAGTGATTGAAGTCTGAAGACTGGATTGCTGTTGGAAGAGCTGAAGCTTGAGGTTGAGAGAGGAGTTGGTCTGCTTTCTTCTGTTTTCTTTTCTGTATTGATGTGTTTTGTTTGACTTGCTTGATGCATTAGAATAAGTTCATATATGGAATAGGTAGAATCTAGGAGCATGATTGCACTAGAGGTTGAGTTGCTCCCTCTGCTTGTATTGTTACTGTATGGCTTTGCTTGCGGGTATTCGGTAGAGCCCAGCTCCCTTGCCCATGTGGTTTGTTTGTCTGATGGCATTTTATTTCATTTTATCTGTATGATTGCAGTTTACTGTATTTTGCTTGATAGCATGTTGTTTTATATTTCAGTATGATTACTGTTATCCATTCTGGCTTGAGGTTGAGATAAGCTTGTGGAGGCTGAAGCCCCACACACATTTCCTCCCTCACTTGCATTGCATGCATTTTACTGTTAAGCTGATGCTTTGGCTGTTTTGGTGTATCATTGACATGATCCCTTAGGCATCTCATTTCCTTTGATAAGGATTTGATGATAGAACTTTAGGTTGAAACCTATGCATGACAACTTCTAGGAGTTCCCTGTTCAAACCTCAACCATAGGATGAATCCATGGCATGACAACAGTAGGACTTGATAGTTTCCCTCCTAGTTGGGCCTGTTCTCTTCTCATCTCAAAACAGTTTAAGATACAGTAATCATGAATGATTTCTTTCGTACGTTACGAGCCTTAAGCTATCTGAGAAAGGATTGTGGGAGAGTTTCTTTTCCATAGTCTGGATGTTTAGTATGGTACCCTTTGGGTGACATGCGACGCATTCACTCTCAGGTCATAGTCTCTAGTGCGATTGAAATCGCAAACACAATAAAAAACACTTCTTTCGTAAAAGACAGGAAATAAACCGTAGTTTCCCGAACTACGTGAGCTCTGATCTCTCATACCTATTGAGAGTACGTAGGCACAAGATGGCGATGTCTTGGCAAGCTACCTTCCCCCATAACCCGTCGTAGGCCGAACTACGTTGACTCTGATTTCTCATTCTCTGATGAGAATACGTAGGCATAAAGTGCGACGCTTTGCCGAATCATTTTCTTTTCTTTTTAAGCCAGCCTTGATAGGTAGATAGAATAAAACCAACCCGTCCAAGTAAACACAACAAGCGAGGATCCCGTCGAGTACGACGGACGTGAGGGGTGCTAATACCTTCCCCTTGCGTAACCGACTCCCGAATCCAGACAACGGTTGCGACGACCTTGTCTTACCCTTTTTCGTCAGGTTTTTCCGATCGTTTCCTTTCCCGCTCTGAGGGATAAATAACGAAAGGTGGCGAATCTTCTGTCATGCCGGCACCTTATTTTCGCGCAAGCGACAACATGACATGAGATGCATGGCAACACAATTATGCATATAATAATTCAAGCATAATTCACGATCGTTAATGATCCACACGAGCCATCCGCTCACCGTAGTCCTCTCGGGAATTACCACAATCGCACAAGATTGTCCAATTTCGACAATCATGGCTCATACTCATCAAAACACACCCATAAAGGCACACACATAATATTCCATATTCCCTCGATTTAATTCGTTACTAATCTTCCTTAAGTTCATTTTAGTCCTATTAATCCTACGGAGTCAACAGAAATGCGTTCCAAGCGAACACTAAACAAGAATCACAAAAACTGGGGAAACGTCATCCCAGACTGTCCATACGCGTACCACCCTTCCCCATACGCGTATTGCCCTTCTGGCATACGCATATGAACATTTCCTTACGCGTATTGGCAGAGACTCACACCTCTCCAGGTTCCCTCATGCAACCCCTTACGCGTATGACTACCCTCCATACGCGTATTGACCAGGCCCATGTGTGTATCACACGTGTATCACCAGATGGTCGTGCTGGCACTGGGGACAGGGCACGTCTGCTACACGTACAGGCCCTTGAGAAGTCCCCCATATGCGTATTGACACTTCCATTACGCGTATGACCAGCACATCTGTCAAAAAACTCAGACCTCACCATTCTCACGAGTTTCTACTCAAGATTCATCATTCTATCTTCCCATTCATCCTAAAACTCGGATTTTAATCGATTCTAATGAATCATATCTTCTATTCTTTCCAATTCTATTTATTAGATCTAGTTTTGATTACGGTTAAACCCTTAGTTTTCAGATCTGTTAATCCACAGTATTCTATCACAGCTTCAGGGAATTTCCACACAAATCTTCATATTCGTACCAGAATCATACATACAACATCATACAATGATCATTCAACAATAACAGTAATCACAAGGAAATCATAATATCACGAAAATCAACTAAAAAGGTAAGAACAGGCAAAATTCCTACGACAGAAAGGACCTCTCACTACCCTCTCATGTCAAATCACCCATATTGAAATCCATTCTCCCCCCTTACCTTGGATTGAAGTTTTTTCCTTGACAACAATGGAGAATTGGTTCCCTTTTGCCCTAGCTCTCCTTTCTCTGCCTTTTTCCTCTTTTACGTGTTAACTGACTAATTCCTCCACTAACTCTCTCTTAAACCCTTAATCAGGTTTTAATTCTATTAATCCAATTAATATTAATAATAATAATAATAATAATAATAATAATAATAATAATAATAATAATCATAACTACTATCCTATTAATATTATTATCAATAATAATTAAATAATAATATTAATAACTATAGTGTTCTTATTATTGTTATTAAATGGTTAGCATTATCATTATTATAGGTCCACCTCACCCCAACTAAGGTCACCTCTCACTCCTGCCATTAACCTCATACTCTAATCAAAGACATTACAACGAATATGCACACAATAAAGAATAAAAAGACTAAATAATTCAAATGGGGTGTTACAACTAGTCAGCCCACCTTCTGAAGATCACGGGTCAGTTGATCTAGGGTGAAGACCACGTGCTGGTTTTCCTACGCCATGTAAGCCCTGACATTTATTCGAGTTGGGCCTTACAATCCAACCCAATGTAACAGGCACATTATAAATTACCTCTTTCACTAGAGGGTCAGGTATTCTAAACTCTACACATATTTTCTCTGTACTTGCTCTCTCTAAACTCCATTACTCACTTAAGCATCGAAATACCTTGCAGGTACACCCCCTCCTCCTCTTCAACACCGATGAACACAGGAACTCACGACGTGTGGTATGTCATTGATTCCTTTCTGATAAGGTAAGATCAGTGGCGCCGTCTGTGGGAACCCTTTCCTCCCCTGTTCTTTCTCCTATAGAAAGCATAGAAGCTCAAGAACCAAAGAAACATTCAACTTCCGTTTGATCATGGCCAGTCGACACAATGACAATGCTCCAGAAACAACCTTCACTCCATTCACCAAAGGTGACGGCCACGACCCTAATGTGATCATTCACGTCAAAGAGGGCGACTCCGGGGATGGGCACACCGCCTCTCCCTCCTCGAAAGGCACGGCCTTTAATGTCGCCCAACGCTTTTATAGCCCTACTGTGTACCAGCCTATCCCGGTGCCACCCAGCGCCAACCTGACCATAGTGGCTCTATTTGCGGTGATCAACCAGACCAATCTGATGATCTTCCAATAGAATGGGTGCATAGGGATGCTCAAGAAGGAGCGACAATCACGCTTTCTCCCACAGAGACATTGTCGCCCTGTTTCCAGCAGTCTCTCTCCTCCCCCACAGAGGACACAACACGACGACTTGGAGCCCTTCTCTTTGACAGACTGGACATCATCCTCACTTGGAGCGGCCTTATCTAGTGGACACCCAAAAGCACGACCAATTCCCTCCCCAGAAGGAGCGACTCTCCCCCACTCAAAAGAGGAACAAATCTGAAGGTGGCGTCGAGAAACCAAAGAGCCGACCGAGAAGTCCTCCCTGACGAAACATAAATGATCAGGGTGACCTTTCCCCTTCTCGATCACCTGTCAGGAGCGACGAGGACGAACAACGCTCACCATTGTCCAGGGCCATCAGGGAGACTCCATTGCCCATCGGGATGGAAAAACCCCCTCCCTTGGCGACGTACAATGGTACAACCAACTCGGATGACCATATAAAAAGCATCAATGCAATGCTCAACTATTGGAATGTCTGAGGAGTCATCAAGTATAGGATTTTTCCCACTGATCTAAGGAAGGGTACTATGACGTGGTACAAGTGCCTCGCGCCCGAATCCATTACCTCCTAGGACGAACTGAAGTGGCAGTTCTCCAGGCACTTCTCATCTTCCCGGCGCCATCAAAAGACGAAAATATCCCTGAAGGCCATCTTCCAGAGAAAAGATGAACCTCTTCGAGATTACATAGACAGGTTCAACTGAGAAGCTATCCAGGTGTCCACCTCGGACGACATGAAGAAGATTCTGATCGAGCGAGGACTGCAACCTTGCACCGACTTCGCCAAGGCCGTCGAGATTGAAAGACCCCGCACCTTAAATTCCTTCCTCCTCAACTACCAGTAATACATCCAGTCGAGATTTGTCCCACTATGGATCTTTGAAAGAGCTAAATATGCCTCTGACTCACTAAGGCATTTTAACAAAACTCCCTCTGGGGTATTTTTAAATATTTTTTTGCTAAAAGAACGTAACTCAGAGTGCGATACCTGATCTTCCATTCTGTTGAAGATGTTGGATTCTGTAAGTACTCTACTATTGGTTTCCTCCAATCTCCATTCATCAAAGCATCAACAGCAAAAATCTCGAAGCTTTCTTTATCAGCGTATCCTAGCTTTGTAGTCTCCAAATATGAAGGAGCCAACTTTGTTGACACCACTCTTCCTCTGAATTTGATTGCATCTTCGAGTTTCTCTTTCAAAATTTTGTACCCTAACGTAACCTGGGCCAAGTCATTGGCCACCTGATTTTCCAGATGAGGAATATGTCGAATACTTACCATATCAAACTTTTTTAACATTTAATTAGCTATTATGAAATACATGATAAGATTCTCCTTTACACACTTGTACTCCTTTGTTAACTGCTTTACTACTAATTCTGAGTCTCCCATTATTTGGACTTGAGTTGCCCCTAATTCCAACAAAATTTCAAGTCCGGCTATCAAGGCCTCGTATTCAGCCTCATTGTTGGAACAAAGGCCTTCGACCTTATACTTGAACCTTTTTGGAATTTTGTTAGGAGAAATAATCAAAACTCTTACACCAGTTCCTTCTCTATGACTAGAACCGTCGAAATAAAGTTTCCAAGGCTCCAGTTCGAGACGTTTCAAAGAATTCTCATTTATTGAGTGATCGACTATAAAGTCTGCTACCACTTGTCCTTTAACTACCTTTAGAGGCATATAAGTGAAAGAATATTCAGTTAATGCTAATGACCATTTTCCCATTCGAATATGTAATATTGGTTTAGATAACATGTGCTTTATAACGTTGCAATGAGATGAAACAAAGACATCAACCGGCTTTATATAAGGCTTCAGTTTTGTACAAGAGTAGTATAAGCATAGACATAATTTCTCAATCATGCTATATTTAGTTTCTGCATCTTTTAAAACCCTACTAAGGTAATAGATGGCCCTTTCGACGCCATTATCATCCTCTTGAGCTAACATGCTCCCTAAGGTTTTGTCTGACGCTACTATGTACAATCTCATACTTCTACTTCTACAAGGCGGAAACAAAATCAGGGGATGACTTAAGTAACCTTTGATTCTACCGAAGGCATCTTTTTGAGGTTGCCCCCAAATGAATCCCTCCTTGTTGAGTCGTAGCAACGGTGAGAAAGCTTGTGTTTTCCCGCTGAGGTTCGATATGAATCTTCTTAGGAAGTTTATCTTGCCCAACAGTGACTGCAATTCCTTCTTTGTCGATGGCGCTTTCGCTTCCATTATGGCCTTGGTCTTGTTAAGATTTATTTCGATTCCCTTCTTGTGGACCACAAAGCCTAGAAAATCTCCTGCCTACACACAAAACGCACATTTGAGGGGATTCATTTTTAGGCCATGCTTCCTCATTCTCTCAAATGAGTGTCGAAGATGGTCTAAATGGTTTTTTCCTGAAACTGATTTCACGACAATATCATCAATATAAATCTGTATATATGTTTCAATATAGTCGTGAAAAATAGAGCTCATTGCCCTTTGATAGGTTCCCCCAGCATATTTTAAACCAAAAGCCATTACAACCCATTCAAAGGTACCTATGGCCCCAGGGCATCGAAAGGTTGTCCTCGCAACATCCTCTTCAGCAATGAATATTTGGTTATAGCCAGAATACCCATCCAACATACTTAAATATTCATGCCCTGCGGCTGAGTCGACCAGCATCTCTGCCACAGGCATCGAATATTCATCTTTAGGGGTAGCAGTATTTAAATCTCTAAAATCTATACAAACCCTTAAAGATCCATTTTTTCTTTATAAAAGGTACAATGTTTGCTAACCATTCGACGTACCTTATTGGACGAATGAACTTACATCGAAGAAGTCGTTCGACCTCTTCTTTGATCTTCGATAGAATTGCTGGTACAAACCTTCTTGGATTCTACTTTACAGGCTTCTTCCCAGACTTGATTGGTAATTTCAATTCGACCAGATCCCTATTCAAACCAGGAATTTCATCATAGTCCCATGCAAAGCAGTCTCAAAACTCTCTTAGAAGTTGGACCATTTCGACCTTGAGTTTCAGGCTGATATTGGCGCTTATATAGGTTGGCCTTCTCGTGGCCCCTTCTCCCAAGTCGATTCTGTCGAGCGTGTCTTGCGCTAGCATTTTCATATTTTCTTCTAACGGATCCTTCTCGAATCCCAAAGGCTCATAATCATAGATGGCGTCGAGCCTCTGGTCTTGCAATTCTTCCAGGATTTTCTTTGCGAGATTTTTTGTTGGCCTCGAAAGCCATTTCTTTATTATTCCTGGCTTCAAAATCCAATTTTTTTATCTCAGCCTACAAGGCCGCTTGTTCTTCCTTTTCAGCTATATAAGCCGAAATCTTTTGTAATAATTCGAATTCAGTCATCATCATTGAATTCGTTTCCCCAACCAGTGGGCTCGATTCTCGAGGTACCAAAGTAGGGCAAATTTCCTGCCCCTACAATCTCCCTATCCCATCTGAAACCATGGACAAGATGTAAATACAATGAGCAATAAGTGTCATCATTTTGGGTGAAATCGAAACCCGCTGGAGTACATGACGCTATATTCGCCAAGTGTTTGTCGAAGCTCCTTCGATCAAGGTGATTAATAGGTGCTTTAAAGTACCCCTGATCAGCTTCAATATTCTCTACTATACCATCAGGATGCCAGGTAATTATCCTTTGATGCATCGAAGATGGGACGACTTCAACACCGTGGATTCATTCTCTTCCCAACAGCAAATTGTAATTTTCTTTGGTCTCGACGACCATGAAGACAATTGGCTTTGTCACAGTTCCCACAGTAAGGTCAACTTGGATTACCCCCATGGTAGTCCCGACTTTACCTTCATAATTTGACAAGACCATGTTGTGAGGCTTGGTATCAACGTCTGACTTCCCAATCCTCTCTAACATATAGTGTGGCATCAAGTTCACAGTAGCTCCACAATCCACTAAGACCTTATTCACTGCCACATTCTCAACTTTCACTGTGATAAACAAAGGCTTTAAATGGCTTCACATTGCCTCATCAGGCCTCTTAAATAAATCATTCTGCTCTTCGACACACCCATTATTCATGATATAGTAACAGACTGGCTTGTGAGAAGCCATTTCAATTTCAGTATATGCGTCCAGGTTTTCGACTTCCATAATCCTGTCGAATTCACGGGGAAGAACTGATATGACATTCACAAGGATTTTGAGTGATACCTCTGATCCTGAGTCAAAGCTATTAGTAAGCATCTCATCTTCTTCGACTTCTCTGTCGGGTTTATTTTCTTTCTCATCATTTTTAGGGACAAACATTCTAGCAGCCGCCGACACCTTGTCAGCAACCTTCAACCCGTCCTTTCTTTCTTTTGTTGAAGATAAGTTTGTGCTAGACTCCCCCTTATCCGTAGCCTCTCTCTGGGCGTTTCGCCTCCTTTTCTCTCTCCTCCACTAGGAGCGAGTCATAGGATTCTTTCCTTTGTAGTTCTCATACACATAGGCCATTTTGTTGGCCTGTGGGAATTCTTTTTTGTAGGCTATAGAGGAGCCTCTTTCGACATCAAAGTGTTGCCACATTTGTTGTCCTTGTTGTTTAGCCTTGACAGGCCTAGTCCAGGCCCCTTTCACAACTTCAGCTGTAGGTTTAAAGGTATAAGCCTTTACCCTAGGGCCTCTTTGTTTGTTGCCGTGGACCCTGGAGAATCCTTTCCAGGTGTCGTTGCCCCTCCTTGGGTCAAACCTTCTCTCCCCTTGGGAGGCCCTGTTCTCATGGTTGCACTTATCCTTTTCAATACTTTGTGCAGCTTTCTGTTGTACCCCAAAATTTGACCAACCTTTTCTTGTACTTGGTTTATGTTTCATTTCATTCTTAGCATTTGCATTTGCATAGCATTGTTCTTAGCAAGGGATCAAGAGTTGTTGTGCCATTCAAGAGGAGAGTCTTCTTGGTTTCAAGCTCAAGGAAAGGTATTTGTGCAAGCCATCAAGTGTTTATCATCACCATGGAAGTTTCAAAACTCCTTGAGGGGAGAAGTTTGTGTATTGATATCACCTCCTATCTTGAGGATCATCAGGGGGTTTTCAAGGATTCATGAGGTCTTGTACTTGGTTGAGGCATGGTGAAAAAGCTCATTTAGTACCTTAGGGGTCATTGTGGAGCTTGTGTAGTCATTTAATTCATCTGCAAAGAGGCTCAGTCAGAAGATATGGAACTAGGGTTTCATCTGGCCAACTCAAGGTCAACTGTGGACTTGAGCAGGTTCAAGACTTGGATCTAAGTCATTGAGGCCATGGGAAGTCATGTTAGAGCATTTGGGGTGTCTTTTTAAGATTAAATCAAGAAGATTCAAGGGTTCAAGAAGTTAATAAATTAGGGTTTCAGAGGTTTTTAGTGTAAAATCCCCTTCTTTGGTGCCTAATTTCAAGGACAATTTACCCTATGATGCATGCTCAATCTCTTTTTCATGAAAACATGAGACTTGTAGGGAATGTTCTTAGATTTCTTTTGAGTACACGAAATCATTCATTGAGTTTGTACATCTCAAGTTATGATACCAACAAGTTAGGATCCTTAGATGAAGAGAATTTTGGTCAACATAAAGTTAACTCACTTCCAAGGCATTTTTGACCTAGAAGACAGTTTCTCCTCAACTTCAGGTGGACATGAAAGTTGTTCCTCATGATCTTAGATTTCCAAAAAGTTCTACAAGTCCTCATTCTCATTTGTGAAGCTCAAGTTATGATCTTAACAGGTCAAGGGTATTTTTGGAAACTTCTTTATAGGTCATCTTTTTCAATGGTCTTTTTTTCATGAACTTTAAGGCATCAAATCCAATTACAACCAACATGAAACTTGTGCCTAAGGGTCTTAACTCCACATTAAACTCAAAATTCATGAGGATTGATGGATTATATGATCATGTGGACCATTTTAAGTTGGAAAATTGGACTTTTGATCACGGTTTGTTTTGCTTCATTTACAAGTCATCAAGGGACTTTGTTTTGAACTCTTTACATCATCATGTTATCGAATATTAGTCATGCTATCTATTTACCTATTTTGGACCAACAATGGTACATTTTACATGCCATATTTTCAAAATTCAAACCATAAAAAGCAAAGATCAAAATTTGATGCATAGGTATCCTACATGACCAAAACCAATTTAGTTGTTTCCTACATACCATATTTGCTTGATTGCTGACCCATTGGTGAGTGGAGGTTTTTCAACCCGTGTGTAATCAAAAATTGAAGTTTTTGGCATTTTTTTGGAATCACTAGAAATAGCCATTTTGGGCCTGCATGACATTCAGAACCCATCATATAAGAGCTGAGGATTTGCCATAAAACATGGAGAATATTGAGAGAGAGAGAGAGAGAGAGAGAGAGAGAGAGAGAGAGAGAGAGATAGAGAGAGAGAGAAAGAGAGCTTCTACACTTTAAATTTTCCAAAAAAAATTCACATCTTCAAATCAAGCATTTCCTGGGTGATTTCTCCAAATTTCTGCTTGCTTCTTCTTCACCAGTGCTTAAGGAGAAGATTGGAAAGCTTGGACAGAAGCTTGCATCAGTTTTCAAGAGCCAACAAAGTTGCTCCATTCAGTAAGTTTCTTCATCTTTTTCTCTCATTCTAGGCATGTGATAGGTTCATGGTGGATTGCATATGAAGCCCAATGTCTCATATGCAATGTTTGTTGCATTATCATGGCTTTTTGATAGCATTTTCAGATGACATGTTTGAAATTCAAGCTTTTGATTCAGCTTATTTAATATCCTTTTTGCAATTTGATTGTTGGATTCATGTTGCTGGTGATGATGGATTTCAAATAGTATAAGATTCAACCCTTTTTATTGAGATCTGACCTCTGATCTCCGGCGAGCTGGCCGGAAAAGACGACTGGAGCCCTAGCTCCGGCATCTGGTATGTTCTCTGATCAAAGCATAGCTAGCGTGGTTTGAAGTTTTGACCAGATGATTTGTCTTGGTGTGATTCGCTTGATTGTGCCATGTGGAAACGTTGAATCCACATCATTAAATGAAACAGTGTGTTTCATGTTGTAAACTGAGTCTGGGTCAATTGGGCTTCAGCTGCTACTCACACCCTCCTTGTTTTTGGCCCAACGTACATTTGTTCGTGTTTTAGTTCAAACCCAGTTTACTGACCACACCCCATGGTTTGCTTCCTTATTTTATTTCCATTTTATTTTCTGTTTTCATTTTGATTAATTAAAAATAGTTTCCATCATCCAAAAATTCCATAAAAAATGTTTTCAATTATTTCAAGATCTCATTTAATTTTTACAAATTTTTTGTTTCTGATTTTATTTTATTTTGCTATTTTATTTAAAATTTGCAATTAGAAGGGTTTTATGGTGTTTACTTTGTATAATCATGATTGTTTGGACTTCAAATCCTTATCCACCTAAGTGAGGGATTAAGGCATCTTTGAGGGTGATTTTGAATGGCCATTGATCATTTTTATTTTGACTTTGAGTTGACTTTTAGTGCCCCTCGATATATGTTCGATAAGGTGGAACACCATTCATTCTTGAATTGTTTGGTGATGCCTTGAGATGGATATTACCATGAGACTTTAGATTATTTTCCCTTACACTTGGTTACTTTGTGATTTTTATTTGAGATTTATTGAATAATCTTCCTGTTTTTGATGAAGCTTGCAAGTCAAGTCATCTTAGAGGATGTTCATACAAACTAGTTAGACCTAGTTCCTTTGGGAAATGACTTCTATGGATCCCATATGCACCTTATGAGCTTTGATGCTTCTTTATAAGATGATTAAGGTGATGTTTCTTTGATTTTAGGTCATATACTTGTGTAACTTGTTTTACAAGTTACTTTGAAATCATTCTTCTCCCTTTGTCTTAGGTGTTGAGTTTGTGTTGAAACTTTGTTTCTTACACTTGCCATGATCTTGTTTGTGCTTGTATCTTGTTTCTAAACTTGATTTAAGGCTTTTCTCTTGATGATCCACTTCGGCCCCATGTGGTTTACCTCTTATTCAAGATGATTTGGTGTCCATATTTGCACTTTGAGTTTGTCTTGAATAATGAATAACTTTTAGCACTTGTTTATTCATTTCTTTTGCATGATCATTGTTGGATGTTTGGTTGAGATAATTTTCATGTGCTTGCTGCCCAAACTTCTTTCTCCTATCTTCTATTTGATCATGGACTTAGCCTTTGCTTTGTTTTTGGCATTTTGTGTAGGTGATTGATGTTTGAATGGTTGTAGGAGTTGTTACTTCTCCCATTTCATCTCACTCTTTTTTACTTGTTTAAGTCAATTTGTTTTGATCATTAGCCTTTGTTTCATCATTTAATCCTCATATCTCATCTTTGCATCTTTGAATATCATGATTGCATTTGATTTGACTTGTTTAAGTCAACTTTTTCTCTTTCTGCATTTCATTTATGATTGATTATGCTTTGTGCTTACTTGTGCTTCTTGCCATGATCCCTTAGGATTCCTAGTCCCTCTGTTTAAGATGGGAGTAGGAGAGACATTAGGTGTTCAATCCTTTACATGATAACATTAGGATATATTCTTCCCCTTTCAATCCCAACTTTAGGAGCACATTGCATGATAACATTAGGGTTGATCAGTTCCCCTTAGAGTTTGTGTCTTTCTCTTCTCATCTCATAATCTCTTAAGACACTTAATAAAGGATAATGAATGTTGTATGCTACAAGCCTTAAGTACTTGAGGAATGATAGTTGGGGAGCCTCCTCTCAATCCGTCTAGAGTGTTCAGCATATGCCCTTTGGACGATATGCGACGCATTCGCTCTCAAGTCATAGTCTTTAGTGCAACATGAGTTACAAACTTAACTCAATTCACTTCTTCATAAAATAACACAAAACAATACATCAAACCTTTTTATCCTTCAGGATTATTTGAAAGTCATCTTCAGTAAGAGTGTGTTAAGTCTTGGTTCTACCGCAAACAGGTAACGCCTAAGTCTCCAATGGTCGAGCAGCAATACACCTAACTGCTAAGACGAAGTTTTAACCCTACTCAGTTAAAATACTTGAACCAATTTGTGGTCACGTTAGCCTGAACTATGTTTGCTCTGATTTCTCATACCAGATGAGAATACGTAGGCACAAGACGGTGATGTCTTGGCGAGCAACCTTCCCCCCTTCACCCGTGGTTTTCCGAACTACGTTGACTCTGACTTTCCCATTGCATGAGGGAATACGTAGGCATAGAGCGGCGATGCTCTATCAAATCTCTTTTTTTTTTCTTTTGTCCCTGTAAGCCAGCCTTTAATAGATTAACACCCTTTTAGATAGACATCAAGTGTGGATCCTGTTGAGTACAACGGACGTGAGGGGTGCACATACCTTTCCCTTGCATAACCGACTCCCGAACCCAAGATTTGGTTGCGATGACCTAGTCTTTTCCCTTTTTCGTAGGTTTTCTCTGATCGTTTCCTTTCCCTCTTTTGGGATAAATAACGAACGGTGGCGACTCTTCTGTCTTTGCCGGCTCCCCTTTTCGCAGCGATGCGATAGTTGGTGACTTTGTTGGGGAATCCTCCCATCCCCTATGCGAGTCAATCCTAGTGCTTGTTTGTTTATGTTTATGGGTGCATATATATGTGCATTTGTGTTGTATCTGTATTTTATCGCATTTGCATTTTTATTTTCTGCATTATTATCATATTGATGTGTTGTTGGGTGGGATTGTTCCATTGTGTGATAAGCCAAAACCCAGGCTTGAGTATAACCATAGCATTAGAGTGGAAAGTAGTGAGGACCTGTATGGCAGCATGCACTAGTCCTCACGAAATTCGCGCTCAGACGAGATTCTTTTTGATGACTACCTTTCTAGTCTATTTTTGACAGTTGAGAGGATGTTGGATTTGAGGATTGTCGACTCTGGGGACTGTTCACTTAGGAGTCAGCTAAGTGAGGCCGCTTCGTTTGACTATGATGCCAAACCAGAAATGGTGAATGTATCATCATTTCTCGAAAGTATGTGACACTGATGACCGCATAGGATGCCAGACCTTATCAGAGATAGGTCCATAACTGTGAGTGGGAGGGTTATGCAGGAAACCTTGACCTTCAACCTACCCGGTTTTCTTGTCAGTGTGAACTTTTGGTCTTTGATGCAGTGGGGTTCCTTATATTAGTGTTGTGTTATTTTCTCGCCAAAGCGAAGCGCTGGTTCATCTCAGTCAGCAGCACAAAAATCTTGATCCCCTGTTGCATTTTCATACTCATTTGCATTTTAACATTGACATGTATTTGTGTTTCAGGTGCATATTTTCTTCTTGATTCTAGTAATCTAATCCACGGTCAACATGAAGCCCAACTTAAAGAAAACAGTTGTTTAAAAGTTTCCAACACCAGATATAGGGTCCTTGCTCAGTCTGATATCTACAGCTGATCACAGTGTGATGGAGGATTTCAAGAAAGACTATGGGAAGATTCCGAGTTATGTCTGCAAAGCTTCATTGTTTGAGTTAGGAGGTCTTCATACATTGCTTCAGTTCTATGACCCTCAGCTGCGATGTTTCACCTTCCCAAGATATGTATTGATGCCTACTTTGGAAGAATTTGCCATGCTGCTAGGAGTCCCAGTTCTAGAGTAGATGCCTTTCTACCATTCTGAAGCAGAGCCCGACTTGACAAAGTTAGCAAATTCCCTTCACTTAGATGTGTCTGAATTGGGTGGAAAGATGATTTGGAGGAATGGTGTACCTGGTTTCTCATTACCTTTCTTGGTGGGTAAAGCTCATTATTTTGCAAAAGAAGGATGTTGGATTGTCTTTAATGCTATCTTGGCTCTTTGTATCTATGGCATAACATTGTTTCCCTATATACCGGATTTTGTTGACTTGGATGCCTTTCATATCTTCGCCTCTAAGAATCTTGTGCCAACACTCTTAGGAGATGTTTATCATTCTATCCACTATAAGAATGAGAACAGGAGAGGGAAGAGTGTCTCCTGCTATGTGCCTCTCTTGTACAGATGGTTTATTTGACATCTCTGACACTGCTGATTGGTCAGAAAGACTTATGGGTTTAACCTCCGAGAATATTGTATGGTTTAATAGAGACCTTTTGGGTGTGGAGCTTGTTTACAACTGTGGTAATTTCCCCAATGTTCCATTGATTGGGAGAAAGGGGGGCATTAATTATAACCCTGCTCTCGCAGTCAGACAGTTTGGTTATGCTCTAAGAGAACCACCGAAGGAAGAAGAAATACAGGAATCTCTGTATTTCACCGGTTTAATTGATAATGAGACCTTGATTAGATTGGAAAAGGCTTGGGGTAAAATTCATCGTAAAGGAAAATCTTCATTGGGAAGGAGTGATTGCAGAGGGTATGGGCCATACGTGGAATGGATCCAGGAAAGAGTTAAGAGACTATTGCTACCCTTTCCAGTCAGAGAACCTTTGTACCTCTTGGTAGTTGAAGAACCAACGACAGTTGACGTTCAGAAATACAATCAACAGTGGGCTGAAAAGGAAGAACTACGCAAGGCGAATGAAGAATTGGAGAAGGAAATCATTCAGCTTAGAAGGGAAAAGAATCAGGCCATCCACTCATCCAAGAAGCATACAGAGATAGTGAACAAGATGGTAGAGAGTTAACAAAAGAGATTCGCGCCCGAGAGCGAGTAGGTCGAGACTTGAAGAGTGTCAGTGATATTCTCAAAGATAAGAAGAAGGAGCTAGAGAGAGTGCATTTGGAGATATCAAAGTTCAACGCTCAATGGAATGCTATCCTGACTAACAACAAAGAAAGAGAAGATGGACTTCGTCAACAGACTGTCAAGTTGAAGACTCAACTCCGTGTAAAAGATGAGGTAGATCCAGGTGAATCCTCTCGTCGATACGAAAACGACCGTAAGTTATGCGAAGCTCTTGCAACGTTGAAGGAGTATAAGTTGAGAGCAGATATGAAGAGGCCTAAACTTGAAGATGCATTTGGGGAAGGCGCCTTGGAAGATTATGCTCAAGGCTTGCAAGCTACCATCAACAGGAGGGAGTTGCTTATCCAGGGATTGATTGCTAGGCCTGATCACCCTGATACTATGGAGTTATTGGAGGAATTCCAGACTCGCTGTCGTACTTGATGCATTTTCTCTTTTGTATTTTGTTGTTTTGTACTCCGACCATCACCAGGATTATTCGGTGAGGTCGTGTTTGACTCAGTTGTATTTCCTTGATGATGTGTTGTGTGTTGATATTCTATTTTTCATTCTATTTATGAGAGAGGTTTTGTGGCTTCATCTGTTAGCTCTTCATTCTCCTATTGTTCTCGTGGAACTAGAATCAAGGGGAAGATTTCCCTGAACCATATTTACGTGTTTGCATTTTGCATCTTTTTTCATATTGCATTGCAGGTGTTCCGGTTCCATTTACCTTATTTCTTTCTGTGGTTTTCTCAGCATTATTTCAGGACTGAACACCGCATAATTCATC
This sequence comes from Lathyrus sativus, assembly GCA_963859935.3. Lineage (NCBI taxonomy): Eukaryota > Viridiplantae > Streptophyta > Magnoliopsida > Fabales > Fabaceae > Lathyrus > Lathyrus sativus. The sequence goes on along the minus strand of OZ012737.1, from coordinate 215,491,604 downwards.
GTTATTCAACAAGAGGAAATCAATAAAAGGTCATGGACCAAATTCAACTTGAGCTGCAGGAGTTCTGTGACCGCATGGTGCAATTAATGGACCTGATGCAAGGGGTCGCTATCGGTTAGGAACAACTAAGAACACTCGTTCAACCTCTGATTTCTAGGGTTGACGGAAGTGGAGTTCTACATGGTGGGACCGTTGTTGTTCCTCTTATATAGACAAATGTAAGGCCTTCAAGCATAAGGTTTAGGACCTTATAGATAGCAAGGCAATCAATTTTACAAATGATGCGCCTAATGTTGTTCAAAATCCTATGCCCAACCATGGAGCGACTGGGGTAAATGTTATTGTGAGGGAAGAGAATTTGAATTTGGTGGCCAATGTTGAAGAGCTGAAAACTCCTTTGAGTGTTGTTAAGAGTAGGCTGTTGAAGGGTGGAGTATTTCCAGGCTGTATGGAAAACTGTGAAGGTTGTTTGGCTCATCCTGAGGGATGTGAGGACTTGAAAAATCATGTGCAGAGATTAATGAATGAAGGCGTGCTACAATTTGATAGAATTGGTGAAGAGAAAGATGAGAAGGTGATTGGTCAAGAGTAGGATGAGGTTGACACAATCTCAATTCCTTTTAGAACCATTAACATATCTGCGCCGCTGAGGCCAGCTACCGTTATAATCACCAAGGCAGGGCATGTCCCTTACAAAAGCACTAAAGCAATCCCGTGAAATTATGGGGCTGAAGTCTTTTGTAATGGTAAAAAGCAAGAGTTGCAGGGAACGGCGTTTGATTCTGTGGATAATTTGGTGGGAACAGGCGGAATGACGAGAAGTGGGAGGGTGTTTGCACCTCCAGAGGCTAATGTTGAAAGACCGGATAAAGGAAAGGGGAAGGTTGTTGTTGAAGAAAGTTCTCAAGGGGGTGAGAAGGATGCTTTGTTGAAAGACGCCGAGGAATTCATGCGTCTAATTAGAAAAAGCGATTACAAGATTGTGGACCATCTACAATAAACCCCGTCAAAAATATCAATCTTATCGTTATTATTGTGCTCTGAGGCACATCGGAATGCCCTTCTGAGGATTCTAAACACCGCGTATGTGCCACAAGAGATATCAGTGAACCAACTGGAAGGAGTGGTGGCGCATGTGAACGTTGGAAATGGATTAGGATTTACTGATCTGGACTTGACACCTAAAGGAAGAAACCACAATCACGCCCTGCATATTTCCATTGAGTGCAGAGGAACTGTATTATCTCATGTTCTGGTGGATATTGGGTCTTCACTTAATGTGTTTCCCAAAAAGGCTTTGATGAAGCTTGACACCCAAGGAGTAATATGCACTCCTAGTGATTTGATTGTGCAAGCGTTCGATGGAACGAGAAGGTCTGTGTTCGGAGAATTGACTCTTCCTATCCAAGTTAGCCCGGAGGTTTTTGATGTTGTCTTCTACATAATGGATATCCAACCAGTATACAGTTGCTTGTTAGGTCGGCCCTGGATTCACTCGGCAGGGGAAGTGACGTCGACCTTGCATCAGAAGTTAAAGTATATGGTGGGGGGTAACATTGTCACTGTCTGTGGTGAGGAGGACATCATGATCAGCCACCTGTCCTTGTTCAAGTATGTGGAAGTTGATGGGGAGATACATGAGACTCTGTGTCAAGCGTTTGAGACAGTCTAGGTCAGAGAGAAGGCGCCATTTGTGGACAGAACTCCTGAGGTTTCTATGTCTTTATTCAAAGAAGCACAAGCTATGGTAAAGTTTGGATCATCTCAAGGTTGGGGGCAGGTGCTAAGTATCCCCAATAAGCAAGATAAGTTTGGATTGGGGTGCATCCCGTTGTCTACTTCTTCACAGAATGCTCCACGCTACAGAGGACCGGTCAAGTTTACAAGTGGCGGATTAATATTTGACCGAATCAATGTTGTGTCAGAGGATAAGGGTGATAGTGATTGTGATATGGATGCATGGATCCAACCATGTGTTCCCGGCCAAAGCCAGAGCAACCGGACTATTGAAGAAGTTGTCCAAGTGACCCGTGAAGAGTAATCATCTTGTTTTCTGATTATGTATAGCCATATGTTCTACCCGGAGCATAGTGGCATTTGTCTGTAGGGCCTTATACTTGTTTATGTTTTGAACAATTATTTTATCATTAATCAAAGGGCGTTTTTGCATTCAAATATTGTGATCCTTTTTTTCTTGTTTTTATTTTTAACAATAAAATGGCAATGTCGTTTGTGTTGTTTGCATATCATTTTAAGCATCAAATCATCATCATTGCAGGTGTCACATAGCAGATGCCACCGATTCAGACTCGTCAATAACTCGGTATGACTTTAATAATATGATCTTTCAAGCTGAGGAAGAGATTGAAGAAGACGAAGACCTTCCTGAAGAGCTCGCTAGGCTGCTGAGACAAGAAGAGAAGGTTATTATGCCTCATTAGGAAGGAGATCGAAGTCGTCAACCTGGGTACAGAGGAAGACAAGAAAGGGGTCAAAATAGGGGTTGCTTTAGAGGATGATGTCAAACAAAGACTGGTAGAAATGCTCCGAGAGTATAGAGATGTCTTTGCTTGGTCATATGAAGATATGCCCGGACTTGATACGGATATTGTGGTTCATCGCTTCCTCTTCGAGAATAGTGCCCACCTGTGAAATAGAAGCTAAGAAGAACCAGACCGGGCATGGCAGTTAAGATCAAAGAAGAGGTCCAGAAGCAGTTGGGCGCCGGATTTCTTGCCGTGACGAATTACCCTCCTTGGGTCGCTAACATTGTACCTGTTCCTAAGAAGGATGGTAAGGTCAGGATGTGCCTAGATTACCATGATCTAAATAGAGCGATTCCGAAAGACGATTTCCCTCTCCCCCAGATTGATCTGCTTGTTGATAATACTGCTCAGTATTCAGTGTTTTCCTTCATGGACGGTTTCTCCGGGTATAACCAGATCAAGATGGCCCCAGAGGACATGGAGAAAATGAACTTTATCACGCCGTGGGGGACTTTCTGCTATAAGGTAATGCCCTTTGGGTTGAAGAATGCAGGGGCAACCTATCAGCGGGAGATGGTTACTTTGTTTCATGATATGATTCATCATGAGATTGAGGTCTATGTTGATGACATGATCGCAAAGTCACAAACAGAGGAAGAGCATCTGGTGAATCTGTTGAAGTTGTTTGAGAGGTTAAGGAAATTCAGGCTAAGGCTGAATTCGAACAAGTGCACTTTTGGTGTACGGTCAGGAAAACTATTGAGGTTCATAGTCAGTGAAAAAGGAATCGAGGTCGATCCTACAAAAATAAAAGCTATACAAGAAATGCCAGCACCGAAAACAGAGAAAGAGGTTTTTGGTTTCTTGGGTAGATTGAACTATATTGCAAGGTTCATATCTCACCTTACAGCCACGTGTGAACTAATGTTCTAGCTGTTAAAGAAAGATCAGGCGGTGGTCTAGAATGAAAATTGCCAAAGGACATTTGAAAAAATAAAGGAATATTTGCAGGAGCCTCCAATACTGATGCCCCCAGTGGCAGGAAGACCCTTGATAATGTACTTGACGGTTCTTGAGAACTCCATAGGTTGTGTTCTCGGTCAACACGACGAGACAGGAAGAAAGGAACATGCCATCTATTACTTGAGTAAAAAGTTCACAGATTGTGAATCCAGATACTCAATGTTAGAAAAGACGTGTTGTGCACTTGCTTGGGCCGCCTAACGCCTAAGGCAATATATGCTGAATCACACAACCATGCTGATTTTGAAGATGGATCCGATTAAGTATGTGTTCAAAAAGCAAGCACTTTCAGGAAGGATTGCTAGATGGCAGATGGTTTTGACAGAATACGACATTCAGTACGTCTCCCAAAAGGCTATCAATGGGAGTGTTCTGTCAGAATATCTTGCAGAGCAACCAATCGATGATTATCAGCCGATGAAGTTTGAACTTCCTGATGAGGATATCATGTTCTTGAAAATGAAAGATTGCAATGAGCCGCTACCTAATGAAGGTCCTGAGGTAGGCTCCTAGTGGTAAATGATTTTTGGCGGTGTTGTTAACTCCTATGGTAGTGGAATTAGGGCCATCATTACCACTCCCCATGGTTCCCACATACCATTTACTGCCAGGTTAACATTTCCCTACACCAATAACGAAGTTGAATATGAAGCATGTATCATGGGTATTGAAGAAGCGATTGATCTGAGAATCAAGAACCTTGATATTTATGGTGATTCAACTTTGATAGTCAATCAAATCAAAGGAGAATGGGAGACTCGTCATCCTAACTTGATTCCCTACATGAACTATGCAAGGAGGTTGTTACCTTTCTTCGACAGGGTAGAGTTTCACCATGTGCCAAGAGCGGAGAATCAGATGGCAGATGCCTTGGCTACATTATCGTCGATGTATAAGGTGAATTATTAGAACGACGCTCCGAGAATTGTCATCTCCCGCCTCGATAGGCCAGCATTCGTATTTGCAATAGAGGAAGCTTCAGATTGGAAGCTGTGAAATCATGATATTAGAAACTTTCTCAAGAATCAGGAGTATCCAGCTGGGTCATCCAGCAGAGATAAGAATACCTTGAGAAGGTTTTCCGGAAACTTTCATTTGAACAAGGATGATGTACTCTACCGAAGAAACTTCGACTTGGTGTTGTTGAGATGCGTGGACGAAAAAGAAGCAGATTTTCTTATGGAAGAGGTCCACGAGGGTGCTTTTGGAACGCATGCAGGCGGACATGCAATGTCTCGAAAATTGTTGAAGGCGGGCTATTATTGGATGACCATGGAGTCCGATTGTTTCAAATACACCAAGAAATGCCATAAATGCCAGATTTATGTCGATAAGATGCATGTATCGCCAAGTCCTCTAAATGTTATGGCCTCTCCCTGGCCCTTTTCCATGTGGGGCATTGATACGATCGGTAAGATTGAATCGACCGCATCCAACAGACACCGTTTCATCTTAGTGGAAATTGACTATTTCACTAAGTGGGTTGAAGCAACTTCTTTTGCCAATGTCACCAGACAGATCGTGGCTCAATTTATTAAGGAGGTCATCATCTGTCGTTACGGAGTGCCCGAACGAATCATTACTGATAATGGTTTGAATTTGAATAACAAGATGATGAAGGAACTGTGCCATAGTTTCAAGATTGAACATCACAATTCTTCTCCTTATCGCCCGAAGATGGATGGCACTGTTGAGGCCGCCAACAAGAACATTAAGAAGATTATGTAGAAGATGGTTGTGACCTACAAAGATTGGCACGAGATGTTGCCCTTTGCATTACACGGATATCGTACTTCGGTACGTACTTAAACTTGGGCAACTCCTTTCTCGCTAGTGTATGGTATGGAAGTTGTCCTACCATTGGAAGTCGAGATTCCTTCTTTGAGAGTTCTGGTTGACGTAAAACTGGATGAGGCAGAATGGGTAAGGAACAGATTGAATCAACTCAGCTTGATGGATGAGAAGAGATTGGCATCCATTTCATATGGCCGTTTGTATCAAAGAAGGATAAAGAAAGCTTTTGATCAGAAGGTGCGCCCACGGAGCTTTCAGGCAGGTGAATTAGTATTGAAGCGAATTCTCCCTCCACGGACAGATCACAGGGGCAAATGAACTCTCAACTACGAAGGTCCCTACGTCGTAAGGAGAGTCTTCTCAGGAGGAACTTTGCTACTCTCAACGTTGGACGGTGAAGATTTCACATCCCCTGTGAATGCAGACGCTGTTAAAAAATACTTTGCCTAAATAGACCCACTAGAAAGAAAAAGAAAATCCAGGCAAAAAAGGGCATCCCGGCGAACCATAAAAGGAATGGGTTCGGGAAAAGATTAGGGATAAAAAGAAAAAGAATGTAAACCCGCAAAGTTGAAAACCTAAAAAGGCGACTTTGGAAAAAATGGTTATCCCGGTGAATCGAAAACCCGCAAGGGCGATTCAGGCAAACGTTAGGGATTTGAAAAGCAAATGACTGCAGTCTGCGTATGGATCTTTCGAGCATAGTGGATTCTGGGAGAACCCGAGGGTCAATCAATCAAGTCAGTCTCTTCGGAAGATGAATAATTAGGAGAAGCATCGAAGTCGTGCGAGACATGGTGGTTGTCTGTACCATATTGCCGACATTTTGTATAACTTTTGCATTTATGTACTATTTGTGCAACTTTCTCTTTTCAGGAGTTGCATCTATTGTAAATCTTTCTATTTACAAGCCATTTATCAATGAAGTACATGTTATTCAGAAAGCTTTTGTGCCTGTTGTTGCACCCCAAATTTTGACCCCTTAGATCCTCATCATCATTTTAGGATCATATTCATTTGATTAACTAACCTTAACCCATTTCAAGTTTATCTTTGTCAAGATGCAGATGAATTAGGGTTCCGTACCGTCAAAAATTGAGGCTTCGATGGTCTGATCGATCAATGTGTTGGATTGATTCAACTATAAACAAGATCAAGGATACTACATTGGGTCAAGTATGAATCCAATTTGAGGTTGTCACCCAGGAATTGAAAGCAGTGCAGTTCAAAATACCCGATTAGGGTTTCCGATCAAGAAAAGTCAACTGTAGTTTGACTTTTGATTTAAAAAGTGTTTCAATGGTTGGATCATGGTCCATGAAGTTCCTATGGCTTAGTAAAGTCTACTCAAGAAGTTTTAATGCCTCAAAAGGTCCGGATCATCAACAGTCGACTCGTTAGTCATTGATTGATCGTACGGTTGACCGAAAAGTCAACTCTTCAACCATAAGGAATTTGACTTCAAGATGTGGATAAAAAATGTTCCTTATGTCATAGTACACCTGCCCATAAAATTTCATGACCATTGGATCAAGGGTTAGGAAGTAATTGCAAGAATCGGGAATTAGGGTTTTGAAAGGGGCAAGACCATAACTCCTCAACCACACATCCAAATGAAGTGGTTCAAAGCTCATTGGAAAGCTCTTGACAAGTCCTACAAAATTCCCAAAGTGGTCCATGATCAAAAAATGCATAGATTTGGAGGTATGACCAAATTCATTTCCAGAAGGGAAATAACTTAGAAAAATTCTAAGTTATTTGGCCTTTTAAGTAAGTTTTTTCAGCAGCTTTGAGGGGTTTTTCAACCTAGTTCCATCCAGAATTTGAAAATCTCAAAAACATGAATGTTGTAGAGATACTTGAGGGCTTTCTAAAATGTGATATAACTCCTCAATAGCATTTGTGAGCAAAAAGTTATGGATCATGGAAGTTGGGGCTGCCACACTTGAAATCACCAATCCAACTTTTTCCAAAATTCAGAATTCAACAAATTTGGCCACCCTCAGCCATTGGATCATGTTTTATTCTGATAATGTGAAGCCTAGATGAAGCAAAAACTAGAAGAAATGAAGAATTGATGGGTTTTTGCAACTTGGAGCAAGTGGCCATTAAAATAATCATTTAAAAGGCTATGAAAGAGAAACTTTTTGAAGGATTATGCAGCTGCAGTCCCCTACCCCTCCTAGCTTCACTTCAGTCATCTCATCCCTCCCATCTCACTTAATGTTTTGCTCAGCATATGCCCAAAAGACTGATGTATAGAGCTGCCCCTTGATCTTGGCAAGATCTCATTCAAAATCTCCCTCCAAAAAAGTGAAAAACCAAGGCTGCCCTCACCTTCACTCTCCCTATAAATAGCGACCTTTCTCTATGTTACAAACCACACCAGAGCACTCTTAAAAAACAAGAGAAATCACAGCTCTCAGCTCTCATTCATTTTCTCACTTACCTCATTCTTCAAAAACTTCCAAGTTTTTCACCAAAATCTGTCTCAAGCAAAACTCTGCCCAAACTCATTTCCACCCCTTCCAAGCCACTCAAAACGACTTGCACAATCTATAAACATTGTGTAGAAGGTGTGCATACACTCAAACCACCCAAAAACATCATTCTCCCAAAAGTCAACCTTCATACTTTCATATGTTGACTTTTATGCACTTTGGAAGCCAAGTCTCTACTTAAGGCCTTTCCTACCACCTTAACACTCCCAACACCTCATATATATCATACTTCAATTGTCCAAAGTCTCAAAAACCAGTTGGGAAGTTCATAACTCAAACTGTCTTAAAGGATAACTTATTGCTTCAAGAGAGAGAAAGCTCCAAATTTGTGCCAAGGAAGAAGATCTATGGGTTTCTTTGCTTTCTAGCTTTCTCAAGAAGGTCTGCAAGAGGTATGTAATGCTCAACCTCTTCATTATACATAAATTGTCATGCTTTGCAATTTTGAGGTTCTTGTTGTGAAAACCATAGTTATGTTGTCCCATAAGGGCTCTTTGGCAAGAGCTTATGTTTTGTGGCTATGATATTACTTTTGTTAAAGTACATTATTCATGAGTGATGTGTTGATGATATTGTTGCCAATATTGAACTTCGTATTTGGTTTACAACTTGTTTTGAGAGATATGTCTTAAAGGTAGCTTTAGAGATCCAAATATGAAATGTTGTTGTGCTTGCCATAGATCTGTCAGCCCTTGTTTATTGGTGATGTTTGAATAACTTGTTAGTTGTTTCATGAGGTTCCCCTGCCCCCCTAGGTCATGTATGAATATAGTTTAGCTTTTGTTCACAGTTGTGATATTTGCTTCATTTACTATACCATTGTCATACGTTTTGTGTCAAAATGATATGTGCCTGCAATGTTGTGTCTCAAGTGTTTAAGCTATTGGTTTGTTCTGATTTGGTCTGACTTGTACTATTGGAAACTTGTTGAAATGATGAAAAGCATGAGATTTGGTTAGTAAGGCCAACTGTGAGGTTTATTGTTGTTGTGTTGTCAAATGTTTGACCCAACTCATCAGTTCTTGTTTGGAGCAGTTGGTGCTTGATCTTAAGTGGTAGAATCACTCATTAACATGTTTAGGGGTTGTGTGTGGCATAGGTATGATCAGAATGGTTCTGCATCTCAAAGACAACTTTTCATTTTCACACTTGCATTTGCAAAACTTCATGCTACCAATCACTTATCCTTTTCTGTTCCAACTTATTTCTGTTTGATCCATGTGCCTAGAATCATCATTCTACATGTTTGAAGTTTGTATGTGATGCCTATTTGTCTCAAACTGCCGTAAACTTGCCTGCTACATAATTGAGCTTGTTTTTGCATTTCATGACCATCAACATGTCAAATTCTGTTCTGCTTGAAATGTGTTTGAACTTTAAGCATGATCTCATTCATTTCCATGTTTATAATGTGTGTGCATTGGTTGTTTGACCTATTTCCACTTGGTTTATCATTTCATTCTCAATATGCATTTTCAAGCCAAATATACCAAGAACCTGTGGCTGTTATCCATTTGAGGCAGTTGGACCCTTAGGTGTTTGTTGTCATTATGAGACCTTGATGTTTGGAGGTTTGAGTTGGTTTGGTATGTGGTTGTCTCTTACTGTGGATTCATGCCCTTGGAGCATGGTTTGTATAATCTTAATTGCTGCAGTTGCTGTCTTTTGGACAGAACCTCATTGGTCATGTGTCTAGGATGAGGGTTTACTTTTTTTTAATGTTGGTTGGAATTCATCAATAGATGTTTGATTGAAATACCAAAACTGAATGTCAGCTTCTGCTTCTTGAAATTTATTCATTTCCCAGACCATTAAGCTCCATTTGGACTGTTGCCTTTGTGTGTGGAAATTCTTAATCTTTTGCCATATGGACTGATAGCAGATGCTGCCCTAGGTCACTTACTGCTGTCTAATACACATTTCACTTCAGTCAGTATGCCATTATCACAATTTGAAAATCACAAGCCAGACCATGATTAGGATTTGGCATCCTTTAAAATTCACAATTTCCAAGCTGACAGTAGGGTTAGAACTTGGATTTAGACATGTGTTTTGAACTTCTTGACATGTTTAAGTTTGCCTAGGCATTTCCCTGTGTTTGCTGTCCAACTTACACATAATCCACTGTTTTGCATTTTTGTTTTTCTCCCAACTACCATGTCTGGTGGGCATTTTAAATTGAGGCATGTTGTTTCACTTTATTCTAAGGTTTGTTGACTTGTGATTCACCAAACTCATAACCAGTTTGCATAAGGATTTTGATTTGGAAATAATGATAATTGTGCTATTTTTACACCTTTGTTTACATCCAAACCAACATTTGCATTATGGTAGCAGCCTTTGTAGCTGCTTCTGTTTTCAAATCCACTTCTTGATTTTAATGTTAGAAACTCCTAAGCCATGTTATTTTTAGTGTGCTGTAGGATTTGTGAAGGTATGGTTGATTAACTTATGTTGATCATTTGGTCATAAGGTTGTTCTTAAAGGCTGAGTTTGTCAACTCATGCCTAGTGTATACCAGTTTTTTTTAAGCTTCTTAAAGGGTGTGTTTTGCTGGGATTGCAACCAGGCTGCTGCAGTTGTTAGGATTTATTTTGAGTCTTGGAATGTAGTTTGGTCTTGATTAACCTAGTTTGTCTTGGAGATTGTTATAAGCAGGTTTTGTATCTTGTCATTAACTCATGTGATTTGGTTTGTTAATCTTTGTATGTTTGCTACTGCCAGCCTCTTGTCTTGATTTTTTGTCATAGAAAGCCTCACATGCCTTGATATTACTTGATCCTCTAAAGGCATTTCATTGATTTGCAAACTGATGACCATTTTTTCTAACCATATCAAATAATTGATCTTGCTGTTTGTAAACATACGGTTGGTTCTGTCAAGAATTCATCCCTGAAGGGGTTTATATCTTGAATTCCTATATGGAAGTTGTTGGAGGCCTGAGATGCCAAGGTTTTGTTACTTTAATTTTTGCTAACAATTCAATTTCATTATTGGCTTGCATGCTAGATGTGTATAAGGTCATGACTTGATGTGGTTTTGGTCTATAACATGTGTTGTCATGTATCTGTTTCTAAACCATCAGTTTTACACAAAGTTGCTTTAAGCCATTTGCCTTTTGGACTTACAACAGAAATGTCATTTTGTGATTCAGTGAAAGACTAACCTCATCTCTTTGAGTATCATCATAAACAGTGCATTTAGGAAGTGAGCAAATCCCTTACTTGCTTTGGAACTTATCAGTTTTGATCCATAGGTTGCAAAATGCATTTCAAAACTCACAATAGCATGAGCATTCGTGTTTTTCATTGTGTGCATCATTTTAAAATATGGTTGTTACCATTGTAATCCTCATGAAATTTCAAGTGATTTAGCCTTTTATTTTGCTAAAATTGGTTAAGATTTGACAAAGTTGTGACGAAAACGTATTTGGCATTTTTTTCATGTTCTTGCTTTGATCTTGCCCAGATTTTGTACCTTGTTTCAGTACTTAAATTCTTTGGGTGGATAAATACACGGATGTATCGCCACCCCAGTGGTTATAACACACGCCTTTCACCAAACATGCCAGGGTTTGATCCTCAGTGATGACCCATTTTGGTTATTTTATTTTTCAATTGTCATGTTTATGTTATTCTCTTCTCTTCCCATTCCTTTGCAGCGTGCGCAAGTGGCCAAGTGGCTAGGTGCTGGGTTTGTGTACCAAAGGGCCTGGGTTCAATCCCCTCCCTTGTCATTTCCTTTTTTATTACTTGGTTTTCTTGTATTTTCTTCATAAAACTCAATAAATCACAACTTTTGCATGCTTTGTTATTTTTAATCCGTTCTTTTTGCAAATGGTTCATTTTAATATCAAATTTCATTTAATGGAATAATATTTCAAATTGTTTTTATTCACAATGCCCTTTTGCCTACTTGATAGTTGGTGCATTTTTAGGTCGTTACCTTGCGTCTTGATGAATTTCTCTCGAACCATGCTTGACTTATCTTGTGAGATTTGTTGATAATTGATTTCCTTATGTTTTTTAACATGTTAAGACTTTGTTTCTCATTGGTGGTTACCATAAATTTATTGTTCTCTTCCTAAATCTTGAACTTAACTGTTGTGAACATTCTTTATGTAGTTGATTGTCATCAATTCCTAATGTTGTTACATTTGAACTTATAACATGATCATCTTAAGTTGTGACTTATTTGCACGATTGTTATTTTTCCATATTTGTTAATGTGTACCCCTTAAGTTGTTGCCTTTATCTTTGTAAATATGTGTCATACTTGGTTGTAACCATTTGTATCGATTTAATCCTTGCTTATTGTAATATGCTTGCTTGCTTGGTTGTAACCATATTCCTTGTATTCCTCATGCTTAAATGTTTATTGCTTTGTTATGTATTTCTTCCCCAAAGTGATGGAATTCTTTAGTTCTCATCCAAGTTGCCTTATCTCTTTCCCTCTCAAAGGAAAGTCTCTCTATTGACCCTTGGGTCATAGATAGCTCAACACAATCATAGGTCTGGATAGAACCTTTCCCCCCTTTTTGATCTGGATAAAACCAATAGGATTTACCCTCGTAGGTCTGGATAGAACCTTCTCCCCCTTTAGCTTTGGATAGAACCATTAGGATATATCCTCATTGGTCTTGATAAAATCTTTTCCCTCTTTTGGTCTGGAAAGAACCAATTGATCCTTATTTTGTAGTTCGTGCCCGAACTACGACCGCTTTGATTTCTCATTGGATAATGAGAATACGTAGGCACAAGATGCGATATCTTGACGAGCAACCTTTCCCTTTCTCCCACCTTTTGGTCTGGATAGAACCAATTGGTCTCACAACGTAGAACTTTAGGATAGAGTTTGGTTAACTCTATGTAAGAATCATGGACATGATTACTTACTTCCCTTTCTTGAGAGTTCAACATAGATCTAGAGAGTTTTGTGAAACTCTACACAAGCATGGATATGTTTGTTCCCCTTTGAACCTTAATCATAATCAAGTGTTCTTCAACCCTAGTGAGGTGAACTACGATTGCTCTGATTCTATCCTAGTTAGGATACGTAGGCAGAGGATGCGATGTCTTTGCGAGCAAGCTTAGAAACTATCTTTAGGTTTTAACCTTCACCTTTTACCCAATCCCGATCCATAGCAAACATTTACTAAACTTAGCATGCAAACAAACAAAAGGTTCCTGTAGAGTACTACAGATGTTTAGGATGTAAGATACCTACCATATGCATAACTGTCGCTTCCGCGAAAATAAGGTGCCGGTAAAACAGAAGAGTCGCCACCTTTCGTTATTTATCCCTCAGAACGGGAAAGGAAACGATCGGAAAAACCTGACGAAAAAGGTATAAGACAAGGTTGTCGCAACCGTTGTCTGGGTTCGGGAGTCGGTTACGCAAGGGGAAGGTATTAGCACCCGTCACGTCCATCGTACTCGATGGAATCCACGCTTGTTGTGTTCACTGGACGGGTTGGTTTATCTATCTACCTATCAAGGTTGGCTTAAAAGAAAAGAAAAATGACTCGGCAAAGCATCGCGCTTTATGCCTACGTATTCTCATCAGAGAATGAGAAATCAGAGTCAACGTAGTTCGACCTACGACGGGTTACGGGGAAGGTGGCTCACCAATATATCAGTATTGTGCCTACATACTCTCAACAGATATGAGAGATCAGAGCTTACGTAGTTCGGACTAGGACGGGTTACGGGGGTTCAGATTCATCTGTTTTATTGAGTAGGGTTAAACAGCAGTTCCAGCAGTTAGGGACAAAGCCTGTTTGCGGTAGAACTGAGGGTTAACAACACTCTTTTCTTCAGAAAAGCTTTCCTTTGAATTACGGGCCCACGGGGCAAAAAGGTTTGAAGTTTGTTTTCTGTATTTTACGGAAGAACTGTTTTTTATTGTGTCTGCAATTTCAATCGCACTAAAGACTATGACCTGAGAGTGAATGCGTCGCATGTCACCCAAAGGGTGCCATACTAAACATCCAGACTGTTGAAAAGAAACTCTCCAACAATCCTTTCACAGATAGCTTAAGTCTCGTAACGTACGAAAGAAACCATTCATGATTACTGTATCTTAAGCTGCTTTGAGATGAGAAGAGAGAAAAGGCTCAACTAAGGGGAGACTATCAAGTCCTAATGTTGTCATGCCAAGGATTCATCCTATGGTTGAGGTTTGAAACAGGGAACTCCTAGAAGTTATCATGCATAGGTTTCAACCTAAAGTTCTATCATCACTTCCTTATCAAAGGAAATGAGAGTCCTAAGGGATCATGTCAAATGATAAACAGAAACAGATAAAGCATCAGCTTAAACAGTAAACAGTAAATGACTGTAAAATGCATGCAATGCAAGTGAGGGAGGAAATGTGTGTGGGGCATCATCCTCCACAAGCTCATCTCAACCTCAAGCCAGATATGAATAACTGTAATCATACAGAAGAAATAACATGCTATCAAGCAAGATACAGTAAACTGCAATCATACAGAAGAAATAACATGCTATCAAGCAAGATACAGTAAACTGCAATCATACAGAAGAAATAATATGCTATCAAGCAAGATACAGTAAACTGCAATCATACAGAAGAAATAACATGCTATCAAGCAAGATAAACCACATGGGCAAGGGAGCTGGGCTCTACCGAATACCCGCAAGCAAAGCCATACAGTAAAAATACAAGCAGAGGGAGCAACTCAACCTCTAGTGCAATCATGCTCCTAGCTTAAAGTCAGTCTAGATATGGACTTATTCTAATGCATCAAGCAAATCAGACAAGTCACATCAATACAGAAAAGAAAACAGACAAGAAAGAAAGCAGATCAACAACTCCCTCTTTCAATTCCAAGCTTCAGCTCTTCTGACAGCAATCCAGCCTTCAGACTTCAACCACCCTTCAAGGCTATCATCTTCACTAGCAAGTATCAACTTGCTTCTCTAAGCTTCCAACACCTCAACATAAGTATCAACTTGTTCTCTCTTCTCCAAGCTCCAGCTCTAAGTAGACTCCACCTTCAGGCTTCAATCCCCATAGCAAGTATCAGCTTGGTCTTTCTTCTCTCAATGTATCAATGCAAGTGTCAACTTATCTTTTATTCCTCAAGCCTCAGCTCTACACTCAATCTCAATTGAATCCTCTTCATAAGTATCAACTTAGTCTTCAAGCTTCAGCTCTCTTTGCCTTACCAGTATCAACTTGGTCTTCTTCTCCTACAAGCTTCAGCTTCTCAGAGTAGTCTTCAATCACCTGGAAGTGTCAACTTCATCCTTCAATTCTTTTTCAAGCCTCAGCTCTTCATTCAATCTCCATTGGATCTTCAAGTATCAACTTGTTCTTCTTGCTCTTCAAGCTTCAGCTGCAATGGCAATGCTCAAGGAATCATCCTCTTCCACACTCTTCAATGAAGTCCTCATCTTTAAACTCAAGCCCAACATCTTTCAAGATACTCAAACCAGAAGACAATTGATTTAACAGAATGAGTGGAAATGATAAACAGCTTATTGACAACCAAAGGAAGCCTGTAAGGGTTCATCATTATGAGAGACTGGTTCCCTCAAAGTTCTACTTCCCAGATAAAGCCACTCATCCCTCCAAAGGAGGGATGTGAATATCTTAGAAGGACTTTTAGTCATTGGGAGGAATGGAAGCACAAGATGCTTTCCATATTTGTGAAAGAAGTCATTCTAATTATAAGGCTCTCCCTATGTCTCCTACCTCCTAAATCTTCATCAGACACCTTCAGGCACAAGCAACTCCAAGCTCCAAGCAACTTCAAGCATCCTCACCTTGTCTTCAACTTGTCTTTAATCTCAACCAAAGGCAAACAAAGCAAAACCCTAATCTAAGGGGACTAAAGAAGTTAATCTATTTGAGTTAGTAAGTTAGGATCACCTAAAACCTAGTACTAAAGTTAGTCCTAACTAAAATACTAAAACCAATTGTAAAATCATACAAAAATAACTATGAGAACCTAGGTCAATCATGACTCTACCATATTAATTCCAGAGATCAAATCATCAAATAAGACCTAGAAATAAATTCTACACTACAAGGTACTAAACCTAAACCCTAAAAGGAAGCACCTAAGGCTTAATCTAGAAAACACACCTATTTTCATCACAAAAATGTGAGAAAAATGCTATGGGAGCATACATGTCTAAGCTAACAACTCACAAAAAATCAGGATCAAAGTCATCACCACATGATTACACAAAATTCCACAAAATTAAGTATCAAACATAATCATTTTAATATCAATTAAAATGTAAAATTCCCACAAAATCATAAAATGCATGAAATAAAAATATTTTTTTTCTAAAAAATACTAGACTCAATCAAGAATATAATGCAAAAATAATGGGATTAATTGGATCATTTTTCAATTTTATATGATTTAATCAAGAACCATGAATAAAATGGAGAAATAATGAAAATCAAAATAAAATGGACAAGCACACGGTGCAGATAGAAACTAAAATCAGTTCATTCTATGTATTGGGCCATGAGAGGGGTGTGGATATCAGTTAATTCACTAAGCCCAAAACAACTCAATTAATGAAACGGTGCGTTTCATTCTAATGTCTCTCTTCAGAATTTTCAAACAGATCGTGGCCTTCCATTTCATGCTTGAGTCAAGGGTCAAACCTACATCCAACGGGCATGCGTCATCGTCCCAGATTTAAACTCAGATGGAGGGAACTCTTCAGACGGTGGCCTGAGTTGTAGCGCCACCGTCTTCTCCGGTGAACCAACCTCCACAGGTCATCAAGATCCACAAAACCAATCACTGTCCTACTCCAAATTCGATGCTGAACAGGAATCCACCCTCAGAATTCTCTAATTTCCTCTCTAACTCAAAACACGATGACATTCTCAGATTTCACTCAAATCTTGATCTTCACCATTCTCTAAATTAAAGGTCACAAATTAATCCTCATTCTACACTGATCAATTCTTGCTATGATACTCACATTATCTCTAAATATCCAACATGTTCTTGATCCAAACAGAAAATGTGTCATCTCATTGATCATCACGAAATCCTCTCTAAGTTTCCAGAAACGATCTCCTAACCACATACTATCAATCTGACCTAACAAATTGAGGTAATTCTTCTTAAATTAAGGTGAGGAATGAAAGTTACCAACCTGTGAATTCTTGAGTAACAGATGTAGCAATTCTTCACTGCAACCCTTCTACAGCTCCAAAATCATTCAATGTACCAAGTTCTTGCTTCTGTATGAAAGAGAATTGATGGAAAACGCCTGGAACTCCAAACCCGATAGTGACTTGCAGGTGCTGAAATTCAATTGCTCATACACAATTCAGCCATGGATTTGCTATGGAATTGATCTGGAATCATTCAGTATCCTCAATAGAAGTTGTTGAGATCAAAAGAAAGATAAAAAATGGTGTAGAATGCAGAAACTGATTTCAATTTGCAATGAACAATGTGAAGTTGCAAACTCTCTTCTCTCCCTCAATTCTCACCAACCTTGCACTTGAACCCCTTCTAATCAATATATAGATGATGTTGGACCTCTCTAGAACCTTCTGGAATCATCCAAGGAGATGTTGAATTTCTCATGTCATCAAAATACCATCTCATGCCATACTCACCCCAATTCTGGTTTCACTTGTTGCAGCAGCTTGTTATGATCCCAAAATCTCTCCAAATGAGATATTAGATGTGTTACAAGGCCTTGGAAGCTTGTGTATTGATCTCTCATGTGTTTTGCAAATGTTACTTAATATGCAAGTAACTACTTTTCAAAGCAAGTCCACAAATTAGACCTCAAATCAAAAATGTGGCTAAACCAATGTTCTTAAAATGTTTTTTAGAGTCAAAATGGTATATTACATGCCTTGGTTTGGATGTGTAGGTTGAAAATATCAATTTCCAACTTTGGTTTATTTAACTTATACCCTTATTTTAGGTCATTTTTGCAACTTTGAGCTACAAGCACTTCCAATATCTCATGGCCTATTTACTAGCCTTAAAAAATCATTTTGAACAAGTTTGATGTTGAACATTTTCCCATTTGAAGCTTGGAAATGGTAGTTATGGCCTTATGGTTGAAATGACCTGTAATCTCCAAATGACCAAAATGCCTTTGACTTGTCAAAGCCATAACTTGAGTTCTACAAATCCTATCAAGGACTTCTAGTACTCTCTAGAAAGCTAAGAGGATACGGAACAACATTCATGTTGACCAAAAGTTCATAGGAATTATCCTTCTGGGGCAAAAGTTTGATGCAAGTTGGACAACTTTCAAGCCCCCAAATTCACATACCTCAGATGACCTGTAACTTGTCAAAGTCATAACTTGAGTTCTACAAATCCTATCAAGGACTTCTAGCACTCAAATTAAATCTAAGCTCATGATCTACAACATTCATGTTGGGGGCAAGATGAGATGACCATCACATCTTGAGCTAAACTGCCTTGAAGATAGGGGTCAAACTAGGGGATTTTACACTGTCAAGCCTTAGAAACCCTAGCTTGAAACTTCTCAAACTCTTCAATAATGATGAGTTGACCTTGGAATAATCCTTATAGAATCTCAATGCATCAATCCATGATCACATGGCTCTTGGATTAGGTCTCAACCTTCTTCAAATCATCAGTTGACTTAGGGTTGACCCAGTCAAACCCTAGCTGCACCAATCATGGCCGAGGCTTCTTATCCTTGCACAATGGCTTGTCTAGGCTTCAAAGTGATCTTCAACACTTCTTATAAGCTCTATCAAGACCTCAAGTCTACATTCTTGGCCTCAGAATCATCTGATGACTTCCCACAACTCTCAAGTTAGGAGGCACACAACCTTGGTTTCAACCACTCTCTCTGAGAATCCTTTAACTTCTCTGACAAGCATATCAACCCTTGAGCACTTGAATAAACTTCTTAGCTATCTTCATAGTCTTGCATAATCCTTGATTGGTAATCATACCTCTTGATCTCCTGCACACATGTCAATGAAATGCAAATGATAATGCTAATGTGAATGAAATGAAACATAAGCTAGGTAAAGAAATGTTGGGCAAATTTTGGGGTGCAACAGCTACCCCTATTCAAGCGGCTTGAACCTGACTGGGTGAGAAGAGAATGGCTCTCAACAAATCAAGGTGCGAGATGGTTGAATACCAACAAACCCGGAAATTTGCCAACTGCACGAGTACACGGTACTCTGATGGGAACACATCTTCGGAAACTGAAATATTAGCTGCACAACAACTAGCTGGGGAATTGGTCACATGGTAACCAGTAATACATGGTCGATCATGCCGTCAGGCTCCCGAATTCCTCGGGACTCATCAGGTCAACAATCAAGTTAATCATGCCATCGGGCATTCAAAGAAATTTTTGGGCATCAGCCGAACTTCATCAGTAAGTCGGGAATAGAATTCTCAGTCCATCATGAACCAATCGGGGATATCCAAACTCTTGCCATCGGGCACTCCGCATCAGCTAGGAGAACTGCTTCGTTAATACGGTTGGACTTCAATCATCAAGTCTTCAAGGGAAGTTTCAACTTCGCTGTTTAGAAACCTGCTGGGGATGACACATCTCCGCTGGGGATTCTGGAGAACCATCAAGTTACTCTGCTTCGGGGTCCAGGGATCATTCTGGGTGAGTCAACTCTGCTGAGGACATCAAGAATCATCTTGAACAAATAACTCCGTGGGGACTTCAAGAATCATCCTGGACTAATAACTCTGATGGAGATTTCAGGATTCATCCTGAGCAAACACTCTGCCGGGGACTCTAAGCATCAACTTGAGCAACCAACTTTGGCGACTTCATTGGGGTTTTAAGAGTCATCTTAAACGAGCGCCTTCGCTGGAGAATTCAAGAATCATCTTGGGCAAACGACTTTGCTGGGGAATTCAAGAATCATCTTGAGCAAGCGACTCTACGGAGGAACACCTGCAAAACAAGAATGGTAACGACCTAGCTCATGTTACATATGCATGTGATCGTCAATGGCGTAATGCTCCACACAGTGGAAATGCTACGCGCTTTTTGGGTAAATGCTATACAATCATGCAAAATGCTACGACCCCATCAGCAAAATAAATGCTGAAGGGGGAACCCTCCCGTCAAGGAGAAAGAACCACTCTGGTGGGGGAAGGAATCATCCTGCCACGGAGAAAAAGTCACCCCTATCTCAATCGGACTCCGCATGGGGAAGCAAACTTCAGTCGACTGCTGCAGGAGAACGAAGCTCTACGAGAACCAGACCTGCTGAGGAAAGCGATGTTAATCGCAGAAATGAACTGTGCGGCATTCGCAGCCACTCCCCTGGAGGTAACGACTCTGGAGGGGAAATACAGCATCAGCTATTCAACACTATACTGGGGAACACCAATCATGGCCCGAACTGCTTTCCAAGGACTCGGCTCTCTTGGGGGAACTGCCAGCTCGGCTGGGGAAGGAAGGAATCATCCTGCCTACCGGGGAGAGTACGACTCTGTGGGGAATCTCAATTCTTCTGGAGACTTCAGCATGGAACTATCAACTGCTACACACTTCAGTGTATGACTCAGTTGGGGAGATGACATTTCTTCAGGATACATCTGATTGGGGAGAGAGCGTTCCTTCAAGATACATCTGATTGGGGAGAGAATCTTCTCTGCCTGGGGGGACATATCAATGCCTGACGATCTCATGTTCGGACTCTGCGGGGAGAGGCTGCTGAACTTTGCTGGAGAAGAAGGAATCATCCTGCTTGGGGACACATGCGGCGTACTGCCTGGAATATGCTATACCTGCAACAACACAAACAAACAGACAAGATACCCTTCTCAAAGGGACCTATCAAGGTTATCATCTTGTGACAATGTTTAAGTAATTCATTGTTTCAACAATCAGTGGCCTAGGCCAGTAAGTTTATGTATGCGCATTTTATCAAAAACATTGGCGTTCTTTTTCGCAAACAAAACAGATAAATGCTAAACAGACAGACAGAATTGCTGAATAGTATACATTTTATTGATAACGAACCCCTGAATGGGTAAAAATGTTTTACAACAGATGCAAGCCCCTGGAATGAGGAAGCTGCGCAAAAATAAAACATAAATATACATCAGTATATACAAATGTCGGCAACGAGGCGTAGACGAACACCATGAGTTGATCCTTCTATGACCCACTCGACTTCGATACTTCTCCGATGCTTCAGCTTCAGAAGAGATTGATTCAGATAAACGGCCCTCAGGTCCTCCAAACCACTAAACAATGAAAGTCCACACGCGGAACGCAGTCATTTGCTTTTTCAAATCCCTAACTTTTTCCTGAATCGCCCTTCCGAGTTTTCGATTCACCAGGATACCCTTTTTTGCCAAAGTCGCCCATCCGGGTTTTCGACTTTGCGGGTGTACATTTTTTCAATTTATATCCCTAATTTTTTCCCGAACCTTTTTCCTTTTTTACGGTTCGCCGGGATGCCCTTTTTTGCCTGGATATTCTTTTTCTTTCCAGCGGGTCATTCTTTAAGCAAAGTATTTTTTAACTGCGTTCGCGTTCACCGGGGATGCAAAATCCTCGCCATCCATCGTGGATAACAACAAAGCTCCTCCCGAGAAGACCTTGCTGACGACGTACGAACCTTCGTAATTGGGAGTCCACTTGCCCCGGTGATCGGAGTGTGGGGAAGAATCTTCTTCAGGACGAGATCACCCGTCTGAAAGCTTCTAGGACGCACCTTCTTATCATAAGCTTTCTTCATTCGGCTTTGGTATAAACGAACATATGCAATCGATGCCAATCTCTTCTCGTCCATCAGGCTAAGCTGGTTTAATCGGTTCTTAATCCATTCTGCCTCGTCGAGTTTCACGTCAACCAAAACTCGTAAAGAAGGGATCTCCACTTCTAACGGTAGGACAACTTCCATACCGTACACTAAGGAGAAAGGAGTTGCCCCGGTTGATGTACGTACCGTTGTACGATAACCGTGCAGTGCAAATGGCAACATCTCGTGCCAATCCTTGTAGGTCACATCCATCTTCTGAACAATCTTCTTTATGTTCTTATTGGCCGCTTCAACGGCGCCGTTCATCTTCGGCCGATAAGGAGATGAGTTGTGGTGTTCAATCTTGAAACTCTGGCACAGCTCCTTCATCATCTTGTTATTCAAATTCGAACCATTATCCGTAATGATCCGCTCGGGAATTCCGTAACGACAGATGATGTCCCTCTTTATGAATTTAGCCACCACCTGCTTGGTCACATTAGCATATGAGGCTGCCTCCACCCACTTGGTGAAGTAGTCGATGGCTACTAGAATGAAGCGATGACCGTTAGATGCAGTGGGCTCGATCTTTCCTATCATGTCGATGTCCCACATGGAGAACGGCCACGGGGAGGACATGACATTTAACGGGCACGGCGGCACATGAACTTTATCAGCATAAATCTGGCATTTATGACATCTCTTCGCGAATTTAAAGCAATCTGATTCCATCGTCAGCCAGTAATATCCTGCTCTCAGGATCTTTCTTGTCATAGCATGCCCGCCGGCGTGCGTACCAAATGTGCCTTCATGGACTTCTTCCATGAGCATACTCGCTTCTTTCTCATCTACACATCTGAGTAGCACGAGATCATGGTTTCTCTTATACAAAACTCCATCAGGATTGAGATAAAAATTTCCAGACAGCCTCCTCAGAGTCTTCTTATCCTGGGTTGACGCTCCCGTAGGATACTCCTTAGTCATAAGGAAAGTCTGGATGTCATGGAACCATGGCTTGCCGTCGGAGGCTTCCTCGATCGCAAAGACGAATGCGGGTCTATCAAGACGAGAAAGGACAATTCTCGGAGTTTCATTCCAAAAACTGACTTTATACATCGAAGCCAACGTGGCTAAGGCATCAGCCATCTGATTTTCGGCCCTGGGCACATGATGGAGTTCCACTCGATCAAAGAACGGAAGCAGCCTTCTGGCATAGTTCATGTATGGCACCAAATTCGATTGGCGAGTTTCCCACTCCCCTTTAATCTGGTTGATCACAAGCGCCGAGTCACCATATACGTCTAGGTTCTTGATTCTCAAATCAATTGCTTCTTCTAGACCCATGATGCATGCTTCATACTCCGCTTCATTATTGGTGACTGGAAACGTCAGTCTCGCAGTGAACGGGATGTGGGATCCGTGGGGAGTCGTGATGATCGCTCCAATGCCACTTCCGTAAGGATTAACCGCCCCGTCAAATATCAATTTCCACTGGGATTTCCTATCTGGCCCCTCGTCGGGCAACGGTTCATCGCAATCTTTCGCTTTAAGAAACATGATATCCTCATCAGGGAATTCAAATTTCATCGGCTGATAATCCTCGATCGGCTGCTCGGCCAGGTATTCAGACAATACGCTTCCCTTAATGGCCTTCTGGGAAACGTACTGAATGTCATATTCCGTCAACACCATTTGCCACCTGGAAATCCTGCCCGAAAGCGCTTGCTTCTCGAAGACGTACTTGATCGGATCCATCTTCGAAATTAGCATGGTGGTGTGATTGAGCATGTACTGTCGTAAACGTTTGGCAGCCCAGGCTAGTGCACAACACGTTTTCTCTAGCGTCGAGTAACGAGATTCACAATCTGTGAACTTTTTACTCAAATAGTAAATGGCATGCTCCTTTCTTCCCGTCTCATCGTGCCGACTGAGAACACACCCCATACTATTCTCAAGAACTGTCAAGTACATGATTAAGGGCCGTCCGGCCACTGGGGGTATCAAGATTGGAGGTTCCTGCAGATACTGTTTTATCTTGTCAAATGCCTTCTGGCAATCCTCGTTCCAGATAATCGCCTGATTTTTCTTTAACAGTTTGAACATCGGTTCACACGTGGCCGTGAGCTGAGAAATAAACCTTGCAATGTAGTTTATTCTGCCCAGGAAACCACGAACTTCTTTTTCTGTTTTTGGCATTGGCATTTCTTGTATCACTTTAATCTTCGTAGGATCAACCTCGATGCCTCTTTCACTCACGATAAACCCCAGTAACTTTCCGGACCGTACTCCGAAAGTACACTTGTTAGGATTCAGCCTCAACCTGAACTTCCTAAGCCTCTTGTTGCACCCTAAAATTTGACCAACCGGTTCTCCTATCTGACTCGTGGTTTAAATTCATGTTCGCAAATCAGACGTATGATATTTATGCACAAACAGAGGATATCAGAGTTTACAGCTTAATTTTCGTCCATCAGATATGGCAGATCCAGTCTAGATCATCAGGGTTTTATTTTCGGGAAATTGTGCGCTCCTCGGTGATTTTTAGCTTGCATGGTGATTTTGGGATATTCTGACGCCCAGGGTTCTCTGTTCGATTCAATCTGGTCTCGTGCGCTCTTTTATGGTGGTCATTTGCATTCATCTGCATTTTTAGGATTTTAATAGACTTTTGCGGATTTTTAATAGGCTTTATAGATTTTTCTGGAATTTAAATAGGGTTTTTGTATTTTTTTAATAGTTTAAATCATTTTTAGAATTTTATATAGATTTTAAAATAGGTTTAATTGTTTTTTTTTAATATAGAAAATAATATAGTTTTTCTTTTATTAATAATAGATTTTAATAGATATTAAATAATGGTAGACATTTGTAGAATTTTAATAGAAATTAGTAGAAATTTAGAGTCAATTAGATCTTAATCATTTTTAGATTTAATTAGGTTAATATAGAGTTAATTAGGTTTTTAATCATGTTTAGGTCTAATTAGGATTAAGATAGTTAATTCTTTGGATTAGTCAGTTAATTAGGTGTTAATTGATGTTAATTAGATAATTAGGTTTAATTGTTTTTTTAATCCAGTTTATTACAGGTTTTTGGCAAACATTTCCGTATAGGCCCAGTTCAGAAAGGCCCAACTCGTAGCCCAATTGTCCAGAAATTGTCCAAATAATCCAGCAAATTCCCCAATTCGTCCAGAAGGATCTAGAAGGTTCCAGGCGTCTCAGTGCTTTAAAGCTTCATACGCCACGTGTTAGTGAAAGAGAGGCCCCACGTTACGCTGCAGAATCACGCCACCTCACAACTCAGACTCCCTCACACTCTCACACGCGTCCCACCAGAACTCACACTCTCTCTCTGCTGCCACCCGTCCAGCCACGTGTCTCCTCCCAGCATTTTCCCCTCACCACTTGTCACCACCACAGCTAGTCACCGGAGCCTCGCCGGGACCTCGCCGCCGGGCATGCAGACGCCCTGAGCCACCGTCCAACCGTCTCCGGCCACCGTCTTCTTCGCCGGAAACCCCAAGTACCAGAAATCTACAGAAATCCATTTCTTTCCTCCTTTCTTCTCCGATCCTCCTCCGTCCCCCTTCGTCGTCACCTCGCCGGAAAGCTCATACACGCCGGGAACTTCATACGAATCTCCAGGAACCTTCATCTGGTTTTCCAGAACATCATCAACATTCATCGTTCATCAGTAAACCCAGAACACCATCAAACCTTCATCATCTCCCTCAGTTTCCCAGATTCGCTCGATCTTCTCAGGATCAAGAAGGTTTTGTTGTCTTCGTGTTCTTCATCAAGAACTCCATCAACCTCGTAGATCTTTCATTCAAGATTCTCCAGGATTGCTTCAAGTCCTTCAACGAACTTCCTCCAGAATATTCCAGGTCCTTTCGCTTCATCTTCATACGCGTTCGTCAACCACAAATTCCCCTGCAAGCGGCGTGGATCTTCGTTGAAGGAGTTTCGTTCTCCAATACGCTCCAGTTCGCTCCAGATTCCTCTCCAGGTATGCTTTCTGAAACTCGTTGCATGTTCTATAGCTTCAGATTGCGTCGCTTTCACCGATCTATAGAATGGCTATGGTTTTTGGCTGATGCGTAGTTTGAATGTGTAACGCTGAGATTTGTGTGAGTCTGACCTAGGATTGTTAGGGTTTGAGTGTGTTTGAGGCATAAATTGATGGTATTGCTGAGTTCGTATTTGATCTTGGTTGAGAGTCTGAAAAGAGAGGAAGATGAGTTGCAGAGAGAAGGTGAGAGGAGCGAACGACTAGGTTGGTGGGAATGAACAGTGTTTAGGGTTTGGAGAAGGAATTAGGTTTTGTTGATTAGGGTTTCTGGTTAGGGTTTGGGCTGGGTTCAAAGCCCAAACGTGTGTTACTGATGCACCCCCTTGTTACTCATTTTCCCCCTCCCTCGTGTGAGAAGCCAGAGTGGGATTGATTTGGGCCTTACGCCCAATGCTACCCGCACCCCCTCATCTAAGCCCAATGGGAATTAACACTGAAAAAACTGCTAGTCTGCACCCCCCCCAGGCGTTGTTTATTTTCATCTTGTAGCTGATTTCTGGCGCATATTGGGCTTAGGCCCTAAGTGCTTTTCGCACCCCCTAGAATCAGGGCCCAGCCAGAATAACTGGAAAACATTGCTGTTTGAAACCCCCCTCCATTTTATTTCAAGTTCTTGTTTTTTTAATTTCTTTTATTTCTTTGCATATTAGAAAATTCATAATAAAATGAAAATGATTGGTTTTTAAGTTCTTCTTTTTTCTACCATTTCATCATAATGTCTAGAAAATTAAATAAAAAATAAAAATGTCATTTTATTTTTGTTCCCTATTTTTGGTATATTTTCCATTTTAATGACTTTTTTAATATTCTTTAGTGCATGCATATTATTAGAAAATTCATAAAAAATAGTAGGTTTAGTCAAATAATTCCGTTCTTTTTTCTGTAGACTTGTAATTCAATGTAGAATTTTATAGTGCAGAAACATTAGCTTAATCATGCATTTTTAGTTTAATTGCATTTTTTGTATTGTTTTGATATTGAATAATTGGTTTGTGGATATGTCTGTGTTGCTGATTTTAGTTCTTTCATCTGGTATTGAGTTCTGCTCTGATTTTTTAGTATGTTGTCATAGAGCCATGTAGGTTTCCCATAGATTTTTGTTAGATTTTTGTAGGATGTTCTGATATGATTTGTCTGGGCTTGAGGATAGGAGAAGTCTTGATGACTTCTGACTTTGAAGTTCAACTGTGGTTGAACTTCAGAGGTAGTTTCTTGTGGTTTGAGGACCTGTGGGTTCTTCTTGAAGATGGGAGCTGGTTGAAGTCCTGTTGGAGCTTGCAAGGATGCAGTGGATTGGGGCTTAGTCTAGGAGCTTGTTATCTGTTTGTGAGGTTCGAGATCCTGAAGTTTGAAGGGAGTTTATGGTACTTTCCTGAGGAAGGCACTATGAAGGACTTTCATTCTTTCTTCTCACCTCTTTCTTAAGTATCCAATGATTTTGGAGCCAACTTGTGAGTTTAATTTCTCCTGAGGAGGAATGTAAACTGATCACATGTTGTTGAGCCACATGGGATACGATTCCTAAGTGGAAGCCTCATAGTACTTTCCTGAGGAAGGTCCTATGGGTCTGCTTACTTAGTTCCTTTAGTTTATCTAGGATTTCTTAAGTATCCAATGATGTTGGAGCCAACTTGTGAGTTTAATTTCTCCTGAGGAGGAATGTAAACTAATCACAGTTGTTGAGCCACGTAGGATACGATTCCTAAGTGTCAGTCCCCTAGTACTTTCCTGAGGAAGGTCCTATGGGTCTGCTCACTTAGTTCCCTTAGTGCATATAGGTTTTCTCAAGTATCCAGTGATGCCGGAGCCTTCATGTGAGTTTAATTTCTCCTGAGGAGGAATGTAAACTGATCACAGTTGTCGAGCCGCATAGGATATGACTCCTGAGTAGTCACCTCCTGGTACTTTCCTGAGGAAGGCACTATGAGTTTGTCTGCTTAGCTCCCTTTCTCTGGTAAGCTTGTTCTGAAGCTTGGAGACTGGGATTGATTCCTCTTGCTTAGGGTTTTGATTAGAGTTTGCTTAGATCTTTGCTTAAGGTGTTGTATAGAGTTTTGTTCAGGGATAGATTAGAGTTTTGTTTAGGAGCCCTGCTCAGGGTTTTTGTTTAAGCTTTGGATAGAGGTTTGTCAGGTTAACTAGCTTTCTCTTTGTATTGTTTAACTTGTGTGATGTTATGTTTCATTAGACTTAGGTGTTCATCTAGGTAGTTCTGAGTTAGGTGCATTGTAGAAGTAGACTTTGTGTGCATGAGAAGTTGAGGTGGTCCTCCTTCTGCTTGTTTGTTATTGAGTGGCTTTGCTTGTTGGTATTTGGTAGAGCTGAGCTCCCTTACCTTTGTGGTTTGCGGCCTTTGCGCCTTGTTTGTTTAGTTGTTGCATTCATGCATATTTTCAGTATTTCGTTACTTCGCAGTTAATTCTTGTTTTGTCGTTTAGTCCTGTTGCCATGATCCCTTAGGAGCTCTGACTTCTCCGCTGCGGAGTTGTTATGATAGACATTAGGATGGTCAACCAGGCATGATAGCAATAGGTAGATTCCCCTTTTCCAGCTATAGTCTAGGGTGTCTTCTCCCTTTCCTTTCAGTAGGAGCTTTTGAGTAGCTTGATCCGTAGTTAGCTGAACTACAGCTGCTCTGATTCTTCGTACCAGACGAGGATATGTAGGCATAGGATGCGATATCCTAGCAAGCACACTAACAACTAACTTTTGTTCTCTCGCAGCTGTGCGATCGAGACTTCCCCGCTGACGACTAACTGTTACCCCTTTCTCTTGCCCGAGCGCATTTGAGACCAGATCGTAGTTGTAGGTCCCCGAGCCTTTGAGACCAGTTTGTTTTCTCACTGCTGTGTGAGAGCGCCAGTTTACCCGTAGTCAGTCGAACTACGTTTGCTCTGATCTTCCATGCTGTGTGGAAGTACGTAGGCACAGGACGCGATGTCCTGGCGAGCAACCTTTTCCCCGTTTAGACGTAGGAAGTCGAACTACGTTGACTCTGACTTTCCCATTGCACGAGGGAATACGTAGGCCCAGAACACCGTATGTTCTGTCGAGTCCTGTCCTTTTATTTTCTTTTCAGACCGACCATTAGCATAGATAGATAAACACACCCTTTTCCTTATAAACATCAAGCGTGGATCCCATCGAGTACGATGGACGTGAGGGGTGCTAATACCTTCCCCTTGCGTAACCGACTCCCGAATCCAGGTTTTGGTTGCGATGACCATAACTTTTCCCGTCTTCGCGAGGTTTACTTCGAGCGTTTCCTTTCCCGCTCTGAGGGATAAATAACGCACGGTGGCGACTCTCCTGTCAAGCCGGCGCCGATTTTCGCAGTAGCGACAGCTGGCGACTCTGCTGGGGACTTATAGCATCTAGGGACTTTTCCCATCCCTTATGCTGGGACCGTTTCCCATCCCCTACGCGAGTCAATCCTAGCGCTTGGATGTTTATTTGTTGGGTGTTGTGCATATTGTGTTTTACTTTTTCGCACTTTACTTTTCCGTACCTTTACCTTCCCGCATTTTATTTCCCGCATTTTATTTCCAGTTTGATATGATTATCTATGCTGCTGTGGGAGAGGGAGGTTACTGTGAGTGAAAGCCGGACCTGGGCTTGAGTACACACCTAGATATAGTTGCGGAGAAGTAGTAGACGAACCTGTCTGCTAAGCAGGCACAGTTCCCTACGAAAATCTGCGCTCAGACGAGATTCTTGCAGAGGTGCTCCTTTCCGGTCCTGAGGATCTGAGGGGAGTCCAGACGTGAGGATTGTCGACTCTGGGGACCGATCATTTGGAAGTCAGCTAAGTGAGGCCTCTTCATGACTTGATGATGCCACTCCTTCTGGGAATCGTATCGTCATTTATGAAAGTCTGTGACGCTGATGACCGCATAGGATGCCGTACCTTTGTCCGTGGATTAGGTCTATCATACCTGTGAGAGGGATGGGGTTATTGCAGGAAAACTGGCCTTCAGAAACCATGATTCAGTACCTTTATCAGATGGTGTTCTTGATTCATCTCCAGGTGTGTTGTCTGGGTCAGATGGGTTTCTTATCTGAGGTTGATGCTATGATCAGATGGTTTTCTCGTCAGATACAGAGGTTCAGATGGATTTCTTACCAGGGGATTGATATTTTGAGTATCAGATGATAGTTAGTATCATGAGGTTCTGATGCCCGTGTTGGTTTTCTGTTCTTGATCACAGAGATATTCCTCTTCAGGCTACAGCATAGCCCCTGTATTCACAGATTGCATTATTTATCATATTGCATCATTGCATTACCATCTGCATTCAACTAACGTGTGTGTATTGCAGGTACATACTTTCCCTTCCAGTTCTGGTGTTTGTTCCTAGCAAGACATGGAAACCCTGAAGAGAGTATTGCCCTACAAGTTTCCGTCGCCGGATATCAGTTTGTTGTTAGAATTGATTACTATTGCTAAGAAGAGGGTAATGGGTGACTTCAAAAAGAGATATGGGAGGATTCTGACCTACGTTTATCAGCCATCAGCCTACGAGACCAGCGGCATCTATACCCTGTTACAGTTCTACGATGCGGAGCTCAGGTGCTTCGTATTTCCCGACTTTGTTTTGGCTCCTACCCTGGAGGAGTATTCTGCACTTCTGGATATACCGATCCGCGAGCAGATGCCTTTCTATCGTACGGACGCTGAGCCTAAGCTGGCTGAGCTTTCTGCCATCCTGTGCTTGAAAGAGTCTGAGCTGTCTGGGGAGATGATCAGAAGAGGAGACGTATGGGGATTTCCGTTGGATGTCTTGGTAGAGAAGGCTCGGGAATATGCCCAGAAGGGTAGCTGGGGTGTTTTTGACGTCATCCTTGCTGTATGTGTGTATGGCATCGTGTTGTTCCCGAACATTCCTGATTTTGTTGATTCTGATGCCTTCTATATTTTGGCTGCGAAGAACCCGGTTCCTACTTTGCTGGGAGATATCCACCATTCAACTCACTACCAGAATGAAAAGCGGCGAGGAAGGAATGTGTCTTGTTGTGTACCTCTCCTGTGTAGGTGGTTCACCAGTCATATGCCTAAGTCAGGCCCTTTTGTCACCTCTATCGATTCTCTAGGATGGCCCGAGCGCTTAATGGGATTGACTGCTGAGAACGTGGTATGGGTCAACGAAGAGGTATTCGGAGTTGAGGTTATACTCAGGTGCGAAGGATTCCCGAATGTTCCATTAATAGGAAGGAAAGGGTGTATCAACTACAACCCTTCCTTATTGATCAGGCAATTTGGGTATGTACCTCAAGGAGCGCCAAAGCCCGAGGAGATACAGGAATCTCTGTATCTCACCGGGGCAATAGGGAAAGAAATGCTGACCAAGCTCGAGAAGGCATGGAAGAACTTGCACAAGAGAGGAAAGCCTTCAGGTAGCAGAGGGGATACTCGAGTTCCTGGCCCATATGTGGAGTGGATTCGTGAGCGAGCTGTGAAGTTCCTGATGCCTTATCCAGCGGTTCAGCCATTGCATCCTTCTCCGGTGGAGGAGCCTACCACAGTGGATATACAGGTATTCAAACGGCTGATGGCGGAGAAAGAAGAGCTAGCAAGGGCTAAAGAGGCTTTAGAGTAGGAGAATGCCCAGCTTCGTCATGAAAAGATTGAAACAGGATATGTTTCTAAGCAACAGGCTGAAACTCTGAAACATCTGAAGACTACGCTATTGGAATTGACTGAAACCAAGAAGCGTCTGGAGTTAGATGTAGACTCGGTTAGTAGTTTGTTGGCCACTAAGAAGCAAGAGCTGGAAAGGGCCTACACGAAGCTAGCCAAGTTCAGAGAACACTGGGATCTCACTATGACCAAGCGCAAAGAGCGGGAAGAAGAGCTGAAGACACAGGTAGCTCAGTTAGAAGAACAGGTCAAAGTGAAGACTGAGGAGCTTGAAGAAGAAGCCTGTCGCCGATACGAGGCCGAGCGCAAGCTGGCTGATGCCGTGAAGAACTTGGAAGATTTTCAGCATAGAGCAGATGCCAAGAGACCCAAACCTGGGGGTGGTGCCAATGATAAGGCTTGGGAAGACTTCGTCAGAGACATCCAGGGGACGGTCAGGAAGAGGGATCGGCTAATAGAAGGTTTGATTTATCAACCGGATCATGCAGAGACAAAGAAGATGGTCGAGGACTTCCGCAACCGTACCCGTACTTGATTTTTCTCTTGTATTTTGTATGTTGAGATCACCACCAGGCATGTTGGCTGGGATCCTCCTTATCATATCAGCTGTATGAAGCATAGTTATGTAACCTCTTGACAAGACTGTTATTATAATGAATATATGAGGGTTTTTCTAAATATTGTCTTTATGGTTTATCTCGTCTTGCTACCACTGACACTGGAATTGGAGGGGAAGATATCTCCAATGCACACATGCACGTTAGCATTTTTGTATTTCTGTTTGCATAAATCATACTGCATAGCATTTCTCTAGCAGGTCAGAGCATTCATCCAGCCTTTGTTTTCACCAGAAAGTGATTCTCGGGGAATTGTCTGAGGCAAGAGTGGAGTGTCGAAGACGACCAAGGGGCTGAAGTAGAGTTGAGCAGAATCGAGCAGTGTAGTCCGTTACAGGTAATTGATAGCTATGTCTGAAGGCAATTTCTAGGCTCCTAGCACCTTGGCAGGGTTTACTATGGCGTCCAACCATCAGTATGATTCTATGGAAGGCTTCCCGCAAGCGAACAATCTTACT
Organism: Lathyrus sativus; assembly: GCA_963859935.3. Lineage (NCBI taxonomy): Eukaryota > Viridiplantae > Streptophyta > Magnoliopsida > Fabales > Fabaceae > Lathyrus > Lathyrus sativus. The sequence goes on along the minus strand of OZ012737.1, from coordinate 215,459,276 downwards.
GCAGACCAAGTTGTACAGCCTACGAATGAGAATCCGAGGTCGGCATGAGTAGTTTGTTGCCCGAAGTGAACGTCATCCTCCTGCTAACAATCAAGGTGTCGCTTTCCCTGTGATGAATTACCGGAGAGATATTCCAATGGCCGGGATAGTAGATCCAAGAGCTCTTGAAAACGATAGAAGATTCCGAGCATTGGAAGAAGGTATAAAAGCCTTAGAAGCGAAAGATGCCGTTAACCTGGATGCTGTAGGCATGTGTTTGGTTCCTGACCTGGTGTTGCCTTACAAGTTCAAAGTGCCGGAATTCGAAAAGTACACGGGAGATAGCTGTCCGAAGCTGCATTTGATGATGTTCTGTCGAAGGATGACTTCGTTTGTGCGAAATGACCAACTAATGATCCATTGCTTTCAGTATAGCCTGACTGGGGCATCCTTGAGGTGGTATGTGCAGTTAGAGAGTAATCAGATTCGATCATGGGTGGATTTAGCCAGAGCTTTCACGAAGCAGTACGATTACAACCTGGATTTGACTCCTAGTCTCGTAGATCTGCAAAAATTATCTCAGGCGGAGAATGAATCGTTCAGAGGATATTTGCGAAGATGGAAAGAATTAGCCGCTAGTGTTCAACCACCGCTTCCGGAAAGGGAACTGGTTGACATCTTCTTGGGTACTCTGAAAGGCCATTATTTTGACAAATTGTTCAGTTGCACAAACTTTGTGGGCCTGATGAGACTGGGAGAGATTGTTGAGAGAGGACTCAGGAGTGGAAAATTTCGAGGTGTTCCTTACGTCCCAGTTGATAAGATTGAGTCAGTTGACAGTTCTCAAGAAGAGTGGGAAGGAGATGACGCCACCTCAGAATCGCTAGCATCTCAGGATCAGTTTTCAGACACTTCAAGTCAACGATCATCCTATCGTCGATCGCGTCAGCACGCCTCACGAAGACCAAGGAAACCTGAAAGGCAGTTTACTCAGCTACCGGTGTCGTACAGTCAGTTGTTGCCAGATCTGCTCAGGAGTGGATTGATAGTGCCGAAAGAGACTAAGCCGGTGATCCCACCGTATCCTCCAGGTTTTGATGCCAGCGCCCGCTGTGAGTACCATGTTGGGGCACAGGGGCATTCCACCAATGATTGTAAGGTGCTTAGAAGCCAGGTTCAAGATCTGTTAGACTCTAGCCGTATTTGCATCACGCCTCAGGGTTTTGTTCAGATTAATGATTTTCCATCATCCAGTTGTGTGGGTTCGTCAGTTAATGTCATGGAAGACTCCACAGGAAGTGTGTGCTCTGAAGATTGTCAATCAGAGAGTTCAGTTGTGTGGGAGAGGTTTCTAGAGGTTTTTGCGCCGGGTGTCGCATCTGTTTTCTCTGCTTAACCCGTTTAGCTTTTGTGCATCAGTATTTGTCGACCACCACCAGGATTGTTGGCTGGGGTCATTGTATTCATACTCATTTGTGCTTACGTACTGCTTTTGTTGGTTGTACATGTGTGCGAGATGTTCGTCTGTGTACTGATAGCTTGAGTTTCTCTTTGTCTCGTTATGAATATGTGTTTGCTTGCTGCATTGCGTTATCGTTTAAACAGGTACATCAGAACCGTGGGTCTCATTTCCTCATATCCAGTTTGTTGCAGGAACTCCTTCAGAGATATGGAACAGAATCAGTTCGAATTGATTGAAGTCCGAAGCCAGCTGGGGCAGATGATGAGAGACATGCAAGAGATGCGTCTGGAGCAGAAGATTCTCAAAGAGGAGAACAGTCAGCTGAAGACCCAAGTGAGCTTGATCATGGAAGTAGTCAAGAATGTGCTTAGGAAAGAGGACGATCAGCTATTTGAAGCCGCAATGAAGAAGCTCGCGCCACCCGTACATGTGGAACCTGAGCAGCAGCAACAGAAGATACATCCGGCTCAACGGAGGATCCAGGAAGGGAAGCCAAAGAGAATATTTGAGGCACCGCCTATGACATATGCTGAGCTCTTGCAGGCTTTATTGAGGTTTAATCTGGTTGAGAAGAGAACGTTGGAACCACCAACGAGAGTGCTTCCTCAGGGGTACGATGCCAGCAAGCAATGTGAGTTTCATTCTGGGGCATTCGGACACGACATCGAGGGTTGTCATGCTTTTAAGCACAATGTTCAAGACCTGATTGACTCGCACGATATTGAATTCACGCCGGGCGGCGTAGCTGTACGTATTGCTCCTGTCTCAGTCGATGCTAAGATGACAGATGTTTCTAAAGCTGCAGTGGGTCAGAAGCGTATCCTGGACTCCATGGTGTCAGAATCTCCAGGCCCACAACTGTTGCCTATTCCTGGGGCAGATCTGAGAAAGAAAATGGCTAAGCATAAGGAGGGCGTTAATCAATACATTGAAGGTCAAGAAACCGATGTTGCATTTGATACGAAGGGTGTTCAAGAGTCAACCCGATACCAGCAGCAGCAGCCTCAGCAGCAGGATAATCAGGGGTATAAAAGATATCAGAATCGGGGTCCTCTGGCAAGCCGTCATTTGGAAACTCCACCTATGCCATATGCACAACTTCTGCAAACGTTGCTTCAGCTCCAATTGGTTCACAAAAGGACGATGGCTCCCTTAACAGGGGCACCACCACCGGGATATGATGCCAATGCTACTTGTGAATTCCACACTGGGGCACCTGGCCATACGGTTGAGAATTGTAAAGCTTTTAAGCACAAAGTACAGGATCTACTTGATAGTGCAGCAATCAGCTTCGGGCAGAAAGGTCCCCAAATCATCTGAATGGAGGAGGAAAGGCTCTATAATTTGGTTGAGTCGTTGAAAGCGGATCAGGACAGCATCGAATTGTCTCTAATAAAGATAGCTGGTTCAGCAGCAGGACGAATGTGAAAGCCCGGTTCTCGGAAGCTAGCATTTTTCTTTGTTTTATCTTGTCATTTCTTTACATTTGTAGTTTCTTTCCTGTTTGAATTTGTAATCTTGTTTGTAAAACCTGTTGTTTTCAGTCAATTGATGATAATGAAATAAATATGCATGTTTTGATTAAATCCATTCGTGTTCACTAACTGTTTTTACAAATGTCCAACGCTTGGTTAAGAAGAATTTGGGGAGGATGACGAAAATGAACGACATGCAACTGCCGATATTGTATGCTTTTTGAGATAAAACCTGTTGATGATGTACAGGCATTGTTTCAAATCCCTAAACACCGGAGATATAAGGAAGATAATCCCTTGTTAACCCCTTTGAGCCTTGTAGTAAGAGTTTCTTTCTGTGAATGAAAAACCCTCAATCTTAACCTGGGGCAGGGTAGGTGTTAGCTAATTTGACCGAGCGTCCAAATTTGCAAAAGGAGTGCCCGTTCGGGGATCAATCACGTCCCTAGAGGTCGTGCCTAAAAGACCACAATGGTCCAATCAAGAGTGGGGCAGTCACATCATTCCCCAAAGAGTCAGACAACCAGTGTCACAAGACTTGTTCGGAAAAAAAAGGGAAAAAAGAAGAATCAAAAGCCCGCTAAGTCAAGAAAACTTCAAAACAAATGACTTAGGCAAAAAATGAGGGCATACCGCTGGACTTAAAAAAATCAAAAGAAACTCAAAAGGAGTCAGTCCAGGCAAAAGTTAGGGATATGAAAAGAAAAAGATGAAAAGGATCAAAAGAAAAATCCTCGATGGAAATACGAGTCGTGTGACCTCAAGTGTCAAAGACGAAAGAGTGAGCGGCTGTCACTCCCAACGATCATAATTTCTCGAACTATCACTCCTATCTTTCAGCCTCCGAGAGGTGAGCGCTAAGGTCGAATTAGCTGAACGTAGGATGGGAGAACATCAAGGAGAGCGGGTGGGTTAAAATAAACTTTGAGCCTTTATCCTTTCCTTTAAAACCGGGAACCTAACCACGTTACAACCTTCAAAAGTCCTAATTGAAGCAGGTTGTTTCGAAAGCATACTCCGGTAAAGGTCGCGTCGATTCTGACTCTTAAAAGGGTTCCTCTTACCATGTTGGTACTGATGTTGATATTCTTGATAAATGTTTGTGCATTATATGCCATAAACTGTTTTTCCTATTCCCAGTGAACAGATTGGATGTCAAAGATGTCATAGGTGTTACATTAATACATCTTTTATGCAGAACAACTTGTTTTACTTGCGAGTAAGCGCTTGACAGCAGAAAAGTTTCCTACAGTGGAGAGGTATAGTCAGGATAGAATACAGATCGCCCGAATGTTCCGAGAGCAGGGGCAAGCTATTACCGTAATCCCCAGTCAAGTCAGCTTTTCGAAGTCAATTATCCTGGGGCAATCAGGTTGAGATCCGGTGAGTACGCCGCAGTCAGGAGGCACTACTCTGAATCAGATAATCGGGGGCAAGGTCATTGCAGTCAGGGGCAAACCATCTTAAGCACGCAGAAGTTATTCGAGGAGCATTTGGGGTGAAGTATCTCTCGGAAGTTCAGAACGCCGGGGCATGTCATGTTAGACTACCAGGGAACAGATCTGCAGATTTCCTTTCAAGGACTATCCCCACGAAGGCCCCGTAGGCTGGGGCATATCAGAAGCGAAAGGATTGATCTTCTCCGTATCAGCAGGGCCATTCAGAGTTATTCGAGCAGATGCAGTCGATTTTCGAGAGCGAGATGAATGTGGGAAGTCGTGTTACTATCCCTTGACTCTTCACCCGGAGACTGTGTATTCAGGCAGAGTGTTTTCCAGCGTCAGTTGTACCTGACCCATCACGGACAGTCTAAAAGCATAGATCCATGTTGGCAATCGCTGCGAGGCCCATCCGTGTTGGCGCATCGGTTTCCAGATCCGAGCTTCATCAGTACGCAGGAAGACTCCCTCCATTTTCTCCAGCAAAGTCCAATTTGTCATTGGCATGGGTCAGCTATCCCCAGAGGAGTCCAATCATACTCGGCACATCTGCTATTTCGCAGCGGAGTTATATTCACCAGCAGGGTATTACTTCGTCGATGATGTTCGGTTAAGTTCCCAATATCCCCAGCGGATTTGATTTCACTCTCCCAGCAGTTATTTTGCTGGGATAATCCTGTGACATCCGGTTTATCCCCATCGGAGTCGGCTTCGTCTTCAGCATTTATGTTGCTGAAGTGGTTTTCTGTACCCATCTCTCTCCGGCAGCTCGAGCCTGCATTAGCATATTACATGCATTATCATATTTGCATCATACCTGCATGACATTTTCAGAATGCGTAGCATTTCCATCCTGAATGGAGCATTACGCCATAGAAAGATTAAAACATACGCATATGCATACGAAGCATAAGTCAGATTTTCTATCAGCCTCATATGGCGTGTGAATTACGCTGTGATCAGTTCAGGGGCATTTATCCGACAGCCGCGTTCAGACAGTTCAGCAGATTATTTGTATCTCAGATCATACAATAGTTGTGCTTAGATTAATCAGTCATCTGGTATCGGCAGACGTTTCTTCCTGTCAATTCATATTGGCGATGTGTTCCTCCAATAAATGGGTTTCTCCGTCTATTATTAGACGTCTTGAGTACGAATGTGGTTTTCTTTTCCGTCTATCATTAGACGATGTGAAGTTGCGGGTGATCGCAGTAGGGTTTCAAGAAGGGGTTTCCCCAGGATATGCTTTTCTTCCCGTCTATCAGTAGACGATGTGAAGTTTCGGGCGATCTTCAGTGGGGTTCAAAACGGGGTTTCTCTAGCAAGTGGCTTTTCTTTCCGTCTATCAGTAGACGATGTGAAGTTTCGAGTTACTGTTCAGCGGGTTTCTTATTGCCAGATCATACGTATGATGAGGTGTTTCCCCAGCGAGTCTTCTCCGGCTATCTCTGGTTGTTGAGGGGTTTCAAAATGATATTTCGGATAGGGGTTTTCTTTCTGTTTATTGGATGAGATGACGTTTCAAGAGGGACTTTTCTGATCGTCGATCCTTATTGATGTCGAGGCTCTTCGAAGAATGTTCAGTTTTCGTGATTGTCGATTCTTATTGACGACATGGTTCTTTAAAAGGTGGTTTTCTTCCCGTCGGTCCATACTGATGATGTGGCCCCTTCAAGGATATTGATCTTTCCATCAATTCCCATAGACAGAAGGATTCTGAAATTCGAGGGATGGTGTTGAATTGCGTAAGAATTTCTTCCCGTCTACCCTTAGACGATGTGAATGTTGATTTGTTCATCAATCAGGATGATCCCGTCTACCCTTAGACGATGTGAATTGATTTGTTCAATAATCAGGATGTCTTTTCCGTCTATCCTTAGACGATGTGAATAGATTTGTTTCATCAATCAGGATGATCCCGTCTATCCTTAGACGATGTGTATATTGATTTGTTCATCAATCAGGATGTCTTTTCCGTCTATCCTTAGACGATGTGAATTTGGAGATTATGGTGTCTTTCCGTTTACCCTTAGACGATGTGAGTATGGAGATTATTTCTTCCCGTCTATCCTTAGACGATGTGAATTGATTTGTTTCATCAATCAGGATGATCCCGTCTACCCTTAGACGACGTGAGTATGGAGATTAATGGGTATCTTCCCGTCTACCCTTAGACGATGTGAATATTGATTTGCTTCATCAATCAGGATGATTCCGTCTATCCTTAGACGATGTGAATTTGGAGATTAATGGTGTCTTCCCGTCCATCTTTGGACGATGTGAGTATATTTCTCTTCCCGCCTATCAGTAGGCAATGTGAGAGAATCAGGTGTTTCGTTGCAACCCTCGGGTTTGTTATATGGGGTATCACAAGCAACGGGTATTCAAATCAGGAGTGCCTCACCAGATGATGGATCAGTTTATTGCCGTAATGACTAGACTCGGTTTTCAGGACTTTATTCCCCAAGCAGTTTACAGTATACTCTCGCGGTTGGCAAATTTTCGGGTTTTATTTGTATTCAACCGTCTCGTACCTCCGAATGTTTGAAGGCTGAGCGCTCTTCAAACCCTTCAGGTCCAAGTCGCTTGAATAGGGGCAGCTGTTGCACCCTAAAATTTGACCAACCGGTTCTCCTATCTGACTCGTGGTTTAAATTCATGTTCGCAAATCAGACGTATGATATTTGTGCACAAACAGAGGATATCAGAGTTTACAGCTTGATTTTCGTCCATCAGATATGGCAGATCCAGTCTAGATCATCAGGGTTTTATTTTCGGGAAATTGTGCGCTCCTCGGTGATTTTTAGCTTGCATGGTGATTTTGGGATATTCTGACGCCCGGGGTTCTCTGTTCGATTCGATCTGGTCTTGTGCGCTCTTTTATGGTGGTCATTTGCATTCATCTGCATTTTTTAGGATTTTAATAGACTTTTGAGGATTTTTAATAGGCTTTATAGATTTTTCTGGAATTTAAATAGGGTTTTTGTATTTTTTTAATAGTTTAAATCATTTTTAGAATTTTATATAGATTTTAAAATAGGTTTAATTGTTTTTTTTTAATATAGAAAATAATATAGTTTTTCTTTTATTAATAATAGATTTTAATAGATATTAAATAATGGTAGACATTTGTAGAATTTTAATAGAAATTAGTAGAAATTTAGAGTCAATTAGATCTTAATCATTTTTAGATTTAATTAGGTTAATATAGAGTTAATTAGGTTTTTAATCATGTTTAGGTCTAATTAGGATTAAGATAGTTAATTCTTTGGATTAGTCAGTTAATTAGGTGTTAATTGATGTTAATTAGATAATTAGGTTTAATTGTTTTTTTAATCCAGTTTATTACAGGTTTTTGGCAAACATTTCCGTATAGGCCCAGTTCAGAAAGGCCCAACTCGTAGCCCAATTGTCCAGAAATTGTCCAAATAATCCAGCAAATTCCCCAATTCGTCCAGAAGGATCTAGAAGGTTCCAGGCGTCTCAGTGCTTTAAAGCTTCAGACGCCACGTGTTAGTGAAAGAGAGGCCCCACGTTACGCTGCAGAATCACGCCACCTCACAACTCAGACTCCCTCACACTCTCACACGCGTCCCACCAGAACTCACACTCTCTCTCTGCTGCCACCCGTCCAGCCACGTGTCTCCTCCCAACATTTTCCCCTCACCACTTGTCACCACCACAGCTAGTCACCGGAGCCTCGCCGGGACCTCGCCGCCGGGCATGCAGACGCCCTGAGCCACCGTCCAACCGTCTCCGGCCACCGTCTTCTTCGCCGGAAACCCCAAGTACCAGAAATCTACAGAAATCCATTTCTTTCCTCCTTTCTTCTCCGATCCTCCTCCGTCCCCCTTCGTCGTCACCTCGCCGGAAAGCTCATACACGCCGGGAACTTCATACGAATCTCCAGGAACCTTCATCCGGTTTTCCAGAACGTCATCAACATTCATCGTTCATCAGTAAACCCAGAACACCATCAAACCTTCATCATCTCCCTCAGTTTCCCAGATTCGCTCGATCTTCTCAGGATCAAGAAGGTTTTGTTGTCTTCGTGTTCTTCATCAAGAACTCCATCAACCTCGTAGATCTTTCATTCAAGATTCTCCAGGATTGCTTCAAGTCCTTCAACGAACTTCCTCCAAAATATTCCAGGTCCTTTCGCTTCATCTTCATACGCGTTCGTCAACCACAAATTCCCCTGCAAGCGGCGTGGATCTTCGTTGAAGGAGTTTCGTTCTCCAACACGCTCCAGTTCGCTCCAGATTCCTCTCCAGGTATGCTTTCTGAAACTCGTTGCATGTTCTATAGCTTCAGATTGCATCGCTTTCACCGATCTATAGAATGGCTAGGGTTTTTGGCTGATGCGTAGTTTGAATGTGTAACGCTGAGATTTGTGTGAGTCTGACCTAGGATTGTTAGGGTTTGAGTGTGTTTGAGGCATAAATTGATGGTATTGTTGAGTTCGTATTTGATCTTGGTTGAGAGTCTGAGAAGAGAGGAAGATGAGTTGCAGAGAGAAGGTGAGAGGAGCGAACGGCTAGGTTGGTGGGAATGAACAGTGTTTAGGGTTTGGAGAAGGAATTAGGTTTTGTTGATTAGGGTTTCTGGTTAGGGTTTGGGCTGGGTTCAAAGCCCAAACGTGTGTTACTGATGCACCCCCTTGTTACTCATTTTCCCCCTCCCTCGTGTGAGAAGCCAGAGTGGGATTGATTTGGGCCTTACGCCCAATGCTACCCGCACCCCCTCATCTAAGCCCAATGGGAATTAACACTGAAAAAACTGCTAGTCTGCACCCCCCCCCCAGGCGTTGTTTATTTTCATCTTGTAGCTGATTTCTGGCGCATATTGGGCTTAGGCCCTAAGTGCTTTTCGCACCCCCCAGAATCAGGGCCCAGCCAGAATAACTGGAAAACATTGCTGTTTGAAACCCCCCTCCATTTTATTTCAAGTTCTTGTTTTTTTAATTTCTTTTATTTCTTTGCATATTAGAAAATTCATAATAAAATGAAAATGATTGGTTTTTAAGTTCTTCTTTTTTCTACCATTTCATCATAATGTCTAGAAAATTAAATAAAAAATAAAAATGTCATTTTATTTTTGTTCCCTATTTTTGGTATATTTTCCATTTTAATGACTTTTTTAATATTCTTTAGTGCATGCATATTATTAGAAAATTCATAAAAAATAGTAGGTTTAGTCAAATAATTCCGTTCTTTTTTCTGTAGACTTGTAATTCAATGTAGAATTTTATAGTGCAGAAACATTAGCTTAATCATGCATTTTTAGTTTAATTGCATTTTTTGTATTGTTTTGATATTGAATAATTGGTTTGTGGATATGTCTGTGTTGCTGATTTTAGTTCTTTCATCTGGTATTGAGTTCTGCTCTGATTTTTTAGTATGTTGTCATAGAGCCATGTAGGTTTCCCATAGATTTTTGTTAGATTTTTGTAGGATGTTCTGATATGATTTGTCTGGGCTTGAGGATAGGAGAAGTCTTGATGACTTCTGACTTTGAAGTTCAACTGTGGTTGAACTTCAGAGGTAGTTTCTTGTGGTTTGAGGACCTGTGGGTTCTTCTTGAAGATGGGAGCTGGTTGAAGTCCTGTTGGAGCTTGCAAGGATGCAGTGGATTGGGGCTTAGTCTAGGAGCTTGTTATCTGTTTGTGAGGTTCGAGATCCTGAAGTTTGAAGGGAGTTTATGGTACTTTCCTGAGGAAGGCACTATGAAGGACTTTCATTCTTTCTTCTCACCTCTTTCTTAAGTATCCAATGATGTTGGAGCCAACTTGTGAGTTTAATTTCTCCTGAGGAGGAATGTAAACTGATCACATGTTGTTGAGCCACATGGGATACGATTCCTAAGTGGAAGCCTCATAGTACTTTCCTGAGGAAGGTCCTATGGGTCTGCTTACTTAGTTCCTTTAGTTTATCTAGGATTTCTTAAGTATCCAATGATGTTGGAGCCAACTTGTGAGTTTAATTTCTCCTGAGGAGGAATGTAAACTAATCACAGTTGTTGAGCCACGTAGGATACGATTCCTAAGTGTCAGTCCCCTAGTACTTTCCTGAGGAAGGTCCTATGGGTCTGCTCACTTAGTTCCCTTAGTGCATATAGGTTTTCTCAAGTATCCAGTGATGTCGGAGCCTTCATGTGAGTTTAATTTCTCCTGAGGAGGAATGTAAACTGATCACAGTTGTCGAGCCGCATAGGATATGACTCCTGAGTAGTCACCTCCTGGTACTTTCCTGAGGAAGGCACTATGAGTTTGTCTGCTTAGCTCCCTTTCTCTGGTAAGCTTGTTCTGAAGCTTGGAGACTGGGATTGATTCCTCTTGCTTAGGGTTTTGATTAGAGTTTGCTTAAATCTTTGCTTAAGGTGTTGTATAGAGTTTTGTTCAGGGATAGATTAGAGTTTTGTTTAGGAGCCCTGCTCAGGGTTTTTGTTTAAGCTTTAGATAGAGGTTTGTCAGGTTAGCTAGCTTTCTCTTTGTATTGTTTGACTTGTGTGATGTTATGTTGCATTAGACTTAGGTGTTCATCTAGGTAGTTCTGAGTTAGGTGCATTGTAGAAGTAGACTTTGTGTGCATGAGAAGTTGAGGTGGTCCTCCTTCTGCTTGTTTGTTATTGAGTGGCTTTGCTTGTTGGTATTTGGTAGAGCTGAGCTCCCTTACCTTTGTGGTTTGCGGCCTTTGCGCCTTGTTTGTTTAGTTGTTGCATTCATGCATATTTTCAGTATTTTGTTACTTCGCAGTTAATTCTTGTTTTGTCGTTTAGTCCTGTTGCCATGATCCCTTAGGAGCTCTGACTTCTCCGCTGCGGAGTTGTTATGATAGACATTAGGATGGTCAACCAGGCATGATAGCAATAGGTAGATTCCCCTTTTCCAGCTATAGTCTAGGGTGTCTTCTCCCTTTCCTTTCAGTAGGAGCTTTTGAGTAGCTTGATCCGTAGTTAGCGGAACTACAGCTGCTCTGATTCTTCGTACCAGACGAGGATATGTAGGCATAGGATGCGATATCCTAGCGAGCACACTAACAACTAACCTTTGTTCTCTCGCAGCTGTGCGATCGAGACTTCCCCGCTGACGACTAATTGTTACCCCTTTCTCTTGCCCGAGCGCATTTGAGACCAGATCGTAGTTGTAGGTCCCCGAGCCTTTGAGACCAGTTTGTTTTCTCACTGCTGTGTGAGAGCGCCAGTTTACCCGTAGTCAGTCGAACTACGTTTGCTCTGATATTCCATGCTGTGTGGAAGTACGTAGGCACAGGACGCGATGTCCTGGCGAGCAACCTTTTCCCCGTTTAGACGTAGGAAGTCGAACTACGTTGACTCTGACTTTCCCATTGCACGAGGGAATACGTAGGCCCAGAACACCGTATGTTCTGTCGAGTCCTGTCCTTTTATTTTCTTTTCAGACCGACCATTAGCATAGATAGATAAACACACCCTTTTCCTTATAAACATCAAGCGTGGATCCCATCGAGTACGATGGACGTGAGGGGTGCTAATACCTTCCCCTTGCGTAACCGACTCCCGAATCCAGGTTTTGGTTGCGATGACCATAACTTTTCCCGTCTTCGCGAGGTTTACTTCGAGCGTTTCCTTTCCCGCTCTGAGGGATAAATAACGCACGGTGGCGACTCTCCTGTCAAGCCGGCGCCGATTTTCGCAGTAGCGACACCTCTCAAAAAGCTTCAGCAAATTGACCAGATGCCCCTCCTCCGTTTATGACTTCGCAATCATGTCATCAACATAGACTTCAATCTCATGATGAATCATGTCATGAAACAAAGTAACCATTGCTCGTTGGTAAGTGGCCCCTGCATTCTTCAGACCGAAAGGCATTACCTTATAGCAAAATGTTCCCCAAGGCGTAATAAACGTAGTTTTCTCCATGTCCTTCGGCGCCATCTTGATCTGATTGTAACCGGAGAAGCCATCCATGAACGAAAGTACGGAGAACTGAGCTGTATTGTCGACCAACACATCGATATGAGGCAGCGGGAAATCATCTTTAGGGCTCGCCCTATTCAAATCCCGATAATCGACGCACATTCGCACCTTACCGTCCTTCTTCGGTACAGGCACTATGTTGGCGACCCACGGAGGGTAAGTAGTGACCGCTAAGAAGCCAGCATCAAGCTGCTTTTGCACTTCTTCTTTGATCTTAACGGCCATATCTGGTCGCGTCCTCCTAAGCTTCTGCTTAACGGAAGGACAATCTTCTCGCAGCGGCAAGTGATGGACCACGATGTCAGTATCAAGTCCGGGCATATCTTCGTATGACCAAGCAAAGACGTCACTATACTCTCTCAGCATCTCGACCAATCTTCGCTTGACATCACTCTCCAATGCAGCCCCTATCCTGACATTCCTGACAAGTTCTTCAGAACCCAGATTCACAATCTCGATCTCCTCTTCATGAGGCAGAATAACTTTCTCTTCTTGTTTCAACAAGCGGGCCAACTCTTCGGGAAGGTCTTCGTCTTCATCAATCTCCTCTTCGGCTTGATAGATCGGGCAATTGAAGTCGAAGTGAGTCGTAGAAGGTCCAGAGTCGATGTCATCTGTTATGTGGATCCTGCAATAACAAGGGTTAAGCTTAAAACAAGGATATGCAGGTTAGCACAAACCTCATTGCCATTTTATTGTTTTTCAAAACAAATATAAAACAGGAATAACAGAGATCACAATATTTGAATACAAAGAAAAACGCCTTTTGATTTATTGATAAAATGCATGTACATAATCAAACAAGGCCCTAACAATAAAACCATTATGCCCCGGGTAGGACATAGGGTTGTACAATGATTGGAAAAAGTAAATCATTACTCTTCGCGTGTCATCTTGATGATATCCTTGACGGACCAGTTGTTAAGGCTCTCGCCTGGCTTGCTTGGCTGGATCCAAGAGTCTAGGTCACAGTCGCTATCTCCGCTGTCTTCAGACACTGCATTGATGCTTTCAAATATCAACCCGCCGCTGGTAAACTGGATCGGCCCTTTACCTCGCGACGCACTGCTAGAAGAAGAGGAGGCTTCAGCCGCAGGAGAATATCCCAACCCAAACTTGTCTTGCTTGTTAGGTATCTCAAAAATTCGCCCCCAGCCTGGGGTAGATCCGGCTTGAAAAACGGCCCGGGCTTCCTTGAAGGAAGAGAGAGTCATCTCTGGCCTTTCAGTGACCACAGGAGTTACGTCCTTGACTTTAACAGCTTCGAACGCTTGGCATAGGGTTTCGTGGATTTCCCCATCCATCTCGACATATTTGAAGGACGACAAATGGCCCACCATTATGTCCTCCTCGCCACATACAGTCACGATGCTACCTCCGACAGCATACTTGAGCTTCTGGTGCAACGTGGAGGTCACGGCACCTGCGGAATGGATCCATGGCCGGCCCAAGAGACAGCTGTAGGCAGGCATGATGTCCATAATATAAAAGACCGCGTCGAATGTTTCCGGCCCGACTTGGATTGGCAACGTCACTTCCCCGAAAACATGGCGTTTGGTTCCATCGAATGCTTTCACAACCAGATCACTGGGTGTGCAAATCACTCCGCGAGTATATAACTTCATTAATGCCTTCTTCGGAAGGACATTGAGCGATGACCCTGTGTCCACTAACACATGAGACATAATCGTTCCCCTACACTCTATCGAGATGTGCAGGGCGCTATTATGGTTCCTCCCCTTCGGCGTCAGCTCTAGGTCAGTGAACCCTAACCCATTTCCAGCATTCACGTGGGCTACAACCTCTTCCAGCTGGTTTACCGATATTTCCTGCGGTACGTATGCGGAGTTCAACACCTTCAGCAGCGCGTTGCGGTGTGCCTCAGAACACAGCAACAAATTCAGGATGGAAATCTTCGAGGGTGTTTGATGGAGATGATCCACGATCTTGTAGTCACTCTTTTTAATCAACCTCATAAATTCCTCGGCGTCTTTAACAAGTAAGTCTTTTTCTACCCCACGGGGGATCTCTTCAACGACTTTACTCTTCCCTTTATCAGTTGCATTAGCTTTGTCCGCTTTGTCCGCCATGACCTCAGGTGGTGCAAACACTCTTCCGCTGCGAGTGATACCACTGATTCCCGCAAGGTTCTCCACAGACGACCCAAATGGTTCCAGTTCCAACTTCTGTCCGTTGTAGTAGACCTTTGCCCCATAATTCCATGGGACAACATTAGTGCTTTCAAAAGGTATCGGCCCAGCTTTGGTGATGGTAATCGTGGGCGGTCTTGGTGCGGAAATAGTTATCGTCTGGCGAGGGATGGTGATGGTGGCAACCTCATCATCTTGCTTCAGCATTACCTCTCCCGATCCGCTTTCGGCCCTCCGGCTAAACTGTAGGATCCCTTCAGTCATCAGACTTTGAATCCCCTCTCTCAGCTGTTCACATCCATCAGGACTTGTCGCACAGCCCATACACAGCTCTCCGCAACCTGGAAAGAAACCTCTTTTCATCAGCTTAGCTTTAACGAAGCTAAGCGGTGTCTTCAGATCTCTGACGTCAGTCAACAAATCCAAACTCTCGTCTTCAATAATGGCGTTTACTCCACCTCCCCTATGATTCGGCATAGGGTTCTTCGTGACGTTTGGCACATTATCGGAGAAGTTGATGATCTTAACGTCCACCATGTCTTGCACCTTGTGCTTGAAGGCTTTGCAATTCTCTATTGTGTGGCCTGGTGCCCCTGAGTGAAATTCACAAGTTGCATTCACGTCATAACCTGGCGGAGGTGCCCCTGTCAAGGGAGACAAGGTTCTCTTCTGGATCAACTGTAGCTGGAGCAAAGTCTGTAACAGTTGTGCGTACGACATGGGCGGTGTCTCGAGGTGACGGCTCGACAGAGGTGCCCGATTCTGATACTTTCTGTACCCTTGTTGATTCGGCTGCGGCTGCTGCTGCTGCTGCTGTGGCTGTAGGACTGCCGGGATAGTTATGCTGGCCACCTGTTGGTGAGGGCCTTTACCCTTCCTTCGAGCATTGGATACAACGCTCGTTTCTCCTTCCCGTCTTTTGCCACTATAAGGTTTCTTTCCGCCTCCAGCCGAGGATGAATCACCTTGAATTTTCCCCAGTTTGATCCCATTTTCGATGTGCTCACCCGTGATAATGAGATCTGAGAAGGTTCCGGACATACCGCTGACCAATTTCTCATAATAAACCCCTGGGAGGGTGGCTACGAACATTTGCACCAGCTCGCGTTCAACCATCGGTGGCTGAACCCTAGCTGCCAACTCACGCCATCGCTGGGCGTATTCCTTGAACCCTTCGTTGTTCCTTTGCGACAGATTCTGCAGTTGGACTCGGTTCGGGGCCAAGTCACTGTTATATTGGTAGTGGTGCACGAATGCTTCAGCAAGGTCCTTCCACGTGCGCACACTGGTAGGCTCCAGACTCATGTACCATTCGAGGGAGGGTCCGGACAGACTGTCCTGAAAGAAGTGTATCAGCAACTTCTCGTCCTCGGAATGAGCGAACATTTTTCTGTAATATGATCTCAGGTGGACGCGAGGGCAAGTGGTGCCCTTGTACTTTTCAAAGTCAGGTACCTTGAACTTGGGAGGTACTTTGAAATCAGCAATCAATCCCAACTTAGACATATCAACGCCCAGGGTGTTCTGGTTCTCGATATTCCTCATCTTGTCCTCGAGTGCCTTGAACCTTAGCCGTGCTTCAGCAGTCAGCTCCCCTTCAACACCTCTCTGAGAGAACACATCGTCTTGACGGTCTTCTAACCACGGTTGAGGCCCAACCAAATTTCCAACACCTGCATTGCCGTTGCCCAACCCAACATTGACGTTAGCTTCAAAATTTCCATTACCGACGCCCGTCGTATTGCCATTGAGTCCCATGTTAGCTATCACATTGCCGTTGGCACTGCCATTCCCCCCGGTCACGGGGATGCCATTCTGAGGAGTTTCAACTGGTGGAGGGGTAGGCACGGTCCCACCATGGAGTACGCCATTGCTATTAACCCTTGAAATCAGAGGCTGAACCAAAGTTCTGAGCTGATCCTGGCCATTGGCGACCGCTTGCATGAGCTCCATGAAGCGATCCATTCTTTCGCGGAGTTCCTGAACATCAGTTTGCACTTGCTCCATGATTCTGGTTTGATTTGCTCTGGTCGGATAGCGGTGGATAGGTCTCTGATCAATCCTGGAACAACCTGAAACAACCTGTAAACACAAAAGGGTTAGGAAAAATGATAAAGTGCTCATTATGCAAATGCTTCATGCAAATGCAAACGTGTGTCTGTGCGTTAGGGAGGTTCCCCCCGATCCTAGTGCCTGAGTGCCAGTGCTGATAATAAGAAGTTCGAGTCCAGTCATGGAAATAACATCTCATATATATGAAGAAAGCCCATCAAGGCAGTACACAACGTCAGTGAGTACAAGATGAATCAATAGCATGACCTCGACCAACAAGCCTGGTGATGGTCAGCATACAACAATGATCAACACAAAAGGATTACAAATATAGTCAAGCACGGCCACGGGCGCGAAACTCTTCTAACAATCCCTTCGTTTCTGGATGATCAGGCCGAGTGAGCAACCCTTCAACGAGTAACTCCCTCTGCATAACGGTGTATTGAAGACCTTCGACTGAATCTTCCCATGCTCCTTCGCCAAAACAATCTTCTAACTTCCGCTTCTTGGACTCAAACGTCAGTTTGCGCTCCTTCAGGTTAGCAAGAGCCCTGTTGAGCTGGCCTTCAGCGGCATATCTGCGAGCGGTTTCTTCATCAAACCTCTTCTCACTAGCCTTTACCTGGGCTTTCAGCTTGGAGATCTGTTGCATCAGCTTATCCTCCCGCTCTTTCCTGTTGGCTAGGGAGGCCTTCCAATGCTGGTTAAACTTGGATATCCTCCGATACGCTTCATCCAAGTGCTGCTTCTTTGTGGCCAGTACATCGTTGACAGCTTTGAAGTCTTGACCCATGCGCTCGCGCTCAGCTATCTGCTTAGTCAAATCTGTACCTAGCTGGTTCACCAGCTCTATCTGCCTCTTGAAGGAATGAACGGCTTCGCTTCTCTCGCTTCTAAGTTGAGCCAAATCTTTCTCCAATTCTTCATTTTCCTTTTTCAGCTCATCTCTCTCAGCTAACACCTGATTATGCTGCTGAATAGGCACGGTGGTAGGCTCCTCAATCACTGGAGGGCTTTCTGGCTTGGCAGGAGGAAACGGCATCCCTATGGCATCCTGCTCTGGCTCTGATCCACGTCACGTACGGAGCGTAGGCTTGACTATTGCTTTTCCCCAACAATGGTTTTCCCCGCTTACAGATACCACTCCAAGCGCGCTGAAGCTTAGATAACATATCCCCCTCTAGAAGACCAGTGAGGTACAGAGATTCCTGCACCTCTTCATCCTTCGGCGGAGCTCTCAAAGCATAAGCAAACTGTCGGACCAACAGAGACGGATTATAGTTTATACAACCCTTCCTGCCTATCAAAGGCACGTTCGGAAACCCGCTGCAGCTGAAGATAATCTCGGTACCCAACCTATCTCTGTCAAACCAGTCAATATCCTCTGCAGATAGACTCATCAAACGCTCGGACCACTCAGCTGTGGCTGCAGACGAAGCAAAGGGACCCCTCTTGGGTAGATGACTATCAAGCCATTTATAAAGCAGGGGTACGCAGCATGAGACATTCTTGCCCCTTCTGTTCTCGTTTTTGTAGTGGATGGAATGGTAGACATCTCCTATTAAGGTAGGGACTGGATTCCCTGATGTAAAGATGCGGAAGGCGTCGAAGTCTACAAAGTCGGGCATATTGGGGAACAGAATGATGCCATATATACACAGAGCGAGGATGGCGTTGAACACGACCCAACATCCGTCTTAGGCGCACTGCTGAGCTTTTCCCACTAAGAACTGCAAGGAGAAACCGAGAACCTTGTTCCAACTAGACAATACCAACTCGGAGGCATCCAGATGAAGTGACGGAGCTAGACCAGCCAGATTAGGCTCAACATCCATATGGACAAAGGGCATCTGACTCTTGATAGGCACACCTAACAAATCAACATACTCCTCTAGCATGGGTGCAAGAACGAAGTCCTGGAAAGTAAAGCATCTCAACGGAGGATCGTAGAACTGTAGCAAGGCGTGCAACCCATTCAACTCAAACGCAGAAGGTTTACGAACCAAACTGAGCAATTTGCCGTAAGACTTTCTGAACTCATCTCTCACAGAATCATCTGCTAAGGCAATCAAACCAGTCAGCTGAACCACATCAGGGGCAAGGAGCTTGTAAGCCACGATCTTCCTCAGAGAACCCATAACAATACAATAGGAGACAAGAAAACCTGAATCGGGGAAAACGGTACCTGCAACACAGACACACGTTAATGAAATGCAAATGAGTATGCAAAGCAATGTAAAATGCAATCATGCAGCAGGAGATCAAGGCAACTGTGCTGTGGAGATTCTGTATCAACAAAACCATGATGCTGCTCTGTCAAGAACAACCACTATATATGATAATAAGAAAACCCTGGTATCGGACCACAAATCTGCTCTGTCAAGAACACACACACATAGGACCATAAATCTGCTATGTCTAGAACAAACATCTGATACAGGACCTCTGATACAAGACCAAAACTCTGCTCTGTCGAGAACACACATCTGATACAGGACCTCTGATACAGGACCAAAACTCTGCTCTGTCAAGAACAAACATGCATCTGCTGATGAGATCCTCTGATCCCAACCATAAACCTGCTCTGTCAAGAACAAATGCATATCTGCTAAAGATAAGGTCCTCTGATACAGGACCATAAATCTGCTCTGTCAAGAACAAACATATATCTGATGATGAGAACCTCTGGTACCAACAAAACTGATTCACTATCAAGAAAACCAGGTAGTCTAAAGGTCAAAGTTTCCTGCAACAAACCCAACCCTGCTCACAGGTATGGACCTAAACTGACACAAGTTCGGCATCCTATGCGGTCATCAGCGTCACAGACATTCAAGAGGGGTGATACGATACCCAAAAGGTGTGGCATCACCAGCTCATGAAGCGGCCTCACTCGGCTGAATCCCAAATGATCGGTCCCCAGAGTCGACAATCCTCCAAACCAACAACCCCCTCAACCCAAAGGGTTGAAAAAGAAGTCAACCAGGAGAACCTCGTCTGAGCGTGGATTTCATGAGACACTAGTGCCTGCCAAGCAAGCACGCGCCCACTAATTTCCACAACTAATGCTAGGTTCACTCAAGCCTGGGTCTGTCTTCTCACTCATCAGAATGCCCCTCCCACCACAACACAGATAATCATATCATACTGAAAATAAAGTGCGGGAAATAAAACGCGATAAATAAATACAACCCAACAAGTAATCATACAAGCACTAGGATTGACTCTCGCAGGGGACGTTGGATCCCTAAACTGACTCGCATACGGGACGTTGGATCCCAGGAAACTATCAAGTCCCCAGCAGAGTCGCCAGCTGTCGCTTCCACAAAAATAAGGTGCCGGCAAAACAGAAGAGTCTCCACCTTTCGTTATTTATCCCTCAGAACGGGAAAGGAAACGATTGGAAAAACCTGACGAAAAAGGTATAAGACAAGGTCGTCGCAACCGTTGTCTGGGTTCGGGAGTCGGTTACGCAAGGGAAAGGTATTAGCACCCCTCACGTCCATCGTACTCGATGGGATCCATGCTTGTTGTGTTCACTGGACGGGTTGGTTTATCTATCTACCTATCAAGGTTGGCTTAAAAGAAAAGAAAAATGACTCGGCAAAGCATCGCGCTTTATGCCTACGTATTCTCATCAGAGAATGAGAAATCAGAGTCAACGTAGTTCGACCTACGACGGGTTACGGGGAAGGTGGCTTGCCAATACATCAGTATTGTACCTACGTACTCTCAACAGATATGAGAGATCAGAGCTTACGTAGTTCGGGCTACGACGGGTTACGGGGGTTCAGATTCATCTGTTTTATCGAGTAGGGTTAAACAGCAGTTCCAGCAGTTAGGGACAAAGCCTGTTTGCGGTAAAACTGAGGGTTAACAACACTCTTTTCTTCAGAAAAGCTTTCCTTTGAATTACGGGCCCACGAGGCAAAAAGGTTTGAAGTTTGTTTTCTGTCTTTTACGGAAGAACTGTTTTTTATTGTGTCTGCAATTTCAATCGCACTAAAGACTATGACCTGAGAGTGAATGCGTCGCATGTCACCCAAAGGGTGCCATACTAAACATCCAGACTGTTGAAAAGAAACTCTCCAACAATCCTTTCCCAGATAGCTTAAGGCTCGTAACGTACGAAAGAAACCATTCATGATTACTGTATCTTAAGCTGCTTTGAGATGAGAAGAGAGAAAAGGCTCAACTAAGGGGAGACTATCAAGTCCTAATGTTGTCATGCAAAGGATTCATCCTATGGTTGAGGTTTGAAACAGGGAACTCCTAGAAGTTATCGTGCATAGGTTTCAACCTAAAGTTCTATCATCACTTCCTTATCAAAGGAAATGAGAGTCCTAAGGGATCATGTCAAATGATAAACAGAAACAGATAAAGCATCAGCTTAAACAGTAAACAGTAAACGACTGTAAAATGCATGCAATGCAAGTGAGGGAGAAAATGTGTGTGGGGCATCAGCCTCCACAAGCTCATCTCAACCTCAAGCCAGATATGAATAACTGTAATCATACAGAAGAAATAACATGCTATCAAGCAAGATACAGTAAACTGCAATCATACAGAAGAAATAACATGCTATCAAGCAAGATACAGTAAACTGCAATCATACAGAAGAAATAACATGCTATCAAGCAAGATAAACCACATGGGCAAGGGAGCTGGGCTCTACCGAATACCCGCAAGCAAAGCCATACAGTAAAAATACAAGCAGAGGGAGCAACTCAACCTCTAGTGCAATCATGCTCCTAGCTTAAAGTCAGTCTAGATATGGACTTATTCTAATGCATCAAGCAAATTAGACAAGTCACATCAATACAGAAAAGAAAACAGACAAGAAAGAAAGCAGATCAACAACTCCCTCTTTCAATTCCAAGCTTCAGCTCTTCTGACAGCAATCCAGCCTTCAGACTTCAACCACCCTTCAAGGCTATCATCTTCACTAGCAAGTATCAACTTGCTTCTCTAAGCTTCCAACACCTCAACATAAGTATCAACTTGTTCTCTCTTCTCCAAGCTCCAGCTCTAAGTAGACTCCACCTTCAGGCTTCAATCCCCATAGCAAGTATCAGCTTGGTCTTTCTTCTCTCAATGTATCAATGCAAGTGTCAACTTATCTTTTATTCCTCAAGCCTCAGCTCTACACTCAATCTCAATTGAATCCTCTTCATAAGTATCAACTTAGTCTTCAAGCTTCAGCTCTCTTTGCCTTACCAGTATCAACTTGGTCTTCTTCTCCTACAAGCTTCAGCTTCTCAGAGTAGTCTTCAATCACCTGGAAGTGTCAACTTCATCCTTCAATTCTTTTTCAAGCCTCAGCTCTTCATTCAATCTCCATTGGATCTTCAAGTATCAACTTGTTCTTCTTGCTCTTCAAGCTTCAGCTGCAATGGCAATGCTCAAGGAACCATCCTCTTCCACACTCTTCAATGAAGTCCTCATCTTCAAACTCAAGCCCAACATCTTTCAAGATACTCAAACCAGAAGACAATTGATTTAACAGAATGAGTGGAAATGATAAACAGCTTATTGACAACCAAAGGAAGCCTGTAAGGGTTCATCATTATGAGAGACTGGTTCCCTCAAAGTTCTACTTCCCAAATAAAGCCACTCATCCCTACAAAGGAGGGATGTGAATAGCTTAGAAGGACTTTTAGTCATTGGGAGGAATGGAAGCACAAGATGCTTTCCATATTTGTGAAAGAAGTCATTCTAATTATAAGGCTCTCCCTATGTCTCCTACCTCCTAAATCTTCATCAGACACCTTCAGGCACAAGCAACTCCAAGCTCCAAGAAACTTCAAGCAACTTCAAGCATCCTCACCTTGTCTTCAACTTGTCTTCAATCTCAACCAAAGTCAAACAAAGCAAAACCCTAATCTAAGGGGACTAAAGAAGTTAATCTATTTGAGTTAGTAAGTTAGGATCACCTAAAACCTAGTACTATAGTTAGTCCTAACTAAAATACTAAAACCAATTGTAAAATCCTACAAAAATAACTATGGGAACCTAGGTCAATCATGACTCTACCATATTAATTCCAGAGATCAAATCATCAAATAAGACCTAGAAATAAATTCTACACTACAAGGTACTAAACCTAAACCCTAAAAGGAAGCACCTAAAGCTTAATCTAGAAAACACACCTATTTTCATCACAAAAATGTGATAATAATGCTATGGGAGCATACATGTCTAAGCTAATAACTCACAAAAAATCAGGATCAAAGTCATCACCACATGATCACACAAAATTCCACAAAATTAAGTATCAAACATAATCATTTTAATATCAATTAAAATGTAAAATTCCCACAAAATCATAAAATGCATGAAATAAAATTTTTTTTTTTTCTAAAAAATACTAGACTCAATTAAGAATATAATGCAAAAAGAATGGGATTAATTGGATCATTTTTCAATTTTATATGATTTAATCAAGAACCATGAATAAAATGGAGAAATAATGAAAATCAAAATAAAATGGACAAGCACACGGTGCAGATAGAAACTAAAATCAGTTCATTCTATGTATTGGGCCATTAGGGGGGTGTGGATATCAGTTAATTCATTAAGCCCAAAACAACTCAATTAATGAAACGGTGCGTTTCATTCTAATGTCTCTCTTTAGAATTTTCAAACAGATCGTGGCCTTCCATTTCATGCTTGAGTCAAGGGTCAAACCTACATCCAACGGGCATGCGTCATCGTCCCAGATTTAAACTCAGATGGAGGGAACTCTTCAGACGGTGGCCTGAGTTGCAGCGCCACCGTCTTCTCCGGTGAACCAACCTCCACAGGTCATTAAGATCCACAAAACCAATCACTGTCCTACTCCAAATTCGATGCTGAACACGAATCCACCCTCAGAATTCTCTAATTTCCTCTCTAACTCAAAACACGATGACATTCTCAGATTTCACTCAAATCTTGATCTTCACCATTCTCTAAATTAAAGGTCACAAATTAATCCTCATTCTACACTGATCAATTCTTGCTATGATACTCACATTATCTCTAAATATCCAACATGTTCTTGATCCAAACAGAAAATGTGTCATCTCATTGATCATCACGAAATCCTCTCTAAGTTTCCAGAAACGATCTCCTAACCACATACTATCAATCTAACCTAACAAATTGAGGTAATTCTTCTTAAATTAAGGTGAGGAATGAAAGTTACCAACCTGTGAATTCTTGAGTAACAGATGTAGCAATTCTTCACTGCAACCCTTCTACAGCTCCAAAATCATTCAATGTACCAAGTTCTTGCTTCTGTATGAAAGAGAATTGATGGAAAACGCCTGGAACTCCAAACCCGATAGTGACTTGCAGGTGCTGAAATTCAATTGCTCATACACAATTCAGCCATGGATTTGCTATGGAATTGATCTGGAATCATTCAGTATCCTCAATAGAAGTTGTTGAGATCAAAAGAAAGATAAAAAATGGTGTAGAATGCAGAAACTGATTTCAATTTGCAATGAACAATGTGAAGTTGCAAACTCTCTTCTCTCCCTCAATTCTCACCAACCTTGCACTTGAACCCCTTCTAATCAATATATAGATGATGTTGGACCTCTCTAGAACCTTCTGGAATCATCCAAGGAGATGTTGAATTTCTCATGTCATCAAAATACCATCTCATGCCATACTCACCCCAATTCTGGTTTCACTTGTTGCAGCAGCTTGTTATGATCCCAAAATCTCTCCAAATGAGATATTAGATGTGTTACAAGGCCTTGGAAGCTTGTGTATTGATCTCTCATGTGTTTTGCAAATGTTACTTAATATGCAAGTAACTAATTTTCAAAGCAAGTCCACAAATTAGACCTCAAATCAAAAATGTGGCTAAACCAATGTTCTTAAAATGTTTTTTATAGTCAAAATGGTATATTACATGCCTTGGTTTGGATGTGTAGGTTGAAAATATCAATTTCCAACTTTGGTTTATTTAACTTATACCCTTATTTTAGGTCATTTTTGCAAATTTGAGCTACAAACACTTCCAACATCGCATGACCTCTTTACTAGCCTTAAAACATCATTTTGAACAAGTTTGATGTTGAACATTTTCCCATCTGAAGCTTGGAAATGGTAGTTATGGCCTTATGGTTGAAATGACCTGTAATCTCCAAATGACCAAAATGCCCTTGACTTGTCAAAGCCATAACTTGAGTTCTACAAATACTATCAAGGACTTATAGTACTCTCTAGAAAGCTAAGAGGATAAGGAACAACATTCATGTTTACCAAAAGTTAATAGGAATTATCCTTCTAGGGCAAAAGTTTGATGCAAGTTGGACAACTTTCAAGCCCCCAAATTCACATACCTCAGATGACCTGTAACTTGTCAAAGTCATAACTTGAGTTCTACAAATCCTATCAAGGACTTCTAGCACTCAAATTAAATCTAAGCTCATGCTCTACAACATTCATGTTGGGGGCAAGATGAGATGACCATCACATCTTGAGCTAAACTTCCTTGAAGATAGGGGTCAAACTAGGGGATTCTACACTGTCAAGCCTTAGAAACCCTAGCTTGAAACTTCTCAAACTCTTCAATCATGATGAGTTGACCTTGGAATCATCCTTATAGCATCTCAATGCATCAATCCATGATCACATGGCTCTTGGATTAGGTCTCAACCTTCTTCAAATCATCAGTTGACTTAGGGTTGACCCAGTCAAACCCTAGATGCACCAATCATGGCTGAGGCTTCTTATCCTTGCACAATGGCCTGTCTAGGCTTGAAAGTGATCTTCAACACTTCTTATGAGCTCTATCAAGACCTCAAGCCTACATTCTTGGCCTCAGAATCATCTGATGACTTCCCACAACTCTCAAGTTAGGAGGCACACAACCTTGGTTTCAACCACTCTCTCTGAGAATCCTTTAACTTCTCTGACAAGGATATCAACCCTTGAGCACTTGAATAAACTTCTTAGCTATCTTCATAGTCTTTCATAATCCTTGATTGGTAATCATACCTCTTGATCTCCTGCACACATGTCAATGAAATGCAAATGATAATGCTAATGTGAATGAAATGAAACATAAGCTAGGTAAAGAAATGTTGGGCAAATTTTAGGGTGCAACAATAACCAACCCCCGATCCCCGAATCTCTTAGCATTGTTGTTACATCGCGAAAAAGGTTCTTTCTTTCTTTAGACCTTTTCCTTTGGATAAATTAATGTCCGGTTGTGAATTTAAGAATTAAAGATTCAAGTTAATTCAATAGCTTGGTATCACGATTCTCATCGTGACAGAAATGGCGACTTCACTGGGGACGGTATACTTAACATGAGGGTTTAGCCTATTTTGTTTAAATTGTATGCTATATTTGTAAATATTTGTTTAACGTGTATATTTGTCAATATATTTGTTTGGATATTGGGTATTGGGTACTTTGAGTGGTGAGACGGTCCTATACCCGGACTTGAGTGCAATTATGATAGGATGATGGTATATTCAATAAGGCTTATAGGGAGTTGATTCCCGACTAAGCTAACTTGAGAAACCATCGCTCAGTGTAGGCCCTCTTGAAAGTTTAGTATTGTTGATCGAGTATTCGTGAAAACAATTCTACTTTCGACGAAGGAGCCCATGACACTATGGACTTTTAGATTACATTCTACCCCACTTTGACCTTATTAGGACGTAGTGTGATGGCTATAAGGAAGTATTTCCGAAATAGTTGATACGCGATACTACACTTGGACGAGACTCTCTTAAGAATATTATCGATTACCAAGTGATTTGGGAAGTCGATAATATCCAAAAGATGGGTTGTTGACTCTTGGAACTTTGTTAAGAACCCGTTCGGCAAGTACAAATCAACCCACAGTACAAGTCCTTGGGGATGGGTAGACCTTTGACTCTTTGCTTTGATCTTGATCCTAGGAGTTCTTTGTATATGCATTGTATTTGTGAATACTTGCCTTTGTGTTATGTGTGCATCATCTCATCATATCACCACAAACATATCATGTCGCAACTAGTTTTGTAAAGCTCAGCCGACCTTTGGTATTTTTCAAAAAAGGTTGTAACTTTTCCAATGATGAATAAAATGGGGTTTTAACCTAATCAAACTCCTGAGTTTTGTAAAACCAGTTGCCTTTTGCACTTGCATCGACATTTTGCATATCAATCTTCGCTGCGTCAGTCCTTTGGTTCATTCTGTGTTCTGTTGATATCAGAAGAAAACGAGAGAGAATATAGTACAAAGGCAAACACTCAGAAGAATGGATCGTCTTGAGCAGGAAAATCAAGCACTCCGAGAAGAAGTTTCTCGTTTAAAAAGTAACACAGAGGCATTCGCTGCTGCCGTCGGGGATATGATGGATACTCAAAAACAGGAAAATCAAAAGCTGAGTGACGAGCTAGAAAGGGTGAAGCGTGCCAAAAGGAGTTTGACAAACTTTGTCAGAGATTTGATCTTATCCCAACGACAAGAAGGATCAGCTTCGTCTACCAATTAGCCATATGGTGGGTCTCTGGGTATTCCTATACCTTATGCACGGTTGTTCCCTATACTCTTGCAAAACGGTTTGATTCAAAAGGAAATGCCACCCATTCTCCCTCCAGGCCACCAGAGTTATTTCACCGCTGATGCTTTCTGTGACTTCCACCATGGAGCGTCCGGTCATGATATTGAGGAGTGCTACATCCTCAAGAGGAAGGTGAATGAAATCATTGAAACAGGAGTCATATCTTTCAAGATATGCGAACCTCGAGTGCAAGTCAACCTTCTGCTTGACGAAGAAGCAACCCCACCCCTGCATAGGGTGGGATAAAGAAGAAGGCATTTGATAGTGCTCTTTCCTTGTTTTGTTAAACAATTTTAATTCCCTAAGGCTGGCAGCTGTAGACTGTTTCAGCATTTTGTTGTGTTTTCTTTGCATTAGATTTGCTTGTAAGCTATTGTTTATTTGAATTGGCAAGATTAATGAAATGTTTGTGCATCTTTTGATTAAGTCCATTCGTTTCACTCTTTCTTTTTCCTGTCATTGTTATGAAATACCGAGAAATGAAAAAATTTCTTTTCTTTACTAAACTGTTGTTTAAAACAAAGATTAGGGAGGATGATGAAAATTATATCCATAACTGCTGTTGATATGCTTTCAATTTAACTTTGCCGATGATGTAAGGCATTGTTTCAATCCCTAAACACTGGAGAAATAAGGAAGATAATCCCTCGTTAACCCCTTCGAGCCTAGAAGTAGGAGTTTTCTTTCTTTACAAAAACAGAAACCTTAAAACCTGGGGCGGGTAGTTCTCGATTAACTCAGAGATATGTGCATACATGGCACTTTTCATATAAAGGTGATGCACTCAGGTTTTCCTTCGTACACAACAAGCAAGTGTCGAAGATGCTTTTCAGCATAAAAGACAATGATGGATCACCATATCTATTAAACTAGGTAGTCACCTCCTTTCTCAAAAAAAAAAAGAGAAGAAGAAAAAAAAAAGAAAATTGAAAAGCCCGCTAAGTCAAAACCTATGAAGGAGACTTAGGCAAAAATGGGGCATCCCATTGACTGTACATTCGAACAAAGAAGTTCAGACAAAAGTCAGGGATAAAAAGAGAGGAATTTTGTAAGATTATTCACTTAAAAAATCCTCAAATAGCAAAAAGCTATCAAATACTGTAAGGGAGTCGTGACTACCCTAGGTTTGTAAGCCATCACCAACTATCATCAGTTCAATTCTTAAGTCTGTAAGAACCTGGATGTGTAGTTTGAGTTAACTGAGCGTAGGATTGGAGTTCATCATGGTGAGTGGGTGGGACAAATAACTTTGAGCCTTTATCCTTTGTTTCATGAACCATGAACCAAGCCACGTTACAACCCTTAAAAGACCTAATTGAGGTAAGGTTGTTTTGAAATCATATTACAGCAAGATTGGATAACCTGACTCCTAATGATCTTTGTTAATGGTGTGTGTTCATCACTTTATCCATCATTTGTAAAATGATTGGATCACTTTCACTTTGATCAATTGATCACTTTGTCGTGTGTGTTTCATCAAAAAATGTTTTCAAAAGGTTGCATGAATTTTACATTGAAAATTGCCAATTTTTAATGAACAGCATTGCGTGCAAAACAATCCAATGTCAAAGGAATCCCAACAAACGCTGTCTGCTAGGGAATTTGACATGATGAAGGAAGCTCAACCTGGGGCAATCAATTTGAAGGATTTGTTACAACGTTCAGCTAATCAGAGCCAACCAGGTCAAGATCAGATGAAGCTCTCAATGAACAGTTTAGTCTGGGGCAAATCTTTTGCAATTACCAGCTAGCAGGGGCAAGTTTGTTACCCAATCATTACTTCCACAGTCCGAGACTTTGTTGTGCAAGCACCGTTAAACTGGGGCAATCACGTCGAGATTTGTAAATCTCTCTCTATAAGAGTTTGAAGACATTTAAGCATCTTTATGCTAGTTCTCTTGATGGTTTCTTCCCACAGACCATGTAATCTGGGGCAGAAAAGTTTAAAGACTGTTTGTCGCAAGATCCGTTGCTTACTGAAGAGGATTGTTATACTATCAATGGGGCAGAAAGATTTTGGTCTCGTGATACCCTTTGCCAGCTCTCCGATTAAGTTGTTACTCCGGTTGATCTTGGAACTTCCTTTGGTGTTTTTTCCTTCAACAAAGAATTCAAGCTCATGATGGCAATCCAAGTGAAGTCATGATGTTTTGGCCTAAGAGGATTACTCTCTCCCAAATAAGGTGGTAACCTTGAAGTGGAATTGTTGTTCTTCATGATCATCCCTTTGATGTCCAATCTTGGTGAAGTTGGTTGGGTCTCCGTGTCGAGATGTTTATTTCATCTCCAGTTTTGTCTTTTCTGTTTTGTCAGCATAAACATAAGCATGGCATAAAGCATATGCATAGCATCCGTGCATTTTTGCTATCTCTGGTTGTTACCTGTTCCTGTTTCACTTTGGTTCCCTCCTCAGTGATTGGGTGTGATGTCTCTCTCTAATAGAGTTGTCAGCCCTTAAGCACGAATTTTCCATCCTTTCTCAATTCCCCACAGAGTTTAATCCTCGTGGATGATGGTTGCTTCAATTATCTTTTTCCATGATTGGATAAGGTAAGTCACCATTCGAGTTCATTTCTCAATGGTTGGAGTCTTGTTTGACAGTTTCTTTCTAGCTATATTCTGAATTGAACTTTGGTCCCTGTCGGTCGCCGAACCTACTTGGACGTGCATTTATTTTGCACTATCTATCAAGAAGAACATCTTACAGATAAGTGGCAATCTCTTGGGAGAAGCTTAATCGTCATCAAACGATAAATGGCAGTCTCTTCGGAGAAGTTTAATCGTCTTCAGCGGTAAGTGGAAATCTCTTGGGAGAAGCTTAACCTTCATCAACGATAAATGGCAGTCTCTTCGGAGAAGTTTAATCGTCTTCAACGGTAAGTGGAAATCTCTTGGGAGAAGCTTAACCTTCATCAACAATAAATGGCAGTCTCTTCGGAGAAGTTTAATCGTCTTCAGCGGTAAGTGGTAATCTCTTGGGAGAAGCTTAACCTTCATCAACGATAAATGGCAATCTCTTCGGAGAAGTTTAATCGTCTTCAGCGGTAAGTGGTAATCTCTTGGGAGAAGCTTAACCTTCATCAACGATAAATGGCAGTCTCTTCGGAGAAGTTTAATTGTCTTCAGCGGTGAGTGGCAATCTCTTGGGAGAAGCTTAACCTTCATCAACGATAAATGGCAGTCTCTTCAGAGAAGTTTAATCGTCTTCAGTGGTGAGTGGCAATCTCTTGGGAGAAGCTTAACCTTCATCAACAATAAGTGGCAGTCTCTGTAGAGAAGCTTATTCGTCCTTAACAAATAAGTGACAGTCTCTGTAGAGAAGCTTATCAGTTTATCCGTATCCATAGATAAGTGGCGGTCTCTTCAGAGAAGCTTATCATTCTTCAGCAATAAGTGGCAGTCTCATTTGAGAAATTTGTCTTAAGAACGTTGATGCACGGTTGTGACCAACATTGTTTGAAAATCTAATGGATACTGGTATAAGTCATTTGGTGGTGATCAATCATGTTTCAAGTAAGGCCTGTTGGTAACTGGCACTATAAAAATCTATGGACAACAGATATTGACAATTTGGTTGTGTATTATTCCAAACTAAGTCACGATGGTTTCCACTCCAAGCACAGGTTTCGTACCTTTGGAGATGTATTGTTTGATTCCAAGCACAGGTTTCGTACCTTTGGAAGAGGTTTGTTTCTATCCCGAGCACAGGTTGTGTACCTTTGGAGATAGATGTTTGTTTCCATCCCAAGCTCAGGTTTCGTACCTTTGGAGATGTATTGTTTGATTCCGAGCACAGGTTTTGTACCTTCGGAAGATGTTTGTTTCCATCCCAAGCTCAGGTTTCGTACCTTTAGAGATGTATTGTTTGATTTCGAGCACAGGTTTTGTACCTTCGGGAGATGTTTGTTGCCATCCCAAGCACAGGTTGTGTACCTTTGGAGATGTATCGTTTCTATCCAAGAACAAGTTTCGTACCTTTGGAGAAGTTTGTTTCCACTCCAAGCACAGGTTTCGTACCTTTGGAAGATGTTTGTTTCTATCCCGAGCTCAGGTTGTGTACCTTTGGAGATAGATATTGGTTTCCATCCCAAGCACAGGTTGTATATCTTTGGAGATGTATTGTTTGATTCCAAGCACAGGTTTTGTACCTTTGGAAGATGATTGTTGCCATCCCGAGCACAGGTTGTGTACCTTTGGAGATGTATACTTTGAATCCCGAGTTCAGAAATTCCCAGAGACTAAAGTGGTTGCATTTGCATGAAGTGTTCTATATCCTAATGTTTTGAGGGTATTAGTTTTTGGTCCTAAGGTTTTGAGGGTCTTCGTCCAATCCTAATGTGTTGAGGGTGGTGTTTCTTCTATATCCTAATGTGTTGAGGGTTGTGTCTCTTCTATACCCTAATGTATTAAGGATGTTTAGTTTTTGATCCTAAAGTTTTGAGGGTCTTCGTCCAATCCTAATGTGTTGAGGGTTGTGTCTCTGTTGTATCCTAATGTATTTAGGGTATTAGCTTTTATTCCTAAGGTATTGAGGGATATATTTGTGCTTCCCGTTTGAAGATCTGGTCGTCACCAGACTCTTTGAAAATCCGGTAATTAATATCCAGTGGTTACTGGCATTACTTGAAAACTAATCGTTATCAGTACCGTGAGTCGGTTGTTACCAATTCCCAGCCGAAGTCTTGTGTTTTGCCAATATTGTTGGGAATTCCTAATTGTAATTGGAACTTTGATTTGGTCGTCACCATATCCCCAGGAAGTCTAGTGGTATTTAGCACTTTTTGGAAACCGTTTGTTGGATTGGTCATCACCATCATCCCCAGTAAGTCTAGTGAAAACTAACACCACTTGAAACTGTTTGTTGTTCTGGTCATCATCGGTTTCCCTATTGAAGCTTTTGCTTTCCCAGTCGAGTCTCGAAGAACTAGTGGATACTAGCTTCCCCGGCGTGTCTAGTCTTGTTTCTAACCTTTTCCTGAAGATCCCGTTTGAACTCTTCGTTATAGGAAATTTTTCATCTAGTTATCCCTAGTGAGGTTCGTGTCTCTGTTTCGTCTTTTCCCCGGTGAAGATTTGCTTCCCCAATGGAATTGTTCCCCCAGCAAAGTTTTATCCAGTGGGTTTCTTCCCCAGTGAGGTTTGCGTTTCATTTCTTTCTTTTCCGCAGTGAAGAATTGCCTTCTTCCCCAGTGGGCTTCCTCATCTGGTTATCCCCAGGTTATCCCCAGTGAGGTTTGTGTCTCCTTTCCCCAGTGAAGATGTGTCTTCCCTGGTGGAATTTGTGTCCCCTGTGTGAAAGATTCCCTGGAACAGCATCTTTGGTCATGTTTGAACTACCTTGCTTACATTGCCCTGAATCTTTCCCCAATATGCCGGGCCCCTTGTGAGTGGTTACTCATTGTATTGCCGTTTCTTTTATATTTGCTCGTGTGTCTGCATTTGTCTTGCATTCAAGCATCATAAAGCACCATTTAGAGCTCATTGCATTTCGCACTTGTCCTTTTGCATACCATCGAATCTAAGGGACAAAATTTCTGGTTTGCTATATTTAAATACCTTTCACTACGATTCTATGAGGATTGTCATCTCTCATTGCCATCTAGTGAAGATATTTAAATAGGGGCAACTGTTGCACCCCGAATTTTGACCCCTTAAATCCTCATCATCATTTTAGGATCATATTCGTTTGATTAACTAACCTTAACCCATTTCAAGTTTATCTTTGTCAAGATGCAGATGAATCAGGGTTCCGTACTATCAAAAATCGAGGCTTCGATGGTCTGATCGATCAATGTGTTGGATTGATTCAACTATAAACAAGATCAAGGATACTACATTGGGTCAAGTATGAATCCAATTTGAGGTTGTCACCCAGGAATTGAAAGCAGTGCAGTTCAAAATACCCGATTAGGGTTTCTGATCAGGAAAAGTCAACTGTAGTTTGACTTTTTATTTAAAAAGTGTTTCAATGTTGGGATCATGGTCCATGAAGTTCCTATGGCTTATTAAAGTCTACTCAAGAAGTTTTAAGACCTCAAAAGGTCCGGATCATTAACAGTCGACTCGTTAGTCATCGATTGATCGTACGGTTGACCGAAAAGTCAACTCTTCAACCATAAGGAATTTGACTTCAAGATGTGAATAAAAACTGTTCCTTATGTCATTGTACACCTGCCCATAAAATTTCATGACCATTGGATCAAGGGTTAGGAAGTAATTGCAAGAATCGGGAATTAGGGTTTTGAAAGGGGCAAGACCATAACTCCTCAACCACACATCCAAATGAAGTGGTTCAAAGCTCATTGGAAAGCTCTTGACAAGTCCTAAAAAAGTCCCAAAGTGGTCCATGATCAAAAAATGCATAGATTTGGAGGTATGACCAAATTCATTTCCAGAAGGGAAATAACTTAGAAAAATTCTAAGTTATTTGGCCTTTTAAGTATGTTTTTCAGCAGCTTTGAGGGGTTTTTCAACCTAGTTCCATCCATAATTTGAAAATCTCAAAAACATGAAAGTTGTAGAGATACTTGAGGGCTTTCTAAAATGTGGTAGAACTCCTCAATAGCATTTGTGAGCAGAAAGTTATGGATCATGGAAGTTGGGGCTGCCACACTTGAAATCACCAATCCAACTTTTTCCAAAATTAAGAATTCAACAACTTTGGCCACCCTCAGCCATTGGATCATGTTCTATTCTGATAATGTGAAGCCTAGATGAAGCAAAAACTAGAAGAAATGAAGAATTGATGGGTTTTTGCAACTTGGAGCAAGTGGCCATTAAAATAATCATTTAAAAGGCTATGAAAGAGAAACTTTTTGAAGGATTATGCAGCTGCAGTCCCCTACCCCTCCTAGCTTCACTTCAGTCATCTCATCGCTCCCATATCACTTAATGTTTTGCTCAGCATATGCCCAAAAGACTGATGTATAGAGCTGCCTCTTGATATTGGCAAGATCTCATTCAAAATCTCCCTCCAAAAAAGTGAAAAACCAAGGCTGCCCTCACCTTCACTCTCCCTATAAATAGAGACCTTTCTCTATGTTACAAACCACACCAGAGCACTCTTAAAATTTAAGAGAAATCACAGCTCTCAACTCTCATTCATTTTCTCACTTACCTCATTCTTCAAAAACTTCCAAGTTTTTCACCAAAATTTGTCTCAAGCAAAACTCTTCCCAAACTCATTTCCACCCCTTCCAAGCCACTCAAAACCATTTTCAAAATCTATAAGCATTGTGTAGAAGGTGTTCATACACTCAAACCACCCAAAAACATCATTCTCCCAAAAGTCAACCTTCATACCTTCATATGTTGACGTTTATGCACTTTGGAAGCCAAGTCTCTACTTAAGGCCTTTCCTACCACCTCAACACTCCCAACACCTCATATATATATATATATATATATATATATATATATATATATATATATATATATATATATATATATATATATATATATATATATATATATATATATATATATATATATATATATATATATATATATATATATATATATATATATATATATATATATATATATATATATATATATATATATATATATATATATATATATATATATATATATATATATATATATATATATATATATATATATATATATATATATATATATATATATATATATATATATATATATATATATATATATATATATATATATATATATATATATATATATATATATATATATATATATATATATATATATATATATATATATATATATATATATATATCATATTTCAACTGTCCAAAGTCTCAAAAACCAGTTGGGAAGTCCATAACTCAAACTGTTTTAAAGGATAGCTTATTGCTTTAAGAGGAAGAAAGCTCCAAATTTGTGCCAAGGAAGAAGATCTCTGGGTTTCTTTGCTTTCTAGCTTGCTCAAGAAGGTCTACAAGAGGTATGTAATGCTCAACCTCTTCATTATACATACATTATCATGCTTTGCAATTTTTAGGTTCTTGTTGTGAAAACCATAGTTATGTTGTCCCATAAGGGCTCTTTGTCAAGAGCTTATGTTTTGTGGCTATGATATTGCTTTTGTTAAAGTACATTATTCATGAGTGATGTATTGATGATATTGTTGCCAATATTGAACTTTGTATTTGGTTTACAACTTGTTTTGAGAGATTTGTCTACAAGGTAGCTTTAGAGATCCAAATATGAAATGTTGGATTTCTTGCCATAGATCTGTCAGCCCTTGTTTATTGGTGATGTTTGAATAACTTGTTAGTTGTTTCATGAGGTTCCCCGGCCCCCCTAGGTCATGTATGAATCTAGTTTAGCTTTTGTTCACAGTTGTGATATTTGCTTCATTTGTTATACCATTGTCAAAAGTTTTGTGTCAAAATGATATGTGCCTGCAATGTTGTGTCTCAAGTGTTTAAGCTATTGGTTTGTTCTGATTTGGTCTTACTTGTACTATTGGAAACTTGTTGAAATGATGAAAAGCATAAGATTTGGTTAGTAAGGTCAGTTGTGAGGTTTATTGTTGTTGTGTTGTCAAATGTTTGACCCAACTCATCAGTTCTTGTTTGGAGCAGTTGGTGCTTGATCTTAAGTGGTAGAATCACTCATTAACATGTTTAGGGGTTGTGTGTGGCATAGGTATGATCAGACTGGTTCTGCATCTCAAAGACAGCTTTTCATTTTCACACTTGCATTTTTAAAACTTCATGCTACCAATCACTTATCCTTTTCTGTTCCAACTTATTTCTGTCTGATCCATGTGCATAGAATCATCATTCTACATGTTTGAAGTTTGTATGTGATGCCTATTTGTCTCAAACTGCCATAAACTTGCCTGATGCATAATTGAGCTAGTTTTTGCATTTCATGACCATCAACATGTCAAATTCTGTTCTGCTTGAAATGTGCTTGAACTTTAAGCATGATCTCATTCATTTCCATGTTTATAATGTGTGTGCATTGGTTGTTTGACCTATTTCCACTTGGTTTATCATTTCATTCTCAATATGCATTTTCAAGCCAAATATACCAAGAACCTGTGGCTGTTATCCATTTGAGGCAGTTGGACCCTTAGGTGTTTGATGTCATTATGATACCTTGATGTTTGGAGGTTTGAGTTGGTTTGGTATGTGGTTGTCTCTTACTGTGGATTCAAGCCCTTGGAGCATGGTTTGTATAATCTTAATTTCTGCAGTTGCTGTCTTTTGGACAAAACCTCATTGGTCATGTGTCTAGGATGAGGGTTTACTTTTGTTTTAATGCTGGTTGGAATTCATCAATAGATGTTTGATTGAAATACCAAAACTGAATATCAGCTTCTGCTTCTTGAAATTTATTCATTTCCTAGACCATTAAGCTCCATTTGGACTGTTGCCTTTGTATGTGGAAATTCTTAATCTTTTGCCATATGGACTGATAGCAGATGCTGTCCTAGGTCACTTACTGTTGTCTGATAGACATTTCACTTCAGTCAGTATGCCATTATAACAATTTAAAAATCACAAGCCAGGCCATGATTAGGATTTGGCATCCTTTAAAATTCACAATTTCCAAGCTGACAGTAGGGTTAGAACTTGGATTCAGACATGTGTTTTGAACTTCTTGACATGTTTAAGTTTGCCTAGGCATTTCCCTTTGTTTGCTGTCCAACTTACACATAATCCACTGTTTTGCATTTGTGTTTTTCTCCCAACTGCCATGTCTGGTGGGCATTTTAAATTGAGGCATGTTGTTTCACTTTGTTCTAAGGTTTGTTGACTTGTGATTCACCAAACTCATAACCAGTTTGCATAAGGATTTTGATTTTGTAATAATGATAATTGTGTTGTTTTTATATCTTTGTTTACATCCAAACCAACATTTGCATTATGGTAGCAGCCTTTGTAGCTGCATCTGTTTTCAAATCCACTTCTTGATTTTAATGTTAGAAACTCCTAAGCCATGTTATTTTTAGTGTGCTGTAGGATTTGTGAAGGTATGGTTGATTAACTTATGTTGATCATTTGGTCATAAGGCTGTTCTTAAAGGCTGAGTTTGTCAACTCATGCCTAGTGTATACCAGTTTTTTTTAAGCTTCTTAGATGGTGTGTTTTGCTGGGATTGCAACCAGGCTGCTGCAGTTGTTAGGATTTATTTTGAGTCTTGGGATGTAGTTTGGTCTTGATTAACCTAGTTTGTCTTGGAGATTCTAATAAGCAGGTTTTGTTTCTTGTCATTAACTCATGTGATTTGGTTTGTTAATCTTTGTATGTTAGCTACTGTCAGCCTCTTGTCTTGATTTTTGTCATAGAAAACCTCACATGCCTTGATATTACTTAATCCTCTAAAGGCATTTCATTGAAGGGGTTTATATCTTGAATTCCTCTATGGCAGTTGTAGGAGGCCTGAGATGCCAAGGTGTTGTTACTTTAATTTCTGTTGACAATTCAATTTCATTGTTGGCTTGCATGCTAGATGTGTATAAGGTCATGACTTGATGTGGTTTTGGGTTATAACATGTGTTGCCATGTATCTGTTTCTAAACCTTCAGTTTTACACAAAGTTGCTTTAAGCCATTTGCCTTTTGGACTTACAACAGAAATGTCATTTTGTGATTCAGTGAAAGACTAACCTCATCTCTTTGAGTATCATCATAAACAGTGCATTTAGGAAGTAAGCAAATCCCTTACTTGCTTTGGAACTTATCAGTTTTGATCCATAGGTTGCAAAATGCATTTCAAAACTCACAATAGCATGAGCATTCGTGTTTTTCATTGTGTGCATCATTTTAAAATATGGTTGTTACCATTGTAATCCTCATGAAATTTCAAGTGATTTATCCTTTTATTTTGCTAAAATTGGTTAAGATTTGACAAAGTTGTGACGAAAACGTATTTGGCATTTTTTCATGTTCTTGCTTTGATCTTGCCCAGATTTTGTACCTTGTTTCAGTACTTAAATTTTTGGGGTGGCTAAATACACGGATGTATCGCCAACCCAGTGGTTATAACACACACCTTTCACCAAACATGCCAGGGTTCGATCCTCAGTGATGATCCATTTTGGTTATTTTATTTTTCAATTGTCATGTTTATGTTATTCTCTTCTCTTCCTATTCCTTTGCAGTGCGCGCGCAAGTGGCCAAGTGGCTAGGTGCTGGGTTTGGGTACCAAAGGTCTTGGGTTCAATCCCCTCCCTTGGCATTTCCTTTTTTATTACTTGGTTTTCTTGTATTTTCTTCATAAAACTCAATAAATCACAACTTTTGCATGCTTTGTTATTTTTAATCCGTTCTTTTTGCAAATGGTTCATTTTAATATCAAATTTCATTTAATGGAATAATATTTCAAATTTTTTGTATTCATAATTCCCTTTTTCCTACTTGATAGTTGGTGCATTTTTAGGTCGTTACCTTGCGTCTTGATGAATTTCTCTCGAACCATGCTTGACTTATCTTGTGAGATTTGTTGATAATTGATTTCCTTATGTTTGTTAACATGTTAAGACTTTGTTTCTCATTGGTGGTTACCATAAATTTATTGTTCTCTTCCTAAATCTTGAACTTAACTGTTGTGAACATTCTTTATGTAGTTGATTGTCATCAATGTCTAATGTTGTTACATTTGAACTTATAACATGATCATCTTAAGTTGTGACTTATTTGCACGATTGTTGTTTTTCCATATTTGTTAATGTGTACCCCTTAAGTTGTTGCCTTTATCTTTGTAAAGATGTGTCATACATGGTTGTAACCATTTGTATCGATTTAATCCTTACTTATTGTAATATGCTTGCTTGCTTGGTTGTAACCATATTCCTTGTATTCCTCATGCTTATTGCTTTGTTAAGTATTTCTTCCCCAAAGTGATGGAAATATTTAGTTCTCATCCAAGTTGCCTTATCTCTTTCCCTCCCAAAGGAAAGTCTCTCTATTGACCCTTGGGTCATAGATATCTCAACACAATCATAGGTCTGGATAGAACCTTTCCCCCCTTTTTGGTCTGGATAGAACCAATAGGATTTACCCTCGTAGGTTTGGATAGAACCTTCTCCCCCTTTTTGTCTGGATAGAACCATTAGGATATAACCTCGTAGGTCTGGATAGAACCTTTTCCCTTTTTTGGTCTGGAAAGAACCAATTGATCCTTATTCTGTAGTTCGTGCATGAACTACGACCGCTCTGATTTCTCATTGGATAATGAGAATACGTAGGCACAAGATGCGATATCTTGACGAGCAACCTTTCCCTTTCTCCCACCTTTTGGTCTGGATAGAACCAATTGGTCTCACAACGTAGAACTTTAGGATAGAGTTTGGTTAACTCTATGTAAGAATCATGGACATTATTACTTACTTCCCTTTCTTGAGAGTTCAACATAGATCTAGAGAGTTTTGTGAAACTCTACACAAGCATGGATATGTTTGTTCCCCTTTGAACCTTGATCATAATCAAGTGTTCTTCAAACCTAGTGAGGTGAACTACGATTGCTCTGATTCTATCCTAGTTAGGATACGTAGGCAGAGGATGCGATGTCTTTGCGAGCAAGCTTAGAAACTATCTTTAGGTTTTAACCTTCACCTTTTACCCAATCCCGATCCATAGCAAACATTTACTAAACTTAGCATGCAAACAAACAAAAGGTTCCTGTAGAGTACTACAGATGTTTAGGATGTGAGATACCTACCCTATGCATAACCACCCCCGATCCCCGAATCTCTTAGCGTTGTTGTTACATCGCGAAAAAGGTTCTTTCTTTCTTTAGAACTTTCCTTTGGATAAATTAAAGTCCGGTTGTGAATTTAAGAATTAAAGATTCAAGTTAGTTCAATAGCTTGGTATCACGATTCTTACCGCAACACCTGTTTTAGCTTTTACTTCTTTGTTTGCAAAAAACGCCTGATTGTTTTTGATAAAACTTTGCATACATAAACTTGTTGGCTTTGCTAATAATCATTAAAACTTTGATTTGCTTGAACGATGTCATGGACAACAACTGAGATATCTCTGGTTGTATACAGGATACTTTCTTTGTATTTGTTGCAGAGCTCTCATTCCTGAGACTATTCCAGAGGTGCATCCCTAGTAAGGTCACCTTGTCTTTGTCCCCACAAGAGGAAGATGTGCAGTTTGAGACTAGTTTCTCCCCAGCAGATTATGACTAGTTTCTCCCCAGCAGTTGGAGCTTGTACACCTATCCTCAGCAATCCAAATGCATATATCTTATCCCTTATTAGGAGAATTTGGGATTATTCCCCCAACAGTGGGACGAGTGCAGTGTTGTTGCCCCACAGAGTCGAAATCTTTTGACTCCTTTCCCCTCAGAGTTCAAATCAGGGACTCAATTCCCAAGCGGAAGTAGATATTGTTGAGTTTATTGCTCATTTCCCCAATCAGAGGTAGATGCTGATTCCCTCATTGGGTGATCCTCAGGGAGTTGTTGTCCATAGCAGAATCTAGTTGGTCATTGGTATTCGTCAGAGTGAGTCTCCTTCGGGATATTTCCCCAATTAACTTGCATCCCCTGCAGATCCCCAGCGAAGTCGCTGGAGTGGTTTTCTTCCCTGCAGAGTGGGATTGACCCAGAGATTGTTTTTTCTCCATCCTCAGCAGAAAGAGTTGGGATATCTTCCCAGTAAATCTTATTCATTATCCCTAGCAGAGCGGATTCAAATCTCCAACAGAGTGGAATCCCCGGCAGAGTGGAGTAATTCCCTGCAGTTTGCTTTATTCCCCGGTAGAGTCGTATTCTGAAAGGCCATCCAGGGTTGATTTCCCAGTAGAGTGGATTTGTTTTCCCCAGCCAAGTCTTTTGTTCCCTAGAAGAGTTGTATTCTGGTAGGCCATCCAGGGCCGCTTTCTTCAACAGAGTTGATTTTGATCCCCAGCGGAGTGGATTTTGTTCTCAACAGAGAAGTTGTACTCAGGAAAGCTCTTTTCCCATAGGCCACCCAGGGCTTCTTTTCCCAGGAAAAGTCCAATCATACTTGGCACCCGGTCATTTCCCGACGGAGTTGTTTTCGTCTCTTCAGCATTTATTTTGCTGGAGCGGTTCCTTTACATTTTTCATTATGCATAGCATCCTCCCGAACGTGTAGCATTTCCATTTTGTATGGAGCATTACGCCATTTTCAAACATGTGCATTTGAAACATAAGCTAGGTTGTTATCTCTTGTTTCCAGTTGTATCTCTAGCATACAATGGTATGTTCTCTTGAGCCTATGTGGTATCCAGACCCCGGCAAGAGTTATTGATAGACGTGTTCATCTTACTGATACCGGTTTTATTTGCTCAAGCCCGTGTGGTATCCAGACCCCGACTTCCACCGGTTTATTCCCTTAGCCCGTGCGGTATCCAGACCCCGGCTTTCACCGGTTCTGTTGGCTCAAGCCTGTGCAGTATCCAGACCCCGGCTTCCACCGGTTTATTTCTTTAGCCAGTGCGATATCCAGACCCCCGCTTTCACCGGTTCTATTGGCTCAAGCATGTTCGGTATCCAGACCCTGGCTTCCACCGGTTTATTTCTTTAGCCCGTGCGATATCCAGACCCCGGCTTTCACCGGATTTATTGCCTCAAGCCCGTGTGGTATCACGACCCTGGCTTCCACCGGTTTATTTAGTTTGCCTGTGTGGTATCCAGACCTTGACAGATTATGATGTTTTCTCAAGCATGTGCAGTATCCAGACCCCGGATCTCACCGGATTTATTGGCTCAAGTCCGTGCGGTATCCAAACCCCGGCTTCCACCAGTTTATTTCATTTGCATGTGCGGTATCCAGACCCCAACAGATTGTCATGTTTTCTTAAGCTCATGCGGTATCCAGACCCCGGCTCTCACTGGATTTATTGCCTCAAGCCCGTGCGGTATCCAGACCCCGGCTTCCACCGGTTTATTTAGTTTCCCTATGCGGTATCCAAACCCCAACAGATTATCATGTTTTCTTAAGCTCGTGGGGTATCCAGACCCCGGCTCTCACCGGATTTATTGGATCAAGCCCGTGCGGTATCCAGACCCCGGCTTCCACCAATTTATTTAGTTTGCTTGTACGGTATCCAGACCCCGGCAGATTATGATGTTTTCTCAAGCCCGTGCGGTATCTAGACCCAGGCTCTCATCGGATTTATTGGCTCAAGCCCGTGCGGTACCCAGACCCCGGCTTCCACCAGTTTATTTCATTTTCCTGTGCGGTATCCAGACCTTGGCAGATTATGATGTTTTCTCAAGCCCGTGCAGTATCCAGACCCCGACTCTCTAGATTTATTGGCTCAAGCCCGTGCGGTATTCAGACCCCGGCTTCCACTGGTTTATTTTGTTTGCATGTTCGGTATTCAAACCCCAACAGATTATGATGTTTTCTTTAGCCCGTGTGGTATCCAGACCCCAGGCTTCACTGGTTATGTTGGCTTAAGCCCGTGCGGTATCCAGACCCGGCTTCCGCCGGTTTATTTCGTTTGCCTGTGCAGTATCCAGACCTCGGCAGATTATGATGTTTTCTCAAGCCCGTGCAGTATCCAAACCCCGACTCTCTAGATTTATTGGCTCAAGCCTGTGCGGTATCCAGACCCCGGCTTCCACTTGTTTATTTTGTTTTCCTGTGCGGTATTCAAACCCTAGCAGATTATGATGTTTTCTTTAGCCCGTGCGGTATCTAGACACCAGGCTTCCCTGGTTATATTGGCTCAAGCCCGTGCGGTATCCAGACCCCGGCTTCTGCCGGTTTATTTCTTTTACCTGTGCAGTATCCAGGCCCCAGAAGATTGTGATCTATTTTTGCTTGTGCGGTATCCAGACCCCGGCAGATTGGCACGTCTTTGACGGATGCTTTCATCTTATCACATTTTCCCCAACAGAGTTTATCGGTTACAATTTTCGATTGCAGTTTCTTTTGCGGTTGGCAAATTTTGGGGTTCTTTGGTATTCAACTGTCTTTTACCTTGAAATTTTGAAATCCGTTCGCTTTTCATCCCTTCAGGTCCAAGTCGTTTGAATAGGGGCAGTTGTTGTACCCCAAAATTTGACCAACCTTTTCTAGTACTTGGTTTATGTTTCATTTCATTCTTAGCATTTGCATTTGCATAGCATTGTTCTTAGCAGGGGATCAAGAGTTGTTGTGTCATCCAAGAGGAGATTCTTCTTGGTTTCAAGCTCAAGCAAAGGTATTTGTGCAAGCCATCAAGTGTTTATCATCACCATGGAAGTTTCAAAACTCCTTGAGGGGAGAAGTTTGTGTATTGATATCACCTTCTATCCTGAGGATCATCAGGGGGTTTTCAAGGATTCATGAGGTCTTGTTCTTGGTTGATGCATGGTGCAAAATATCATTGAGTACCTTAGGGGTCATTGTGGAGCTTGTGTAGTCATTCAATTCATCTGCAAAGAGGCTTAGTCAGAAGATATGGAACTAGGGTTTCATCTGGCCAACTCAAGGTCAACTGTGGACTTGAGAAGGTT
This sequence comes from Lathyrus sativus, assembly GCA_963859935.3. Taxonomy (NCBI): domain Eukaryota; kingdom Viridiplantae; phylum Streptophyta; class Magnoliopsida; order Fabales; family Fabaceae; genus Lathyrus; species Lathyrus sativus. Next base: position 215,415,778 of record OZ012737.1, on the reverse strand, counting down.
CAACACTTGGATCTAAGTCATTGAGGCCATGAGAAGTTATCTTAGAGCATTTGGGATGTCTTGTTAAGATCAAATCAAGAAGATTCAAGGGTTCAAGAAGTTACTAAATTAGGGTTTCAGAGGTTTTTAGTGTAAAATCCCCTTCTTTGGTGCCTAATTTCAAGGACAATTTACCCTATGATGCAAGCTCAGTCTCTTTTTTCATGAAAACATGAGACTTATAGGGCATGCTCTTAGCTTTCCTTTGATTACAAGAACTCATCCATTGAGTTTGTACATCTCAATTTATGATACCAACAAGTTAGGATCCTCAGATGAAGAGAATTTTGGTCAACTTAAAGTTAACTCACTTCCAAGGCATGTTTGACCTAGAAGCAAGTTTCTCCTAAACTTCAAGTGAACATGAAAGTTGTTCCTCATGATCTTAGATTTCTAAAAAGTTATAGAAGTACTCATTCTCATTTGTGGAGCTCAAGTTATGATCTTAACAGGTCAAGGGTATTTTTGGAAACTTCTTTATAGGTCATCTTTTTCAATGCTCTTTTTTCATGAACTATAAGGCCTCAAATCCAATTTCAACCAACATGAAACTTTTGCCTAAGGGTCTTAACTCCACATTGAACTCTAAATTCATGAGGATTGATGGATTATATGATCATGTGGACCATTTTAAGTTGGAAAATTGGACTTTTGGTCATGGTTTGTTTTGCTTCATTTACAAGTCATCAAGGGACTTTGTTTTGAACTTTTTACACCATCATGTTATCAGGTATTAGTCATGATATCTATTTACCTATTTTGGACCAACAATGGTACATGTTACATGCCATATTTTCAAAATCCACACCATAAAAAGCAAAGATCAAAATTTGATGCATAGGTATCCTACATGACCAAAACCAATTCAGTTGTTTCCTACACACCGCATTTGCTTGATTGCTGACCCATTGGTGAGTGGAGGATGTTCAACCCATGTGTAATCAAAAATTGAAGCTTTTGGAATTTTTTTTGGAATCACTTGAAATAGCCATTATGGGCCGGCATGACATTCAGAACCCATCATATAAGAGCTGAGGATTTACCCTAAACGTGGAGAATGGTTGCTAGCTGAAAGAGAGAGCTTCTACACTTCAAATTTTCCAAAAAACTTTCACATCTTTGAATCAAGCATTTCTTGGGTGATTTCTCCAAATTTCTGCTTGCTTCTTCTTCACTAGAGCTTAAGGAGAAGATTGGAAAGCTTGGACAAAAGCTTGCATCAGTTTTCAAGAGCCAACGGATCTGCTCCATTCAGTAAGTTTCTTCATCTTTTTCTCTCATTCTAGGCATGTAATAGTTTCATGGTGGATTGCATCTGAAGCCCTATGTCTCATAGGCAATGTTTGTTGCATTATCATGGCTGTTTGATAGCATTTTCAGTTGACATGTTTGAAATTCAAGCTTTAGATTCAGCTTATTTAATAGCCTTTTTGCAATTTGATTGTTGGATTCATGTTGATGGTGATGAGGGCTTTCGAATGGTATAAGATTCTACCATTTTTATTGAGATCTTGAAATTCTGGTATGCAGATCTCAGATGTCCTGAGAACATTGATCTCTGTTAAGACAGAACAAGGACAGAACAAGACCATTTTAAATTCCTTTAAGAATTAACAGTGTCATGACATCAGTTGTAACATCAGCAGACTGATAGAACTATTTATCTAACCATTTAAGTTGTGCAGAATTGTAAATGCTTAAAGATGAATAACACAATGAATTGTTAACCCAGTTTGGTGCAACATCACCTACATCTGGGGGCTACCAAGCCATGAAGGAAATCCACTATTAGCAGAATTAATTTAGAGCTAAACTCCCCCGTTTACAACCCCTCATTTAATCTCTACCCAATGCAATTTCTGCCTAGAACCCACTAGACAAGAGACACCTCTCACTCCCCACAATCACAGAAGTGATAAATAATTCAATACAAAAAGGAAGACTTTGGAAGACACTTTTCAAAGTCACAATACTTGATTTTGCTTAACAGCTTCAATCAAGAACAATACATTCTTGCTTAAAAGCTTTGAGTGAACAATTAACAATTGACCATTAACAAATAAAAGTCTAAACATGTCTACCACGATGCATCCAAAGATACAAAGGGTGACTTACAAGGTCACACACAAAAGACTCTCAAAACCCTAAACCCTTATTTTACAATCAAGTTTTTCTTGTTGTGAGTGCTTCATTTCCCTTGCTTCTGCTCCTTCTTAAATAGTAATGCAGACTGGGCTTGGGCTGGTCAAAAGTAACATAAATTAGGTTTAATCAAGTTAAACCACTTTCCATAATTCAAGGTACTTTCAAATATGTCATAGGCGTTTCATGATAAGCTCAGCACTGCCTAGAATCTCGTTTGAGAACTAAGGAACCCTAACAGGTTTCCTGAAATCTAGCCTGAGCTTACTCATGCATTATAACAGAAAACCAACATGCGTCCTTGCTGTCAGCTACCTGATGTCATGACATTCAGTATAACATCCAATTCACTTTGTGCTAGCTAACTAAACTTATATTGTAGTACACTACACATGTATGTGATGTCATCAGTCAAGACATCTACACACACAATAGCTACTAGCTACTACACCCACTCAACACACATGTTGTACTAACAAATCCGAGTCAACTACACTACCAATCACACATACTAACAGTATCAGTTTCCTGTCAATAACCAGTTACTCAGGATCAACCTGTTCACACAGAATCAAGCAGTCTATTCTGGATTTATGGATGTCATGACATCCAGGGTGACATCCTGAAGCACACCAGTTCCACAGTACAATACTATCACCTGTTAGCCTAGACTACAGATGTCACAACATTTTGTGTAACATCCTGTGTTACTCCCCCTCAACTAATGCATACCACATCAGCCAAACACAACCTGCACAACACACAGACTCTCGGCAACCTGCATACACACACAGTACCACCAATAACGAGGATGCACCTAAGTTCCAACCAGGAACGCACAAACATATTCATGACAAACAGATGTCATGACATCCTGTATAACATCGACTTGTAATTACACCTAATTTTACCAAAATGTCTGCCAATTAAGTCAAACTCTAAATCTTCTGCAGAATCTTCTTTATACCGTAGAAACAAATATTTCATAGTTTTCTAAAAAGTCTCAAAGATCCTTTTTATGAAATCCAATTAAATCTGTACTTTGTTCCTAATCAATCTCTTTGACCTGCACATACTGATGAGGTACCTCTGTCAAAATAGCAGCTCCTGTTGTACCAGACAAGGATGCCATGACATTCAGCATGACATCTTGATTAAAACACATGACAACAGTTATGTCATAACAGTAGATGTATATGTTATGACATCTTGCTTAACATCAGTGCAGAATCATGTTTTACTAAAATTTATCCAATCATATAACCATGGACAATCATAGAGCCATGGAACTAACAATCTCCCCCTTTGGCAAATTTTGGCTAAAACAACCACACAAACATCAGGGCAGCAACAATAGTTTTCTCACAAACATTCAACTTCACAAGCTATCATGCTCCCCCTTAATAGTTGCATTCAGCAAGCAACTACAAAATACTACTCTTTCTTTAGCAGTAGAAACAGATAACAACACTTTACTCCCCCTTGGTTTAGTCAAAAATTGACAAAAATTGGAGTAAATGTACATTCATATGCTCATAACACATCAAACAGAGCCAATCCCAAAAACTGAATAAAAAACAACATGCTTCAAAGCAAGACTCAGTTGTCAAAATGCACATGGTGTCCAAACATCCAGTCTTCTCACAATCTCACAAGAGATACGCAAACTGCTTGATCCTCCATCAATATAAAGACTGCACCACTACAGCGACAATCCATGGACCAAAACTTAATCCCCCCTACTGAACACACTCAAACACAGTAAGCTCAATCCTGATTAGTACAAATCCAGATACCATGCCTCCTTGAGAATACATCCTTAGTTCTTAAGACACCAAACATATGACTTATCATTTCCACAGAAATTCACATGAAGATCTCAGAAGGGTACAACATCAGCAGCATCACAAACACCAGAACATCATAGAGAGAAATAAACTCTCATGTTGTTTTACCCCATTGACACCTTGACAAGGTAGAAAGGTACAATAGACATTACAATGTCATTCCAACCTCACCAGTGGACCAAGAACACAAGATTCCCTGAGAATCAGCAAACTCTGTACAGGTTACAACAATGCAGCTACACATCAGACAAGTACACAGCTCCCCCTGTCATGCACACTCAGTACTCCCCCTAAAAGAGAGAAACCATACACGTGAAGACTTACTTCAACATCTTCATATTCACACACTAGAAGCACATGTAACTTTACACCCCTTTATTCACAACCCATACTAGAACAAATAGCAGAAGTAGTTGCAGGATTACAATTTGGAAGATTTCTCAGATTCAGCTTTGAACGACTAGAAACATCTCCAAAATGTTAGAGTTAAAGTCCTTCCATATGCACAAGATCAAGGCTGATGATGTCTTGATCTTCATCTTCACCAGTTATACAAATACAAAACACTTGGATAGAGGCCCAAAAATCTGATTTGATCCATTGATACCCAATGACAGAACCAAAAAGATACACTGTCAGGTTCACCATGAGCTAGAGCAGTAACATAATGTCACAACATCTTGTCTCACATTCCATCCTCATAGAGGCATACAATCACAAACTACTTGAAACCACAAACGATCTTGAAAAATAATTGTACTATTGCAGCAATAGATCCTAGAAGTATAACTCCCCATATCAAGGATAACTAGTGCTCTTTTTCCAGAAGCACGTGAATGGAAAACATAAGACTCATCTTCATGTCTTCAAGAGCTCACTCTTTGTTCAACACACCTGCTGAATGTAGTCACTTACTGCTTGAACCACAAGCAACTAGTACACCCATCAGACAGAAGCTCTCCCCCTATCTTTTATAAAAGATGCTCCAAGATCACCACAATATATCTCAAGACCAACCTCATGCTCATACAGTGAGAAGGTACCAAACTGCTCCACTACTTTCTAGAGTTACCACTTCTCCACAAGACTTCTGGCCTGAGTCAGACAACAACATAATAACCCCATAATCCATGACATTCTTTCCTCATCATTCTCCCATAAGATAAGTTAGAACACTTCTGGTTTAACTGGTGAATATTCACTTCCATATAACTCATCATAGTCCATATTCTTATGCAATGAACCACTCCAGTCTTGTACAATACCTTCACATCATACTCCAAGACAGTCCTTTTACCTCATCATTCTCCCGTATGACAAGATAGAATACTTCTTAGTCAGAATGTGAATCACGAGTTCCAAAACAGATCTTCAAGTCCTTCTCCAAGGAAAAATAAACCAGATGATACAGACACAACATTCAATGGTTCTTTATATGCCCACAACTGGGCTTACTACTGACTAGTAATCCAACTGAAGATCTTCAGAGACCACAGCTCCACCAGCTTGATCAAAAGCATCTCCAAAAGAAGGTAATCTTCCATAAGCAACTAAGGTCTTCTACCATAAGCTCCAATATATGAACAGAACTAGAACCTTCTTTGATCTTCAACCAACTACCCTTCTGCACAAGAGTAATTAGTTCCAAGCTCACTGCTTGGAATTACATTAGAGACCAACCAAATGCCACTGTTTGGTTAACTTAGTTTCTTTAAGAGCTCTAGAACATCTAAGCAAACTTGATCTTCATATCCTGCATGCACCAAGACTTAGACCTGTAACATCTACTTCTTCTTACAGCTCCTGCAAATTGAAGTTTCTTCTTGATGTCACAACATCTGATCAGACATCCTGTTGGAGATTCAAGCTTTCATTCTGCCACTTAGAATAACCTTCTCCATATTACAGAAAAAGAGTTCCATGTTCTCATAGACTTGATTAATGATATCAGGTTTGAGTAGACAACCTCTATTCTGCAATAGCTACCTTTGAAATGCATTTGCTCCAGAAAATTCCTTTTTAGAGAAACCAAACATGCGAAAGATTGATTCTTTAGAGAAGATTAGTCACAAGAGATCTTTACAGAAGGAATCCCATTTTCCTTAAGTAGTGACTTCTTTAGGAAGTCAATGATAACCCCCACTTATCCTTGACACGTACTGCACTACATTACTGATCCAAGATGATGAAATCTACAACTTTACTTCTTTAGACAAGTTTCTTGCCAGGAAACTTTCTAGACAAATTGCGTGTCTCTGTAGGTCCAAGCTGATGAAGAATGCAAACACACAAGTAAATGGTATCAAGATCATCAGCTACATCTCCTTGGCTCCAGAGAAACAAGATTTTGCATAATCTGATCATCTGAACTTTGAAGAAGATCAAACAAATCAAGGGCCAGATACTTGAGCAACATCAGATGAGATACATTGATCATTGACTAAGGATAATTCATTAAATATTTGTGAATAACACAAATAACAATGAATCTTAAATCCTTATAAAGAATCCTTATAGGATCATCTACTTGATAAACCATCTTAACATTATGGATAACCAATTAAATACTTTTGCATTCCATAAGTAAAAATTGATCTTAAATCCACACATCTTGTCAAGAAGACCATTTGTACTTCAGCAATACCAAAAGTATTCTTTAGCTAAAGGATCTTTAATGTTGAAACATCAGGGCTGACATCCTTGACCCAACCTCCCTATGACTTCCTCTACTTATAGAATCCCTGCAAGTCATGAGTGGTGAAAATAAATCACCTTCCACTATCTTCTCTAACACAGCCTTCAGCAACCTGCCATAGCCATATATCACATTGTATACAGTATGCACAATACTCTCTCAGGACTACCCGAGTTCTTTCATCAGAAAAATATGCAGCGAAACCACCAAAAGAACATCTTCAACATGCCCTAAGCAGATACACAGAATCCTTCATAAGCAGGAGTGAACACACACTTCTCCTTAACTCCATAAGCAGTAGCTCAAACATTTAGCAAGATCAGCAAATCAACTACCACTTCTCCTTGTTCAAGACACCAGAAAGTATGTCCCAAGATCTCATCCAGAACAGACAGGATGCCTGCTCTGATACCAATTGAAATTCTGGTATGCAGACCTCAGATGTCATGAGAACATTGATCTCTGCAAAGACAGAACAAGGACAGAACATGACCATTTAAAATTCCTTTAAGAATTAAAAATGTCATGACATCGGTTGTAACATCAGCAGACTGACAAAACTATTTATCTAACCATTTAAGTTGTGCAGAATTGTAAATGCTGAAAGATAAATAACACAATGAATTGTTAACCCAGTTCAGTGCAACATCACCTACATTTGGGGGCTACCAAGCCAGGAAGGAAATCCATTATTAGTAGAATTAATTTAGATCTAAACTCCCCAGTTTACAACCCCTCACTTAATCTCTACCCAATGCAATTTCTTCCAAGAACCCACTAGACAAGAGACACCTCTCACTCCCCACAATCACAACAGTGATAAACAATTCAATACAAAAAGGAATACTTTGGAAGACACTTTTCAAAGTCACAATACTTGATTTTGCTTAACAGCTTCAATCAAGAACAATACACTCTTGCTTAAAAGCTTTAAGTGAACAATTAATAATTGACCATTAACAAATAACAGTCTAAACATGTCTACCATGATGCATTCAAAGATACAAAGGGTGACTTACAAGGTCACAAAAAAAAGACTCTCAAAACCCTAAACCCTTATTTTACACTTAAGTTTTTCTTGTTGTGAGTGCTTCATTTCCCTTACTTCTGCGCCTCCTTAAATAGTAATGCAGACTGGGCTTGGGCTGGTCAAAAGTAACATAAATTAGGTTTAACCAAGTTAAACCACTTTCCATAATTCAAGGTGCTTTCAAATAGGTCATAGGCATTTCATGATAAGCTTAGCACTGCCTAGAATCTCGTTTGAGAACTAAGGAACCCTAACAGGTTTCCTGAAATCTAGCCTGAGCTTACTCATGCATTATAACAGAAAACCAACATGTGTCCTTGCTGTCAGCTACCTGATGTCATGACATTCAGTATGACATCCAATTCACTTTGTGCTAGCTAACTAAACTTACACTACACACGTATGTCATGTCATCAGTCAAGACATCTACACACACAGTAGCTACTACACCCACTCAACACACATGTTGTACTACCAAATCTGAGTCAACTACACTACGAATCACACATACTAACAGTATGAGTTTCCTGTCAATAACCAGTTACTCAGGATCAACTTTTTCACATAGAATTAAGCAGTCTGTTATGGATTTATGGATGTCATGACATCCAGGATGACATCCTGAAGCACACCAGTTCCACAACATAATACTATCACCTGTTAGCCTAGACTACAAATGTCACAGCATTTTGTGTAACATCTTGTGTTACTCCCCCTCAACTGATGCATACCACATCAGCCAAACACAACTTGCACAACACACAGACTCCCAGCAACCTGCAGACACACACAGTTCCACCAACAACTAGGATGCACCTAAGTTCCAACCAGGAACACACAAACATATTCATGACAGACAGATGTCACGACATCCTGTATAACATTGACTTGTGGTTACACCTAATTTTACCAAAATGCCTGCCAATTAAGTCAAACTCTAAATCTTCTGCATAATCTTCTTCATAACAGTAGAAACTAATATTTGATAGTTTCCTAAAAAGTCTCAAAGATCCTTTTTATGAAATCCAATTAAATCTGTACTTTGTTCCTAATCAATCTCTTTGACCTGCACATACTGATGAGGTACCTCTGTCAAAATAGCAGTTCCTGTTGTACCAGACAAGGATGTCATGACATTCAACATGACATCTTGATTAAAACACATGACAGCAGTTCTGCCATAACAGTAGATGTAGATGTTATGGCATCTTGCTTAACATCAGTGCAGAATCATGTTTTACCAAAATTTAGCCAATCATAGAACCATGGACAATCATAGAGTCATGAAACTAACAGATCTGACCTCTAATCTCCGACGAGCTGGTCGGAGAATACGACCGAAGCCCTAGCTCCGGCGTCTGGTCTGTTCTCTAATCAAAGCTGAGATGGTGTTGTTTCAGGTTTTGACCAGATGATTTGTCTTGGTGTGATTCGCTTGACTGTGCCATGTGGAAACATTGAATCCACATTATTAAATGAAACGGTTCGTTTCATGTGGTAAATTGAGTCTGGGTCAATTGGGCTTCAGTTGCTACTCACACCCTCCTTGTTTTTGGCCCAGCGGGCATTTGTTCCTGTTTTAGTTCAAACCTAGTTTACTGACCATACTCCCATGGTTTGCTTCCTTATTTTATTTCCATTTTATTTTCTATTTTCATTTTGATTAATTAAAAATAGTTTCCATCATCCAAAATACCCATAAAATTGTTTTCAATTATTTCAAGATCTCATTTAATTTTTCAAATTTTTTCTTTCTGATTTTATTTTATTTTTCTATTTTATTTAAAATTTTCAATTAGAAGGGTTTGATGGTGTTTACTTTATATGATCATGATTGTTTAGACTTCAAATCCTTATCCCCTATGATCATGGCTTCTCCCTCCCTTAGGTGAGGGATTGAGGCATCTTTGAGGGTGATTTTGAATGGCCATTGATCATTTTTTATTTTGACTTTGAGTTGACTTTTAGTGCCCCTCGATATATGCTCGATAAGATGGAACACCATTCATTCTTTAATTGTTTGGTGATGCCTTGAGATGGATATAACCATGAGACTTTGGCTTCTGTTTGCCCTTATACTTGGTTACTTTGTGCTTTTTATTTGAGATTTATTGAAAAATATTCTTATTTTTGATGAAGCTTGCAAGTCAAGTCATCTTAGAGGATGTTCATACAAACTTGTTTGACCTAGTTCCTTTGGGAAATGACTTCTATGGATCACATATGCACCTTATGAGCTTTGATGATTGTTTATAACATGATTAAGGTGTTGTTTCTTTGATTTTAGGTCATATACTTGTGTAACGTTTTTTACAAGTAACTTTGAAATCATGCTTCTCCCCTTGTCTTAGGTGTTGAGTTTGTGTTGAAACTTTGTTTCTTACACTTGCCATGATCTTGTTTGTGCTTGTATCTTGTTTCTAAACTTGATTTAAGGCTTTTCTATTGATGATCCACTTCTTCCCCGTGTGGTTTACCTCTTATTCAAGATGATTTGGCGTCCATATTTGCACTTTGAATTTGTCTTGAATAATGAATCACTTTTAGCACTTGTTTATTCATTTCTTTTGCATGACCATTGTTGGATGTTTGGTTGAGATGATTTTCATGTGCTTGCTGCCCAAGCTTCTTTCTCCCATCTTCTCTTTGATCATGGCCTTAGCCTTTGCTTTGTGTTTGGCATTTTGTGTAGGTGATTGATGTTTGAATGGTTGTAGGAGTTGTTACTTCTCCCATTTCATCTCACTCTTTTTGACTTGTTTAAGTCAATTTGTTTTGATCATTTGCCTTTGTTGCATCATTTGATCCTCATATCTCATCTTTGCATCTTTGCATATCATGATTGCATTTGCATTGACTTGTTTAAGTCAATTTTATCTCTTTCTTCATTTCATCTGCGATTGATTATGCTTTGTGTTTACTTGTGCTTCTTGCCATGATCCCTTAGGATTCCTAGTCCCTCTGTTTAAGATGAGAGTAGGAGAGACATTAGGTGTTCAATTCTTTGCATGATAACATTATGATATATTCTTCCCCTTTCAATCACAACCTTAGGATTACATTGCATGATAACATTAGGGTTGATCAGTTCCCCTTAGAGTTTGTATCTTTCTCTTCTCATCTCATAATATCTTAAGACATTTAATAAAGGATAATAAATGTTGTACGCTACGAGCCTTAAGTACTTGAGGAATGATAGTTGGGGGGCCTCCTCTCAATCTGTCTAGAGTGTTCAGTGTATGCCCTTTGGGCGATATGCGACGCATTCGCTCTCAAGTCATAGTCTTTAGTGCAACATGAGTTATAAACTTAACTCATTTCACTTCTTCATAAAAAACACAAAACAAAACATCAAACCTTTTTATCCTTCGGGATTATTTGAAAATCATCTTCAGAAAGAGTGTGTTAAGTCTTAGTTCTACCGCAAACAGGTAACGCCTAAGTCTCCAATGGTCGAGCAGTAATACACCTAACTGCTAGAACGAAGGTTTAACCCTACTCAGTTAAAATACTTGAACCAATCTATGGTCATGTTATCCCGAACTACGTTTGCTCTAATTTCTCATACCAGATGAGAATACGTAGGCACAAGACGGGGATGTCTTGGCGAGCAACCTTCCCCCCTTCACCCGTGGTTTCCCGAACTACGTTGACTCTAATTTTCCCATTGCACGAGGGAATACGTAGGCATAGAGCGGCGATGCTCTATCGAGTCTCTTTTCTTTTCTTTTGTCCCTATAAGCCAGCCTTTGATAGATTAACACCCTTTTAGATAGACAACAAGCGTGGGTCCCGTTGAGTACAATGGACGTTCATACCTTCCCCTTGCATAACCGACTCCCAAACCCAAGATTTGGTTGCGATTACCTGGTCTTTTCCCTTTTTTGTAGGTTTTCTATGATCTTTTCCTTTCCCTCTTTTGGGATAAATAACGAACGGTGGTGACTCTTCTATCTTTGTCGGCTCCCCTTTTCACAGTGATGCGACACTTTCCTGTCGAATACTGCACTACATCTAGGGCACAACATAACTTCTGAACTTTTCCTCTGACATCTATGAATAAAATCCAGCAAGTTTTCATCCCCTTTCAAGAAAGCTAACTTGTGGTGTTATTCATCAACCTCCATTGGAGACTCCTGCGAGATTTCTACCACATTCACCCCAATGTTGACATCCTCAGTGATGTCTAAATTTTGAAAAGCTAATCGAAGGCCCTCAGCAACCTTATCCATTCTTATAAAACCCTTAGCGGTTTCTTCTGTTACCAACATCAATCTGGAGTCTTCCATATTTCCCATTTCGAGATCCTCAATGATCTTCATGTCGAAGCTCTCATTAGCCTTAATTGCCATGTTTTCAACCAACTCCTGGTTCAAGTTATTAGTAATGTGAACCATTACTGCACCATTGACGAAGTCCATAGTGACTTCGACCATGTGAAATTCTTCTGGCTCTGTATAGTGAGCATCGATCACTTTCACTATTTTGACATCTAGGTTCATCTGACCCTTTAACCTCTCACCAAACTTCAGTCTTCCCTCCTGAATTGCATTATGCACCAGATCCCTAAAAAGAAAATATTGTGAGGTTTTATGACCCAAACAATTATGGTACTTACAAAAGCCTTTTTTCTTTCTTTGTTCTAGAGGAGGCATTTTAGCACCAGCAGGTACAATCATTTTCCCATCCATAACTAACAAATCAAAGATTTCGTCATATTTTGTGACGTCGAAAGTGTATGTTTTCTTAAGGAACCTATCGTTAGTTTCGGGTCTTTCCCATTCGAGGGCATTAGCATCCTACAGGAGTAAGGAGAGCCTCTTTTTAGTTCAGCAAGATCAATTTTGTTCTCGTCGAAACCTAGGTAATCAGCATATGGCCTTTCGTCTTCTTCGTTAAAATTGACAAAGGCCACCCTTTTATTTTTATTAGCCCTAACTTTTTCTTCTTATAAGCGTTCTAATTGTCGAACTCTATCGGCCAATTGGTCCATATCCCTTAAATATTGGGTATCCAACTTCTTTTAAATTGAATTGTCAAGGCCATCAGCGGCCATTTCGACCAACTCATGTTCTGGAACTTGTGTAAAACACCTAGCTTTGAGAAGTCGAAACCGGTTCAAATATTCCTTGATAGGTACAATAACCTTTCTTTTTATAGTAGCCAATTATTTTAAACTTATTTTCATTTGTCCCATGTAAAATTGTTCATGGAATAGATGCTCTAACTGGGTCCAGTCATGGATCGAGTTGAGAGGTAATATGGTGAACCAAGTGAAAGCGTTTTTGGTCAAAGAACTAGGGAAATATTTTACCCTAAGACTCTCATCATTAGCAATTTCCCCTGCCTCAATCAGATATCTGGCCACATGTTTGACAGTAGACACAATAGTGTCTCCTGAGAACTTAGTGAATTTAGGGACCTTAGTCCTTTGAGGTAACTCCGACTGGAGTATATATTCAACCAAAGGCGACGTATAGTTTGGCCTTTGCAAGCCAATATTTACTCCATTTCGTGCCATAATCCTTTCGACCATGGCAGCCAAGTTGTTATCCGCGGTTGCATTATTACGCCGGACTTATTGTACGACATTATCCGCATTTTGGTTTCTGTTAACCATCACTACCCTTGGAGGTTCCTCTCTGGGAACTTGGAACTGATTTCTAGGAGGTTCGACTATCCCGTGATTAACATTATTTTCCTGGGATACGTTCCCTGGGTGTTGTTGGGATTGGTTAATAGTGAGGTCCTCTTCGAAGGCTAATCCCTGGTTTTGACTCACATGTTCCCTTTGTGGGTGTCGAGGAGGATTCGGTATCCCAAGAAAATCAACTAAACGCGTCATTTGTGCTGCCAGTTATTGGTTAGTTTGGGTAGTATTTTGGATAAGGGGCTGAAATATTTCTCCCATAGTTTGGGACATCATTTGTACCATCTGTTGGTTACTTTCATCCATTTGTTGCCTCAAATAAGAGGCATAACCAATTGTTAGGCTCTGTGTTGGGATAGAGTATCCTACATTTTAGTTATTTCAACCCACATTCATTCTAGATGCTGACCCCTGTAATGGCGAAGTTATCACCTGTTCGGCGTGTACAGGAGGGGCGTTATGGAGGCTTGCCATTACTGATTTTGGCATACCATATGGTGGATCTCACGACAAAGGCATCGAAAACCCTAGTGGAGGAATATTCCTATATGTGGAAGTTCCTACTGGAGGTGGGGTATATGGAGGGCCCCTTGGCCCAATGTATGTCAAAATTCGTTGCGTATGAGTAATCGAATGCGTAAGCATCAATGTCCCCATAGTTGGAACCGCTTCAGAAACAGAAAAAGAACCCGCTTGCCCTTTGTCGCTACCGCGAAAATAAGGTGCCGGCAAAACAGAAGAGTCGCCACCTTTCGTTATTTATCCCTCGGAACGGGAAAGGAAACGATCGGAAAAAACCTGACGAAAAGGTATAAGACAAGGTCATCGCAACCGTTGTCTGGGTTCGGGAGTCGGTTACGCAAGGGGAAGGTATTAGCACCCCTCACGTCCGTCGTACTCGACGGGATCCACGCTTGTTGTGTTTACTGGACGAGTTGGTTTATCTATCTACCTATCAAGGCCGGCTAAAAAAGAAAAGAAAAATGACTCGGCAAAGCGTCGCGCTTTATGCCTACGTATTCTCATCAGAGAATAAGAAATCAGAGTCAACGTAGTTCGACCTACTACGGGTTACGGGGAAGGTGGCTCGCCAATACGTCAGTATTGTGCCTACGTACTCTCAACAGGCTTGAGAGATCAGAGCTTACGTAGTTCAGGATAATACGGATTACGGGGATTCAGATTCATCTGTTTTATCGAGTAGGGTTAAACAGCAGTTCCAGCAGTTAGGGACAAAGCCTGTTTGCGTTGGCGCTGAAGTTTAACGACACTCTTTTCTTCAGAAAAGCTTCCTTTGAATTATGGGCCCACGGGGCAAAAGGTTTGAAGTTGGTTTTCTGTCTTTTACGAAAGAAGTGTTTTTTATTGCGCTTGCAATTTCAATCGCACTAAAGACTATGACCTGAGAGTGAATGCGTCGCATGTCACCCAAAGGGTACCATACTAAACATCCAGACTATTGAAAAGAAGCTCTTTAACAATCCTTTCTCAGATAGCTTAAGGCTCGTGACGTACGAAAGAAATCATTCATGATTACTGTATCTTAAGCTGTTTTGAGATGAGAAGAGAACAGGCTCAACTAAAGGGAGACTATCAAGTCCTACTGTTGTCATGCCAAGGATTCATCCTATAGTTGAAGTTTGAAACTGGAAACTCCTAGAAGTTATCATGCATAGGTGTCAACCTAAAGTTCTATCATCACTTCCTTATCAAAGGAAGTGAGAGTCCTAAGGGGATCATGTCAATGATAAACAGAAACAGATAAAGCATCAGCTTAAACAGTAAACAGATATACGACTGTAAAATGCATGCAATGCAAGTGAGGGAGGAAATGTGTGTGGGGCAGCAGCCTCCACAAGCTCATCTCAACCTCAAGCCAGATATGAATAACTGCAATCATACAGAAGAAATAACATCATGCTATCAAGCAGAATATAAGAGACTGTAATCATACAGAAGAAAATGGAATGCTGTCAAGCAAAATAAACCACATGGGCAAGGGAGCTGGGCTCTACCGAATACCCACAAGCAAAGCCATACAGTAACAATACAAGCAGAGGGAGCAACTCAACCTCTAGTGAAATCATGCTCCTAGATTAAAGTCAGTCTAGATATGAACTTATTCTAATGCATCAAGCAAGTCAAACAAGGCACATCAGCACAGAAAAGAAAACAGACAAGAAAGCAGATCAACAACTCCCTCTTCCAATTCCAAGCTTCAGCTCTTCTAACAGCAATTCAGTCTTCATACTTCAATCACCCTTCAAGGCTATCAGCTTCCATGACAGGTATCAACTTGCTCCTAAGGTTTCAATCCATCAACATAAGTTTCAACTTATTCTCTCTTCTCTAAGCTTCAGCTCTTCAGTCAATTCCACCCTCAGGCTTCACTCTTAACTACAAGTATCAACTTGAGTCCTTCAGGCTCTCAATGCATCAGTGTAAGTGTCAACTTATCCTTTATTCCTCAAGCCTCAGCTCTTTACTCAATCTCAATTGAATCCTCTTCATAAGTATCAACTTAGTCTTCAAGCTTCAGCTCTCTTTGCTTTACCAGTATCAACTTGGTCTTCTTCTCCTACAAGCTTCAGCTTCTCAGGGTAATCCTCAATCATATGGGAGTGTCAACTTCATCCTTCAATTCTTTCTCAAGCCTCAGCTCTTCACTCAATCTCTATTGGGTCTTCAAGTATCAACTTGATCTTTTTGCTCTTCAAGCTTCAGCTGCAATGGCAATGCTCAAGGAATCATCCTCTTCCACACTCTTAAATGAAGTCCTCATCTTTAAACTCAAGCCCAACATCTTTCAAGATACTCAGCCCAGAAGATAATTGATTTAACAGGAGGAGTGGAAATGATAAACAGCTTACTGACAACCAAAGGAAGCCTGTAAGGGTTCATCATTATGAGAGACTGGTTCCCTCAAAGTTCTACTTCCCAGATAAAGCCACTCATCCCTCCAAAGGAGGGATATGAATATCTTAGAAGGACTTTTAGTCATTGGTAGGAATGGAAGCACAAGATGCTTTCCATATTTGTGAAAGAAATCATTCTAACTATAAGGCTCTCCCTATGTCCTCTATCTCCTAAATCTTCATCAGACACCTTCAGGCACAGACAACTCCTAGCTCCAAGCAACTTCAAGCAACTTCAAGCATCCTCACCTTGTCTTCAACTTGTCTTCAATCTCAACCAAAGTCAAACCAAGCAAAAACCCCTAATCTAAGGGGACTAAGGAAGTTAAACTAGTTGAATTAGTAAGTTAGGATCACCTAAAACCTAGTACTAAAGTTAGTCCTAACTAAAATACTAAAATCAATTGTAAAATCCTACAAAAATATCTATGGGAACCTAGGTCAATCATGACTCTACCACATTAATTTCAGAGATCAAATCATCAAATTGGACCTAGAAATAAATCCTACATTATAAGGTATCAAACATAAACCCTAAATCGAAGCACCTAAATATCAATCTAGAAACCAGACCTATTTTCATCACAAAAATGTGAGAAACATTTTATGGTATCATACATGTCTAACCTAATCATACACAAAAAATTAGCCCAAGAATCATCACCAACTAATCACACAAAATTCCACAAAAATATGTATCAAACATAACCATTTTAATATCAATTAAAATGTAAAATTCCAATTAAATCAGAAAATACATGAAATGAAAATATTTTTTCTCTAAAAAATACTAGACTCAATCATGAGTAAAATGCAAAAAGAATGGTATTAATTGGATTAATTTTAAATTTTATATGAATTTAACAAGAACCATGAACAAAATGAAAATTAAAAGAAAATCAAATTAAAATAATAACACGCGCGGTGTGGATAGCAACGAAACACAGTTCAAACCATGGGTTGGACCATCAGGGGGGTATGGATAGCACTTAGTTCACTAAGCCCAAAACACTGAATAAATGAAACAGTGCGTTTCATTATCAAAATTCCTTCACAACTTCAAATTAAAACATGGCCATTGGATTGCTTCCTCAGTCAAAGTCTAACCATCATCCAACGGTATCCTCATCATCTTCTACCTTTTCAAACCTCTGCAACTCGCGCCCAGCTCCGGCCACCACCGGTGGTGCTCCGGTCACCATCCTCAACCCTAATTCTCTCTAGAGGACTCCATTGCAAATGGTTAAAACATGAATCTTGTCCCAAATCTTGTCACGAGTTCAACCCTACCCTTAGCTTCCTCTGAAACCTCAAGATTCACCATATTTAATTCTCAACCGAAAATGGTAATTCACCTATTTTGTCACTAATTCTCAAATTAACTATCTGAAATTCATCCTACACCATTATACAATGAATCTAACACCTTAATTCACTTTAATTCTACCTAAATCATGCTAGAGGAAGAAAGTTACCAACCTGAAAATATTGGATGAACAGACGCACTAAACCTCCAATTCAAGCTCTCCAATCTTGCAGACATGATCAATGAACCTTCTTCTTGCTTCTGTATGCAAAAGAACCAGTTGAAAGTGCTTGAATCTTGAAATCTGATGGTGAGTTGCAGGTGGAAAATTCTGACTTCAAGAGCACCAATTAGCCACGAATCCTTCTTGATTATGATCTGGAATCACTCCTTGGCATCCATGGAAGAAGTTTCAATCAAGAAAATGGATGGAGAGTGAAGAATTCGGTGAAACCGATTGCACTTGCAAGCTATGAAGTTTCAATCTCAATCTATGCTCTCTCCTTCAATCATCACCAACCTTTGCATTGGATCAACTCTATTCAATATATAGATGATGTTTGGATGATCTAGAACCCTCTAGATCCTTCTAATGAGAGTTTCCACTTCTCATGTCATGAGATTTTCACTCACTTATCATGACATGCCTAATTCTGTTTTGCAGCTTGAAAACCATCCCAATCTCTTTCAATTTCTCCCCTAGTGACATTTTGAAAGTGATTAGCTTGCAAAGGGCCTTGCTCATGCCTTGATTTTATGTTTTGCACATGTTACTTAATATGCAAGTAACCACTTTCCAAAGCAAGTCCACAAATTGAATCTCAACTCAAAAATTTGGCTAAACCAATGTTTTTAAAATGTTTTCTAGAGTCAAAATGATATATTACATGCCATGGTTTGGATGTGTAGGTTGAAAATATCAATTTCCAACTTTGGTTTATTTAACTTATGCCCTTATTTTAGGTCATTTTTGCAACTTGGAGCTACAAGCCTTTCCATCATCTCATGACCTCTTTCCAAGCCTTAAAACATAATTTTGAACAAGTTTGATGTTGAACATTTCTCCATTTGAAGCTTGGAAATAGGAGTTATGGCTTTATAGTTGAAATGACCTGTAATCTCCAAATGACCAAAATGCCCTTGACTTGTCAAAGCCATAACTTGAGTTCTACAAACCCTATCAAGGACTTATAGTACTATATAGAAAGCTAAGAAGATGAGGAACAACATTCATATTGACCAAAAGTTCATAGGAATCATCCTTCTAGGGCAAACGTTTGATGCAAGTTGGGTAACTTTCAAGGCCCCAGATTCACATACCTCAGATGACCTGTAACTTGTCAAAGTCATAACTTGAGTTCTATAAATCCTATCAAGGACTTCTATTACTAAAATTAAATCTAAGAGCAATCTCTACAACATTCATGTTGGGGGAAAGATGAGATGGCAATCACATCTTGGGCTAAACTGCCTTGAAGATAGGGGTCAAACTAGGGCATTTTACACTGTCAAGCCTTAGAAACCCTAGCTTGAAACTTCTCAAACTCTTCAATCATGATGAGTTAACCTTGGAATCATCCTTATAGCATCTCAATGCATCAATCCATGATCACATGGCTCTTGGTTTAGGTCTCAACCCTCTCCAAATCATCAGTTGACCTAGGGTTGACCTAGTCAAACCCTAATTACACCACTCATGGCTGAGGCTTCTTAATCTTGCACAATGACCTCTCTAGGCTTCATGATGGATTTCAAGGCATCTCATAAGCTCTCTCAAGGCTTCAAGTCCACATTCTTGGCTTCAGAATCATCTGAGGAGCTCCCATAACTCTCAAGTTAGGAGGCATACACTCTTGGTTTCAACCACTCTCTTTGAGGATCTTTTGACTTCTCTGACAAAGATTTCTACCCTTGAACACTTGAATAACCTTCTTAGCTAGCTTAAAACTATTGTATAGCTCTTGGTTGGTAATCATACCTCTTGATATCCTGCATACATGTCAATGAAATGCAAATGATAATGCTAATGTGAATGAAATGAAACACAAGCTAGGTAAAGAAAAGTTGGGCAAATTTTGGGGTGCAACAGCTGCCCCTATTCAAACGGCTTGAACCTGACTGGGTGAGAAGCAAACGACTCTCAACCAATCAAGGTGCGAGACGGTTGAATACCGACAAACCCGGAAATTTGCCAACTGCACAAGTACACGGTACTCTGATGGGAACAAATCTTCGAAAACTGAAATATTAGCTGCACGACAACTAGCTGGGGAATTGGTCACACGGTAACCGGTAATACATGGTCGATCATGCCGTCAGGCACCAAGATTCCTCGGGACTTGTCAGGTCAACCATCAAGTTAATCATGCCATCGGGCATTCAAAGAGAACTTTCGGGCATCAGCCGGACTTTGTTAGTAAGTCGGGAATAGAATTCTCAGTCAATCATGAACCAAATAGGGATATCCAAACTTCTGCCATCAGGCGCTCTGCATCAGCTGAGAGAACTGCTTCGTCAATACGGTTGGACTTTAATCATCAAGTCTTCGAGGGAAGTCTCAACTTCGTTGTTCAGAAACCTGCTGGGGATGACGCATCTTCGCTGGGGATTCTGGAGAACTATCAAGTAACTCTGCTTCGTGGATCCGGAAATCATTCTGGGTGAGTCAACTCTGCTGAGGGAATCAAGAATCATCTTGAACAAATAACTCCGTGGGGATTTCAAGAATCATCCTGAACCAATAACTATGCTGGAGATTTCAGGAATCATCCTGAGCAAACGCTCTGCCGGGGACTCTAAGCATCAACTTGAGTAACCCACTCTGGCCATTTCACTGGGGATTTTAAGAATCATCTTAAGCAGACGACTTCGCTGGGGAGAATTCAAGAATCATCTTGAGCAAGCGACTCTGCGGAGGAACACCTGCAAAACAAGAATGGTAACGACCTAGCTCATGTTTCATATGCATATGATCGACAATGGCGCAATGCTCCACACAGTGGAAATGCTATGCGTTTATGATAAATGCTATGCAATCATGCAAAATGCTACGACCCCGTCAGCAAAATAAATGCTGAAGGGAGAATCCTCCTGTCAAGGAGAAAGAACCGCTCTGGTGGAGGAAGGACTCATCCTGCCAAGGAGAAGAGATCACGCCAATCTCAATCGGACTCCGCACGGGGAAACAAACTTCAGTTGACTGCTGCAGGGGAACGAAGCTCTACAAGAACCTGGACCTGCTGAGGGAAGCGATGTCAATCGCAGAAATAAGCTGCACGACATTCACAGCCAGTTCCCTGGAGATAACGACTCCGGCGGGGAAATACAGCATCAGCTATTCAACACTCTACTGGGGAAGACCAATCATGGCCTGAACTGTTTTCCAAGGACTCGGCTCTCTTGGGATTCTGCAAACTCGGCTGGGGAAGGAGAAATCATCCTGCTTCCTAGGGAGAGTACGACTCTGCGGGGAATCTCAATTCTGCTGGAGACTTCAGTCTGGAACTATCAATTGCTGCACACTTCAGTGAACGACTCAGCTGGGGAGATGACGACCCTTCGGGATACATCTGATTGGGGAGAGAATCTTCTCGGCTTGGGGAAAACATATCAATGCTTACGATTTCATGTTCGGACTCTGCGGGGAGAGTCTGCTGAACTTTGCTGGAGAAGGAGGAATCATCCTGCTTGGGGACGCATACGACGTACTGTCTGGAATATGCTACACCTGTAACAACACAAACAAACAGACAAGATACCCTTCTCAAAGGGACCTATCAAGGTTATTATCCCGTGACAATGTTCGAGTAATTCATTGTTTCAACAATCAGTGGCCTAGGCCAGTAAGTTTATGTATGCGCATTTTGTCAAAAACATCGGCGTTCTTTTTCGCAAACAAAACAGATAAATGCTAAACAGACAAACAAAATTGCTGAATAGTATACATTTTATTGATAACGAACCCGTGAATGGGTAAAAATGTTTTACAACAGATGCAAGCTCCTGGAATGAGGAGGCCGCGCAAAAATAAAAACATAAATATACATCAGTATATACACAAATGTCGGCAACGAGGCGTAGACGAACACCATGAGTTGATCCCTCTATGACCCACTTGACTTCGATACTTCTCTGACGCTTCAGCTTCAGAAGAGATTGATTCAGATAAACGGCTCTCAGGTCTTCTAAACCACTAAATAATGAAAGTCCACCCGCGGAACGCAGCCATTTGTTTTTTTAAATCCCTAACTTTTGCGTGAACCGCCCTTTGCGGGTTTTCAGTTCACCGGGATACCCTTTTTTTCCAAAGTCGCCCTTCCAGGTTTTCGACTTTGCGGGTGTACATTCTTTTCAATCTATATCCCTAATTTTTGCCCGAACCCTTTTCCTTTTTTATGGTTCTCCAGGATGCCCCATTTTTGCCTGGATATTCTTTTTCTTTCCAGCGGGTCATTTTTAAGCAAAGTATTTTTTAACTGCGTCTGCGTTCATCGGGGATGCAAAATCTTCACCATCCATTGTGGATAACAACAAGGCTCCTCCCGAGAAGACCTTGCTGACGACGTACGGACCTTCGTAATTGGGAGTCCACTTGCCCCGGTGATCGGAGTGTGGAGGAAGAATCTTCTTCAGGACGAGATCACCCATCTGAAAGCTTCTAGGACGCCCCTTCTTATCATAAGCTTTCTTCATTCGGCTTTGGTACAGACGACCATATGCAATCGATGCTAACCTCTTCTCGTCCATCAGGCTGAGTTGGTTCAGTCGGTTCTTAATCCATTCTGCCTCGTCGAGTTTCGTGTCAACCAAAACTCGCAAAGAAGGGATCTCCACTTCTAACGGTAAGACAGCCTCCATACCGTACACTAAGGAGAAAGGAGTTGCCCCGGTTGATGTACGTACCGTCGTACGATAACCGTGCAATGCGAATGGCAGTATCTCGTGCCAATCTTTGTAGGTCACAACCATCTTCTGAACAATATTCTTTATGTTCTTATTGGCCGCTTCAACAACGCCATTCATCTTTGGCCAGTAAGGAGATGAGTTATTGTGTTCAATCTTGAAACTCTGGCACAGCACCTTCATCATCTTGTTATTCAAATTCGAACCATTATCAGTAATGATCCGTTCGGGAATTCCGTAACGACAGATGATATCCCTCTTTATGAATTTAGCCACCACCTGCTTGGTCACATTAGCATATGAGGCTGCCTCCACCCACTTGGTGAAGTAGTCAATAGCTACTAGAATGAAGCGATGATCGTTAGATGCAGTGGGCTCGATCTTGCCTATCATGTCGATGCCCCACATGGAGAACGACCACGGGGAGGACATGACATTTAACGGGCACGGAGGCACATGAACTTTATCAGCATAAATCTGGCATTTATGACATCTCTTCGCGAATTTAAAGCAATCTGATTCCATCGTCAGCCAGTAGTATCCTGCTCTCAGGATCTTTCTCGTCATAGCATGCCCGCCGGCGTGCGTACCAAATGTGCCTTCATGGACTTCTTCCATGAGCATACTCGCTTCTTTCTCATCTACACATTTGAGTAGCACGAGATCGTGGTTTCTTTTATACAAAACTCCATCAGGATTGAGATAAAAATTTCCAGATAGCCTCCTTAGAGTCTTTTTATCCTGTGTCGAGGCTCCCTCAGGATACTCCTTAGTCATAAGGAAAGTCTGGATATCGTGGAACCATGGCTTGCTGTCGGCGGCTTCCTCGATCGCAAAGACGAATGCGGGTCTATCAAGACGAGAAAGGACAATTCTTGGAGCTTCATTCCAAAAATTGACTTTATACATCGAAGCCAACGTGGCTAAGGCATCAGCCATCTGGTTCTCAACCCTGGGCACATGATGGAGTTCCACTCGATCAATGAACGGAAGCAGCCTTCTGGCATAGTTCATGTACGGCACCAAATTCGATTGACGAGTCTCCCACTCCCCTTTAATCTGGTTAATCACAAGCGCCGAGTCACCATATACGTCTAGGTTCTTGATTCTCAAATCAATTGCCTCTTCTAGACCCATGATGCATGCTTCGTACTCCGCTTCGTTATTGGTGACTGGAAACGTCAGTCTCGCAGTGAACGGGATGTGGGATCCGTGGGGAGTCGTGATGATCACCCCAATGCCACTTCCATAGGAATTAACCGCCCCGTCAAATATCAATTTCCACTGGGATTTCCTATCTGGCCCCTCGTCGGGCAACGGTTCTTCGCAATCTTTCGCTTTGAGAAACATGATATCCTCATCAGGGAATTCAAATTTCATCGACTGGTAATCCTCAATCGGCTGATCGGCCAGGTATTCAGACAATACGCTGCCCTTGATGGCCTTCTGGGAAACGTACTGAATGTCATATTCCGTCAACACCATTTGCCATCTGGCAATCCTGCCCGAAAGCGCTTGCTTCTCGAAGACGTACTTGATCAGATCCATCTTCGAAATTAGCATGGTGGTGTGATTGAGCATGTACTGTCGTAAACGTTTGGCAGCCCAGGCTAGTGCACAACACGTCTTCTCCAGCATCGAGTAGCGAGATTCACAGTCTGTGAACTTTTTACTCAAGTAGTAAATGACATGCTCCTTTCTGCCCGTCTCGTCGTGCTGACCGAGAACACACCCCATACTATTCTCAAGAACTGTCAAGTACATGATTAATGGCCGTCTGGCCACTGGGGGTATCAAGATCGGAGGTTCCTGTAGATACTGCTTTATCTTATCGAATGCCTTCTGGAAATCCTCGTTCCAGATAATCGCCTGATCTTTCTTTAACAGTTTGAACATCGGTTCACACGTGGCCGTGAGCTGAGAAATAAACCTTGCAATGTAGTTTATTCTGCCCAGGAAACCACGAACTTCGTTTTCTGTTTTTGGCACTAGCATTTCTTGTATCGCTTTAATCTTCGCAGGATCAACCTCGATGCCTCTTTCGCTCACGATAAACCCCAGTAACTTTCCGGACCATACTCCAAAAGTACACTTGTTAGGATTCAGCCTCAACCTGAACTTCCTAAGCCTCTCAAAAAGCTTCAGCAAATTGACTAGATGTCCCTCCTCCGTTTGGGACTTCGCAATCATGTCATCAACATAGACTTCAATCTCATGATGAATCATGTCATGAAACAAAGTAACCATTGCTCGTTGGTAAGTGGCCCCTGCGTTCTTCAGACCGAAAGGCATTACCTTGTAGCAGAATGTTCCCCAAGGAGTGATAAACGTCGTTTTGTCCATGTCCTCCGGGGCCATCTTGATCTGGTTGTAGCCGGAGAATCCATCCATGAACGAAAACACAGAGAACTGAGTTGTATTGTCGACCAACACATCAATATGGGGCAGCGGGAAATCATCTTTAGGGCTCGCCCTATTCAAATCCCGATAATCGACGCACATTCGTACCTTACCGTCCTTCTTCGGTACAGGCACTATGTTGGCGACCCACGGAGGGTAAGTAGTGACCGTTAAGAAGCCAGCATCAAGCTGTTTCTGCACTTCTTCTTTGATCTTAACGGCCATATCTGGTCGCGTCCTCCTAAGCTTCTGCTTAACGGGAGGACAATCTTCTCACAACGGCAAGTGGTGGACCACGATGTCAGTATCAAGTCTGGGCATATCTTCGTATGACCAAGCAAAGATGTCACTATACTCTCTTAGCATCTCGACCAATCTCTGCTTGACATCACTCTGCAATACAGCCCCTATCCTGACGTTTCTGACGAGTTCTTCAGAACCCAAATTCACAATCTCGATCTCCTCTTCATGAGGTAGAGTAACTTTCTCCTCTTGTTTCAACAAGCGGGCCAACTCTTCAGGAAGGTCTTCGTCTTCATCAATCTCTTCTTCGGCTTGATAGATCGGGAAATCGAAATCGAAGTGAGTCGTAGAAGGTCCAGAGTCGATGTCATCTGATATGTGGATCCTGCAATAGCAAGGGTTAAGCTTAAAACAAGGATATGCAGGTTAGCACAAACCTCATTGCCATTTTATTGTTTTTCAAAACAAATATAAAACAGGAATAACAGAGATCACAATATTTGAATACGAAGAAAAACGCCTTTTGATTTATTGGAAAAATGCATGTACATAATCAAACGAGGCCCTGACAATAAAACCACTATGCCCCGGGTAGGACATAGGGTTGTACAATGATTGGAAAAAGTAAATCATTACTCTTCGCTTGTCATCTGGATGATATCCTTGACGGACCAATTGTTGAGGCCCTCGCCTGGCTTGCTTGGATGGATCCAAGAGTCGAGGACACAGTCGCTATCTCCGCTATCTTCAGACACCGCGTTGACGCTTTCAAATATCACCCCGCCACTGGTAAACTGGATCGGCCCTTTACCTCGAGACGCACTGCTAGAAGAGGATGCTTCAGCTCCAGGAGAATATCCCAACCCAAACTTGTCTTGCTTGTTAGGTATCTCCAAAATTCTCCCCCTGCCTGGGGCAGATCCGGCTTGAACAACAGCTCGGGCTTCCTTGAAGGAAGAGAGAGTCATCTCTGGCTTCTCAGTGACTACAGGAGCTACGTCCTTGACTTTAACAGCTTCGAACGCTTGGCATAGGGTTTCGTGGATTTCCCCATCCATCTCAACATACTTGAAGGACGACAAATGGCTCACCATTATATCTTCCTCGCCACATACGGTCACGGTGCAACGTGGAGGTCACGGCACATGCAACATGGATCCATGGCCGGCCCAAGAGATAGCTGTAGGCAGGCATGATGTCCATAATATAAAAGATCGCGTCGAACGTTTTCGGCCAGACTTGGATTGGCAGGGTCACCTCCCCGAAAACATGGCGTTTGGTTCCATCGAATGCCTTCACAACCAGATCATTGGGTGTGCAAATCACTCCTCGAGTATCTAACTTCATTAATGCCTTCTTCGGAAGAACATTGAGCGACAACCCCGTGTCCACCAACATGTGCGACATAATCGTTCCTCTGCACTCTATCGAGATGTGCAGGGCGCTATTGTGGTTCCTCCCCTTCGGCGTCAGCTCTAGGTCAGTGAACCCCAACCTATTTCCAGCATTTAGGTGGGCTACGACCTCTTCTAGATGGTTTACCGATATTTCCTGCGGTACATATGCGGCGTTCAACACCTTCAGCAGCGCGTTGCAGTGTGCCTCAGAACACAACAACAGGTTCAGGATGGAAATCTTCGAGGGTGTCTGATGGAGATGATCCACAATCTTGTAGTCACTCTTTTTAATCAACCTCATAAATTCCTCGGCGTCTTTAACGAGTAAGTCTTTGTCTACCCCCCGAGGGATCTCTTCGACGACTTTACTTTTACCTTTATCAGTTGCATCAGCTCTGTCCGCTTTATCCGCCACGATCTCAGGTGGTGCAAACACTCTTCCGCTGCGAGTAATACCACTAATTCCCGCAAGGTTCTCCACAGACGACCCAAACGGTTCTAGCTCCAACTTTTGTCCATTGCAGTAGACTTCAGCCCCATAATGCCATGGGACAACATTAGTGCTTTCGAACGGTATTGGCCCAGCTTTGGTGATGGTAATTGTGGGCGGTCTGGGTGCAGAAATAGTTATCGTCTGGCGAGGGATGGTGATTGTGGCAACCTCATCATCTTGCTTCAGCATTACCTCTCCCGATCCGCTTTCGGCCCTCCGGCTAAACTGTAAAATCCCTTCAGTCATCAGACTTTGAATTCCCTCTAACAACTATTCACATCCATCAGGACTTGTCGCACAACCCATACACAGCTCTCCGCATCCTGGAAAGAAACCTCTTTTCATCAGCTTAGCTTTAACGAAGCTCAGCGGTGTCTTCAGATCTCTGACGTCAGTCAATAAATCCAAACTCTTGTCTTCGATAATGGCGTTTACCCCACCTCCCCTATGATTCGGCATACGGTTCTTCGTGACGTTTGGCACATTATCTGAGAAGTTGATGATCTTAGCGTCCACCATGTCCTGCACCTTATGCTTGAAGGCTTTGCAATTCTCTATTATGTGGCCTGGTGCCCCTGAGTGAAACTCACAAGTTGCAGTCGCGTCATAACCTGGCGGAGGTGCCCCTGTCAAGGGAGCCAAGGTTCTCTTCTGGATCAATTGTAGCTGAAGCAAAGTCTGTAACAGTTGCGCGTACGACATGGGCGGTGTCTCGAGGTGACGGCTCGACAGAGGTGCCCGGTTCTGATACTTTATGTACCCTTGTTGATTCGGATGCTGCTGCTGCTGCTGCTAGGGCTGTTGAACTGCCGGGATAGTTATGCTGGCCACCTGCTGGTGAGGACCTTTACCCTTCCTTCGAGCGTTGGTCACGACGCTCGTTTCTCCTTCCCTTCTTTTGCCACTATAAGGTTTCTTTCCTCCTCCTCCAGCTGAGGATGACTCACCTTGAATTTTCCCTAGTTTGATCCCATTTTCAATGTGCTCACCCGTGATAATGAGATCCGAGAAGGTCCCAGACATACCGCTGACCAATTTCTCATAGTAAACCCCTAGAAGAGTGGCTACGAACATTTGCACAAGCTCACGTTCAACCATCGGCGGCTGAACCCTGGTTGCCAACTCACGTCACCGTTGGGCGTATTCCTTAAACCCTTCATTGTTCCTTTGCGACAGATTCTACAGTTGGACTCGGTTCGGGGCCAAGTCGCTATTGTATTGGTAGTGGTGTACAAATGCTTCAGCAAGGTCCTTCCACGTGCGCACGCTGGTAGGCTCCAGACTCATGTACCATTCGAGGGAGGGTCCGGATAGACTGTCCTGAAAGAAGTGCATCAGCAACTTCTCGTCCTTAGAATGAGCTGACATTTTCCTGTAATATGATCTCAGGTGGACACGAGGGCAAGTGGTGCCCTTGTACTTTTCAAAGTCAGGTACCTTGAACTTTGGAGGCACCTTGAAATCAGCAATCAGTCCCAACTTGGACATATCAACGCCCAGGGTGCTCTGGTTCTCGATATTTCTCATCTTATCCTCGAGTGCCTTGAACCTTAGACGTGCTTCAGCAGTCAGCTCCCCTTCAGCACCTCTCTGAGAGAACACATCGTCCTAACGGTCTTCTAACCACGGCTGAGGCCCATACAGATTCCCAACACCTGCATTGCCGTTTGTTGCACCCCAAAATTTGACCAACATTTATTTACCCATCAAGAGTTGTATGGGACTTTGAAGCTATCCAAGAGGGTTATTCAAAGGTTCAAAGATTGATATCTTTGTTAGAGAACTCAGAAGATCCTCAGAGAGATTGGTTGAAACCAAGGTTGTGTGCCTCATAGCTTGAGAGTTGTGGGAGCTCCTCAGATGATTCTGAGACCATGAGGATAGACTTGAAGCTTTGAGAAAGCTTATGATATGTCTTGAAAGCCATCATGAAGCCCAGAGAGGTCATTGTACAAGAATTCAGAAGATTCAACCATGAGTGGTAGAATTAGGGTTTGACTGGGTCAACCCTAGGTCAACTGAAGATTTGGAGAGGGTTGAGACCTAATACAAGAGCCATGTGATCATGGAATGATGCATTGAGATGCTATAAGGATGATTCCTAGACTAACTCATCATGATTGAGGAGTTTGAGAAGTTTTAAGCTAGGGTTTCTAAGGATTGACAATGTAAAATCCCCTAGTTTAATCCCTATCTTCAAGGCAGTTTAGCTCAAGTTGTGATTGTCATCTCATCTTCCCCACAACATGAATGTTGTAGAGCTTTTTATTAGCTTTAATTTGAGTACTAGAAGTCCTTGATATGATTTATAGAGCTCAAGTTATGGTTTTGACAAATTACAGGTCATCTGAGGTATGTGAATCTGGGTCCTTGAAAGTCACCCAACTTGCAGACAACTTTTGCCCTAGTAGGATGATTCCTATGGATTTTTGGTCAACATGAATGTTTAAGAGCATCTTCTTAGATTTCTAGAGAGTACTATAAGTCCTTGATAGGATTTGTAGAACTCAACTTATGGCTTTGACAAGTCAAGGGCATTTTGGTCATTTGGAGGTTATAGGTCATTTCAAGCATAAGGCCATATCTCCTACTTCCAAGCTTCAAATGGAAAAATCTTCAACATCAAACTTGCTTAGAATGATGTTTTAAGGCTAGTAGGGAGGTCATGAGATGTTGAAAAGGCTCATATCAAAAAGTGATAAAAATGGCCTAAAAATGAGGCATAAGTTAATTAAGTTGAATTTGAAAAATGGAAATCCCAAGTTATAAGTCCAAACCATGTCATATAATAGGTCATTTTGACTCCAAATGACATTCTAAGAACAATGGTTCAGCCATAATTTTGATTTGAGGCTTGGATCATAGGGATGCTTTGGAAAAAGCTTGCTTGCATATTAAGGTACCAAACCAAAACAAGGCAAAACTCAATACACAAGGTGGTTATGCATTGTAACTTACCCTAAATCTCATGTGGGGATAAATTCAAGTCAGAATTGGTAGTTATGAGATGCTTGGCATGAGATACCATGTAAGGAGAATGAGAAATCAAAATACCATGACATGAAAAGATCAATTTCTCATTGGATGATCCTAGAGGGTTCTAGATGATTCTAAACCTCTCTATATAACAATTGGAACTTGCTCAGATGCAAGGTTGGTGTGAATTGGTGTAGAGAAGAGAGAGTGAAATCCAAAAGCTTCCATTGCAAGTCACATTCAATTTCTTCATTCTTCTTCATTGCCCTCCTTTTTTTCTTCACAAACCTTTTCCATAGATCCCTCTGAGTGTGTGCATGCTGAATTGAAACTCCATTGATGGAAGATTGAAGGTGTTCCCATTGGATTTGCAAAGAAGCAATTATCATCGAATCTTGAAGTACAAGCTCTCTCCCTTCAATCTTTTGCAAACAGTAGAAGTTTCATCATCCAAGGATCATTCTTGAAGAGTTTCAAGCCTTGAAAGCAAGGATTTCATCATCTACCATATCAAGAAGCCAGGTTTGCAAAATCTCTTCCACCTCCTTATTTAGGCACGGTTAGGTTAAGTCTTTAGTATAGAATTGTTAGAGACAACTAGGTGATCAATTCTGAAGAGTTTAGGGTCAATTGGTGGAGTTTCAGTCATGGATACCATTTCTTTATTGAGCAAGAACGTGTGATATAGTGAGTGATAATGATAGTTTGATAGCTTGTTTTAACCCATGGAATGTGAGGATCATTTTGATGCAAAGAAATTTGAGTTTGGTTGAAGTTGGGGATGGATCATATTTTGAGATTAATTGAGTTGCACCTTCGGGTTTGGTGATAGAGATCATTTCAATGAAAACCAAGGCCATGGTCGTGTTCAGCGTAAAAAACTGAGCAACTTTGTGTTTTACATTTTGGGAATTGATAAAGAAATGAAGGAGCACGAAGGGATGGAAGTTGTTGCATGAAATCTGTCTTCATGGGGTTGCAGCAAAACCCTAGCTGCGTGAGGAAGAAGATGACCCACGACCGTTGGATGAGCAAGCTGACCTTTGACTGGGAAATGGATCCAACGCACGAGATTTAATTGAATTTTGGAGGGAACCCTGAGCGTGTGAAACGCCGCGTTTCATTTAAGGAGGAACTCTTGGCTTAGTAAATTAATGATAACCCCACCCCCCTTTGAGGCCCACTTCATTTTATAACTGATTTCCATTGATATTTGCACCGTGACTTTTTTATTTTCTGTTTGATTTTCTAATGTTTTTCTGATTAATATTGGGCCCAGGCGCGCTTGCTTTCCAAACCCCCCATTTTGAGCCCATCAATATATTGAACTGCATATTGTTGCTGATTGCACCTCATCTCATCTTTATCATTTTATTTTTCTCCATTTTATCTCATACTTTGAAAATTCATATTAAATGGAAAAATAATGTTTTTTTCATGGGAGTTTTTCCTCCTACTTCATATTTTTGTCAAGAAAAATATCAAATAAAAACATTTTCCATATCATGCATTTTAGTATTTTTTGCATATTTTCTTCTTTAATTGCTTTTTATTTTCTTTTTGTTGATATATGATTTTGCGGGTATTCGGTAGAGCCCAGCTCCCTTGCCCATGTGGTTTGTTTGTCTGATGGTATTTTATTTCATTTTATCTGTATGATTGCAGTTTACTGTTATTGCTTGATAGCATGTTGTTTTATATTTCAGTATGATTACTGTTATCCATTCTGGCTTGAGGTCGAGATGAGCTTGTGGAGGCTGAAGCCCCACACACATTTCCTCCCTCACTTGCATTGCATGCATTTTACTGTTAAGCTGATGCTTTGTCTGTTTTGGTGTATCATTGACATGATCCCTCAGGACTCTCATTTCCTTTGATAAGGAATTGATGATAGAATTTTAGGTTGAAACCTATGCATGACAACTTCTAGGAGTTCCCTGTTCAAACCTTGACCATAGGATGAATCCATGGCATGACAACAGTAGGACTTGATAGTCTCCCTCCTAGTTGGGCCTGTTCTCGTCTCATCTCAAAACAGTTTAAGATACAGTAATCCTGAATGATTTTTTTCGTACGTTATGAGCCTTAAGCTATCTGAGAAAGGATTGTGGGAGAGTTTCTTTTCCACAGTCTGGATGTTTAGTATGGTACCCTTTGGGTGACATGCGACGCATTCACTCTCAGGTCATAGTCTCTAGTGCGATTGAAATCGCAAACACAATAAAAAACACTTCTTTCGTAAAAGATAGGAAATAAACCGTAGTTTCCCGAACTACGTGAGCTCTGATCTCTCATGCCTGTTGAGAGTACGTAGGCACAAGATGGCGATGTCTTGGCGAGCTACCTTCCCCCATAACCCTTCGTAGGCCGAACTACGTTGACTCTGATTTCTCATTCTCTGATGAGAATACGTAGGCATAAAGTGCGACGCTTTGCCGAGTCATTTTTCTTTTCTTTTTCAGCCAGCCTTGATAGGTAGATAGAATAAAACCAACCTGTCCAAGTAAACACAACAAGCGAGGATCCCGTCGAGTACGACGGACGTGAGGGGTGCTAATACCTTCCCCTTGCGTAACCGACTCCCGAATCCAGACAATGGTTGCGATGACCTTGTCTTACCCTTTTTCGTCAGGTTTTTCCGATCGTTTCCTTTCCTGCTCTGAGGGATAAATAACGAAAGGTGGCGACTCTTCTGTCATGCCGGCACCTTATTTTCGCGCAAGCGACAGCTGGCGACTCTGCTGGGGACTTCAACGGTTCCCTGTGAGAGTCAATCCTAGCGCTTGTATGTTTGCATGTTGGGTTGCGTTTATTTATCGCATTTTACTTCTCGCACTTTATTTCCCGCATTTTATTTCCAGTATAATATGATTATCTGTGTTGTTGCGGGATGGGAGTTCTGATGAGTGAGAAGCCAGACCCAGGCTTGAGTGCACTATAGACTTAGAGTGGAAATTAGTGGGCGCGTGCTTGCTTTGCAGGCACTAGTGTCTCATGAAATCCACGCTCAGACGAGGTTCATCCGGTTGGCTTCCCTTTCAACCCTTTGGGTTAAGACAGTTGCTGGTTTGGTGGATTGTCGACTCTGGGGACCGACCATTTGTGATTCAGCTAAGTGAGGCCGCTTCATGAGCTGGTGATGCCACACCTTCTGGGTATCGTATCACCCCTCTTGAAAGTCTGTGACACTGATGAACACATAGGATGCCGTACCTTGAGTCAGTTTAGGTCCATACCTGTGAGTAGGGGTGGGTTTATTGCAGGAAACTTTGACCTTCAGACCACCTGGTTTTCTTGACAGTGAATCAGTTTTGTTGGTACCAGGGTTTCTCAGTTGCAGATATGTCTGTTCTTGATATAGCAGGTTTTGATCAGAGGATCTTGTCATCAGGTGTATGGCTGTTCTTGATAGAGCAGAGTATTGTCATCAGTTGTTTTGTTCTTGATAGAGCAGAGTTTTGGGGTCTGAAGATCTCTTCAGCAGATGTTTTTTGTTCTTGATAGAGCAGATTTTTGAGTGGGGTCTGAAGATCTCATCAGCAGATGTTGTTTGTTCTTGATAGAGCAGATTTTTGAGTGGGGTCTGAAGATCTCATCAGCAGATGTTGTTTGTTCTTGATAGAGCAGATTTTTGAGTGGGGTCTGAAGATCTCATCAGCAGCTGTATGTTTGTTCTTGACAGAGCAGATTTTTGATTTGGGGTTTGAAGACCTCATCAGCAGATATTTCTTGATCATACATCTGAGGTCCTTATTATCAGACATTTGTTCTTGACAGAGCAGAGTTATGACCCTATATATGGTCCTATCAGATGGTTGTTCTTGGCAGATCAGATTTGTGGTCCTACACCGGGGTTTTCTTATCATCAGTGGTTGTTGATACAGAATCTCCACAACACCAGCTACCTGGATATATTATTGCATGACTGCATTTTGCATTAGTTTGCATGTTCATTTGCATTTCATTAACGTGTGTCTGTGTTGCAGGTACCGTTTTCCCCGATCCAGGATTTCTTGCCTCCTATTGTATTGTTATGGGCTCTCTGAGGAAGACCGTGGCTTACAAGTTCCCTACCCCTGATATGGTCAAGTTGACTGGTTTGATAGCTCTAGCAAGTGATTCTGTGAAGGATGAGTTCCGAAAATCTTACGGCAGGTTGCTCAGTTTGGTTTGCAAGCCTTCTGTGTTCGAGTTGAATGGGTTGCACGCTCTGCTGCAGTTCTACGACCCTCCGCTGAGATGTTTCACTTTTCAGGACTTCGTTCTCGCACCTACGCTGGAAGAGTATACTGATTTGCTAGGTGTGCCTATCAAGAGGAAGATGCCTTTTGTTCACATGGATGCTGAGCCTGATCTGGATGGTTTAGCTCCTTCACTCCATTTGGACGCCTCCGAGTTAGTATTGACTAGTTGGAACAAGGTTCCTGGGTTCTCCTTGCAGTTTCTGGTAGGTAAAGCTCAGCAGTGTGCCAAGGACGGATGTTGGGACGCGTTCAATGCCATCCTCGCTCTATGCATATATGGCATCATCCTGTTCCCCAACATGCCCGATTTTGTAGACTTTGATGCGTTTCATATCTTTGCTTCAGGGAATCTAGTCCCTACTTTGATAGGAGATGTCTATCATTCAGTTCACTACAAAAATGAGAACAGGAGGGGGAAGAACGTCTCATGTTGCGTACCCTTGCTGTACAAATGGCTTGAAAGTCATCTGCCCAAGAGGGGTCCTTTTGTCTTGTCTGCAGCCACAGCTGAGTGGCCTGAGCGTCTGATGAGTTTATCTGCAGAGGATATTGACTGGTTCGATAGAGACAGGTTGGGTACTGAGGTGATCTTCAGTTGCAGCGGGTTTCCAAATGTACCTTTGATAGGTAGGAAGGGCTGCATAAACTACAATCCGTCGTTGCTGGTT
Source organism: Lathyrus sativus (assembly GCA_963859935.3). NCBI lineage: Eukaryota > Viridiplantae > Streptophyta > Magnoliopsida > Fabales > Fabaceae > Lathyrus > Lathyrus sativus. The sequence goes on along the minus strand of OZ012737.1, from coordinate 215,380,831 downwards.
CGACAGTTCGCGTATGCTTTGAAGAGTCCACCGAAGGATGAAGAGGTACAGGAATCTTTGTACCTCACTGGTATTCTAGAAGGGGATCTGTTGTCCAAGCTTCAGCGTGCCTGGAATGGTATCAGTAAGCGAGGAAAGCCTTTGCTGGGAAAAAGCAACAATCAAGCCTACCCTCTGTATTTGACTTGGATCAGAGCCAGAGCCAATGCTATAGGGATGTCGTTTCCTCATGCCAAGCCAGAAAGTCCTCCAATGATCGAAGAGCCTACTACGGTGCCCATTCATCAGCATAACCAGGTATTAGCTGAGCGGGATGAATTGAAGCGGGCGAACGAAGAACTGGAGAAGGAATTAGTTCGGCTCCGAAGCGAGAGGAACGAAGTCGTTCATTCTTTCAAAAGGCAGACAGAGTTGGTGAACCAGCTAGGTACGGACCTGACTAAGCAGATTGCCGAGCGTGAACGCATGGGTCGAGACTTCAAAGCTGTCAACGACGTACTGGCTACGAAGAAGTAGCATTTGGACGAGGCATATCGGAGGATATCCAAGTTCAACCAGCACTGGAAGGCTTCCCTGGCCACCAGGAAAGAGCGGGAGGATAAGTTGATGCTGCAGATCTCCAAGCTGGAAGCTGAGGTGAAGGACAGTGAACAGAGGTTTGATGAAGAAACCGCCCGCAGATACGCCGCCGAAGGCCAGCTCAACAAAGCTCTCGCTAACCTGAAGGAGCGCAAGCTGACGTTCGAGTCTAAAAAGCGGAAACTGGAAGATTGCTTCGGCGAAGGAGCATGGGAAAGTTCAGTTCAGGGACTTCAGTATACCATTGTGCAGAGGGAATTGCTCGTCAAGGGGTTGCTCACTCTGCCAGATCATCCAGAGACGAAGGAGTTGTTAGAAGAGTATCGCGCCCGTGGCCGTACTTGACTAGTTGTATTCCTTTTGTTTCGATCTTTGTTGTAAGCTGACCATCACCAGGCTTGTTGGCTGAGGTCACGCTGTTGATTCATCTTGTACTCGCTGATGCTATGTACTGCCTTGATAGGCTTTCCATTATATATGAGATTAATGTTTCCATGATTGGGCTCGGACTTCTTCTTCTTATTATTATCAGCACTGGCACTCAGGCACTAGGATCGGGGGAAATCTCCCAAACACACAGACACACGCATGCATTTGCATAGCGTACATTTTGTTGTTTTTCCTAACCTTTAGTGTTTACAGGTTTTTCAGGTTTACAGGTTTTTCAGGTTTACAGGTGTTGCACGCCAAAATTTGACCAACATTTATTTACCCATCAAGTGTTTGAAGGTTGATACCTTTATCAGAAAGTTCAAGAGATCCTCAGAGGAATTGGTTGAAACCAAAGTTGTGTATCTCATAACTTGAGAGTTGTGGGAGCTCCTCAGATGATTCTGAGACTGTGAAGAGGAATTTGAAGCTTTGGAAAAGCTTATAAGGTGTCTTGAAAGCCATCATGAAGCCCAGAGAGGTCATTATGCAAGAATTCAGAAGATTCAACCATGAATGGTAGAATTAGGGTTTGACTGGGTCAATCCTAGGTCAACTGAAGATTTGGAGAGGGTTGAGACCTAATGTAAAGGCCATGTGATCATGGAATGATGTATTGAAATGCTATAAGGATGATTCCTATACCAACTCATCATGATTGAGGAGTTTGTGAGTTTTAAGCTAGGGTTTCTAAGGATTGTCAGTGTAAAATCCCCTAGTTTGATCCCTATCTTCCAGGCAGTTTTAGCTCAAGATGTGATTGTCATCTCATCTTCCCCACAACATGAATTTTGTAGAGCTTGTTCTTAGCTTTAATTTGAGTGGTAGAAGTCCTCGATAGGATTTGCAGAGCTCAAGTTATGGTTTTGACAAATTACAGGTCATCTGAGGTATGTGAATCTGGGTCCTTGAAAGTCACCCAATTTGCAGACAACTTTTGCCCTAGTAGGATGATTCTTATGGTCTCTTTGTAAACATAAATGTTGAATAGAATCTTCTTAGCTTTCTAGAGAGTACTAGAAGTCCTTGATATGATTTGTAGAACTCAACTTATGGCTTTGACAAGCCAAGGGCATTTTGGTCATTTGGAAGTTATAGGTCATTTCAAGCATATGGCCATATCTCCTACTTCCAAGCTTCAAATGGAAAAACCTTCAACATCAAAGTTTCTTAGAATGATGTTTTAAGTCTAGTAGGGTGGTCATGAAATGTTGGAAAGGCTCATATCAAAAAGTGATAAAAATGGCCTAAAAATGAGGCATAAGTTAATTCAAGTGAAATGGAAAATCATAAAATCCAAGATATAAACCCTAACCATGTCATATGATAGGTCATTTTGACTCCAAAGTACATTTTGTGAACAATGGTTCAGCCACAATTTTGATTTGAGGCTTGAATCTTGGGGTTGCTTTGTAATTTGCTTGATTGCATAATGGCATACCAAACCAAAACAAGGAAAAGCTTAATGAATAAGGGAAATATGCATTGTATATTGTCCTAAATCTCATGTAAGGAGATATTCAAGTTGGTTGCAAGCATTATAGGGGTTTTGTCATGATATATCATATGGTGAGAATGGAAATGCAAGTTATCATGTCATGAAAGTTCAAGTTCTTACTAGATTAATCTAGATGGTTCTAGACCTTTCCAAATCAGTCTATATATTGATTACAATCTCCATTGGTGAAGGGTTGGTGATTGTTGATGTTAATGGTGGTAGAGAATAGAGATTGAACCAAAATTCTCCATTTTACAAATTGTATTGAATCTTCATCTTTCTCTTTATTACCCTTCCATTTTTCTACACAAATCATCTACACAAACATCCTTGAGTATGTTCATGCTAGCTTGAGGTTCCATTGTTGAAGAATTGGAGGAGTTCCAAGTGAAGTTGCAAGGGAGCAAAAGGCATTGGATCTTGAGATACAAGCCATTTCCATCAAATCTTGTGCAAGCAGAGGATTGTTCATCACCTAAGGACTATTCTTGAGGATCTACAAGGCTTGATTCGAAGCTTTTCAACACCTAACATTGCAAGAATCAAGGTAAGCAAAATCACTTCCACACTCTGATTTAGGCATGGCTAGGGTTAGTTCTTGTTGTAAAACCATTAGAGACCATTAGGTGATTCATTTGGATGAGTTTTAGACCAATTGGTGAGGTTTCATTCATGGTGGTTGATTCTTGATGGAGCTGGAATGAGTGATTTAGTGGGTTATAATGCACGATTTTTGGCTAGTCTTAATCAGCATAACACAAGGATCAATTCTATATAAAGATTGCTGAGTTTGGTGAGGGTCAAAAACTGAAGAAAGTTTGAGTTCATGGAAGTATACCGTTCGGTTTGGAGGATTTATGGTGTTTCAATGAAATCCAATGGCATGGTTGTGTTCTACGTAAAATTCTAGTCAAGATTGGTTTTTAGATCATGCAATTTGGTGGAGTAATGGAGTCACACGAGTGGTGGAAAGTTCATGCATGAAGCTTATGTTTTAATGGTGATGCTGAAACCCTAGACGAGCCAAGGAAGAAGACGACATCAGAATCGTTGGATAAGAGCAAGACCGGTTGACCAAACGACGATCCTACGGCCAGGATTCAAAACGCGAATGGAGGAAAGTAAGCCACTAAGTGAAACGCGGCGTTTCACTTAGTGTACCCGTTGGGCTTTGTGCTCATTTTCTTATTGCCACCCCCCATACCAAGGCCCAATTGGAAATGCACTATAATTGCCTGCTATTCACACCGCTTCTTTTTCCTTTTTCTTTTATTTTCAATTTTTTTTTTCCTGATTTGCATTGGGCTGGGGCGCGCCTTGCTTCTTGCACCCCCAGTATGGGCCCAGATCATAATAATAACTGCATATTCATACTATCTGCACCCCCTCATCATTTTCATATTATAATTTTCTCCAAATTTCATTTTTACTTCAAAAATTCATATAAAAATAAAAAATGAGTATTTTTTAATGAGACTTTTTTTTCCATTTTCCATTTTCTATCTAAAAAAATATAAAACCATAAAATAGTCATTTCATTTCATTTTTATATTTTTTGCATATTTTTACTTTTAATTACTTTTGTAATTCTTTTAGTTGATGCACGATTTTGTAGATTTTAATTAGGGTAGTTCCCTTAGGATTTTGAGTTCAATCTTTTTAGGATAATTAGATGTATGTCTTAGGTTCCCCCTGATTTAATGCCATATTTTTGTGATAATTTTTAGGGTAGTTTTAATTAGGTAACTCTAGGTAGCATAGAATTTGATCAAAACCTTTAGTATAGGTCAATAACAATTTTAGATTTTGGGTTTGAGGGAAATTTAGTCTATGGGGAATATATGGGACTTAAGGGTAGTTATGTAGGGTCCCCTAGCATTTATATTAGGCTTTAATAGAATAATATACTATTTTTGGTTGATTTTTGAATGGAATGATTGTTTGTGTTGCCTTTAGGGCAAGTTTTGTTTAGTTTGCTTTGCTTTGGAGTTTTCCTTTGGTTTGAGGAGCTTGGAATCTCTGTGTGGAGCATGGTGGAGCATACTAGAAGATTGGAAGAGGCATTGAGGGAGCTTGAGGAGCTTGTTATTTCTTCTTTTTGTTGTTTTAGGGTTAGGATTAGGAAGAGCTTAGATGTAGATAATTTCTTTCTCAAATATGGATGGTATCATTCACCTCCATTCCTCCCTATGATTCAAAGTCCTTCCAGGGTATACACCTCTCTCCTTTGGAGGGATTAGTGCTATACCTAGGAGGTAGAACTTTTGAGGGAACCCTTCACTTGATATTGAACCCTTATAGGTCACCTTTGGTGATCAAATAAGCAGTTCAATATCCCCCAGCTTATCCAGTAAGTGATTTTTCTCTGTTTGATTATCTTGAGAGATGCAGAGCCTGAGCATGAAGATGAAGACTTCATTGAAGATTATTGAAGAGGATGAATCCTTGAAGACTGCCAGTCCAGCCGAAGCTTGAAGAGCATGAAGATCAAGTTGATACTTGAAGATCCTTGAAGATGGTCATTCCAGCTGAAGCTTGAAGAGCATGAAGATCAAATTGATACCTGAAGATCCTTGAAGATGGTGAAGCCTGAAGGTGGAGCTGATCAAGAAGATGAAGCTTAGGGGAGAAGATGAGTTGAAACTCATGTTGTAAGGTTGATACCTGGAAAGCAATTGATATCTGAAGTCTGAAGACTGAGTTGTTGCTGGAGGAGCTGAGGCTTTCTTCTGTTTTCTTTTCTGTATTGTGTTTTGCTTGATTTGTTTGTTGCATTAGAGTAAGTTCATCTAGAATAAGTAGAATCTAGGAGCATGTTTGCATTAGAGGTTGAGTTGCTCCCTCTGCTTGTATTGTTATTGCGTGGATTTGCTTGCGGGTATTCGGTAGAGCCCAGCTCCCTTGCCCATGTGGTTTGTTTGCCGGATGGCATTTCATTTCATTTTATCTGTATGATTGCAGTTTACTGTTTATTGCTTGATAGCATGTTGTTTATTTTTCAGTATGATTACTGTTATTTCATGACTGGCTTGAGGTTGAGATGAGCTTGTGGAGGCTGAAGCCCTACACACATTTCCTCCCTCACTTGCATTGCATGCATTTTACGGTTAAGCTGATGCTTTGTCTATTTTGGTGTATCATTGACATGATCCCTTAGGACTCTCATTTCCTTTGATAAGGATTTGATGATAGACTTTTAGGTTGAAACCTATGCATGATAACATCTAGGAGTTCCCTGTTCAAACCTCAACCATAGGATGAATCTATGGCATGATAACAGTAGGACTTGATAGTCTCCCTCCCAGCTGGGCCTGTTCTCTTCTCATCTCAAAACGGTTTAAGATACAATAATCATGAATGATTTCTTTCGTACGTTACGAGCCTTAAGCTATCTGAGAAAGGATTGTGGGAAAGTTGATTTTCCATAGTCTGGATGTTTAGTATGGTACCCTTTGGGTGACATGCGACGCATTCACTCTCAGGTCATAGTCTCTAGTGCGGTTGAAATTGCAAACACAATAAAAAACACTTCTTTCGTAAAAGCAGGAAATAAACCGTAGTTTCCCGAACTACGTGAGCTCTGATCTCTCATACCTGTTGAGAGTACGTAGGCACAAGATGGAGATGTCTTGGCAAGCAACCTTCCCCCATAACCCTTCGTAGGCCGAACTACGTTGACTCTGATTTCTCATTCTCTGATGAGAATACGTAGGCATAAAGTGCGATGCTTTGCCGAGTCATTTTTCTTTTCTTTTTCAGCCAGCCTTGATAGGTAGATAGAATAAAACCAACCCGTCCAAGTAAACACACAAGCGAGGATCCCGTCAAGTACGACGGACGTGAGGGGTGCTAATACCTTCCCCTTGCGTAACCGACTCCCGAACCCAGACAATGGTTGCGATGACCTTGTCTTACCCTTTATCGTCAGGTTTTTCCGATCGTTTCCTTTCCCGCTCTGAGGGATAAATAACGAAAGGTGGCGACTCTTCTGTCATGCCGGCACCTTATTTTCGCGCAAGCGACCGCTGGCGACTCTGCTGGGGATCGAACCCAGAATCTCTGGTTCTCTGTTCCCTGTGAGAGTCAATCCTATCGTTTGTGTGTTTACTTGTTGGGTTGCGTTTATTTATCGCATTTTTACTTCTCGCACTTTATTTCCCGCATTTTATTTTCAGTATAATATAATTATTTGTGCTGTTGTGGGATGGGAGTTCTGATGAGTGAGAAGCCAGACCCAGGCTTGAGTGCACTATAGACTTAGAGTGGAAATTAGTGGGCGCGTGCTTGCTTTGCAGGCACTAGTGTCTCATGAAATCCACGCTCAGACGAGGTTCATCCGGTTGGCTTCACTTTCAACCCTTTGGGTTGAGACGGTTGCTGGTTTGGTGGATTGTCGACTCTGGGGACCGATCATTTGTGATTCAGCTAAGTGAGGCCTCTTCATGAGCTGGTGATGCCACACCTTCTGGGTATCGTATCACCCCTCTTGAAAGTCTGTGACGCTGATGAACGCATAGGACGCCGTACCTTGAGTCAGTTTAGGTCCATACCTGTGAGTGGGATTCGGTTTATTGCAGGAAACTTGACCTTCAGATTACCTGGTTTTCTTGACAGTGAATCGGTTTTGTTGGTACCAGGGTTCTCAGTTGCAGATTTGTCTGTTCTTGATAGAGCAGGTTTTGATCAGAGGATCTTATCATCAGGTGTTTGTCTGTTCTTGATAGAGTAGGTTTTGATCAGAGGATCTTATCATCAGGTGTATGTCTGTTCTTGATAGAGCAGGTTTTGATCAGAGTATTGTCATCAGTTGTTTGTTCTTGATAGAGCAGATTATTGGGGTCTGAAGATCTCATCAGCAGATGTTGTTTGTTCTTGATAGAGCAGATTTTGAGTGGGGTCTGAAGGTCTCATCAGCAGCTGTATGTTTGTTCTTGATAGGGCGGAGTTTTGATTTGGGGTCTGAAGACTTCATCAGCAGATATTTCTTGATCACACATCCGAGGTCCTTATTATCAGACATTTGTTCTTGACAGAGCAGAATTTTGATCCTATGTATATGGTCTTATCAGACGGTTGTTTTTGGCAGATCAGATCTATGGTCTTACACCGGGGTTTTCTTCTCATCAGTGATTGTTGATACAAAATCTCCACAACAGCAGTTACCTGGATATATTATTGCATGACTGCATTTTGCATTAGTTCGCATATTCATTGTTGCATTCCATTAGCATGTGCCTGTGTTGCAGGCGCATTTCGTACCCTGATTCTGGTGTCCCGAGCAATATGAGATATTTTCTTCCATGAATGGATCCAGTCTTATCACTGCATTGACACTATGGTGGCACGTTGACACCAGAATTAGGGGTGATCTCCTAAACGTACAGACACCCATGGCATTAGCATAATTCATCTTGCATGACAGAAGTCGAGGCTTGTCTTCTAACCCTTGTGTTTGCAGGTTTGACTCAGAATCGAGCAACTCAGACTAATGGAGCAAGTACAAGCTGAGTTGGGGAAAATCCAAAGCCAGCTGGGGCAGGTCATGAATGACATACAGGCAGTGCGCCTGGACCAGCAAGTACTCAGAGAAGAGAATCAGCAGCTGCAGAATCAGTTGAGCTTTCTCATGGGAGTGGTGAGAAGTATGCTAAAAAAGGAGAGTGATCGAGCACAAGAGGTGGAGACCAAAGTGCTTCCTCCATTGCTGTCAGTGCCACCTGTGCTGAAGCCAAGTGGACTTCATGGATCCTCTGCACAGCATAAAGCTCAAGACCTGTCTCGTCAGCAGCCGCGCCAGGCATCTCAGAATAACCCTGAAGGTCATAATCAAAAGAAAAAGTTACTTGATAGAGCTGTAGACCCCATACCTGTGAGTTATGCCCAACTGTTGCCACTGTTGGTTCAGAACCGTGTTCTCAAGCTTCGGACTTTGGATCCACCGGATGACGTGGCACCAGACGTTGATCTCAGCACACATTGTGATTTCCACTCAGGAGCACCGGGGCACCATGTCGAAACATGTAAGGCTCTCAAGAATAAGATTTAAGACCTTATTGACTCAAGGACAATTAGGTTTGTGCCGGGCGGCATGAGAGCATCGGGAAAGTTTATCCCGTACCCTGTAGAAGAGGTGAATGATTCCACTCCTTTGCCTGAAGCTGAGAAAGATCTTGAATATGTCCTGCGACTTTTGGTGACTGAATCGCCTCGCTCGCAGTCTCTACCTGGATCAAGTTCAAGGACGCAAGCACCTAAACAAGGGGTCGTTGCTATTCAGAAACGACGACCTCTTGCTCCTTGGCGGAAAGAATACCAGCACCAGAATCAAAAGAGGCCTCGCAACCACTTGGAACGAAGGAATGCTCCTTTCCATCCAGTGCCTGTGCCGTATAGCCAGATTCTTCCACAGTTGATTCAGAATTCTTTGGTGTCTCCGAAAGCTCTCAAGCTCGTGCCAGAGCCTTACCCTCCAGGGTACAATCCCCATGCTCAGTGTGGTTACCACGGTGGATCTCCGGGGCATTTAACTGAAGATTGCAATGCTTTTCAGGCGAAAGTGAAACAGTTGATCGATAAAGGGTGCATTTCCTTCCCAGAGGGAGTTTTGGTTGTGCATGACAACCTCTCAGCCGTCTGAGCTCGCAGATTCAGAGGGTTATTTCCAGAAGCCAGCGGTCCAGACAGGCAGACGTCCTCGGCATTGGCAGTCCTCGGACTTTTTATCATTTGTATTTGTAGTTTCTTTTCTGTTAGTTACTACTTGCTGTTAAACATTGTATGTTTCGAATGGTAATATTAATAAAGTGACTATGCATTTTTTCTGAATTAATTATGTCGTTGTCACTCGTTTACTGCATTGCACTGACACTTGCATTTTATTCACTCCACTTTATCACTATGATTAGCAAAGATTGGAGGGAGGATGATGAAACTGAATACTCATAACCGATGATCGTATTGCTTTCAGATAAAACCTTGCCGATGACGTACAAGGCATTGTTTCAAATCCCCTAAACACCGGAGAGATAAGGAAGAGAATCCCTTGTTAACCACTTCGAGCCGAGAAGTAGGAGTTTTTTCGGACTTTTAAAACCTCACATCTTAACCCAGGGCAGGGTAGTTGTCAGTTAGTTTGATCGAGCGTTCAAGTCTTATAGAGGAGTGTTGTCCTTCGAGGACCAATCACATCATATTCCTCCCCAGAGGTTGTACCTCGTCAACCACAATGGTTAAACCTCACCAATTAGGAGTGAGACAGTTACAACCTCTCGGATGAATCCAGACAGCCAGTGTCGCACGACTCGTTCCAAATGAAAAAAAGGAATAAGAAAGCCCGCTAAGTAAAAAAGGAAAAGCTAGAAAGCAAATACTTAGGCAAAAATCAGGGCATCCCGCTGGACTTCAAAAGAAAAATCGAAAAGAACTCTGAAGAGTCAGTCCAGGCAAAAATTAGGGAATCAAAAGAATGAAAAAGAAAGGATTATAAAAAAGAAAAATCCTCGAACAAGGACAAAGTCGTGTAGATACAGACACCGAAAACGAAAAAGGAGTAACTGTCACTCCGAAAACCTTGTGAATTCTTTAACCAGTTGTCCCCAATATTCAACATACCTCTCGAAGAGGCGAGCGCTCTAGCTAAGTTAACTGAACATTAGGATCGAAGAACATCACGTAGAAGGGGTGGGTACAAATCATAATTTGAGCCAAATATCCTTTGTTTCACGAACCGTGAACCCGACCACGATACAACCCTTAAAAGACCTAATTGAGGCAGGGTTTATTCTGAAAGCGCATTGCAATAAGGTTGAGTAACCTGACTCCTACATGATTTTCTAATCATATCCTTGTTGTATTTTTCACTGATCGAATCAGCACTATGTTTGAACCCTTTGGTTCATTCGTCACTCACTAGCATGACACGTAAATGAGTGACAATACATTCTTTCGAAATTTGCATGAACACTGCATTAAAATTACCATTCGTGAATAAACAATTTTAATTGCAGGTCAGTAGCTGATACGGAGGAACTTCAACAGGGAATAGTCAATCAGGACTGAGTCGTCAGAGGTCTGGATCAGAACGGTATGCTGTTAAACCCTGTGAATTTGGGGCATTGATTTCCTGTGAGTCTGGAATCAGTTTGTCTGAGGACAAGTCCCGGAGTATCGGTTGATTATGGGGCAGTTTATTCAAGAGGCAGTTGATCGGAAGTGAATCTTCTCGAGACCCGATCAGGGGAAGCTATCCAGAATTCTTGCGATTTGAGGGCAGATCCCTCCAGTGTTCAATCAGAGCATGTTGAGTCGCTCATCGCTCGTTCAGGGGCAAACTACTTCAGAGATATTGAAGCCAACCATGCTGAGAGTTGATTAGTGGAGGATGAATCCTCCCGTTGTACAGATGTTGGGGCAAGCCATCTGAAGATTGTCTTGTTCCCAGCTATTTCTGTTCAGAATGAATTATTCCCAAAAGTCGGATTGGGGCAAGTTGAATTGTACTGGGGCAAGTTGTCCAAATGAGTTTGTTCACCCTAGCAAGAATTGAGTGTCAGGGAATCATGTCATTACCCTGCCAAAACCTGAGCCTTCTGAAGAAGCCTTGCTGTCATTGGATTGGTATCCTACAGCCCAACCTGTTACTTGGCTCCATGATTGGTAGTCTGTACTCCCTGTGTTGACGTTGTTGAATCAGGATTGAAGTTCTCAGCAGAGAAGCACAGTTTGAGATTGTTTCCCCTGAGCAGTTTGAGACTGCAGCAAATTGAGATGGCATTCATCCCTTATCAGAGTAGGATCGAGATTATCCTCAGCAGGGTTTGATTGATATCCTTGGCAGAGTATGGCCATCCCAAGCATTGAACGTTGATTAGCCTGATGTGCTATTTTCCAAGTGGGTTGGGACTGAAGCGTTCCCTGACCGGCAGATTTGGGTTTATTTCCCCAGCAGTGGGACTGATGCAATGTTGTATCCCCACAGAGTCCGAGTATGACTCCCTTTCCCTCCGAGTCCAGGTCATTGACTCATTCCTTAAGCAGAGGTCGACGGTGATTCCCTCATTGAGTAATCTCTAGACGGGTAGATTTTGATGTCAGCCCGAGAAGAGTTGTTTCTCCGCAGATTGCTTCGTACCCTATAAGGACTTAGGGTGTTCAAAAAAGACCGTTCAGGGTTGTCTTCCTCGGTGAAGTGAGATTCGAGTTCAGTGATCGATTGTTATCTTTCGCAGATGTCAGAGGTGTTGCCCTGATAGGATCAATACATCTCCAACAGAGTCGTATCATGAGTAGCTAAGGATTGATATCCCCAGCAGTGTTGATACACAGGTATTCCTCATCAGACTTAATAGTCCAGCAAGTGTTACCCAGAAGGGTCAGTCTCCGTGAGACGTGTGCAAGAGTTATCCTCAGCGTGTCAAGATTGATATCGTCAACAGAGTGTAGCCCTTTTCCCCAGCAAGAGGATAGCACTTCCCCAGCAGCGGGCAGGTAGATTGATATCCCCAGCCGGGCATAGCCATGGTTGGCAGATGAAGTGTTTCCCCCAAGCAGATCCTGAAGGATTGTCCAGCAAGCTGAAGTTTGTTTATCCCCGTAAGTTTGAGGACTTAATGACATGAGTGTCTTGTAGCCTGAAGGCTATGTTCCCCAGAAGGGTCGTTTCCCAAAGAGCCGTTCAGGGCATTTATTGCTTTCCCCATGCAGAGTAGCAGAGGGTGGTGTTGCTCAGCCTGATGTGTTGTGTTTCCCAGAGGAGCCCGTCCTCCCAAGGTTTAAGCCCAGTTGAGATTGGCGCAGGTGGCAGTTTCCCTGAAGGGTAGCTTTTTCCTCAGCAGAGTGGTTACTCTCCCCGAGAGGATGGTTCCTCTTCCCAGCATTTATTTTGCTGGGGCATATCCTTGCATTATTGCATAACAAAATGTAGTATTTCCGTTTCGCATGGAGCATTACACTCATCCATGCATTTCCCAGCATGTGCATATTGAAACATGAACCAGGTGGTTACCTTTTCCCCAGGCAGAGATGATTCTCCTCCCCAAGCGGTTGCGTCCTGAAGGATCGTCATCTCCTCAGCTGAGCCGGGCGCCGAAGCTCGTGTTTCCCCCCGCACCGGGTCACAAGTGCAGATTTCATAGAAATGTTCGGGTGCCGAAGCTCGTGTTTTCCCCAGTAAAGTCACCGAAGCAGGTGTGTCCCCCCGCACCGGGTCACAAGTGCAGGTTTCGTAGGAAGCTATTCGTACGCCGAAGTATGCAGTAACTGATGGTGTCAGACTGAAGTCTCCAGCGGAATTGAGATTCCCCACCAGAGCCGTATTCTCTCCCGAAGTCGGATGATTCCCTCTTCCCTAGTAGAGTGTTGGAACAGCTGATGCTGTATTCCCCTGCAGAGTTGTATTCTCCCCGAAGTTGGATGATTCCTTCTTCCCCAGCGGAATCGAAATTCCTCATTAGAGTCGTACCCTCCATTGAAGTAGAATGATTTCTCTTTCCCCGGCTGAGTTCGCAATCCCCAAGAGAGCTGAATCCTTGGAAGCAGTAGGGACCATGATTGTCTTCCCTAGCAAATGTTGAACGGCCGATGCTGTATCTTCCCCAGAGTCGTACTCTCTCCAGTGAAGCAGAACGATTTCTCCTCCCTCAGCCGAGTTCGCAGATCACCAAGAGAGCCGAGTCCTTGGAAAATGATCAGACTATGACTGGTCTTCCCCAGTGGAGTGTTGCAGCTGAAGTTGTTTCCCCACGGAGTTCTTATCCCCAGAAGAGTAGCCGAGACGGCCGCGCAGTTTATTCTCGCGATTGACATCGCTTTCCTTCAGCAGGTCCAGGTTCTCGTAGAGCTTCGTTCCTCTGCAGTAATCAACTGAAGTCGCTTCCCCTGCAGCAGTCAACCGAAGATCATTTCCTCAGACGGAGTCCAATTGATATTGGCGTGACCATGTTCTCCTCGGCAGGATGATTCCTCTATCTGAGTAGTTCTTTCTTCTTAACAGGAGGATGTCCCCTCAACATTTATTTTGCTGACGGGATCGCATCATTGTGCATGATTGCATAGCATTTATCATAAACGCATAGCATTTCCACCGTGTGGAGCATGGCGCCGAAGCATATGCATCATAAACATGATCTAGGTTGTTACCATTCTTGTTTTACAGGTGTTTCGCCGAAGGATCAATTGCTCAAGATGATTTTTGAGATCCCCAGCGAAGTCTTCAGTTCAAGATGATTCTTGAAATCCTCAGCAGGGTCGTTTGCTTAAGATGATTCTTAAGACCCCAGTGCAGTCTCCAGCTAAGATCGCCCAGGATGGTTCCTGAAGCCCCAAGAGAGTCGAGTCCTTGGAAGCTGCTCAAGCCGTGATTGGTTTGTCCCCGGCATGAGTTGTCCAGGATAATTCCTGGAATCCCCAACAAAGTGTTTGCTCAGAACGGTTATCAGTTCAAGATGATTCTTGAAGGTCCCCGGCAGAGTTATTTGTTCAAGACAATTCTTGAAGTCCTCAGCAGAGTTAATTCATCCAGAATGATTTCTGGACCCCCGGAGCGGAGTTGCTTGATAGTTCTCCAGATTCCTCAGCGGCGAAGCGTCCTCCCTAGCAGGTTTTCGACGGCGAAGTTGAAATCTCCCTTGAAGACTCCATGATTGAAGTCTTCCCGTGTTAATGGAGCAGTTATCTCAGTAATGCAGAATGCCTAGTGGCACGATCGACTACGTATTACCGGTTACCGTGTAACCAATTCCCCAATGAAGTTTCTTCATCCTGACGGCGATGTCAGCTCCTTTGTAGTTCTTCAGCGGCGATGTTGGAGGTTTGTTGTTTTGACGGCAAGGTCAGATTATGTTTGTTTCCAGCGGCGATGTTGGATGGTTGTCCGACGGCGATGTCCGACTCTTCAGTTCTCCAGCGGCGATGTTGGTTATTTTGGATTCGACGGCGAGGTCAGATTATGTTTGTTTCCAGCGGCGATGTTGGATGGTTGTCCGACGGCGATGTCAGACTCTTCAGTTCTCCAGCGGCGATGTTGGGTATCTTGGTTGTTCGACGGCGATGTTGGATGTTTGGTTCTCCGACGGCGATGTCAGATAGTTCAGTTTTCCAGCGGCGATGTTGGGTATGGCAAGTTGATCTAGTCTTCCAGCGGCGATGTTAGGTGATTCAGATCCTTTAGTTCTCCAGCGGCGATGTTGGGTGTTTTGTTTCTGACGGGTATGTCAGGTGATTAGGATTTAGTTCCCCAGCGGCGATGTTGAGTATTTTGGTTGATCGACGGCGATGTCAGTTCTCCAGCGGCGATGTTGGGTATCTTGATTGTTCGACGGCGATGTTGAGTGTTATGGTTGTCCGACGGCGATGTCAGATGATTCAATTTTCCGGCGGCGATGTGGGATATATGTTCGTTTGGCGGCGATGTCAGACCCTTTGGTCCTCCAGCGGCGATGTTGGATATTTGCTTTGATGGTGATGTCAGGCTCGTTAGCTCCCCAGCAGAGATTATGTTTGTCCGACGGCGATGTCAGACTCTTCAATTCTCCAGCGGCGATGTTGGGTATCTTGGTTGTTCGACGGCGATGTTGGATGTTTGGTTCTCCGACGGCGATGTCAGATAGTTCAATTCTCCAGCGGCGATGTTGAATGTCTCTCCAGCGGCGATGTTGGGTGTGTTGTCAGATTATCTTTCAGTTTTCCAGCGGCGATGTTGGGTATTTGTTTGTTTCCAGCAGCGATGTTGGGGGTTTCAGCGGTCTGACGATGATGTCAGGTGATTCAGTCTTCCAGCGACGATGTTGGGTGTTTTGGTTGTCTGATGACAATGTCAGAGGAAGTTAATGTGGATAACCGACGGTGATGTCAGATCAGTATTTCTCAAGATAGTTGTTGTGCAGCTATTATTCCAGTGTTCGAAGAGTTGAGCAGTTGGCAAATTTTCGGGTTTACCGATATTCAACCGTCTCGCACCTTGATTGGCTGAGAGTCGTTCGCTTCTCACCCAGTCAGGTTCAAGCCGTTTGAATAGGGGCAGCTGTTGCACCCCAAAATTTGACCAACATTTATTTACCCATCAAGTGTTTGAAGGTTGATACCTTTATCAGAAAGTTCAAGAGATCCTCAGAGGAATTGGTTGAAACCAAAGTTGTGTATCTCATAACTTGAGAGTTGTGGGAGCTCCTCAGATGATTCTGAGACTGTGAAGAGGAATTTGAAGCTTTGGGAAAGCTTATGAGGTGTCTTGAAAGCCATCATGAAGCCCAGAGAGGTCATTATGCAAGAATTCAGAAGATTCAACCATGAATGGTAGAATTAGGGTTTGACTGGGTCAATCCTAGGTCAACTGAAGATTTGGAGAGGGTTGAGACCTAATCCAAAGGCCATGTGATCATGGAATGATGTATTGAAATGCTATAAGGATGATTCCTAGACCAACTCATCATGATTGAGGAGTTTGAGAAGTTTTAAGCTAGGGTTTCTAAGGATTGTCAGTGTAAAATCCCCTAGTTTGATCCCTATCTTCCAGGAAGTTTTAGCTCAAGATGTGATTGTCATCTCATCTTCCCCGTAACATGAATGTAGTAGAGCTTGTTCTTAGATTTAATTTGAGTGGTAGAAGTCCTTGATAGGATTTGCAGAGCTCAAGTTATGGTTTTGACAAATTACAGGTCATCTGAGGTATGTGAATCTGGGTCCTTGAAAGTCACCCAACTTGCAGACAACTTTTTCCCTAATAGGATGATTCCTATGGTCTCTTGGTCAACATGAATGTTGAAGAGCATCTTCTTAGATTTCTATATAGTACTAGAAGTACTTGATAGGATTTGTAGAACTCAACTTATGGCTTTGACAAGCCAAGGGCATTTTGGTCATTTGGAAGTTATAGGTCATTTCAAGCATATGGCCATATCTCCTACTTCCAAGTTTCAAATGGAAAAACCTTCAACATCAAAGTTGCTTAGAATGATGTTTTAAGGCTAGTAGGGTGGTCATGAGATGTTGTAAAGGCTCATATCAAAAAGTGATAAAAATGGCCTAAAAATGAGGCATAAGTTAATTCAAGTGAAATGAAAAATCATAAAATCCAAGCTATAAACCCTAACCATGTCATATGATAGGTCATTTTGACTCCAAAGGACATTTTGAGAACAATGGTTCAGCCACAATTTTGATTTGAGGCTTGAATCTTGGGGTTGCTTTGTAATTTGCTTGATTGCATAATGGCATACCAAACCAAAACAAGGAAAAGCTTAATGAATAAGGGAAATATGCATTGTATATTGTCCTAAATCTCATGTAAGGAGATATTCAATTTGGTTGCAAGCATTATAGGGGTTTTGTCATGATATATCATATGGTGAGAATGGAAATGCAAGTTATCATGTCATGAAAGTTCAAGTTCTTACTAGATTGATCTAGATGGTTCTAGACCTTTCCAAATCAGTCTATATATTGATTACAATCTCCATTGGTGAAGGGTTGGTGATTGTTGATGTTAATGGTGGTAGAGAATAGAGATTGAACCAAAATTCTCCATTTTGCAAATTGTATTGAATCTTCATCTTTCTCTTCATTACCCTTCCATTTTTCTACACAAATCATCTACACAAACATCCCTGAGTATGTTCATGCTAGCTTGAGGTTCCATTGTTGAAGAATTGGAGGAGTTCCAAGTGAATTTGCAAGGGAGCAAAAGACATTGGATCTTGAGATACAAGCCATTTCCATCAAATCTTGTGCAAGCAGAGGATTGTTCATCACCTAAGGACTATTCTTGAGGATCTACAAGGCTTGATTCGAAGCTTTTCAATACCTACCATTGCAAGAATCAAGGTAAGCAAAATCACTTCCACACTCTGATTTAGGCATGGCTAGGGTTAGTTCTTGTTGTAAAACCATTAGAGACCATTAGGTGATTCATTTGGATGAGTTTTAGACCAATTGGTGAGGTTTCATTCATGGTGGTTGATTCTTGATGGAGCTGGAATGAGTGATTTAGTGGGTTATAATGCAAAATTTTTGGCTAGTCTTAATCAGCATAACACAAGGATCAATTCTATATAAAGATTGCTGAGTTTGGTGAGGGTCAAAAACTGAAGAAAGTTTGAGTTCATGGAAGTATACCGTTCGGTTTGGAGGATTTATGGTGTTTCAATGAAATCCAATGGCATGGTTGTGTTCTACGTAAAATTCTAGTCAAGATTGGTTTTTAGATCATGCAATTTGGTGGAGTAATGGAGTCACACGAGTGGTGGAAAGTTCATGCATGAAGCTTATGTTTTAATGGTGATGCTGAAACCCTAGACGAGCCAAGGAAGAAGACGACACCAGAATCGTTGGATGAGAGCAAGACCGGTTGACCAAACGACGATCCTACGACCAGGATTCAAAACGCGAATGGAGGAAAGTCAGCCACTAAGTGAAACGCGGCGTTTCACTTAGTGTACTCGTTGGGCTTTGTGCTCATTTTCTTATTGCCACCCCCCATACCAAGGCCCAATTGGAAATGCACTATAATTGCCTGCTATTCACACCGCTTCTTTTTCCTTTTTCTTTTATTTTCAATTTGTTTTTTCTGATTTGCATTGGGCTGGGGCGCGCCTTGCTTCTTGCACCCCCAGTATGGGCCCAAATCATAATAATAACTGCATATTCATACTATCTGCACCCCCTCATCATTTTCATATTATAATTTTCTCCAAATTTCATTTTTACTTCAAAAATTCATATAAAAATGAAAAATGAGTATTTTTTAATGAGACTTTTTTTTCCATTTTCCATTTTCTGTCTAGAAAAATATAAAACCATAAAATAGCCATTTCATTTCATTTTTATATTTTTTGCATATTTTTACTTTTAATTGCATTTGTAATTCTTTTAGTTGATGCACGAATTTGTAGATTTTAATTAGGGTAGTTCCCTTAGGATTTTGAGTTCAATATTTTTAGGATAATTAGATGTATGTCTTAGTTTCCCCCTGATTTAATGCCATATATTTGTGATAATTTTTAGGGTAGTTTTAATTAGGTAACTCTAGGTAGCATAGAATTTGATCAAAACCTTTAGTATAGGTCAATAACAATTTTAGATTTTGGGTTTGAGGGCAATTTAGTCTATGGGGAATATATGGGACTTAAGGGTAGTTATGTAGGGTCCCCTAGCATTTATATTAGGCTTTAATAGAATAATATACTATTTTTGGTTGATTTTTGAATGGAATGATTGTTTGTGTTGCCTTTAGGGCAAGTTTTGTTTAGTTTGCTTTGCTTTGGAGTTTTCCTTTGGTTTGAGGAGCTTGGCATCTCTGTGTGGAGCATGGTGGAGCATACTAGAAGATTGGAAGAGGCATTAAGGGAGCTTGAGGAGCTTGTTCTTTCTTCTTTTTGTTGTTTTAGGGTTAGGATTAGGAAGAGCTTAGATGTAGATAATTTCTTTCTCAAATATGGATGGTATCATTCACCTCCATTCCTCCCTATGATTCAAAGTCCTTCCAGGGTATACACCTCTCTCCTTTGGAGGGATTAGTGCTATACCTAGGAGGTAGAACTTTTGAGGGAAGCCTTCCCTTGATATTGAACCCTTATAGGTCACCTTTAGTGATCAAATAAGCAGTTCAATATCCCCAGCTTATCTAGTAAGTGATTTTTCTTTGTTTGATTATCTTGAGAGATGCAGAGCCTGAGCATGAAGATGAAGACTTCATTGAATATTATTGAAGAGGATGAATCCTTGAAGACTGCCAGTCCAGCTGAAGCTTGAAGAGCATGAAGATCAAGTTGATACTTGAAGATCCTTGAAGATGGTCATTCCAGCTGAAGCTTGAAGAGCATGAAGATCAAGTTGATACCTGAAGATCCCTGAAGATGGTGAAGCCTGAAGGTGGAGCTGATCAAGAAGCTGAAGCTTAGGGGAGAAGATGAGTTGAAACTCATGTTGTAAGGTTGATACCTGGAAAGCAATTGATATCTGAAGTCTGAAGACTAAGTTGCTGCTGGAGGAGCTGAGACTTTCTTCTGTTTTCTTTTCTGTATTGTGTGTTTTGCTTGATTTGTCTGTTGCATTAGAGTAAGTTCATCTAGAATAAGTAGAATCTAGGAGCATGTTTGCATTAGAGGTTGAGTTGCTCCCTTTGCTTGTATTTTTATTGCGTGGCTTTGCTTGTGGGTATTCGGTAGAGCCCAACTCCCTTGCCCATGTGGTTTGTTTGCCTGATGGCATTTCATTTCATTTTATCTGTATGATTGCAGTTTACTGTTTATTGCTTGATAGCATGTTGTTTATTTTTCAGTATGATTACTGTTATTTCATGACTGGCTTGAGGTTGAGATGAGCTTGTGGAGGCTGAAGCCCCACACACATTTCCTCCCTCACTTGCATTGCATGCATTTTACGGTTAAGCTGATGCTTTGTCTGTTTTGGTGTATCATTGACATGATCCCTTAGGACTCTCATTTCCTTTGATAAGGATTTGATGATAGACTTTTAGGTTGAAACCTATGCATGATAACATCTAGGAGTTCCCTGTTCAAACCTCAACCATAGGATGAATCCATGGCATGATAACAGTAGGACTTGATAGTCTCCCTCCCAGCTAGGCCTGTTCTCTTCTCATCTCAAAACGGTTTAAGATACAGTAATCATGAATGATTTCTTTCGTATGTTACGAGCCTTAAGCTATCTGAGAAAGGATTGTGGGAGAGTTGCTTTTCCATAGTCTGGATGTTTAGTATGGTACCCTTTGGGTGACATGCGACACATTCACTCTCAGGTCATAGTCTCTAGTGCGGTTGAAATCGCAAACACAATAAAAAACACTTCTTTCGTAAAAGCAGGAAATAAACCGTAGTTTCCCGAACTACGTGAGCTCTGATCTCTCATACCTGTTGAGAGTACGTAGGCACAAGATGGCGATGTCTTGGCGAGCAACCTTCCCCCATAACCCTTCGTAGGCCGAACTACATTGACTCTGATTTCTCATTCTCTGATGAGAATACGTAGGCATAAAGTGCGACGCTTTGCCGAGTCATTTTTCTTTTCTTTTTCAGCCAGCCTTGATAGGTAGATAGAATAAAACCAACCCATCCAAGTAAACACACAAGCGAGGATCCCGTCGAGTACGACGGACGTGAGGGGTGCTAATACCTTCCCCTTGCGTAACCGACTCCCAAACCCAGACAATGGTTGCGATGACCTTGTCTTACCCTTTATCGTCAGGTTTTTCCGATCGTTTCCTTTCCCGCTCTGAGGGATAAATAACGAAAGGTGGCGACTCTTCTGTTGTGCCGACACCTTATTTTCGCGCAAGCGACAACAGGTCCCAGGCTGTTTCCGGTGATTCCAGGATTGATCAGAGACTAATTCACTGTTATCCAACTAGAGCTAATCAGACCAGGATCATGGATCAAGTGCAGACAGATGTTCAGGAGCTCCGCGAGAGGATGGATCGCTTTATGGAACTTATGCAAGTGGTCGCCAATGGTCAAGACCAGCTCAGGACTTTGGTTCAGCCTTTGATCTCCAGGGTTGATAGCAACGACATACTCCATGGCGGAGCTGTGCCTACCCCTCCACCAGTTGATACTCCGCAGAATGGTGTCCCTGTGGCCGGGGGCAACGGCAGTGCTAATGGCAATGTGATGGCCAACATCGGACTCAATACGACGGGCGTCGGCAATGGGAGTCTGAGAGCTAATGTCAACATCGGGCCGGGTAACGGCAATGCTGGCGTCGGGAATCTGTTGGTGCCTCAACCGTGGCTTGAGGATCATCAGGATGATGTCTTCTCTCAAAGAGGTGTAGAAGGGGAGCTGAATGCTGAAGCGCGGCTCAGGTTCAAGGCACTGGAAGACAAAATGAGAGATATTGAGAATCAGAATACTTTGGGCGTTGATATGTCCAAGCTAGGGTTAATTGCTGATTTCAAGGTACCTCCTAAGTTCAGGGTGCTTGACTTTGAGAAGTATAAGGGCACCACCTGCCCTCGTGTCCACCTGATGCACCTTTTCCAAGATAGCCTTTCCGGACCATCCCTCGAGTGGTACATGGGTTTGGAGCCCACTAGTGTGCGCACATGGAAGGATCTCGCTGAAGCGTTTGTCCACCATTACCAGTACAATAGCGATTTGGCCCCGAACCGAGTTCAGCTCCAGAACCTTTCGCAGAGGAATAATGAAGGATTTAAGGAGTACGCCCAGCGGTGGCGTGAGTTGGCAGCCCGGGTTCAGCCGCCGATGGTTGAACGCGAGCTCGTGCAGATGTTTGTGGCTACCCTCCCAGGGGTTTACTATGAAAAGTTAGTCAGCGGTATGTCTGGGACGTTCTCATCTCTCATTATCATGGGCGAGCATGTCGAGAATGGAATCAAGATCGGGAAAATCCAAGGTGAATCATCCTCAGCTGGAGGAGGTGGAAAGAAACCTTATGCTGGTAAACGACGAGAAGGCGAGGCGAGCGCTGTGACCAACGCTCGAAGGAAGGGCAAAGGCCCTCAGCAGCAGATAGCTAGTATAAATATCCCAGCGGCTCCGCAGCAGCAGCAGCAGCAACCGAATCAGCAGGGATATAGAAAGTACCAGAATCGGGCAGCTTTGACAAACTGTCACTTCGAAGCACCGCCCATGTCGTATGCGCAGCTCTTGCAGACTTTGCTTCAGCTTCAGTTGGTTCAGAAGAGGACGATGGCTCCCTTGACAGGGGCACCTCCACCAGGGTACGACGCAAATGCCACTTGCGATTTCCATACAGGGGCACCAGGCCACACAATCGAGAACTGCAAAGCCTTTAAGCACAAGGTGCAGGATTTGGTAGAGGCCAAGATTATTAACTTCTCCGATAATGTGCCCAATGTCATGAAGAATCCTATGCCGAATCACAGGGGAGGCGGAGTGAACGCCATTATCGAAGAAGAGAGTGCAGATCTGTTGACTGATGTCAGAGACCTAAAGACGCCGCTTAGCTTCGTCAAAGCTAAGTTGTTGAAGAAAGGGTTCTTTCCAGGATACGGAGAGTTATGCATGGACTATGCTACACATTCTGATGGATGTGAGCAGTTGGTAGAAGGAATCCAAAGTCTGATGGCTGAGGGGATTCTGCAGTTTAGCCGGAAGGCTGAAAGTGTATCTGGAGAGGTAGTGTTGGAGCAGGCCGATGAAGTCACCACCATCACCATCCCTCGCCGGCCAATAACCATTTATGCGCCCAGACCGCCTACAATCACTATTACCAAAGCCGGGCTGATACCCTTCGAGAGCACTAACGCCGTTCCGTGGCATTATGGGGCTGAAGTCTATTGCAACGGTCAAAGGTTGGAGCTGGAACCGTATGGGTCTACTGTGGAGAATCTCGCAAGAATAAGTGGTATTACCCGTAGCGGAAGAGTGTTTGCGCCGCCGGAAGTCGTGGCAGAGAAAGCGGTCAGAGTTGATGCGGCCGATAAGGGTAAAAGCAAAGTCGTCGAAGAAGCCCCGTGTGGGGTAGAGAAAGATTTGCTGGTCAAAGACGCCGAGGAGTTTATGCGGTTGATCAAAAAGAGCGACTACAAGATAGTAGACCATCTCCATTAGACGTCGTCGAAGATTTCTATTCTCAACTTGTTGCTGTGTTCTGAAGCGCACCGCAATACGTTGCTGAAGGTATTGAACGCTGCTTACGTACCGCAAGAGATATCGGTGAATCAGCTAGAAGAGGTGGTAGCCCACGTCAACGCTGGCAATGGGCTAGGTTTCACAGATTTAGAGCTGACGCCAAAAGGGAGGAATCACAACAGCGCCTTGCACATCTCGATAGAGTGCAGGGGCACAATCATGTCGCATGTGCTGGTGGACACGGGTTCGTCACTTAATGTGCTTTCGAAGAAGGCATTAATGAAGTTGGACACTCGCGGATTGCTTTGCACACCCAGTGATCTGGTGGTGAAGGCATTTGACGGAACTAAATGCCACGTTTTCGGGGAAGTGACCCTGCCGATCCAAGTTGGTCAGGAAACGTTCGACACGGTCTTTTATATTATGGATATCATGCCTGCCTACAGTTGCCTCTTGGGCCGGCCGTGGATCCATGCTGCTGGTGCCGTGACCTCCACGTTGCACCAAAAGCTCAAATATGCTGTCGGAGGAAGCATAATAACCGTGTGTGGCGAGGAGGACATAATGGTGAGCCATTTGTCATCCTTTAAGTATGTTGAAATGGATGGCGAAATCCATGAAACTCTCTGCCAGGCATTTGAAGCCGTCAAAGTGAAAGAGGTAGCTCCTGTCGTCACAGAGAAGCCAGAGATGAATCTCTCCTCATTCAAAGAAGCTCGGGCCGTCGTCCAAGCTGGTTCTACCCCAGGCTGGGGGCATATTTTGGAGATACCAATCAAGCAGGATAAGTTTGGGTTGGGGTATTCTCCTGAAGCTGAAGCTTCTTCGTCGTCGTCTAGCAGTGCGTCTCGCGGTAAGGGGCCGATCCTATTTACCAATGGCGGAGTGATTTTCGAAAGCATCAACACGGCGTCTGAAGACAGCGGGGATAGCGATTATGATCTCGACTCTTGGATTCAGCCAAGCAAGCCGGGCAAGGGCCTCAACAATTGGACCATCAAGGATATCATCCCGATGACAAGTGAAGAGTAATGATTTACTTTTTCAATCATTGCACAACCCTATGTCCTACCCGGGGCATAGCGGTTTTATTGTCAGGGCCTTGTTGGATTATGTACATGCATTTTGTTAATAAATCAAAGGCGTTTTCTTCGTGTGCAAATATTGTGTTCTCTGTTACTCCTGTTTTATATTTGTTTTGAAAAACAGTAAAATGGCAATGGGGTTTGTGCTAACCTGCATATTCTTGTTTTAAACTTAACCCTTGTTATTGCAGGATCCACATAACAGACGACATCGACTCTGGACCTTCTATGGCTCACTTCAACTTCGATTGCCCGATCTATCAAGTCGAAGAAGAGATTGATGAAGACGAAGACCTTCCTGAAGAGTTGGCCCGCTTGTTGAAACAAGAGGAAAAGGTTATTCTGCCTCATAAGGAGGAGATTGAGATCGTGAACCTGGGTTCTGAAGAGCTCGTCAGAAATGTCAGGATAGGGGCTGCGTTGCAGAAGGATGTCAAGCAGAGACTGGTCGAGATGCTTCGAGAGTATAGTGACGTCTTTGCTTGGTCATACGAAGATATGCCCGGACTTGACACGGACATCGTGGTCCACCACTTGCCGCTGCGAGAAGATTGCCCTCCCGTCAAGCAGAAGCTTAGGAGGACGAGACCAGACATGGCCGTTAAGATCAAAGAAGAAGTGCAGAAACAGCTCGATGCTGGCTTCTTAGCGGTCACCACTTACCCTCCATGGGTCGCCAACATAGTGCCTGTACCGAAGAAGGACGGTAAGGTACGCTTGTGCGTCGATTATCGGGATTTGAATAGGGCGAGCCCTAAAGATGATTTCCCGTTGCCTCATATCGATGTGTTGGTCGACAACACATACCAGTTCTCCGTGTTTTCGTTCATGGATGGCTTCTCCGGTTACAACCAGATCAAGATGGCGCCGGAGGACATGGAGAAAACAACGTTTATCACCCCTTGGGGAACATTTTGCTATAAGGTAATGCCCTTCGGTCTGAAGAACGCAGGGGCCACTTACCAACGAGCAATGGTAACTTTGTTTCATGATATGATTCATCATGAGATCGAGGTCTATGTTGATGACATGATTGCGAAGTCCCAGACGGAGGAAGAGCATCTGGTCAACTTATTAAAGTTTTTTGAGAGGCTTAGGAAGTTCAGGTTGAGGCTGAATCCTAACAAATGCACTTTCGGAGTGCGGTCCGGAAAGTTACTAGGGTTTATCGTTAGTGAACGAGGTATCGAGGTTGATCCTGCGAAGATAAAAGCCATTCAAGAAATGCCAACGCCGAAAACAGAAAAAGAAGTTCGTGGTTTCTTGGGCAGAATAAACTACATTGCAAGGTTTATCTCTCAGCTCACGGCCACTTGTAAACCGATGTTCAAGCTTTTAAAGAAAGATCAGGCGATTACTTGGAATGAGGATTGCTAAAAGGCATTCGATAAGATAAAGCAGTATCTCCAAGAACCTCCAATTTTGATACCCCCAGTGGCTGGACGGCCATTAATCATGTACTTGACAGTTCTTGAGAATAGTATGGGGTGCGTTCTCGGTCAGCACGACGAGACGGGCAGAAAGGAGCATGCCATTTACTACTTGAGTAAAAAGTTCACTGACTGTGAATCTCGATACTCGATGCTGGAGAAGACGTGTTGTGCACTAGCTTGGGCTGCCAAACGTCTACGACAGTACATGCTCAATCACACCACTATGCTAATTTCGAAGATGGATCCGATCAAGTACGTCTTCGAGAAGCAGGCTCTTTCGGGCAGGATTGCCAGATGGCAAATGGTGTTAACGGAATATGATATTCAGTACGTGTCCCAGAAGGCCATCAAAGGAAGCATATTGTCTGATTACCTTGCCAAACAGTCGATCGAGGACTATCAGCCGATGAAGTTCGAATTCCCTGACGAGGATATTATGTTTCTCAAAGCGAAGGATTACGATGAGCCTTTGCCCGACGAGGGGCCAGATAGGAAATCCCAATGGAAGTTGATATTCGATGGGGCGGTTAATTCCTATGGAAGTGGCATCGGGGCTATCATCACGACTCCCCACGGATCCCATATCCCGTTTACTGCGAGACTGACGTTTCCAGTCACCAATAATGAGGCAGAGTACGAAGCATGCATCATGGGTCTAGAAGAGGCAATTGATTTGAGAATCAAGAACCTAGATGTATATGGTGACTCAGCACTTGTGATCAACCAAATTAAAGGGGAGTGGGAGAATCGTCAATCGAATTTGGTGTCGTACATGAATTATGCCAGAAGGCTACTTCCGTTCTTTGATCGAGTGGAACTCCATCACGTGCCCAGAGCGGAAAATCAGATGGCTGATGCCTTAGCCACGTTGGCTTCAATGTATAAAGTCAATTTTTGGAATGAGGCTCCAAGAATTGTACTTTCGCGTCTTGATAGACCAGCATTCGTCTTTGCAATCGAGGAAGCCGCCGACGGCAAGCCATGGTTCCATGACATCCAGACCTTCCTTATGACTAAGGAGTATCCTGCGGGTGCGTCAACCCAGGATAAGAAGACTCTGAGGAGGCTGTCTGGCAACTTTTATCTCAATCCTGATGGAGTGTTGTATAAGAGAAACCATGATCTCGTGCTACTCAGATGTGTAGATGAGAAAAAGGCGAGTATGCTCATGGAAGAAGTCCATGAAGGCACATTTGGTACGCACGCCGGCGGGCATGCTATGACGAGGAAGATCCTGAGAGCAGGATACTACTGGCTGACGATGGAGTCGGATTGCTTCAGATTCGCGAAGAGATGTCATAAATGCCAGATTTATATTGATAAAGTTCATGTGCCGCCATGCCCGTTAAATGTCATGTCCTCCCCATGGCTGTTCTCCATGTGGGGCATCGACATGATAGGCAAGATCGAGCCCACTGCATCTAACGGTCATCGCTTCATTCTGGTAGCTATCGACTACTTCACCAAGTGGGTGGAGGCAGCCTTGTATGCCAATGTGACCAAGCAGGTGGTGGCTAAATTCATAAAGAGGGACATCATCTGTCGTTACGGAATTCCCGAGCGGACCATTACTGATAATGGTTCGAATCTGAATAACAAGATGATGAAGGAGTTGTGCCAGAGTCTCAAGATTGAACACCACAACTCATCTCCTTACCGGCCGAAGATGAATGGCGCCGTTGAAGCAGCCAACAAGAACATAAAGAAGATTGTTCAGAAGATGGTTGTGACATACAAAGATTGGCACGAGATGCTGCCATTTGCATTGCACGGTTATCGTACAACGGTACGTACGTCGACCGGGGCAACTCCTTTCTCCTTGGTATACGGTATGGAAGCAGTCCTACCGTTAGAAGTGGAGATCCCTTCTTTGCGAGTTTTGGTTGATGTGAAACTCGACGAGGCAGAATGGATTACGAATCGTCTAAACCAACTCAGCCTGATGGACGAGAAGAGGTTAGCATCGATTGCGTTTGGTCGTCTGTACCAAAGCCGAATGAAGAAAGCTTATGATAAGAAGGTGCGTCCTAGAAGCTTTCAGACGGGTGATCTCGTCCTGAAGAAGATTCTTCCGCCACACTCCGATCACCGGGGCAAGTGGACTCCGAATTACGAAGGTTCGTACGTCGTCAACAAGGTCTTCTCGGGAGGAGCTTTGTTGTTATCCACGATGGATGGTGAATATTTTGCATCCCCGGTGAACGCGGACGCAGTTAAAAAATACTTTGCTTGAAAGCGACCCGCTGGACAAAAAAGAAAGAGTCCAGGCAAAAAAGAGGCATCCCGGCGAACCAAAAACAGAATAAAAGGTTCGGGCAAAAATTAGGGATATAAATTGAAAAAATGTACACCCGCGAAGTCGAAAACCTACACTGGGCGGCTTCGGCAAAAAAGGGTATCCCGGTGAACTGAAAACCCGTAAAGGGCGGTTCACGCAAAAGTTAGGGATTTGAAAAAGCAAATGACTGCGTTCCGCGTGTGGACTTTCATTGTTTAGTGGTTTGGAGGACCTGAGGGCCGTTTATCTAAATCAATCTCTTCCGAAGCTGAAGTGTCGGAGAAGTATCGAAGTCGAGTGGGTCTTAGAAGGATCAACTCATGGTGTTCGTCTACGCCTCGTTGCCGACATTTGTATATACTGATGTATATTTATGTTTTTATATTTGCGCGGCTTCCTCATTCTAGGAGCTTGCATCTGTTGTAAAACATTTTCACCCATTCAGGGGTCCGTTATCAATAAAATGCATACTATTCAGCAATTCTGTTTGCCTGTTTAGCATTTATCTGTTTTGTTTGCGAAAAAGAATGCCGATGTTTTTGATAAAATGCGCATACATAAACTTACTAGCCTAGGCCACTGATTGTTGAAACAATTAATTACTTGAATATTGTCACGAGATAATAACCTTGATAGGCCCCTTTGAGAAGGGTATCTTGTCTGTTTGTTTGTGTTGTTACATGTGTAGCATATTTCAGACAGTGCGCCGTGCGCGCTCCCGAAGCAGGATGATTCCTCTTTCTCCAGCAGAGTTCAGTAGCCTCTCCCCGCAGAGTCTGAACGTGAGATCATGAGCATTGATATGTCTCCCCAGGCAGAGATGATTCTCTTTCCCCAAGCAGATGCATCCTGAAGGAACGTCATCTCCTCAGCTGAATCAGGCGCCGAAGCATGATTCTCTCCCCCAGCACCGGGTCACAAGTGCAGGTTTCATAGAAATGTTCAGGCGCCGAAGCATGATTTCTATCCCCCCAGCACCGGGTCACAAGTGCAGGTTTCGTAGGAAACTATTCGTACGCCGAAGTATGCAGCAACTGATGGTGCTAGACTGAAGTCTCCAGCGGAATTGAGATTCCCCACCAGAGTTGTACTCTTCCCCCGAAGTCGGATGATTCCTTCTTCCCCAGCGGAATTGAGATTCCCCCGCAAAGCCGTACCCTCTCCAGTGAAGCAGTGGGGACCATGAGTGGTTTTCCCTAGCCGAGTGTTGAACAGCTGAAGTTGTTTCCCCCTCAGAGCTCTTATCTCCAGAGAAGTAGCCGAGAAGGCCACACAGTTTATTCCCGCGATTGACATCGCTTTCCCTCAGCAGGTCCAGGTTCTCGTAGAGCTTCGTTCCCCTGCAGCAATCAACTGAATTTGTTTCCCCCGCAGTAGTCAACTGAAGTTGTGTCCCCTGCGGAGTCCTGATTGAGATTGGCGTGACCATGTTCTCCTCAGCAGGATGATTCCGCTATCTGAGTAGTTCTTTCTCCTTGACAGGAGGATTTCCCCCTCGGCATTTATTTTGCTGATGGGATCGCATCATTGTGCATGATTGCATAGCATTTATCATAAACGCATAGCATTTCCACCGTGTGGAGCATTGCGCCATTGCCGAAGCATATGCATAATAAATATGATCTAGGTTGTTACCGTTCTCGTTTTGCAGGTGTTCCGCCGCAGAATCGATTGCTCAGGTTGATTTCTGACGTTCTCTCCAACGAAGTCGCTTGCTCAAGATGATTCTTGAGATCCCCAGCGAATTCTTCGGTTCAAGATGATTCTTGAATTCCTCAGCAGGGCCGTTGGCTTAAGATGATTCTTAAGCTCCCCAGTAGATCCCCCAGTGAAGGTTGCCCAGGATGATTCCTGAAGCCCCAAGAGAGTCGAATCCTTGGAAGCTGCTCAAGCCATGATTGGTTTGTCCCCAACAAGAGTTGCCCAGGATGATTCCTGGAATCCCCAACAAAGTGTTTGCTCAGAATGGTTACCGGTTCAAGATGATTCTTGAAGGTCCCCGGCGGAGTTATTTGTCCAAGATGATTCTTGAAGTCCTCAGTAGAGTTGATTCCTCCAGAATGATTTCTGGACCCCCGGAGCGGAGTTACTTGATAGTTCTCCAGATTCCCCAGCAGCGAAGCGTCTTCCCCAGCAGGTTTTCTAACGGCGAAGTTGAAACCTCCCTTGAAGACTCCATGATTGAAGTCTGACCGTGTTAATGAAGCAGTTCTCTCAGCTGATGCGGAGTGCCTGATGGCAGAGGTTTAGATGTTCCCAGTTAGCTCATGGTTGACCAAGAATTCTATTCCCGACTTGCTGATGAAGTCCGGCTGATGCACGACGAGGTCTTTTGGATGCCTGATGGCATGATCAACCAGATGGTTGAAGTCCGGCTGATGCCCGACAATTGCTTGGAATGCCTGATGGCATGATCAACCTGATGGTTGAAGTCCGGCTGATGCCCGACAGTGTTCTTTGAATGCCTGATGGCATGATCGACTATGAACTACCGGTTACCGTGTAACCAATTCCCCAATGAAGTTTCTTCACCCTGAAGGCGAGGTCAGACAATGCTGAGAGTTGACGGCGAGGTCAAAGTCTTAGTTTTCCAGCGGCGATGTTGGATGTTTTGGCTTCTGAAGGCGATGTCAGATGATTTAGTTTTCCAGCGGCGATGTTGGATGTTTTGGCTTCTGATGGCGATGTCAGATGATTCAGTTTTCTGGCGGCGATGTTGGATGTTTGTGTCTGACGGTGATGTCAGGTGATTCTTTAGTTTTCCAGCGGCGATGTTGGATGTTTTGTTTATGACGGTGATGTCAGATTCCTCAGTGTGCCAGCGGCGATGTTGGGTGTTTTGTTTCCAACGGCGATGTCAGATTCTTTAGTTTTCCAGCGGCGATGTTGGGTATGTCAGTTAATTTAGTTCTCCAGCGGCGATGTTGGGTGTTTTGTTTCCGACGGCGATGTCAGATTCTTCAGTTTTCCAGCGGCGATGTTGGATGGTTGTTCGACGGCGATGTCGAATTCTTTAGTTCTCCAGCAGCGATGTTGGATGTCCTGGTTGTCCGACGGCGATGTCAGATGATTCAGCTTTCCAGCAGCGATGTTGGGTGTTTTGGTTGTCCGACGGCGATGTCAGATCAGTATGTCTCCAGCTAGTTGCCGTGCAGCTAGTATTTCAGTGTTCGAAGATTCGTTCCAGCCAGAGTACCGTGTGCTCGGGCAGTTGGCAAATTTCCGGGTTTATCGGTATTCAACCGTCTCGCACCTTGATTGGCTGAGAGCCGTTCGCTCCTCACCCAGTCAGGTTCAAGCCGTTTGAATAGGGGCAGCTGTTGCACCCCAAAATTTGACCAACATTTATTTACCCATCAAGAGTTGGATGGGACTTTGAAGCTAGCCAAGAGGGTTATTCAAAGGTTCAAAGATTGATATCTTTGTCAGAGAACTCAGAAGATCCTCAGAGAGATTGGTTGAAACCAAGGTTGTGTGCCTCATAGCTTGAGAGTTGTGGGAGCTCCTCAAATGATTATGAGACCATGAGGATAGACTTGAAGCTTTGAGAAAGCTTATGAGGTGTCTTGAAAGACATCATGAAGCCCAGAGAGGTCATTGTACAAGAATTCAGAAGATTCAACCATGAGTGGTAGAATTAGGGTTTGACTGGGTCAACCCTAGGTCAACTGAAGATTTGGAGAGGGTTGAGACCTAATCCAAGAGCCATGTGATCATGGAATGATGCATTGAGATGCTATAAGGATGATTCCTAGACCAACTCATCATGATTGAGGAGTTTGAGAAGTTTTAAGCTAGGGTTTCTAAGGATTGACAGTGTAAAATCCCCTAGTTTGATCCCTATCTTCAAGGCAGTTTAGCTCAAGTTGTGATTGTCATCTCATCTTACCCACAACATGAATGTTGTAGAGTTTGTTCTTAGCTTTAATTTGAGTACTAGAAGTCCTTTATAGGATTTATAGAGCTCAAGTTATGGTTTTGACAAATTACAGGTCATCTGAGGTATGTGAATCTGGGTCCTTGAAAGTCACCCAACTTGCAGACAACTTTTGCCCTAGTAGGATGATTCATATGGATTCTTGGTCAACATGAATGTTGAAGAGCATCTTCTTATATTTCTAGAGAGTACTAGAAGTCCTTGATAGTATTTTTAGAACTCAACTTATGGCTTTGACAAGTCAAGGGCATTTTGGTCATTTGGAGGTTATAGGTCATTTCAAGCATAAGGCCATATCTCCTACTTCCATGCTTCAAATGGAAAAATCTTCAAAATAAAACTTGCTTAGAATGATGTTTTAAGGCTAGTAGGGAGGTCATGAGATGTTGAAAAGGCTCGTATCAAAAAGTGATAAAAATGGCCTAAAAATGAGGCATAAGTTAATTAAGTTGAATTTGAAAAATGGAAATCCTAAGTTATAAGTCCAAACCATGTTACATAATAGGTCATTTTGACTCCAAATGACATTCTAAGAACAATAGTTCAGCCACAATTTTGATTTGAGGCTTGGATCATAGGGCTGCTTTGGAAAAAGCTTGCTTGCATATTAAGGTACCAAACCAAAACAAGGCAAAACTCAATACACAAGGTGGTTATGCATTGTAACTTACCCTAAATATCATGTGGGGATAAATTCAAGTCAGAATTGGTAGTTATGATATGCTTGGCATGAGATACCATGTATGGAGAATGAGAAATCAAAATACCATGACATGAAAAGATCAATTTCTCATTGGATGATCCTAGAGGGTTCTAGATGATTCTAAACCTCTCTATATAACAATTGCAACTTGCTCAGATGCAAGGTTGGTGTGAATTGGTGTAGAGAAGAGAGAGTGAAATCCAAAAGCTTCCATTGCAAGTCACATTCAATTTCTTCATTCTTCTTCATTGCCATCCTTTTTTTCTTCACAAACCTTTTCCATAGATCCCTCTGAGTGTGTGCATGCTGAATTGAAACTCCATTGATGGAAGATTGAAGGTGTTCCCATTGGATTTGCAAAGAAGCAATTATCATCGAATCTTGAAGTACAAGCTCTCTCCCTCCAATCTTTTGCAAACAGTAGAAGTTTCATCATCCAAGGATCATTCTTGAAGAGTTTCAAGCCTTGAAAGCAAGGATTTCATCATCTACCATATCAAGAAGCCAGGTTTGCAAAATCTCTTCCACCTCCTTATTTAGGCATGGTTAGGTTAAGTCTTTAGTGTAGAATTGTTAGAGACAACTAGGTGATCAATTCTGAAGAGTTTAGGGTCAATTGGTGGAGTTTCAGTCATGGATACCATTTCTTTATAGAGCAAGAACGTGTGATATAGTTAGTGATAATGATAGTTTGATAGCTTGTTTTAACCCATGGAATGTGAGGATCATTTTGATGCAAAGAAATTTGAGTTTGGTTGAAGTTGGGGATGGATCATATTTTGAGATTAATTGAGTTGCACCTTCGGGTTTGGTGATAGAGATCATTTCAATGAAAACCAAGGCCATGGTCGTGTTCAGCGTAAAAAACTGAGCAACTTTGTGTTTTACATTTTGGGAATTGATAAAGAAATGAAGGAGCACGAAGGGATGGAAGTTGTTGCATGAAATCTGTCTTCATGGGGTTGCAGCAAAACCCTAGCTGCGTGAGGAAGAAGATGACCCACGACCGTTGGATGAGCAAGCTGACCTTTGACTGGGAAATGGATCCAACGCACGAGATTTAATTGAATTTTGGAGGGAACCCTGAGCATGTGAAACGCCGCGTTTCATTTAAAGAGGAACTCTGGGCTTAGTGAATTAATGATAACCCCACCCCCCCTTTGAGGCCCACTTCATTTTATAACTGATTTCCATTGATATTTGCACCGTGACTTTTTTATTTTCTGTTTGATTTTCTAATGTTTTTCTGATTAATATTGGGCCCAGGCGCGCTTGCTTTCCAAACCCCCCATTTTGAGCCCATCAATATATTGAACTGCATATTGTTGCTGATTGCACCCCATCTCATCTTTATCATTTTATTTTTCTCCATTTTATCTCATACTTTGAAAATTCATATTAAATGGAAAAATAATTTTTTTTCATGGGAGTTTTTCCTCCTACTTCATATTTTTGTCAATAAAAATATCAAATAAAAACATTTTCCATATCATGCATTTTAGTATTTTTTTGCATATTTTCTTCTTTAATTGCTTTTTATTTTCTTTTTGTTGATATATGATTTTGTAGAATTTAGTTTAGGTAGCTCCCTTAGTATTTTTAGTTCAATCTTTTTAGGATAGTTAGATATATGTTTTAGCTTCCCCCTGGATTTATTCCATATTTTTGTGATGATTTTTAGGATAGTTTTGACTAGATGATTCTAGGTTGTGTAGAATTAGGTTAAACTTCAACAAAGGTCCATAATAACTTTAGATTTTTGGGTTTTTAGGACAAAATAGACTATGGGACATATATGGGTATTAAGGGTAGGTATGTAGAATCCCTTAGAAATTATATTAGGATTTAATATAATAGTATACTATTTTTGGATGATTTTTGTATTGGTTGATTGTTTGTGTTGTCCTTGTGGGCTTGTATTGTTGTTTGCTTTGCTTTGTGGGCTTGGAGAGCTTGGTCTTGTCCTAAGGAGCATTGAGGAGCATAGTAGAAGATTTGAAGATGCATTGAGAAGCTTGATAGCTTGATCTTATTTCTTTTTTTGTTTTGTTTTAGGGTTAGGGATTAGGAAGAGTTTAGACTTAAATAACTTCTTTCTTAAACATGGATGGTCTCTTTCACCTCCATTCCTCCCTATGATTCAAAGTCCTTCCATGGTATACACCTCTCTCCTTTGGAGGGATAAGTGATGTACCTAGGAAGTAGAACTTTTGAGGGAACTATTCCTTTGATGTTGAACCCTTATAGGTCACCTTTGGTGGTCAAATAAGCAGTTCAATATCCTCCAGCTTATCCAGTAAGTGATTTTCTCTGGTTTGATTGTCTTGAGAGATGTTGAGCTTGAACCTGAGTTTGAAGATGAAGACTTCATTGAAGAGGATGAATCCTTGAGTATTGCCATTCCAGCTGAAGCTTGAAGAGCAACAAGAGCAAGTTGATACTTGAAGACCCCTGAAGATTAGGTGAAGCCTGAAGGTGGAGCTGATCAAGAAGCTGAACTTTAAGGGAGAAGGTAAGTTGAAACTTATGTTGAAGGGTTGAAACCTGGAAGAGAAAATTGATATTCGTCAGGAGTGATTGAAGTCTGAAGACTGAGTTGCTGTTGGAGAGCTGAGGCTTGGAGTTGAGAGAGAAGTTGGTCTGCTTTCTTCTTTTTCTTTTCTGTATTGATGTGTTTTGTTTGACTTGTTTGATGCATTA
The DNA here is from genome assembly GCA_963859935.3 of Lathyrus sativus. Classification (NCBI taxonomy): domain Eukaryota; kingdom Viridiplantae; phylum Streptophyta; class Magnoliopsida; order Fabales; family Fabaceae; genus Lathyrus; species Lathyrus sativus. The sequence goes on along the minus strand of OZ012737.1, from coordinate 215,345,622 downwards.
GAATAGGTCCATATCTAGAATAGGTAAAACCTAGGAGCATGATTGCACTAGAGGTTGAGTTGCTCCCTCTACTTGTATTGTTACTGTGTGGCTTTGCTTGCGGGTATTCGGTAGAGCCCAGCTCCCTTGCCCATGTGGTTTGTTTGTCTGATGGTATTTTATTTCATTTTATCTGTATGATTGCAGTTTACTGTTATTGCTTGATAGCATGTTGTTTTATATTTCAGTATGATTACTGTTATCCATTCTGGCTTGAGGTCGAGATGAGCTTGTGGAGGCTGAAGCCCCCACACACATTTCCTCCCTCACTTGCATTGCATGCATTTTACTGTTAAGCTGATGCTTTGTCTGTTTTGGTGTATCATTGACATGATCCCTTAGGACTCTCATTTCCTTTGATAAGGAATTGATGATAGAATTTTAGGTTGAAACCTATGCATGACAACTTCTAGGAGTTCCCTGTTCAAACCTTGACCATAGGATGAATCCATGGCATGACAACAGTAGGACTTGATAGTCTCCCTCCTAGTTGGGCCTGTTCTCGTCTCATCTCAAAACAGTTTAAGATACAGTAATCATGAATGATTTCTTTCGTACGTTACGAGCCTTAAGCTATCTGAGAAAGGATTGTGGGAGAGTTTCTTTTCCATAGTCTGGATGTTTAGTATGGTACCCTTTGGGTGACATGCGACGCATTCACTCTCAGGTCATAGTCTCTAGTGCGATTGAAATCGCAAACACAATAAAAAACACTTCTTTCGTAAAAGACAGGAAATAAACCGTAGTTTCCCGAACTACGTGAGCTCTGATCTCTCATGCCTGTTGAGAGTACGTAGGCACAAGATGGCGATGTCTTGGCGAGCTACCTTCCCCCATAACCCTTCGTAGGCCGAACTACGTTGACTCTGATTTCTCATTCTCTGATGAGAATACGTAGGCATAAAGTGCGACGCTTTGCCGAGTCATTTTTCTTTTCTTTTTCAGCCAGCCTTGATAGGTAGATAGAATAAAACCAACCCGTCCAAGTAAACACAACAAGCGAGGATCCCGTCGAGTACGACGGACGTGAGGGGTGCTAATACCTTCCCCTTGCGTAACCGACTCCCGAATCCAGACAATGGTTGCGATGACCTTGTCTTACCCTTTTTCGTCAGGTTTTTCCGATTGTTTCCTTTCCTGCTCTGAGGGATAAATAACGAAAGGTGGCGACTCTTCTGTCATGCCGGCACCTTATTTTCGCGCAAGCGACACCGTTGCCCAGCCCAACATTGACGTTAGCTTCAAGACTTCCATTACCGACGCCCGTCGTATTGCCATTGAGTCCCATGTTAGCTATCACATTGCCGTTGGCACTGCCATTGGCGACTGCTTGCATGAGCTCCATGAAGCGATCCATTCTTTCGCGGAGTTCCTGAACATCAGTTTGCACTTGCTCCATGATTCTGGTTTGATTTGCTCTGGTCGGATAGAGGTGGATAGGTCTCTGATGAATCCTGGAACAACCTGAAACAACCTGAAAACACAAAAGGGTTAGGAGAAAACGACAAAGTGCTCGTTATGCAAATGCTTCATGCAAATGCAAACGTGTGTCTGTGTGTTAGGGAGATTTCCCCCGATCCTAGTGCCTGAGTGCCAGTGCTGATAATAAGAGGTCTGAGTCCAGTCATGGAAATAACAATCTCATATATAAAGAAAGCCCATCAAGGCAGTATACGACATCAGTGAGTACAAGCAGAATCAATAGCATGACCTCGACCAACAAGCCTGGTGATGGTCAGCATACAACGATGATCAAACAAAAGGAATACAAATATAGTCAAGCATGGCCACGGGCGCGAAACTCTTCTAACAACCCCTTCGTTTCTGGATGATCAGGACAAGTGAGCAACCCTTCGACGAGCAGCTCCCTCTGCATAATGGTGTATTGAAGACCTTCGACCGAATCTTCCCATGCTCCTTCGCCGAAACAATCTTCTAACTTCCGCTTCTTGGCCTCAAACATCAGTTTGCGCTCCTTCAGGTTAGCGAGAGCTCTGTTGAGCTGGCCTTCAGCGGCGTATCTGCGAGCGGTTTCTTCATCAAACCTTTTCTCACTGGCCTTCACCTGGGCTTTCAGCTTGGAGATCTGTTGCATCAGCTTATCCTCCCGCTCTCTCCTGTTGGCTAGGGAGGCCTTCCAGTGCTGATTGAACTTGGATATCCTCCGATACGCTTCGTCCAAGTGCTGCTTCTTCATGGCCAGTACATCGTTGACAGCTTTGAAGTCTCGACCCATGCGCTCACGCTCAGCTATCTGCTTAGTCAAATCTGTACCCAGCTTGTTCACCAGCTCTGTTTGCCTCTTGAAGGAATGAACGACTTCGTTTCTCTCGCTTCAAAGCTGAGCTAATTCTTTCTCCAATTCCTCATTTGCCCTCTTCAATTCATCTCTCTCAGCTAACACCCGATTATGCTGCTGAATGGGCACGGTGGTAGGCTCTTCGATCACTGGAGGGCTTTCTGGCTTGGCAGGAAGAAACGGCATCCCTATAGCATCTGCTCTGGCTCTGATCCATGCCACATACGGAGGGTAGGCTTGACTATTACTTCTCCCCAGCAATGGTTTTCCCCTCTTACTGATACCATTCCAAGCGCGTTGAAGCTTAGATAACACATCCCCTTCTAGAAGACCAGTGAGGTACAGAGATTCCTGCACCTCTTCATCCTTCGGCGGAGCTCTCAAAGCATACGCGAACTGTCGGACCAGCAAAGACGGATTGTAGTTTATACAGCCTTTCCTGCCTATCAAAGGCACGTTCGGAAACCCGCTGCAGCTAAAGATAATCTCGGTACCCAACCTATCTCTGTCAAACCAGTCAATATCCTCCGCTGATAGACTCATCAAACGCTCGGACCACTCAGCTGTGGCTGCAGACGAAACAAAGGGACCCCTCTTGGGTAGATGACTATCAAGCCATTTATAAAGCAAGGGCACACAGTACGAGACATTCTTGCCTCTTCTGTTCTCGTTTTTGTAGTGGATGGAATGGTAGACATCTCCTATCAAGGTAGGGACTGGATTCCCTGAAGCAAAGATGTGAAACGCGTCGAAGTCTACAAAGTCGGGCATATTGGGGAACAAAATGATGCCATATATGCATAGAGCGAGGATGGCGTTGAACACGACCCAACATCCGTCTTTGGCGCACTGCTGAGCCTTTCCCACTAAGAACTGCAAGGAGAAACTAGGAACCTTGTTCCAACTAGACAATACCAACTCAGAGGCATCCAGATGAAGTGAAGGAGCTAGACTAGCCAGATCAGGCTCAGCATCCATATGAACAAAAGGCATCTGCCTCTTGATAGGCACACCTAACAAATCAGCATATTCCTCTAGCGTGGGTGCGAGAACAAAATCCTGGAAAGTAAAGCATCTCAGCGGAGGATCGTAGAACTGCAGCAGAGCGTGCAACCCATTCAACTCGAACGCAGAAGGTTTACGAACCAAACTGAGCAATTTGCCGTAAGATTTTCTGAACTCATCTCTCACAGAATCACCAGCTAAAGCAATCAAACCAGTCAGCTGAACCACATCAGGGGCAGGGAGCTTGTAAGCCACGGTGTTCCTCAGAGAACCATAACAATACAATAGGAGGCAAGAAATCCTGGATCGGGGAAAACGGTACCTGCAACACAGACACACGTTAATGAAATGCAAATGAGTATGCAAAGCAATGTAAAATGCAATCATGCAGCAGGAGATCAAGGAAACTGTGCTGTGGAGATTCTGCATCAACAAAACCATAATCCTTCTCTATCAAGAACAACCACTTTCTCTGATAAGAAGAAAACCCTGGTATCGGACCACAAATCTGCTCTGTCAAGAACACATACACATAGGACCATAAATCTGCTCTGTCAAGAACAACCATCTGATAATAATAAGGACCTCTGATACAGGACCATAAATCTGCTCTGTCAAGAACAAACATCTGATACAGGACCTCTTATACAGGACCAAAACTCTGCTCTGTCAAGAACATACATACATCTGCAGATGAGATCCTCAGATCCCAATCAAAAACCTGCTCTGTCAAGAACAAATACACCTCTGCTGATGAGATCCTCTGATCCCAACCATCAATCTGCTCTGTCAAGAACAAATACACATCTATGAATATAAGGTCCTCTGATACAGGACCAAAGCTCTGCTCTGTCAAGAACAATCATATATCTGATGATGAGAACCTCCGGTACCAACAAAACTGATTCACTATCAAGAAAACCAGGTAGTCTGAAGGTCAAACTTTCCTGCAATAAACCCAACCCTGCTCACAGGTATGGACCTAAACTGACTCAAGTTCGGCATCCTATGCGGTCATCAGCGTCACAGACATTCAAGAGGGGTGATACGATACCCAGAAGGTGTGGCATCACCAGCTCGTGAAGCGGCCTCACTCGGCTGAATCCCAAATGATCGGTCCCTAGAGTCGACAATCCTCCAAACCAACAACCCCCTCAACCCAAAGGGTTGAAAAAGAAGTCAACCGGGAGAACCTCGTCTGAGCGTGGATTTCATGAGACACTAGTGTCTGCCAAGCAAGCACGCGCCCACTAATTTCCACAACTAATGCTATGTTCACTCAAGCCTAGGTCTGGCTTCTCACTCATCAGAATGCCCCTCCCACAACAGCACAGATAATCATATCATACTGAAAATAAAGTGCGGGAAATAAAAATGCGATAAATAAACACAACCCAACAAGTAATCATACAAGCGCTAGGATTGACTCTCGCAGGGGACGTCGGATCCCCAAACTGACTCGCATACGGGACGTTGGATCCCAGGAAACTATCAAGTCCCCAACAGAGTCGCCAGCTGTCGCTACTGCGAAAATAAGATGCCGGCAAAACAGAAGAGTCGCCACCTTTCGTTATTTATCCCTCGAAACGGGAAAGGAAACGATCGGAAAAAACCTGACGAAAAGGTATAAGACAAGGTCATCGCAACCATTGTCTGGGTTCGGGAGTCGGTTACGCAAGGGGAAGGTATTAGCACCCCTCACGTTCGTCGTACTCGACGGGATCCACGCTTGTTGTGTTTACTGGACGAGTTGGTTTATCTATCTACCTATCAAGGCCGACTAAAAAAGAAAAGAAAAATGACTCGGCAAAGCGTCGCGCTTTATGCCTACGTATTCTCATCAGAGAATGAGAAATCAGAGTCAACGTAGTTCGACCTACTACGGGTTACGGGGAAGGTGGCTCGCCAATACGTCAGTATTGTGCCTACGTACTCTCAACAGGCTTGAGAGATCAGAGCTTACGTAGTTCGGGATAATACGGATTACGGGGATTCAGATTCATCTGTTTTATCGAGTAGGGTTAAACAGCAGTTCCAGTAGTTAGGGACAAAGCCTGTTTGCGTTGGCGCTGAAGTTTAACGACACTCTTTTCTTCAGAAAAGCTTCCTTTGAATTATGGGCCCACGGGGCAAAAGGTTTGAAGTTTGTTTTCTGTCTTTTACGAAAGAAGTGTTTTTTATTGCGCTTGCAATTTCAATCGCACTAAAGACTATGACCTGAAAGTGAATGCGTCGCATGTCACCACAAAGGTTACCATACTAAACATCTAGACTATTGAAAAGAAGCTCTTCAACAATCCTTTCTCAGATAGCTTAAGGCTCGTGACATACGAAAGAAATCATTCATGATTACTGTATCTTAAGCTGTTTTGAGATGAGAAGAGAACAAGCTCAACTAAAGGGAGACTATCAAGTCCTACTGTTGTCATGCCAAGGGTTCATCCTATAGTTGAAGTTTGAAACTGGGAACTCCTAGAAGTTATCATGCATAGGTGTCAACCTAAAGTTCTATCATCACTTCCTTATCAAAGGAAGTGAGAGTCCTAAGGGGATCATGTCAATGATAAACAGAAACAGATAAAGCATTAGCTTAAACAGTAAACAGATATACGACTGTAAAATGCATGCAATGCAAGTGAGGGAGGAAATGTGTGTGGGGCAGCAGCCTCCACAAGCTCATCTCAACCTCAAGCCAGATATGAATAACTGCAATCATACAGAAGAAATAACATCATGCTATCAAGCAGAATATAAGAGACTGTAATCATACAGAAGAAAATGGAATGCTGTCAAGCAAAATAAACCACATGGGCAAGGGAGATGGGCTCTACCGAATACCCGCAAGCAAAGCCATACAGTAACAATACAAGCAGAGGGAGCAACTCAACCTCTAGTGCAATCATGCTCCTAGATTAAAGTCAGTCTAGATATGAACTTATTCTAATGCATCAAGCAAGTCAAACAAGGCACATCAGCACAGAAAAGAAAACAGACAAGAAAGCAGATCAACAACTCCCTCTTCCAATTCCAAGCTTCAACTCTTCTAACAGCAATCCAGTCTTCAGACTTCAATCACCCTTCAAGGCTATCAGCTTCCATGACAGGTATCAACTTGCTCCTAAGGTTTCAATCCATCAACATAAGTTTCAACTTATTCTCTCTTCTCTAAGCTTCAGCTCTTCAGTCAATTCCACCCTCAGGCTTCACTCTTAACTACAAGTATCAACTTGAGTCCTTCAGGCTCTCAATGCATCAGTGTAAGTGTCAACTTATCCTTTATTCCTCAAGCCTCAGCTCTTTACTCAATCTCAATTGAATCTTCTTCATAAGTATCAACTTAGTCTTCAAGCTTCAGCTCTCTTTGCCTTACCAGTATCAACTTGGTCTTCTTCTCCTACAAGCTTCAGCTTCTCAGGGTAATCCTCAATCATATGGGAGTGTCAACTTCATCCTTCAATTCTTTCTCAAGCCTCATCTCTTCACTCAATCTCTATTGGGTCTTCAAGTATCAACTTGATCTTGCTCTTCAAGCTTCAGCTGCAACGGCAATGCTCAAGGAATCATCCTCTTCCACACTCTTCAATGAAGTCCTCATCTTCAAACTCAAGCCCAACATCTTTCAAGATACTCAGCCCAGAAGATAATTGATTTAACAGGAGGAGTGGAAATGATAAACAGCTTACTGACAACCAAAGGAAGCCTGTAAGGGTTCATCATTATGAGAGACTGGTTCCCTCAAAGTTCTACTTCCCAGATAAAGCCACTTATCCCTCCAAAGGAGGGATGTGAATATCTTAGAAGGACTTTTAGTCATTGGGAGGAATGGAAGCACAAGATGCTTTCCATATTTGTGAAAGAAATCATTCTAACTATAAGGCTCTCCCTATGTCCTCTATCTCCTAAATCTTCATCAGACACCTTCAGGCACAGACAACTCCTAGCTCCAAGCAACTTCAAGCAACTTCAAGCATCCTCACCTTGTCTTCAACATGTCTTCAATCTCAACCAAAGGCAAACCAAGCAAAAACCCTAATCTAAGGGGACTAAGGAAGTTAAAATAGTTGAATTAGTAAGTTAGGATCACCTAAAACCTAGTACTAAAGTTAGTCCTAACTAAAATACTAAAATCAATTGTAAAATCCTACAAAAATATCTATGGGAACCTAGGTCAATCATGACTCTACCACATTAATTTCAGAGATCAAATCATCAAATTGGACCTAGAAATAAATCCTACATTATAAGGTATCAAACTTAAACCCTAAAAGGAAGCACCTAAATATCAATCTAGAAAGCACACCTATTTTCATCACAAAAATGTGGTAAAAATTCTATGGGATCATACATGTCTAACCTAATCATACACAAAAAATTATCCCAAGAATCATCACCAACTAATCACACAAAATTCCACAAAAATATGTATCAAACATAACCATTTTAATATCAATTAAAATGTAAAATTCCCATTAAATCATAAAATACATGAAATGAAAATATTTTTTCTCTAAAAAATACTAGACTCAATCATGAGTAAAATGCAAAAAGAATGGGATTAATTGGATTAATTTTCAATTTTATATGAATTTAACAAGAACCATGAACAAAATGAAAATTAAAAGAAAATCAAATTAAAATAATAACACGCGCGGTGTGGATAGCAACGAAACACAGTTCAAACCATGGGTTGGGCCATCAGGGGGGTGTGGATAGCACTTAGTTCACTAAGCCCAAAACACTGAATAAATGAAACGGTGCATTTCATTATCAGAATTCCTTCACAACTTCAAATTAAAACATGGCCATTGGATTGCTTCCTCAGTCAAAGTATAACCATCATCCAACGGTATCCTCATCATCTTCTACCTTTTCAAACCTCTGCAACTTGCGCCCAGCTCCGGCCACCACCGGTGGTGCTCCGGTCACCATCCTCAACCCTAATTCTCTCTAGAGGCCTCCATTGCAAATGGTCAAAACATGAATCTTGTCCCAAATCTTGTCACGAGTTCAACCCTACCCTTAGCTTCCTCTGAAACCTCAAGATTCACCATATCTAATTCTCAACCAAAAATGGTAATTCACCTATTTTGTCACTAATTCTCAAATTAACTATCTGAAATCCATCCTACACCATTCTACAATGAATCTAACACCTTAGTTCACTTTAATTCTACCTAAATCATGCTAGAGGAAGAAAGTTACCAACCTGAAAATCTTGGATGAACAGACACACTAAACCTCCAATTCAAGCTCTCCAATCTTGCAGACACGATCAATGAACCTTCTTCTTGCTTCTGTATGCAAAAGAACCAGTTGAAAGTGCTTGAATCTTGAAATCCGATGGTGAGTTGCAGGTGGAAAATTCTGACTTCAAGAGCACCAATTAGCCACGAATCCTTCTTGATTATGATCTGGAATCACTCCTTGGCATCCATGGAAGAAGTTTCAATCAAGAAAATGGATGGAGAGTGAAGAATTCGGTGAAACCGATTGCACTTGCAAGCTATGAAATTTCAATCTCAATCTATGCTCTCTCCTTCAATCATCACCAACCTTTGCATTGGATCAACTCTATTCAATATATAGATGATGTTTGGATGATCTAGAACCCTCTAGATCCTTCTAATGAGAGTTTCCACTTCTCATGTCATGAGATTTTCACTCACTTATCATGACATGCCTAATTCTGTTTTGCAGCTTGAAAACCATCCCAATCTCTTTCAATTTCTCCCCTAGTGACATTTTGAAAGTGATTAGCTTGCAAAGGGCCTTGCTCATGCCTTGATTTTATGTTTTGCACATGTTACTTAATATGCAAGTAACCACTTTCCAAAGCAAGTCCACAAATTGAATCTCAACTCAAAAATGTGGCTAAACCAATGTTCTTAAAATGTTTTCTAGAGTCAAAATGATATATTACATGCCATGGTTTGGATGTGTAGGTTGAAAATATCAATTTCCAACTTTGGTTTATTTAACTTATGCCCTTATTTTAGGTCATTTTTGCAACTTGGAGCTACAATCCTTTCCATCATATCATGACCTCCTTACTAGCCTTAAAACATCATTTTGAACAAGTTAGATGTTGAACATGTTTCCATTTGAAGCTTGGAAATAGGAGTTATGGCTTTATAGTTGAAATGACCTGTAATCTCCAAATGACCAAAATGCCCTTGACTTGTCAAAGCCATAACTTGAGTTCTACAAATCCTATCAAGGACTTCTAGTACTCTATAGAAAGCTAAGAAGATTAGGAACAACATTCATGTTGACCAAAAGTTCATAGGAATCATCCTTCTAGGGCAAAAGTTTGATGCAAGTTGGGTAACTTTCAAGGCCCCAGATTCACATACCTCAGACGACCTGTAACTTGTCAAAGTCATAACTTGAGTTCTATAAATCCTATCAAGGACTTCTAGTACTCAAATTAAAGCTAAGATCAAGATCTACAACATTCATGTTGGGGGAAAGATGAGATGGCAATCACATCATGGGCTAAACTGCCTTGAAGATAGGATCAAACTAGGGGATTTTACACTGTCAAGCCTTAGAAACCCTAGCTTGAAACTTCTCAAACTCTTCAATCATGATGAGTTAATCTTGGAATAATCCTTATAGAATCTCAATGCATCAATCCATGATCATATGGCTCTTGGTTTAGGTCTCAACCCTCTCCAAATCATCAGTTGACCTAGGGTTGACCCAGTCAAACCCTAATTACACCACTCATGGCTGAGGCTTCTTAATCTTGCACAATGACCTCTCTAGGCTTCATGATGGCTTTCAAGGCATCTCATAAGCTCTCTAAAGGCTTCAAGTCCACATTCTTGGCTTCAGAATCATCTGAGGAGCTCCCATAACTCTCAAGTTAGGAGGCATACACTCTTGGTTTCAACCACTCTCTCTGAGGATCTTTTGACTTCTCTGACAAAGATATCTACCCTTGAACACTTGAATAACCTTCTTAGCTAGCTTCAAACTCTTGTATAGCTCTTGGTTGATAATCATACCTCTTGATCTCCTGCATACATGTCAATGAAATGCAAATGATAATGCTAATGTGAATGAAATGAAACACAAGCTAGGTAAAGAAAAGTTGGGCAAATTTTGGGGTGCAACACCCTTCTGTCGAAGGTGCCACGGGAAGCTCTGTGTTATCGTTACCATTGTATGGATCCTGAGGAGTGTTTGGCTGATTTGTATTCGACGCCATTCTCCTAGCATATCCTTTCTTAGTTTGAGTTTCGTTATTAGTTGTTATCTTACCACTTCTTAACTGCTTACAATGAAAATTTTACGCAAGGATCTCTAAAAAAAAATTTAACAAGAAACTCTAATTAGCACTGTCGTCCCACTGGGTGTGCCAATTTGTTCACCGTGAAATTTGGAGAACAACCGCTGGTCTAACAACTCTTAAAGACTCGTTTTAACTTGCAGGATCGACCATACTAAATCCTAGGACTTAGCTAATTTGAGTTTAAAATCAAATGAAATATAAAAGAGAATGATAGATACTTCGACAGTATTGAAAACAATAAAAAAAAGATTTTGGTAATAAAGCAAGTAGAAAATGAAAGCAGTTTTGGGTGAAGAAGATAGAAATTTGAAGCAAAAGGTAAAGACCACAAAATATAACTTGCATAAAAGCAGTAAAGTAAAGGAAGATTCTTATAAAAGAAAAGAAAAACTTTAATGCATTACAATAAAATATGGTGTTTCGACACGTACATTCTCAATTATAACTCTTTTCTCACTTTGACTTGGATACTTTGAGTAATTTTCTGAGTGACTTGTACAAAATGAACACCACCAAAAATCCTAAATTGAGCCACTATTTATAACCAACCGAAATAACCGCTCCTAATGTCTAAATGGACTAGATTAAAACAAATGTCACTCTGCATGCTTTGATTACATGAAGTAGCGCCACATGCCTCCTTCTATTGGCGGAAAATAATTGCATTTCCCTTCAGAATTTGAATTCAAACTTCAAAGGTTCTTGTCTATCGAATCGTCCGTTTTCTAGTCGAAATCCTCGCAGCATAACCATTGTCGAAGACACTGCCTTAACTCTAAAATCCTAACATTTCCACCTGGGCGTCAAAATTCAAGGCTAACACCGTCCCACCCAATGGGCCTCATTCCAGATGGAGACTTCAAGCTCATCACACTCAGAGATGACCCAGGAAGAAGTGTGAAGATTGGCACAGGGCTCCCTGGCCTAGCGAGGAAGCAACTAAAGGCCTGCCTTCGGAAGAATGCTGACCTATTCGCGTGGAGCACTTCTTAAATGCCCGACCTCGACCCCGACGTAGCATGGCACCACATCACCATAGATCTGACTGCTAAGGCCATAGTTTAATATAGGCGTAGGCAATCTCCCGATAAAGTAGAGGTTGTTGAAAAAGTTGTAAAAGACCTCCTAGAGGCAAATTTTATATCGGAAGCCCAATACACAACCTGGATATCCAATGTTGTACTAGTTAAAAACATAATGAAAAATGGAGGATGTACGTTGATTACACTGATCTCAACTGGGCATGTCCCAAAGATGCTTACGTGTTACCTAACATTGACAAGCTCGTCAAAAATTCTGCAAGTTTTAAATTGTTGTCGTTCATGGACACGTACTCGAAGTACAATCAAATCCCCATGGTGAAGGCCGACAAATAATACACGGCCTTCATGACCGAGTCAGGCAACTATTACTACAACGTAATTCCCTTCAGTTTGAAAAACGCTGGCGCGACCTACCAGCGGATGATGAATAGTCTTCTTGGGAGAGATCGAGGACATGCTTGAGGTATACATGGACGACATGATTTTGAAGTCACGAGAATAAACCGACCACACCTCCCATCTCAAAAAGGTCTTCAAGACGACGAGGAAATGCATAATGAGGTTTAATTTGGAGAAGTGCACCTTCGGTGTACGGGCAGGCAAGTTCCTCGGATTCTACTTGATGAAATGAGTAATAGAGGCGAATACGGACAAATACAGGTCTTTCTCTAAGGTCGCAACACTGAACACGAAGAATCCCATCCAGTCCCTAAACGGGATGCTCGCATCGCTATCCTGTTTCATTACCAAGTCTGCCCAACACGCCCTCCCATTCTTCAAGCTTATGTGTAAGGAGGTCGCATTCAAATGGATCGAGGAGTGCGAGCAAGACCTCCTCCACTTCAAACAAGTCCTCTCAGAGCCACTGGTACTGTCGAGGCCTGAGGTCAGGGAAACCCTGTACTTGTATCTTGTCGTCGCTACTGAGGCCGTCAGCGCAACACTGATTTGCGAGACTCCCGAAGGGCAGAAGCCGATATACTTCACGAGTAAAGCCCTCCAAGGTCCCGGGCTCAGGTACCAGTAGATTGAGAAGGTCGCCTTGACCCTTATCAATGTGGCCAGAAGGTTATGGCATTACTTCCTGGCCCACACGATCATGGTCAGAACCGACCAGCCCGTCAAATAGCTACTCAGGCGGCCGAACATGTCAGGCAGAATGCTTAGATGGTCGCTCGAACTCTTATAATTTGACATCTAGTACGAGAGCATAAAGGCCCTCAAGGAACAAGTTCTAGCCGACTTCGTCACATAAATGACCTCCACGGAGTCCCCGGGGCACACAAGTGAACCATCTTCGTCGATGGTGCCTCCAGCTCGATAGGAAGTGGAGCGGGCATCATCTTGAAAAATGAAGAAGGCATCTTGATAGAATTCTCCCTCTCCATTCCCAACGTCGAACAACCAAGCTGAATATGAGGAATTCCTCGCAGGACTCCGCTTGGCAGAAGACTTTGACGCGAAGGAGGTAAAGATCTTTACCGACTCCCAGATCATGGCCTCCTAGGTGCAGGGAGAGTACCAAGACAAAAACGACAACCTCGTCGAGTACCTCGCCTTGGTGAAAGAAAAAATGAAGAGCCTAGATTTCGTGAAAGTACGACACGTTCCTCGCTAACGCAACACAAGGGTAGACATCTTGTCGAAACTGGCGAGCACGAAGAAGAATTGCGGAAACAAATCTGTAATCCAGGAAGTTCTCTCTCACCCGAGCATTGAGAAAAACACGGAAACGGTCGAGGTTGATGCTATCGGCAAAAGCAACTATTGGATGACCCCCGTATACACCTACCTCAGTACAGGGCGGCTTCCCGACAATGCAAAGGAGGCCAGCACAGTCAGGCGCCAAGCCTGCTCATACGTCTTGATCGAGGACAAATTGTATCGGAGGGCATTCTCCATTCCCCTCCTCGAATGCGTCAACAAATACAAGGTATCAGGCATACTCCAAGAGGTCCACGAAGGAATCAACACCCAGCACCTAGGCGGGTGATCACTTGCCGGTAAGGCTCTACGAGCAGAATACTATTGGCTCACCATGCAGCAAGTCGCCAAAGAGCACGTCAAGAAGTGAGAAAGATGCCAACGGCAGGGGGACATGCACCTGACCCCACCTAACAAGCTCAAAACGCTCTTGTCCCCATGGTCATTCGCTTGGTGGGGGATGGACATCCTCGAGCCCTTTACCATAGGGTCATATTAAAACAAGTATTTGATAGTCAGCGTCGACTACTTCACTAAGTGGATAGAGGGCGAAGCCTTTGCCAAAATCACAGCCCAAAACATACTCTATTTCTACAAAAGGAATATACTTTCCTGGTTCGGCATACCCTAGGCCATCGCCACCGACAACCGGACTCATTTCACCAACAAAAACTTCCACGACTTCGTTACCAAGCTAGGAACAAAGCAACACTTCACCTCGGTCGAGCACCCGTGGACGAATGGGCAGGCCGAAGCCACGAACAAGGTGATTCTACGTGGCCTGAAATGAAGGTTGGGAAACACCAAGAAAAGGTGGGTCAAAGAGCTACACAGGATGCTCTGGGCCTAAAGGACGACCCTACACTTGACAATCGGGGAGACCCCATTCAGACTAATCTATGGAACCGAGGCAGTAATTCCGGTATAAATAAGGGAACCCTCTAGGAGAACCGAGTCTCCCCTCGACGAAGAAGAAAACAACAAGGCCTTGAGGGAGGAACTCGAACTAGTTGAGGAAATCCAATTGGAGGCATCCCTCCGCGAAGCCTTGCTGAAACAAAAGATAACCTTGCAACGTGACAACTGTTTCAGTGAGAATCGGATATCAAGCTATTGATTAACTTGAATCTTAATTCATTGAAATTCACCATCGAGCTTTGATTTATCTAAAGGAATGATTAAAGAAAGAAAAACCTTTTGTGCGATGTAACAACAACGTTAGAGTTTCGAGAATCGGGGGTTGGTTATGCCTAGGGTAGTTATTCACATCCCAAACATCTGTAGTACTCTACAGGAACCTTTTGTGTATATGTATGCTAAGTTATCTAATTTGTTGTTTTCTAGGGTCATGGGACCAAGGTTAAGGTAAAGTTTGACGTAAAGACCAAAGGATAGTTCTAAGTTTACTCTCAAAGATATCACATCTTATGCCTACGTATCCTTACTAGGATGGAATCAGAGCAATCGTAGTTCACCTCACTAAGGTTGATGAATACTTGACTATGGTCAAGACTCCAAGGGGGAACAAACATAACAATGTTTGTATAGAGTTTGACAAAACTCTCCAGATCTAAGTTTAACACTCAAGGGGATTGACTTTGACAAAAGCCAAGAGGGGAGTAAGTAATCATGACAATGATCCTTACATAGAGTTAAAAAAATCTATCTTAAATTTATAACTGAAGGATACTCCTAACAAGGGGTATGTCTTTAGACTTAAAGCAAAGTCTAATGGATATAGGTTCTAACTTAACTAAGTTAAAGGACCTAATGACTTAACCAAGTCAAGGGGATGGGTGATGAGCTATCTATGACAGTGAAGTCAATAGAGATACTTTCCTTTGGAATAAGGGATAACAAGGAAAATGGATGAGAGCTAACAAGCCATATCACTTGGGGAACTTAAAAAAGCCTAAACACACATATGCTTTCATTCAAACATGATGAAGATATAAAGTCATGGTATCTGTTGCACCCTAATTTTTGAACTTAAGGATCTCACTATAAGTCCAAGTAATACCCCAAACTTTACCCTCAAATTAGTCGATTCATGCATCATGACATTTCATTTTTTTTTGCATAAAGTTAACTATTAACAGGTTACGCAGGCTGTCTGTTTTGCAGGAATTGCATCAAGGGCAGTTTAACTGTGGAATGGGCAAAATGGTCATTTTCACGTTGTTGCTGACAATTTTTGAAGACAAGTTGTCACCAGATTTTTGAGACGGTTGATATGTTATTTCTGAGACGTGTATTTGCCACTTGGGTTTATATCAGAGCGTCAACCTAGTTTGATTGGTATCGGGAAAGGTTACTGGATTTGGGCCGTTCATTGCTTATGGTTTATTTTTAAGACATTCCAGAGCCATCCCCTTTCTGCTAATAAGGCGCGATTTTGGATTTAAAATAAATTGGATGTTGCTGGATCTTTTTTTTTAGGAACTACTTGATCAGTGGAATTTAGTTTGAATACGTTGTTGTTAAGTCAGCTATTTGAATATAGGCAAATGGTTATTTGATATTTGTAAAGGAATAAGGGTGAAGAGATATTGATAGCTTATGTTGGCGTTTTTTTTTCATCGAAGCGTGTACGGTTTAGAGAGTATTTCAAACTCAATTCATAGGACGAATTCTCACTTTGTTATTATGTTTTGAATGATAAGTTGAAGCTTTTATGGAGCATTCAATATTCAAATGTCTGAAAATATTCATGAGTGATATACATAGGCGTTGATTCTATTGCATAAAGGTGAGACATTTCAAAGGTTCATGTTGAGCCATAATTCCAAAAGCCATACAAATTCAAGGTACAAATGAAAGCTGGAATATAATTGAGTGAAAAAAGATTTGAATTTCATTTCATTGAATATTTTGGTTACAAATTACAAAAGACTCTAAGTTACATTTTTCCTATCCTAAAAGAGCCTAAAAACTATAGGCCATCTTCAACCATGCTCTTCACGCCATTACCGTTTTCCCCGATCACCTGTACAACAAAAGAAACAAAGCAGAAGAAAGATGTTAGAAAAATGATGGACACCCTCAGAAAATCTTCATCATCGGTAGTACCTGTTCTTAATGAGACAGCCGAGAAAGAGAGTAAAAGAAGTTTTACGGGCCGAAATGATCTGTGCCGAATTTGGATTCAGACGAACGCTACTATCAAGTAAATATGGTGGGATACTATCAAGTAAAAATGGGATCCCCAAACTGATATTCATGACCAAACTGAACTGAAACGCGACATCCCAAATCCAAAGTGGCATCAAAAATTAATTCATCAGTTCACATCGGTTCTGAACCAAACCAATAAACTCATATCAGAAAAAACAGAAATGAAAAACTGAACTGAAATGCGAACTTTAAGTTGCATCAGTAAAAATCCACATCAGTCTATCAGAAAGTCAGCGGTAATAACTCAAACTGGATCGAAAAACCAAATTGCAAATCAAGCTGCACCAAAGATGATCCGAATCAGTATCAAGAATAAACTGGACATCTATATCTGAAAAAAATCAAACCAAATCCAGTTTTATCAAACAAATCACAATGGAAAGCAAAAAAATCCAGAGAGATCCAAACGAGATCGGTTTCAAGCAAGTTCGAAAAAGGAAAGAGAATCAAAATCAGAGTTCAACAAAATCAAATCATATCAAAAATCCCAATCAATACGAAATCATATCTCAGTGGAAAGTAACGTAATCCAAAGTGATCAAAGCCCAAAAAGGATCAGAGAAAGGTATAAAGGAACGAATTCACCTCTTTGAAACCCTAACGGCCGCGGATGAACACACATAAAAACCCTAGGCGCCGTTCATCAGTGAAAAACAGACAATCAAGCAACAGGCCATCAACAACAACGAACAGTTGAGATCATCAAGAGAGGAGCGGACTCACCAAAGTGGAATACCAACCGTAAACGGAGCCGCGAGTCCAAACGAAAAGTGGAGACCGTCGTCGCCGTTAAAACGGCGGACAACCAACACTCCTAGCCTCAGAAACAATACATCATTGGCCATCACCCAACACAAACCGGAAATCATCACCATCGAAACAAAGAACAACACCGTCGAAGCCCTCCACGGCCTCTGTTCTTTGACATCATCGGCTAAAAGAGAGAAGCAACCACGAAATCTAATTAACCGTAAGGATCCAAATCCGATAATCACGAGTTTTTGTTGTTTTTTTAGGTGTAAGAATAACAGAGAGCCCTGGAAAGAATAGATAAAAACAAAGAAAAGGGATGAAAGCGGCCGCGGAGAAAAGAGGGTTTCCGAACCCTAATTTTTTTCCCAATCTTTTATATGGGGTCTGCCGAGGCGGGTCTGGGTTAATGGCCAGCCCAACCCATTTGCTTTGTTTTATTATATTTTTAAGTTATTATGGTGTTTTTGTTTTAAGGGATTGTTTTGTTTAAAAAAATAAATAAATAAAAATAATGTAATCATATTTAGGCAAACTTATTTTTTTAAAAAAATAATAATAAATAAAAACCTTTTTTAAAAAATAATTGACCAAACATTTTTTTGAAGAAAATTTTTAAGAAAACTCAAAACCTTTTTGTTCAAAATTCAAGATTCATTGTCCTCAATTAGAGACCTTTTCAAAAATCACAAAAAATAATGAGAGAAATCTCAAGTTTACTTCATTATTATTCCGTCTAACCCCATATACTGACTTTTTCTGTTTGTTTGGTTCTTGCAGCTGTTTGTGTTCAATGGACTTTTATTTCAGTTTAAATATTATTATATTTGTAACTGCCTATGGGATGTAATTTCGCGAACAATTGTCGCATTTATCTTTCCGCACTTTATATTCTGTCGTTGTATGGTTATTTGCTTTCTTTGCATTTTACCGTTAATTTCATCCCTCTGAAGCAATTAGGTCTAGCCGTTTGACCGCGTCAATAGTCCTCACATTCCAACCCTTTCCATCTTTACAAACCCTAATTTTCGTACATGTCTCGCCGTGGACAAAATTACAAAATTACCCTTCTACCCTAACGTTAGGTCAAGGAGTCACCGCACTCCATTTTAGGGTTTCCCGTCGTGGAATCCCTAATTTAACCTTAATTTTAACCCTAATTTCAATAACAACTTCAACGTAGAGACAGGAGTTTAAGACTCCACATAAGCATGTCCTTAATACATGTTTATTCCCATTGAAACCTTGACCACAATCAAGATGTTTCTAACCTCCCTTTTGAGGGGAACTATAGATACTCTGATTCCATTCCCATCAGGATATGTAGGCACAAGATGCAACGTCTTGGCGAGTATACTTAAAAATAAACCCCGTAGGTCTTTAACCTTAAGCAAATAACTTAGCAATAAACAACATAAAAACAAGAGGTTCCTGTAGAGTACTACAGAAACTTAGGATGCTAGTACCTTCCCTAAGTTTAACCAACCCCCGAACCTAAAACTCTCTAAACCTTGCATCTGCATTGCATTGTGGGAATTTCGATCTTTATCCCTTCCTTTGGACAAATCAAAGTTCGGTTGCAAAATGAATTAAAGATTCAAACTAATCAATAGTTTGGTATCCAAATTTCACCGCGACAGAAATGGCGACTTCACTGGGGACTCTTCTTGTGGGGTTCCCTAACTTGTTTCATTTACTTGTTTATTGCTTTATATATATTTATTTTTTATAAATGTTTATCTATTGCTTTTTGGGCTGATACCTTTGAGTGGTGAGACAAAGTCCTGCACCCGGACTTGAGAGAAATTATGATAGGATGGTGATATATTCGATGAGACTTATAGGGAGTGAGTCCCGACTAAGTTGACTCGAGAATCCCGCTTAGTTGAGACCCTTTTGAAAATGGTTCGGTTGAACGAGTTTAGTCGTGAAAACTTTTACTATTCTCAATTGGAGTCCGTGATGCTAAGGACCATAGTTACCTTTAACCCCACTTTGGCCTTTATTAGGGCGTAGTGCAAGGCTATAAGGGAGTAAGTCCCGAAATAGTGCTACGCGAAGCTACACTCAAAAGAAGTTCTCTTGAGAATATTATTAATCCCCGAGTTAGTTGGGAAATTGATAATATCCGAAAGATGGGCTGATGACTTTGGGAACCTCTTCTAGAACCTTGTTCTGTAGGTACAAACAACCTTTAGTCCACATCCTTTGGGAATGGGTATACCCTTGGCTCCACGCCCGTTGCAAACCTAGGACCTTTGTCTTTGTGTGTCCTTATGTGCTTACCTGTGTTTGCTGCATTCATATAACATCATATTACATTGGACTTCATGGGATTTACCTTTGTTTATTAACATTGTAGGGCATTATGGATCCTAACCGAAGAAATACCTTGCGATATACTTTTAAGAGTCCCAAATTGGATGACCTAAGGGAGTTGGGAACTTTGATTAAAGACCAAGAGAAGTTCAAGCGTAAATATGGGAAGTTACTATCTTTGTTGAGACGTAAGGCAAATGAGGATCTCCTTTCTGCTTTGTTACAATTTTATGATCTAATGTACCACTGTTTTACTTTCCCAGACTATCAGTTGTTACCGACTTTGGAAGAGTACTCCTTTTTGGTAGGTTTACCTATTCTAGAAGAATCTCCTTTTCCCTTCTTGGAGAAGGACCCCGAAGAAAGAAACATTGCTAAGGCCCTTTCCCTCAAAGTATCTGATGTCAAGGACAACATGGTTGTTAAAAATGGAACTTTTGGTTTGACTACAGATTTTTTATTCAAGAAGGCCTTATTCTATAATGATTTTACAAACAAGGATCCATTCGAGGCAATCTTCGCCCTCCTAGTTTGTGGGATGTTTTTATTTCCAAGTTTTAAAGGGTTTGTCGATCTCAATGCAATCAAGATTTTCATGAAGAACAATCCAGTGCCGACTCTATTGGGAAATACCTATCACTCTATACATCTCTGAAACCTTCATGGTGGAGGGATGATTACTTGTTGTGTGCCTTTATTATACAAATGGTTCCTTACACACTTGCCCAAGCATGTTTCCTTTTGGCATCTTAATGATAGGCGTTGGTCAGAAAGGATTATGGCTTTGACTCATTCTGACATTGATTGGTACAGCCGTGAGTATGATGGGATTCTAATCATTGATGGATGTAGAGATTTTGCTAACATACCATTGCTCAGCTTTGGTGGAGGGATCAATTATAACCCAGTTTTAGCTCGTCGACAATTGGGATACCCCTTGAAGGGACCGCCTAAGAGCATACAAGTTGAGAGCATTTTCTTCGAAGATGACCGAGAACTCCGAGGGAATATTGTGGAGGCTTGGAAACATTTGCATAAGAAAGATAGGAACATCTTGGGAAGGCCCAACTGTGTGTCTTTAGAACCTTATCTTCAGTGGGTCAAGAACAGGGCAATCAAGCTGAAGATGCCTTATTCTCGTCAAGATCCTATACCTCCCAGAGAGGAGCCTACTTACATTTTTATGACTGATGCCGAGAAGTTGGGGGTTGCCTTGAGAAAGTCACAACATGAATCATACGCGTGGAAGAACAAGTATCAAGTGTCTGTCGCCGAGAGTAATGAGTTTCAGAAACAGAGTAATGAACTTCAGAAATAGAATGCTGGATTTCAGAGACAGATTGTTGAGCTTCAGGAGCAGCTGCAGTTGAAGGATGAAGAGTTACTCCCCTACAAGAGAAGGAAGGTGTTGGAGGATTTATTTTCCTCCGACTCCCAGTGTACTGTCTGGAAGATGATTGTGGAAAATCTCACCCGTGAGAAGGCTCAGTTGGAGGAGCAGCTCAAACAGCAGAATTCGAAACTCCTTTAGTGTCTTTACTAGCTTTTATTTTGGATTTTATTTTTGTTTAAAAAAGAATATTTATGTAATCCATTTCAATTTAATAAAACGTTTCTTTCTACTGCAATGCTCATAAATATAGGAATCCCATGAAGTCCTACTCATCCTGCATCTGCATTCCTGCATTTTAGCATCCTTCATTTAGCATTTGCACATGCATGTATCTCTGGTGTGGCTCATCTGGTCTTCTGTCTTTGTCTGTCAATTGACATCTTGACCATCCAACCAAACTCAAAGCAGCCATTGAAAGATAGTAAAGAGAACTAAAGATATGGATCTCATGAATGGCTTTAAGGTGATAACTAATCCTATATATGATCTTCCATCTGATGACAGCATTCAACGAGTAGGTGTCCTTACACAATCTCAGTTTGTGCAAGATAACCTATGTGTTCAAGTTGATAAAAGGGATTCCCCGTTTCCACAGTGCATACCAAGAATGTTCATACTAAGATGAACGACTCGAAGACCAACTGTTAGTTTCATAAAGGAGTAATGGGGCATTAGATTGAAGAATGCGAGGTAAAGTTCAAGAGATGACTGACGACGAATTGGTGACCTTCAGAAGAGAAAGCTCGGTCTTGAATGAAACACTGTTGTGTTGATAAAATTCTTTAGAAGGGTTGTCATGCAGTTCATCTTGTTTGCTTATATGTATTCTATTTCTTTATAAAAGCGTGATTAGCATGTAGGAACTTGTTTTCTTGAACGATAATGCATTAAACATGTTTGTCTTGAAGAAATCTATTCGTATTCACTCATAAAATTATTTTTCATAATTTATAATGCCAATTTTATCCAATCTCTTGCTTTGACAGAGAATTGGGAGGAGGATGACGAATAAAAACGCAAAGATCTCTCGTTGTATGCTTTTAAATGAAACTCTGCTGATGATGTAAGGCATTGTTTCAAATCCCAAACACTGGAGATATAAGGAAGATAATCCCTCTTTAACCCCTTTGAGCCTTGAAGTAGGAGTTTTTTTTTCTTTTCCACAAAACCCTCAATTTTAACCTGGGGCAGGGTAGTTTTTTCAGTTAAGCTGATCGAGCAATCAGACTCTCAAAAAGGAGGAGTGAACCTTCGAGAATCCATTTTATATATCCCTAACATATTAGGAGGCTAGAAGTCAAAATACACAAACGAATACCCCTTAAATATCCAAAGAGTGGGGTAGTCACAATCCTTTCAAAAAGATCAAAATGACTTAGGATCACACGACCTGTTTAAAATGATGAAAAATGAATGAAAAGAAAAGTTTACTAAGTCAAAACCTATGAAGGAGATTTAGGTAAAATTAAGACATCCCGCTGGACTTCAAAGTCGAATTCAAAAGATTTCGTCCAGGCAAAAGTTAGGGAATAAGAAAAATGCGAAAAGACAAAAACAAAGGATCACAAAGAAATATCCTTAGTAAAGAACAAAGTCATGTGATCAAACACCAAAAGAAAATAGGTGAGTGACTGCCATGACCAAAGCCTCGATAGATTCTCAACCATATCAAAACCCTCTTGAGAGATGAGTGCTTGTATCAAGTTTAACTGAATGTAGGATTGGAGAACAACACGAAGAATGGATGGTACAAATAAACTTTGAGCCTTTTATCCTTTGTTTCTTAAACCGTGAACCAAGCCACGATACAACCTTTAAAAGACCTAATTGAAGTAGGGTTCGTTTTGAAATCATACTCGATGAGATAACGTTTCCTGACTCCTATGAGCTATGTTCAATTTGATGTTGGCTTTATAAATTAAATTTGTATCCTAACTAGTGATTCGATCACAAGTTATTGTGATATCTTTTTCAAACAAAAAAAGAAACAAAAAAAAACTTCAAGACAAACATATATGTTGCGTTAACAGTTTCAGGATTAACATTTCATGCGTGTTGATTTTGCCTGATATCTTAGAAAGTTTACATATAGACACCGATGATGAAACTTGAAGATCATGTCGAACAGGGGCAAGTTGTTTCCAGATTGCTCACTAATGCAAGTCTGACTCTTTTAAGAGCTATTCTTTAAAGACTCAGTTATATACAGAATACCATCAATCAGGGTCAATTACGTCGAGATTCGACAAATCTCTCCAAGAGTTTGAAAACAGTGGGGCATTTGAACTCCAGGTTCTCTGTAAAATCCTCTTGGAACGACTTTTTCTCATAAAGCATGTACTCTGGGGCATTTGAGAAATGAAGAGCACGTCATCCACTCACAACACTTGTTGTTCAAAATGGCGACTATTATTAAGTTCATTAAGACCAAAACTACTTTGTTTTCACAACATTCTTCATGTCTCCAATGAATCTTACTTCAAGTGGTCATGATTCCTCCGATGGATCCCTATTTCAAGCAGTGATGATCAATGCAAGAAATCTCCAGTGGGTGACTTGAGAATCCTCAGCGAATCTTCTCGAACTTCACTTCCCGAATGAAGTGAATGTTATTTCCCTCCTCAGTGGATCTTTCACAACGCCAGTCTTCCCCAGCGAAGCGGATGTTTATTTCATCCCCATGAAGTTTCGACTCTGACATATTCAACAGTTTTATTAACCCAAGGTTCCCCATTGAAGTGGATATATATCTTACCCCCTATGAGACCTCAGTTTGAGTATCTCCATCTACAACTCCAGTAGGAATCCCTCCAGCGAAGCGGGATATGTATCTTATCTACGAAGTTTCTTCTAAAATGAGATCCATCTTGACGAACCCGTCAATGAAAAAAGGATATTACACCCTAAGTGGAATGTTTTCTATCCCCTTAAGGAATTTTAAAACCCTGAAGCAGGATTGTGATCCCGTATTTGGTTCTCCATCTATCCCCCAGCAGTGCTTCTATCTTTGAGGATTGGTCGGATGTTTGTTCTGAGATGTTTATTTCATCTCTGGTTTCCTCTTTCCATTTGTTGTGTCAACTTCGGCATATAGAATACACATTTCATATAGATAACATGGCATATGCATTTTGCATCTTTATGTCTGTTTGTTATGTCACTTTGGTCGCGTTTATCCCCAAGGACTGGGTTGTGTCTTCTCCTTCCAAGTAGAATTGTCATCCCTAAGCAGAAAAGCACAATATTTCTATTTCCCCATAGAGTTCGATCCTCGTGGAACACGGTTGCTTTAGTTAAATCCCATTTGAGTTCATACCTCAATGGTCGAGTCTTGCTTGATAGTTTCTCTTCGGCTACTTCCCGAATTGAACTTCGGTCCTTGACAATCACACTGTGGACACCTCCAACTTTCGAATATGGATTAAGCGTGCATTTATTTTGCATTTTTGCTCCCAAAGAAGAATTTTATGGAGATCATCGTCAAAGATAAGATACTTTCTCCAGCAATATCACAAGATCTTCCCGGCAATTTATACCTAGACTACAAGAGACCTCTTTATTTGAGCAACTTGTTCGATCAGGTTTTCTATCAAAGATGACAAATGGCAGTCTCCTCAAGACAGTTTGTCCATCCCCAGTGGATTTATCAAGATTATTAAACTCGTTAAATGACATCTCTCCAGAAATCCATCAAAGAAGTTCGTCGAGGACATTACAGATACTTCTCTTTATTTGAGAATTCACAGAATATTTTACAACTACAACAAGGACACTCCACAGGAATGTATTCCCCCAGTGAGTTCGCTGCACAAGTCTAAATGGCATCTCTTCGTAAATCCATCAGAGAAGTTTGCCGAAGACACTACAAGACATCTCTCTTTATTTATGAAGATCCCCGGTGAGGTTTTGCAATCTACAATTCACAACTACAAGTTTTACATCTACAAGTTACGTTTACAAAGTTCCACAAGTTACATCAACAGTTACAGTCCACACTGACAATTACAAAACATCATGGCTCACAGCCAAGAAATCCTACACAGTTCTACAACAACAATTTACAATCTACAACGACATCTACAGTCTACAGTAACATCTACAGTTTACAATGACATATACAATCTACAAAATTTACAACCCCTGTGAAGATGCTCTCACGAGTTTTCATCATTTTGGGAAGAGACTGAGACCAGCTCATAGCATCCAGACTATGACGCTCGGGGAAGTTCTACATCAGAGACTGAGACCAGTTCGTGGCTCCCATACCACGACGCTCGGGGAAGTTCTACATCATAGACTGAGACCAGTTCGTGGCTCCCATACCACGATGCTCGGGGAAGTTCTACATCAGAGACTGAGACCAGTTCGTGGCTCCCATACCACGACGCTCGGGGAAGTTCTACATCAGAGACTGAGACCAGTTCGTGGCTCCCATACCACGATGCTCGGGGAAGTTCTACATCAGAGACTGAGACCAGTTCATGGCTCCCATACCACGATGCTCGGGGAAGTTCTACAACTACAACAACATTTACAACGACATTTACATCTACATCTACAAACTACAGCGATTCTACCACCTACAAAATCTTAACATTTCGGGCAAAGACTGAGACCAGCTCATGGTACCCTTATCATGACGCTCGGGGAAGTTATACATTTTACTATTTCAAGTTGAGTTCCAAAAGAAAAAGATATACAAAAAAAAAAAAAACTGAATTATTGATTCGATCAGAGAATTCACCTTGGATATTACCGCCATCTGGATTGCTCTGTTGTGATAATAAGTTTTCCTTCGATTACAAGTTTCTCACCCGTTATCAAAACACCATATTCTTGGCGTATGTGCCGCTATTACACTTTGGAAATTTCCCATTGGTGGTCGTATCCCGTCCCTATAGAGTCTCGCTTCGTTGAGTCTGTTACTCATTTGTTTCTCACATGTCGTGTCTAGTTTTCTCCCCTGTGGCGCCATTAATCCACAGGACCCTCTTTGTCTTGCATTTCATAACATTGCATATCATTTGCATTCGGTGGCTTCTTATGGCCAAAAATTCGTGCAATGTTTGTATTTAAGTCCCTCCTATCTCGTCGAGAGGAAGATTTCAATCTCCATATCTCCGAATAGAAGTAACTTAAATAGGGGCATCTGTTGCACCCTAATTTTTGACCTTAAGGATCTCACTATAAGTCCAAGTAATACCCCAAACTTTACCCTCAAATTAGTCGATTCATGCATCATGACATTTCATTTTTTTGCATAAACTTAACTATTAATAGGTTACGCAGGCTGTCTATTTTGTAGGAATTGCATCAAGGGCACTTTAACTGTGGAATGGGCAAAATGGTCATTTTCACGTTGTTGCTGACAATTTTTGAAGACAAGTTGTCACCAGATTTTTGAGACGGTTGATATGTTATTTCTAAGACGTGTATTTGCCACTTGGGTTTATATCAGAGCGTCAACCTAGTTTGATTGGTATTGGGAAAGGTTACTGGATTTGGGCCGTTCATTGCTTATGGTTTATTTTTAAGACATTCCAGAGCCATCCCCTTTCTGCTAATAAGGCGCGATTTTGGATTTAAAATAAATTGGATGTTGCTGGATCTTTTTTTTTAGGAACTACTTGATCAGTGGAATTTAGTTTGAATACGTTGTTGTTAAGTCAGCTATTTGAATATAGGCAAATGGTTATTTGGTATTTGTAAAGGAATAAGGGTGAAGAGATATTGATAGCTCATGTTGGCATTTGTTTTTCATCGAAGCGTGTACGGTTTATAGAGTATTTCAAACTCAATTCATAGGACGAATTCTCACTTTGTTATTATGTTTTGAATGAGAAGTTGAAGCTTTTATGGAGCGTTCAATATTCAAATGTCTGGAAATATTCACGAGTGATATACATAGGCGTTGATTCTATTGCATAAAGGTGAGACATTTCAAAGGTTCATGTTGAGCCATAATTCCAAAAGCCATACAAATTCAAGGTACAAATGAAATCTGGAATATAATTGAGTGAAAAAAGATTTGAATTTCATTTCATTGAATATTTTGGTTACAAATTACAAAAGACTCTAAGTTACATTTTTCCTATCCTAAAAGAGCCTAAAAACTATAGGCCATCTTCAACCATGCTCTTCACGCCATTACCGTTTTCCCCGATCACTTGTACAACAAAAGAAACAAAGCAGAAGAAAGATGTTAGAAAAATGATGGACACCCTCAGAAAATCTTCATCATTGGGTGCAGGGAGGGCACGACCGAAGCCGCGTCCCACTCCCACTTCCGAACCTCAACCTCGGCTACCAATCGGTAGTACCTGTTCTTAATGAGACAGCCGAGAAAGAGAGTAAAAGAAGTTTTTCGGGCCGAAATAATCTGTGCCGAATTTGGATTCAGACGAATGCTACTATCAAGTAAATATGGTGGGATACTATCAAGTAAAAATGGGATCCCCAAACTGATATTCATGACCAAACTGAACTGAAACGCGACATCCCAAATCCAAAGTGGCATCAAAAATTAATTCATTAGTTCACATCGGTTCTGAACCAAACCAATAAACTCATATCAGAAAAAACAGAAATGAAAAACTGAACTGAAATGTGAACTTTAAGTTGCATCAGTAAAAATCCACATCAGTCTATCAGAAAGTCAGCGGTAATAACTCAAACTGGATCGAAAAACCAAATTGCAAATCAAGCTGCACCAAAGATGATCCGAATCAGTATCAGGAATAAACTGGACATCTATATCTGAAAAAAATCAAACCAAATCCAGTTTTATCAAACAAATCACAATGGAAAGCAAAAAAATCCAGAGAGATCCAAACCAGATCGGTTTCAAGCAAGTTCGAAAAAGGAAAGAGAATCAAAATCAGAGTTCAACAAAATCAAATCATATCAAAAATCCCAATCAATATGAAATCATATCTCAGTGGAAAGTAACGTAATCCAAAGTGATCAAAGCCCAAAAAGGATCAAAGAAAGGTATAAAGGAACAAATTCACCTCTTTGAAACCCTAACGGCCGCGGATGAACACACATAAAAACCCTAGGCGTCGTTCATCAGTGAAAAACAGACCATCAAGCAACAGGCCATCAACAACAACGAACAGTTGAGATCATCAGGAGAGGAGCGGACTCACCAAAGTGGAATACCAACCGTAAACGGAGCCGCGAGTCCAAACGAAAAGTGGAGACCGTCGTCACCGTCAAAACGGCGGACAACCAACACTCCTAGCCTCAGAAACAATACATCATTGGCCGTCACCCAACACAAACCGGAAATCATCACCATCGAAACAAAGCCCAACACCGTTGAAGCCCTCCACGGCCTCTGTTCTTTGACATCATCGGCTAAAAGAGAGAAGCAACCACGAAATCTAATTAACCGTAAGGATCCAAATCCGATAATCACGAGTTTTTGTTGTTTTTTTAGGTGTAAGAATAACAGAGAGCCATGGAAAGAATAGAGAAAAACAAAGAAAAGGGATGAAAGCGGCCGCGGCGAAAAGAGGGTTTCTGAACCCTAATTTTTTTTCCAATCTTTTATATGGGGTCTGTCGAGGCGGGTCTGGGTTAATGGCCAGCCCAACCCATTTGCTTTGTTTTATTATATTTTTAAGTTATTATGGTGTTTTTGTTTTAAGGGATTGTTTTGTTTAAAAAAATAAATAAATAAAAATAATGTAATCATATTTAGGCAAACTTATTTTTTTTTTAAAATAATAATAAATAAAAACCTTTTTTAAAAAATAATTGACCAAACATTTTTTTGAAGAAAATTTTTAAGAAAACTCAAAACCTTTTTGTTCAAAATTCAAGATTCATTGTCCTCAATTAGAGACCTTTTCAAAAATCACAAAAAATAATGAGAGAAATCTCAAGTTTACTTCATTATTATTCCGTCTAACCCCATATACTGACTTTTTTCTGTTTGTTTGGTTCTTGCAGCTGTTTGTGTTCAATGGACTTTTATTTCAGTTTAAATATTATTATATTTGTAACTGCCTATGGGATGTAATTTCGCGAACAATTGTCGCATTTATCTTTCCGCACTTTATATTCTGTCGTTGTATGGTTATTTTCTTTCTTTGCATTTTACCGTTAATTTCATCCCTCTGAAGCAATTAGGTCTAGCCGTTTGACCGCGTCAATAGTCCTCACATTCCAACCCTTGCCATCTTTACAAACCCTAATTTTCGTACATGTCTCGCCGTGGACAAAATTACAAAATTACCCTTCTACCCTAGCGTTAGGTCAAGGAGTCACCGCACTCCATTTTAGGGTTTCCCGTCGTGGAATCCCTAATTTAACCTTAATTTTAACCCTAATTTCAATAACAACTTCAACGTAGAGACAAGAGTTTAAGACTCCACATAAGCATGTCCTTAATACATGTTTATTCCCATTGAAACCTTGACCACAATCAAGATGTTTCTAACCTCCCTTTTGAGGGGAACTACAGATACTCTGATTCCATTCCCATCAGGATATGTAGGCACAAGATGCAACGTCTTGGCGAGTATACTTAGAAATAAACCCCTTAGGTATTTAACCTTAAGCAAATAACTTAGCAATAAACAACATAAAAACAAGAGGTTCCTGTAGAGTACTACAGAAACTTAGGATGCTAGTACCTTCCCTAAGTTTAACCAACCCCCGAACCTAAAACTCTCTAAACCTTGCATCTGCATTGCATTGTGGGAATTTCGATCTTTATCCCTTCCTTTGGACAAATCAAAGTTCGGTTGCAAAATGAATTAAAGATTTAAACTAATCAATAGTTTGGTATCCAAATTTCACCGCGACAGTATCAACCAAGAAAGATAAGGGCAAGCCTGTGACAACATTAAGAAAAGATGATAACAAGGCAACTTGATGAGAACTGACAAGTTCCATTACTGGGGAAACAAACTTGATAAAGATAAAGATAAACAAGTAGGATCAATTAAAAAATTAAACATAAAAAGCATGGTAACAACCAAGGTTTTATGATTTAACATTACAATATTCAAAGATCATGAAGGTAACAACCAACAAGGGCAAGCATGAAACATGTGTAACAACAACATTTTCATCAATAGTATTCAAACAAAACTCATGCAAACAAGTTACAACTTGAATCAAACATGGTATATGAATCAGTTAAATACAAATGTAACACATCTAATCATATTCAAGACATATTGATGACAATCAATCATGGATAGGAAAGAAAAGTAACAACAGTTCAAGCATGGATTCAAACTTCACAAATGGAAAGATAAACAAGATTCATGGTAACTTTCAAGGAAAGAAACAACCCTAAACATATTATGGTTCTAACAATACACATAAACAATATGGGTGTGAAGGATCATGTTCATGAGGTTACAACATCAAAAAACATATCATGGTTCACAAAGAAGTTTCAAGGCATACTTTTCACATTCATGCATTCACAAAGGCAAGTATAATCATGGTAAATCAAAAGAGCCAAGTGTTTTCAAACATATAAACATGTTAAAAATTCAACAATTATTCATAAAAGATCAATCTTACAAGAAAAATCAAGTACTATGTCAAGAAAGTTCGTGAAAACCAAAGAAAACCCTAAAAAGGACCATGTCATTCAAGTGGACCAAAGTGTTTCAAAAAATAAAAAATTTTGAATTATTTCTTCACACATTGAAACTAGACATATTAATGAGAATATTTCAAAAATATTGGCATCAAAATGATTAAAATCAAAGAAGTTATGCACATTTAAAAACTAGGCACAAAACTAGGCAACTAAGGCAGAAAAACAAGGCAAGCAAAACCAAGGCAAGGCAGATTTTGCTAGAAAGATCATAACTCACTCAAAACTTAATCAAATTGGATGAAATAAAAAAATAAAATTGTTTATTTTTTCACAAGGAATCCAATGGTGGTTGTGGTTTTCTCAGATCATGCATCATGTGAAAAACTCGATAGCAACATTGAAAAAGACATGTTATGTGCAAGAGCAATGTGTCGCTACTGCGAAAATCGGCGCCGACTGAACAGAAGAGTCGCCACCGTGCGTTATTTATCCCAACAGAGGGAAAGGAATCGCTCGAAGTAAACCTACCGCAAAGACAGGAAAGGAATGGTCATCGCAACCAAATCCTGGATTCGGGAGTCGGTTACGCAAGGGGAAGGTATTAGCACCCCTCACGTCCGTCGTACTCGACGGGATCCACGCTTGTTTTCTAGTACGGATTGTTATTCTATCTACGCTAAAGGTCTGAGGTTAAAGGAAAATAAAATGACTCGGCAAAGTATCGCACTTTATGCCTACGTATTCCCGTCTAGAACGAGAAATCAGAGTCAACGTAGTTCGCCTACCTACGGGAAAGGAGGGGAAGGTTGCTCGCTAGGGTATTGCATCCTATGCCTACGTACTTTCATACAGCATGAAAGATCATAGCAAACGTAGTTCGGGCTACGGAAGACACAAGCTTGTCTGAATGTTTTTATCTCCTTATGAAAGGGTTTTTCCTGATTAAGAGTCCAAGCGGACAAAAATGACACTTTGATGTTTGTTTTCAGTCTTTTACGCAAGAACTGTCTTTTATGATGTTTGCAATCTATGACGCACTAGAGACTATGATTTGAGGGTGACTACGTCGTATGTCACCCTAAGGGTAACACACTAAGCAATCAGATTACTGAAGAGTGACCCCTCAGCAACCTTTCTCAAATAGCTTAAGGCTCGTAGCGTACGGCGTCGACTATCCTTATTACTGTGTCTTGAATTGTTCTGAGATAGAAGAGAAAGAAGTCTAAAAAAATCCTAGGGTTTGAAAGGGAATTAAAACTACCCTAATGTTATCATGCATGGATTACAACCTAATGTCTGTCATAATTCCCTCCTGCACAGAGGAAATCAGAGATCCTAGGGGATAAACGGAAAAGAAACAACATATATACAGTAAACAATAACATGCATGAGATGCAACAATAGACAATAGGCAAAGTGAAACAGCTTCACTTCAAGCCTAAGGGAAAATCAACAAACAATACAGTAAAGAAAATCACACCCAACACCAGCTCAGACAGCAACACCAACTTCTACAAAAAGCAGTTCAAACAGCATCAACTCTTGGAAGCTACAGTTGATTAACAGCAAAAGGTTGACAGTAACAACTTTAGGCAAGATCCTATCTTTACTTCAATGAGGTTTAAGCTTCAAGTAAGCTCTTATCTCCAATAATCTTCAACTTTAGCAAGCACATACAGCTTCAAGTGACAGTGAAACCCTAGTTCAACAGTTGAGCAGCTTTGACAGGTACCAGCTTCATCTTCTCTAGCCCTCAATGAACTTCTTATCTTCAACAGACTTCCATCTTCAATGTAGACACTCACATAAGAGAATCAAGAAATAAAGGAAGTTGGGATGTTAAGAGACTTAGTGAAAACCCAGGGAAATCACCAAAATCTTAACACAGCAAGTGACAGGTATCCTCAAGGTTCTACCCAATCAAAGCATGCTCTACATCCCTCCTAAGGAGAGATGGAACTCTTTTAGGGGACCTTGTGTCATAGGATGGAATAGAGGCACAAGAAGCTCTCTATGTTTGACAGAAGGAGTCAGTCTACCTCTAGAGCTTTCCCTATATCTCCTATCTCCTAAGTCTTCATCAAGCAATCTTCAAGCACAAGCTCCAAGCATCAATACTTGTCTCCAATCATCCTCAAAGTCTTCACATACTCCTCAAGCCAAACACAAGCTTAATCACCCAATAGAAAGGGCCCAAAACCCAGCAAACAAACAACTTCCCAGGATGGAAAAAACACCAATATTAATCAACTTGCAAAAATCAAATAAAATGGAAATATTCATCATAAAATCCTAGATTAATTTCTAAGGGACCCTAACTATGCACCCTATACCCCACATAAACCCCAAGGCCTAAATCAAACTAAAAACCCAAGAACTATGTGTTGAAATGCACCTATGTCAAGTTTAACCCTAATTCTAATCAACCTAATGTTCCTTATTCAAAACTAATTAAAATTAAATCACAAAAATGTGAAATAATTCCAAGGGGAACCTAATACTATACTCTAATCATAGCAAAAAGAATCACATCAATATGTAAAATAAAATGGCTAAACAAAATTCAACAAGATAGATATACAAAATAAAATGCCATAAAAGCAACTAAATGTAAAAATTCACCAAAAATAGAAAAATGACTAAAATGCTAATTTTATTTTTCTATAACTTTCTTGAGACAATTATGAGAATGAAGAAAAAACTCCCATGCAAAAAGATCTATTTTTGAATTTATTATGAATTTTTTTTAAGAATTAAAAGAAATATGTGAAAATAAAGAAAATATGAGAAAAATGGAAAATATGTGTGTCAAATAGCAATGCAGAGCAGTGTAAACAGACATCTGGGCCCAAAAAGGGGGTGTGGCTAGCCAAGCGCCTAAGCCCAATTATCCACCAGAAAATAAAATGAAAATACAAAGGAAAATAAAAAAAACCACGGTGCAAGAAGCAATGAAAACACGTGCATTTCCTAGTGGGCCTTGAACAAGGGGTGTGGATATCATTTGGTCACTTAAGCCCATTGCTCCCTTTTAATGAAACACATCGTTTCATACTCAGACCCTTCCTTCACAAAATGAAAACGAATCCTGGCCATTGGATGTTGATTCTAGTCAAAGTCTCCCTCTAATCTAAGGGTGCAGAGATCGTCTTCTTCCTTTGAACTCTCATGGAGGGAAAAGCCATGGATGAACAGAATTTGAACTTCATCTTCCTCCCTATCGTATCTCATCAAAACCCCATCAAATGCAAAAATTCAAAACCCTAACATGCTCCAAATTTCACCAGGAATTCATCTATGGTAACCAAACACCTTGAAACTAATCCTAGCTCCAAACACGATTCAAACTTCAGAAATTGGTCCATGATCAAAACTCACCAATCTTGAAATTGAGTGGCTAAATCTCTTCCCCACTTCACACTGATCATTTCTAACCATTAATCTAAGGTTATATCACCAAGAACAACAAGATATACGCATGAACAGATTTTGCATCACTCAACCAATTGCATCTAAATCAAACCTAAAGCTACCAGAAAGCTCCACATGATCATCTACAATGATTCTAACTAATCAAAACCAATTGAAACTACCTAAATCATGCCATGGAGTGAAGTTTACCTACCTGCAAATTTGAGATGAACAGAGGTATGAAATCTCCAAATCAAGCTTTGAGAACTTCAATACACCTTCAATGAATCACAATCTTGCTTCTGTATGCAAAAGAATTGGTTGAGGAGGCCTGGATTGTGGAAACCGATTCTGAGTTGCAGGTGATGAAATTCAATTGCAAGAACACGATTCAGCCACCAATTTGCTATGATTTTGATCTGGAATCACTCACTAGTATCAATGGAAGCTATAACAATCAAAATCTTGGATTGAAATGGATGAAATGCTTGTAACCGATTCTGAATTGCACATGGAAATTTCAACTTGCAATCTCACCAATCTCTCCCAATTCTCTCTAACTCTTGCTCTGAACCTCTTCTGAATCTTATATAGAGTGTGTTGGAGGACTCTAGAAAGATCTAGATTGATCCAATGAGAAAATCAACTTCTCATGTCATGAAGTTCTCTTCTTATGATATGCACTTATCATCTCATGCTCCTAGCTTGCAATGCACTTGTTCTGAGTTTGAAATCTCTCCAAATGAGATATTGGAAGTGTATGGATGGAAAAGGGCCTTGTATTTGCTTGGAAATGAGGTTTTGCAATTGTGCCTTATGGTTCAAGTAAGCCATTTACAAAGCAAGTCCTAAAAATAATCCTCCATTCAAAATTGTGGCAAGGTCAATGTTCTTAAAATGCCTTTTACAATCAAATTGGTATGTCATATGCCTTGGTTTGGTTGTGTAGGTCAAAAACCCTAATTTCCAACTTTGGTTCATTTAAAATATACCTTCATTTTAGGCCATTTTTATGATTTTGTGAAGCAAGCCATTTCAAGTTCTCATGACCTCTTATCTAGCCTAAAAACATCATTTTGAACACATCTCATGTTGAACATTTTTTCATTTGAAGAGTGGAAGATGGAGATTTGGACCTATGTTGAAAAATGACCTGTAATTCAACTTTCCCAAAATACCCCTGGGTTGCCAAGACCATAACTTGAGTTCCACAAATCCTCTTGAGGAATTCTAGTACTCAAATTAAAGCTAAGATCAATATCTACAACTCTTATGTTGGCCAAGAATCCATTTGAAAACTCCTTGATGGGAAAAAGTTGCTTGGAAGTCAAGTGACTTTCACAGATAAATTTCAGTGTCCTCTGAGGACCCATAACTTGCAAGAACCATAACTTGAGTTCTACTGATATTATTGAAGACTTCTAGTACTCAAATTAAAGCTATTGAGAATCCCTACAAGTTTCATGTTGACCAGAAATTCATTTGAAACTTGCATTTTGACTTATCTGGCTTGGAAGTTAGGCCTAAACTAGGGTTTTTTACACTAAAACCCTAATTTAGTAACTCCTCTTCTTCTTGATTCTTTTTTATTTCTTCTTGGCACAACACCACACATGTATACACATATCAATTCATGAATCCCACATCCTTCAATTAAGCCTTGATACCCTTCAATCACTCAGTTGACCTAGGGTTGACCCAGATGAAACCCTAGTTGACTGTACTTCAACTCTGGCTCTTGTACTTGAATCAATGACTTGTCTCATCTTCAAAATGACCCTATAGGTCTTCCATGATCTTTATGCACATTCCATACTCTCAGTCATAGCTCATACTCCCATTGGTGATCTTCCACACCCCTAGATTAGGAGAGAAATCCACTAGCTGACCTTCAAACTTCTCAAAGCTTCAACTCATTTCTTGATTACTTGGATGGTCTTGAACTTGAATAAAACCCCATGATGGGCCTCTTTCTGATAAGAAAGGCACTTGATCCCCTGTTAGATGACTTGTTATGCTATGTTATGCAAATGATTAGACTATGTACATGACTTATTATGCAAATGACAATGCAATTGAAACATAAACCAAGTGAAATAGGTTGAGCAAATTTTGGGGTGCAACAGCTGCCCCTATTCAAACGGCTTGGACCCGACTGTGTGAAGAGCGAACGACCTTCAAACATTCGAGGTACGAGATGGTTGAATACCCAGAACCCGAAAATTTGCCAACCGCAGAAATAAACTGCACCACTGCTTGGGGAACCCCATTCATCAACTGAACCTGATTGTTATGGTCACCTGATCAACCACCTGATACAGATCTGGTTTCAACACTAACTGCCTGTGCGGCACTAAACTTGTCAATATAGGAATAACTTGGACGACTTCACTGGGGAAGTACTTCTGTCAACAAACATAACTCTGCCAACGATACAGGAAAAGAGCTCCGCCATCACTACGGGAAATACCACCGCCACCACTGCAGGAAATACTCTGGGAAAATAACACTGTCATCACTACGGGTAAACAACACCGCCATTGCTACGGGTAATACTCTGCCATCACTACAGGGAAATAACACCGCCATTGCTACGGGTAATACTCCGTCATCACTACGGGAAATAACACTGCCATCGCTGCGGGTAATACTCTCTGTCACCACTAAAGGAAAATAACACCGCCATCGCTACGGGTAATACTCCGCCATCACTACGGGAAATAACACCGCCATCGCTATGGGTAATACTCCCCCATCACTACGGGAAAATAACACCGCCATCGCTACGGGTAATACTCTGCCATCACTACGGGAAATAACACTGCCATCGCTACGGGTAAAAATTATGATTACAGCTTCTCTGTCTATCTTTGCAGTATCTAACTCCATCAATCAAATGGGTAACACATAATGGTCCAATCTGTCAATCTTTAATGCTGACACTGCAATAAATCTGAGAAGGACTCTACTGGGGATTTTCTGAACTCAAACTGCCAGACACTTACTGCGACATAAGCGACAACTTTCAAAAATCGATTCACGAAGTCTTTTGACAATGACATAACAACAATTTTGAAGAAATACTCCGCTGGAGGGGTAAGAGAAACTTAAACAAGCATCTATGTGGGGAATAAGACGAGACAAACATTATCATCGCCTGTCTCATGCTGAGACTTTGAATATTTGGTAATTGATCTGAGCAAGAACTCTCTCTACCTGTAAGGGAAACAACACTTGAAAACAAAGGTTAACCAACCTGGCCTATGTTTCAAAATGCGCATGTTTGAGAATGGCGTAATGCTCCGTACAGCACGGATATGCTACGCGTTTTTGGGTAGATGCAAATATGACACTATATGCAAATGCTAATGCAGGCCCACGCTGCTGGGGAAACTCTGATAAGCTCGCTTCAACACGGCTGCTGAAAGCAAATACCACCATGTTGGGGATGAAGGGGTATCATAAAGTCCTCCGGCAAAATAAATGCCGGACATACAACCAACTCTGCCGAGGAATTTAAACTTTGATTTCCACTGGGAGGAAATAACACCTGCTGGGGAGAGTAACTCCACTGGGGAAGAATCGACTCTCTTGGGGAAAGTAAACTGACTGAGCAAGAAACGACTCAGCTGGGGAGCGAGAAAATCCTTCTGGAGGAAACGATGCTGTCTGGGCACAGCTTACAAACTCGGAGTTACCACTCAGCTGGGGATAATTATCCTGACGAAGGCATGACGACCTGCAGGAAGAAAACCATCTTCTATGGGAATAATCCTTCTGAACCAACTATGACTTGGTTAAACTCTACGGGAATCCTCCAGGCTGGGGATTAATCGTTCACATACTCGCCTCTCTGGGGATTGCAACCTCTGGAAGGGATACTGATCTTGACTGGCTGGGGATATCCTCTGGGGATAAACTGCGACTAGCTGGGGAAATTGATCTCTTCGTCAAGGGACAACGTCATCTCATCTTTTGAAGACGAGGTGCGACCTGCATGGGGATTAGCGTCGCACAAAGTTAAGTCTTTCACCACTAACCCCCGGCTGGGGCCACAATTTCTGATTCTCCGCTTTAAAGGCGAGAACCCTGCAAAACACAAACGAGACAAGATAAATCTATACAACCACATCTATTCGTGTTAGTGTCCGTAACATTACTCCAGTCAATTCGAAGTTTTAGCAATTATTGGCAAGGGCCAGCAAAGTTATGCAAATGCAAGTTTATCAAAACATCAGTGTTTTCCATATACAAAACAGTAAAGAACAAGTATCAAATACTGAATAACATGTTTTATTAATAACAGGCCTCTGAATAGGAAAAGTTTTGTACATCGGATACAACTCCTGAAAAGAGGAAGTTACGTACACACACATATATATATGCACAAGAAGCATAAAAATACAAATACAACTCGAATTTGTACACATGTCGGCAACGTGGCGCAGACAAACATCGTGAGCTGATCTTCCTATGACTCGCCTGACTCTGGCGCTTTCCCGGTATTCAGTTTTCAGAAGAGATTGTGTTGGATAAACGAACCCTCAGGTGCTCCCAAACCATTAAGCAATGCAGTATCAGATTCGGACCGCAGTCATTTGCTTTTTAAATCCCTAACTTTTGCGTGAATCGCCCTTTGCGGGTTTTCAATTCACCGGGATACCCTTTTTTGCCGAAGTTGCCCAATGCAGGTTTTCGACTTCGCGGGTGTACATCTTTTCAATTTTATCCCTAACTTTTGCCCGAACCTTTTATTCTGTTTTTGGTTCGCCAGGATGCCCCATTTTTGCTTGGACTCTTTTTTTTTTCTGTCCAGCGAGTCTCTTTCAAGCAAAGTATTTTTTTACTGCGTCCGAATTCACAGGAGACGAAAAGTCTTCACCATCCATGG
This sequence comes from Lathyrus sativus, assembly GCA_963859935.3. NCBI lineage: Eukaryota > Viridiplantae > Streptophyta > Magnoliopsida > Fabales > Fabaceae > Lathyrus > Lathyrus sativus. The sequence continues at coordinate 215,306,729 of OZ012737.1, read as the reverse complement.
TAGATAGTAGCAAAGCTCCTCCTGAGAAGACTTTCCTGACAACGTAAGGCCCTTCGCAATTAGGGGTCCACTTGCCCCTGTGATCTGTCTGTGGTGGGAGAATCCTTTTTAGCACAAGGTCGCCCGTCTGAAAGCTTCGAGGACATATCTTCTTATCGTATGCTTTCTTCATTCGGCTCTGGTACAACCGACCGTATGCGAGAGAAGCTAGCCTTTTCTCATCCATTAAGCTCAGCTGATTCAACCTGTCTTTTACCCATTCTGCCTCGTCAAGTTGGACATCTCGTAAAACTCTCAAGGAAGGAATCTCAACCTCCAGCGGTAACACTGCCTCCATTCCGTATACCAATGAAAAAGGGGTTGCCCCGGTTGATGTGTGTACCTTCGTACGATAACCATGCAAAGCGAAAGGTAGCATCTTGTGCCAGTCCTTGTACGTCATGACCATCTTCTGAACAATCTTCTTTATGTTCTTATTGGCCGCTTCAACAGCGCCATTCATCTTGGGTCGGTAAGGAGAAGAGTTGTGATGTTCGATCTTGAAATTCTGACACAGCTCTTTCATCATCTTGTTATTCAAGTTCGAACCGTTGTCGGTGATAATCCGCTCAGGGATTCCATACCTGCAGATAATATCTCGTTTGATAAACCTGGCGACCACTTGCTTGGTGACATTGGCATATGATGCTGCTTCCACCCACTTGGTGAAGTAATCGATTTCTACTAAGATGAACCGGTGTCCGTTGGATGCCGTAGGCTCAATCTTACCGATCATATCAATTCCCCACATCTAGAACGGCCAAGGTGATGACATCATATTCAGAGGACTTGGGGGTACATGGACCTTGTCCGCATAAGTTTGGCATTTATGACATCTCTTTGCAAACTTGAAACAGTCTGTTTCCATAGTTAGCCAATAATAACCTGCCCGCAACAGTTTTCTCGTCATAGCATGCCCACCAGCATGTGTACCAAATGTACCCTCATGTATCTCTTCCATGAGAAACTTCGCCTCCTTCTCATCTACACAGCGTAGCAATACCAAGTCGTGGTTTCTTTTGTATAGGACACCGTCCGGGTTCAGATAGAAATTGCCAGCCAATCTCTTGAGAGTCTTCTGATCACGACTGGATGCCCCAGCCGGGTACTCCTTGTTCTTCAGGAAATTTTGGATATCAAAGTACCAGGGTTTATCATCAGATGCTTCGTCAATAGCAAATATGAAGGCAGGCCTATCGAGCTGAGAGATAACAATCCGGGGAGCCTCGTTCCAGAAATTAACTTTATACATGGAAGACAACGTCGCCAGGGCGTCAGCCATTTGATTTTCTGCTCGCGGCACATGATGCAATTCCACCTTGTCAAAGAAAGGCAACAATCTCCTTGCATAGTTCATATATGGTATCAAATTGGGCTGACGTGTCTCTCATTCTCCTTTTATCTGATTTACCACTAGAGCTGAGTCTCCGTATACGTCCAGATGTTTGATTCGCAAATCAATAGCTTCTTCGAGACCCATGATGCAAGCCTCATATTCAGCTTCATTGTTGGTAACCGGAAAGGTCAATCGAGCAGTAAATGGGATGTGCGACCCATGAGGAGTAGTAATGATTGCCCCTATTCCGCTACCATAGGAATTCACAACTCCATCGAATATTAACTGCCATTTGGAACCCAATTCTGGTCCTTCGTCTGGCAACAGTTCTTCACAATCTTTCATCTTCAGGTACATGATATCCTCGTCAGGAAAATCAAACTTCATCGATTGGTAGTCCTCAACAGGCTGCTCCGCAAGGTACTCTGACAAGACGCTACCTTTAATAGCCTTTTGTGAGACATACTGAATATCATATTCGGTTAACACCATCTGCCATCAAGCAATTCTTCCGGAGAGTGCTTGCTTCTCAAACACGTATTTGATTGGATCCATCTTTGAAATGAGCAGGGTTGTATGATTTAGCATGTATTGCCTCAAACGTTTGGCGGCCCAGGCTAGCGCACAACACGTTTTCTCGAGCATTGAGTATCTGGACTCACAGTCAGTAAACTTCTTACTCAAATAGTAGATCGCATTCTCTTTGTGCCTAGTCTCGTCGTGTTGACCGAGAACACAACCCATACTTTCCTCAAGAACTGTCAAATACATAATCAAAGGTCTCCCGGCCACTGGGGGTATCAAAACAGGAGGTTCCTGCAAGTATTGTTTTATCTTGTCGAACGCCCTTTGACAATTTTCATTCCAGGTCACAACCTGATCTTTCTTTAACAACTTGAATAATGGCTCGCATGCTGCGGTTAGGTGAGATATGAACCGGGCGATGTAGTTCAACCTCCTTAAAAACTCGCGCACTTCTTTTTCTGTTTTAGGCGTCGGCATTTCTTGTATTGCTTTTATTTTCGCAGGATCAACCTCTATTCCTTTTTCGCTCACGATAAACCCTAGTAGTTTACCCGATCTCACCCTGAAGGTGCACTTGTTAGGGTTCAGTCTCAGCCTGAACTTCCTAAGCCTCTTGAACAGTTTTAGCAGATTAACCAAATGCTCCTCCTCCGTCTGGGATTTTGCAATTATATCATCAACATAAACCTCGATCTCTTTATGCATCATGTCATGAAAGAGAGTCGTCATAGCACGTTGATATGTTGCCCCAGCATTCTTCAATCCGAAGGGCATCACTTTGTAACAAAATGTTCCCCAGGGAGTAATGAAAGTAGTCTTCTCCATGTCTTCTGGCGCCATTTTGATCTGATTATAGCCCGAGAAGCCATCCATGAAGGAGAATACAGAGAATTGAGCAGTGTTATCAACCAGCACATCGATGTGAGGAAGTGGAAAATCGTCTTTCGGGCTCGCTTTGTTCAAGTCACGGTAGTCTACACACATTCGCACCTTACCGTCTTTCTTTGGTACTGGCACAATATTAGCGACCCATGAGGGATATTTTGTAACAGCTAGGAAACCAGCATCCCACTGCTTTTGAACTTCCTCCTTAATCTTCACAGCCATGTCCGGTCTAGTTCTTCGGAGTTTCTGCTTTACCGGCGGGCATTCTTCTTTTAATGGCAGACGATGAACAACCATATCCGTATCCAATCCCGGCATGTCCTCGTACGACCAAGCGAATATATCACTGTACTCTTTGAGCATCTCAACCAACCTCTGCTTGACGTCGCCTTGCAGCGCAACCCCTATACGGATGTTTTTCTCGACCCCTTCCGACCCCAAATTGATAATCTCAATGACTTCCTCATGAGGTAGAATTATTCTTTCTTCTTGTTTTAATAACCAGGTCAACTCTTCTGGTACCTCGCTATCTTCGACAATCTCCTCCTCAGCCTGAAATACCGGGTGCTCGAATTCGAAGTGAGTCATAGGCAGTTCATAGATGTCATCTGAAATAGTAATCCTGCAAAGGAAATGGTTAAATGCTTCAAAACGCGCATAAAGCAAATAACCATGTTGTCATTTTATTGTAAAAGATAAAAACAGGAAAAACAGGGATCACAACATTTGTATATGAAAAAACGCCTTTATTCATGATTAAACAATGTACTGTACATAACCAAAATGGCCCTAAGCAAAATCATTGTGCCCCAAGTAGGGCACAGGATTATTCAACAATTAATTAAAAAAAACAACTCATTACTGTTTAGTTCTCACAGGAACAGTCTCCTGAATAGACCAATTGCAAAGCCCTTGTCCTGGCACGCCTGGCTTGATCCACGCGTCCATATCACAGTCGTTATCTCCTTCCTCAGAATCGGAAACAGCATTGATAGTCTCGAAGCTCACCCCGCTCGGTGTAATGGTTATTGGCCCTCTGAACTTGGGCGTTCCTGAAGAGGATGCTGATGATGAAGGATGATATCCGAGCCCGAACCTGTCGTTCTTCACGGGAATCTCCAACACTTGACCCCAACCCTTGGTTTCGCCTGCCTGCACTAGAGCCCGAGCCTCTTTGTAAGACGACACCGCCACATCTGATATCTTGGGTACTGGAGCTTTGTCTTTAATCTTTAGCCCTTTAAATGCTTGACAGGGTGTCTCATGGATTTCGCCGTCGACCTCCACATATCTGAATGAAGACAGATGGCTAACCAGAATATCTTCTTCTCCACAAACGGTGACGACACTATCCCCCACCATATACTTCAACTTTTGGTGCAACGTGGATGTGACTGCTCCGGCGGCATGGATCCATGGGCGTCCCAGGAGACAACTATATGCTGGCTGGATGTCCATTATATAGAATTCAGTTTCAAAGATTTTCGGCCCCACCTATAATGGTAATGTTATCGATCCGAACACTGACCTCCGTGTACCATCGAACGCTCTTACCACTAAGTCACTGGGTGTGCAGAGAATCCCCCTGATATCCAACTTCATCATTGCTTTCTTCAGAAGCACATTCAATGAAGACCCTGTATCCACTAAAACATGGGACATGACCGTGCCCCGACATTCTACAGATACATGCAGCGCCATGTTGTGCTCTCTCCCCCTCGGGGTCAAATCAAAATCCGTAAATCCCAAACTGTGGCCTGCATTCACGTGCGCCATCACCCCCTCTAACTGATTCACCGAAACATCTTGGGGTACAAACGATGTGTCTAGGATCTTCAGCAAAGCGTTCCGGTGGGCCTCGGAACATAATAGCAGCGACAAGATCGAGATCTTTGATGGCGTTTGCTAGAGGTGGTCCACAATCTTGTAATCACTTTTACGGATGAGCCTCATAAACTCTTCCACATCCTTAAGCGATGTTTCCTTTTCCTTTATCTGCGAGGGGCCACTCTCGTCTACCTTGGCTTTCCCTTTTTCCAGTCTTTCTGCCTCTACCTCGGGTGATGTGAAGATTCTCCCACTTCTGGTCATACCTCCTGTTCCGACCACATTATCTACAACCCCAGCTGGTTGTTTATTTACTTCAATTTTCTCACCATCGCAATAAACCTCCAACCCGTAAGTCCATGGCACTGCTTTGGTACTTTCAAAAGGGATCGGTCCTGCTTTAGTAATAGTGATTGTCGGCCGCCTGGCGGGCGCCGTTATTGTTATTGTTTTCCTTGGAATTGTCATTGTAGCAACATCGTTTGGCTTATCACACAACGCCTCCTCAGGCTCTTCACCTGCGGTTCTATCAAACTGCAATGTTCCTTCGTTCATTAACGCCTGAATACCCTGTTTCAACTCATTACAACCCTCTGGCTGTATCCAACAATCCAAGCAAAATTCATCACACCCCGGGAATACACCCCCTTTTAACAACCTGCTTTTGATCTCACCCAACGGTGTCTTCAGCTCGTTGACATCCGTTACTAGATTCAAATTCTCCTCGGTCAGGATGGCGTTTGCCCCATGATTAGGCATAGGCTGTTGTACTACATTGGGACCTGCCTGTCCAAAATTAATAGCTTTGCTGTCCAACAAGTCTTGGACTTTATGTTTAAACGCATGACAGCCTTCAATATCATGTTCGGGCGCCCCGGAGTGGAAATCACAGTGCTTACTAGCATCATAGCCAAATGGAGGATTTCCCGTTAACAGCGCCATGGTCCTCTTCTCAACCAACTTCAATCCTAGAAATGTTTGAAGCAATTCGGCGTATGTTTAAGGAGGCGTTTTAAATACTCTCCTTGGCTTGCACTCTAGGATTCTGCGTTGGGCGGGGTGTTGCCTTTGTTGTTGCTGCTGCTGCGGCTGTTGTTGTTGTTGTTGTTGTTGTTGTTGTTGTTGTGGAAAAGGGATGGTAACACTAGCGACCTGTTGATGCTGAGCATACTGACTTTGCCCTCTACCCCGGCCTCTGCCGCCAAACACAGCACTAGAATCACCTTGACGTCTACCGCCGAATGCCTTTCTTGTACCTCCTGCAGGGGTAGACTCACCTGCGTGGAATCTTCCAACCTTAATACTGTCTTCGACCATCTCACCCATAAGAATCAAATCTGAAAAACTGCTCAACGAAACATTAAACAACTTTTCGTAATATATCCCCGTGAATGTCCCAATGAACATACTATTCATTTCTCTTTCAGCCAACGGAGGATGTACTCTTGCTGCCATATCGTGCCATCTCTGCGCATACTCCTTAAAGCTTTCCTCTTTCTTCTGCGACAAACCTTGCAGTTGAACGCGGTTCGGTGCCAGATCACTATTATACTTATAATTCAGGACGAAAGCATCCGCCAATTGCTTCCAGGTTTTGATTTGAGCAGGTTCCAACCCCATGTACCACTCGAGTGACGGCCCTGATAGGCTGTCTTGAAAGAAATGCATAAGCATCCTTTCGTCATCCGAATACGCGGACATCCTTCTGTAATAAGAGGGGACATGCACCTTAGGGCAAGTGTCTCCCTTATACTTGTCAAAAGTGGGGGCTTTGAATTTCAGCGGTACCTTCAGCCCAGGCACCAAGCCCATAGTAGTCATGTCTAGTCCGGTGGAATTCTGATTAGCCATACCCTTCACCTGTTCTTCAAGCATCTTAATCCTCTGAGTATTGTCAACGGGTCCTTCAAATCCCATGCCTCTTCCAGAAAAGGCGTCCTCTTGGCAATCTTCGCCCCAGTTCACATTTTCATTTCCGTACCCGTTATAACCAGTGTTGCGACCAAACCCTTGCTGATTGATCATGGGACCTCGTCCCCCATTACCATAACCTTGATTGACCCCGACATGTCCGAAACCAGTGTTGACAGGAATCAATCCAGCACCATTTCCACCATAACCCTGGTTAGCGTTACCGAAACCGTCGTAGCCGAAACCCTGAGTGTTGAAGCCGAACTTTCCTCCCTGATTGCCGTACTCAAACCCCTGGTCATTATAGCCGAATCCATGGTTACCAAAACCATTACCGCCATTGAAGTTACCACCTCCCAGATTGGTATCTCCAAATCCAACATTGTTAACAACAGTCTCATTTCCATTCCCGGCGTTGCTATTGCTAGCGCCAGCGCCAGTGTCATTGTTCATAACCACCACCGGTGGGGTCACCACAGGAGGAACCACAGGCATGGGGGGCCCATCCTCATGAAGAGTTTCTACATGCACAGAGTTGTGGTCATTGTTGTCGTTCCCATTAGCCCGCGTCAGCAGCGGCTGCACCAATGTCTGGAGATTCTCCTGGCCTTTAGCAATACTCTCCATTGCCTGCATGAACAGGTTCAACTTCTCGCGAATCTCCTGCATCTCTACCTGGACTTGATCCATGATTCTCTTGCAGTTGTTTCGGGTTGAGTAGCGGTGAACTCTTTGTTCGTCAATCCTAGAAACCTGCAGACGCAGGAAATAAGATACAGATTCAAGAATACTGGTTATGCAATATGAAAGCGGATGCAAATGTGTAAATATGCTACAGGTTATATTCCCCCGCGATCCTAGTTTCGGAGAGAAGGCCATCATGACAATGGAGTCCCCATCAATCAAGCAAGGAATCAGAAAACCCTCATATATAACAAATGCCAAGAGGCTGAGTACAAGAGTACAACTGAATACAACTGAAGAGACATCGGCCAACAAGCCTGGCGATGGTCCAAATACAAGCACAAATAACAAAGGCAGGACAAAGATAAATCAGGCCAGATGGCGTGCTCTGGCGTCCTCCAATATCCTCATCGTCTCCGAGTGCCCTAGTCGGGAGATTAGCTCCTGAATCAGTAGAGCATGCCGCTCGGTAGTGGATCTCAGCTTCTGGGCGTCATCTTGGTAGGCTCCTTTGCCAGAACTCTCGTCAGATCTGTACCTCTTAGAACCGGCCTTCACTTCGTAACCTCTCGGCTTCTCGTCAACATCATTTACTCTGAGCTCAGCGGTACTCCTAAGTGATGTCGCTTCAGCAATCTTTGCGTCTTGGGCTCTAATATGTGCCTCTAGCGTGGCTATCTGCAGCTTCAATTCGTCTTCCCGTTCCTTCCTCTTGGCAAGCGTGGCATTCCACAAGGCTTCCCACTTGCTGATACGGGCATAAGCTTTGCTTAGAAGTTCCTTCTTGGAAGTAAACACCTTGCTAACACCGTTTAAGGCTATTCCCACTTTTTCTTTCTTGTTGGTCGCGTATGTCAACTCTAATCCCAACCTGTTAATCAATTCAGTATGTTCCTTCACAGTGAAGGTGGCTTCCTTCTTCTCACGACGTAACTGGAAGATCTCCTTCTCTAACTCCTCATTGGCTTTTTTCAGTTCCTCGTTTTCGGCCAACAATTTGTTATACTTCTCACTATCTTACGAAGGAGGTACCTCAATCAATGGAAGATACAGGGGTTCAACAGCAGGATAAGGCATTAAAGAAGTACTAGCTCTCTCACGGATCCAAGCCAAATAAGGATCATAAGCTCTGTTGTTGCTCTTGCCGAGCAAAGCTTTTCCTCTCCTATGGATGTTAGCCCATGCATGTCTCAATCTGATCAAAACAGCTGCGTCTAAGGACCCTGTGAGATACAGAGATTCCTGTATCTCCTTCTCAATAGGAGCGTCCCTCAAAGCATAACCGAACTGTCATACTAGTAATGAAGGGTTATAGTTAATACAGCCCTTCCGTCCAATCAGGGGAATATTCAGAAAGCCACTGCAACTATATATAACGTCAGTACCCAGCATACCTCGATCAAACCAAATGATATTCTCAGCCGACAGCCCCATCAACCGGGAAGCCCAATCCAAAGTATCAATGGTATCAACAAAAGGCCATGTCTTCGGAAGGTGCCCCTGGAACCACCTGTACAGGAGAGGAAGACAGCAGGAAACATTCTTGGCACGACGTTTCTCATTCTTGTAATGAATGGAATGATAAACATCGCCCAAGAGAGTAGGAACTGGATTCTTCGAGGCAAGAATCAAGAAGGCGTTAGAGTCGACAAAATCTGGCACATTAGGAAACATGACAATCTCATAGATGCAGACAGCTAGAATAGCACTGAAGGCAACCCAACATCCACTCTTCGCACATTGCGTAGCCTTCTCAACTAGGACATATAGGTGAAAACCATAAGCTCCATTCAGCTTAACCAAGCCTCCCGGAAACTCAGAAGTGTCCAAACTGACAATCTCAGCAAGTGCAGATAACTCAGGCTTAGCATCAACATGTACAAAGGGCATCTGGTCCAACACAGGAACTCCCAGCATCGCAGAATACTCCTCCAAAGTGGGTGCTAGAATATAGTCAGGAAATAAGAAACATCTCAACTGCGGCTCATAAAACTGCATCAAAGTATACACCCCAGTCGTCTCGAATGCTGAAGGTCTGTATAACGAGCTAAGCAATCTCCCATAAGATACTCTGAACTCAGCCCTCACACTCTCATCTGCCAGAGCAACTAAGCCCAGCAATGAACTGATGTCTGGCGAATGCAACCGGTAAGCAATTGTCTTCTTCAGGGACTCCATGTCTCGCTAGAAGATATACTAGAATCAGAGGGGAGTGATCACCTGCAACATAGATACATGTTAATGAAATGCAATCATTAAAATGCACATGCATATGCAAACAAGGGACCAAGTGCAATGCTGATAGACTGGGCTGCTCTGTACTGAAGCTTGAGAACCATCCAATCTTTATCTCAAACCAAACTACTCAAGTGAACCTTGTAACCACATCTCACTGTCAGAGATAAACTAGGTATTCTGAGGTCAAAGGTTTCCTGCAAACAGACCCTACCTACCTCTCACAGGTATGTACTTAACTCGCAGACGAGGTACGGCATCCTATGCGGGTTCAACGTTACAGACTATTAAGAGTGATGATACAATACCCAGAAGGTGTGGCATCACCATCCCTTGAAGCGGCCTCACTTAGTTGAATTCCAATTGATAGGTTCCCAAAGTCGACAATCCTCGGGTCAGACAACTTGTCGAGCCCTAAGGGCCAAGCAAGAAGCATCAAAGAGAATCTCATCCGAGCGTAAATTTCGCGGCTAGTTGGTGCGAGCTAAGCAAGCAGGCTAACCACTACTCTCTACTTCTAAGTCTATGTGTAACCTCAAGCCCAGGTCCGGCTTATCTCTCATCAAATTACCCCCTTCCCACAACAGCAATAACAGTATAAAGCTGATAAATAAAATGCGGAACGTAAAGACCAAAAAGTAAATCTATACAACACCCCCGACGGGAAAACAAGCGCTAGGATTGACTCGCATAGGGGATATTCCTGTCCCCAGCAGAGTCGCCAGCTGTCGCTACTGCGAAAATCGGCGCCGGCTGAATAGAGTAGGCGCCACCGTGCGTTATTTATCCCAACAGAGGGAAAGGAAACGCTCGAAATAAACCTACCGCAAAGACGGGAAAGGAATGGTCATCACAACCAAATCATGGATTCGGGAGTCGGTTACGCAAGGGGAAGGTATTAGCACCCCTCACGTCCGTCGTACTCGACGGGATCCACGCTTGTTTTCTAGTACGGATTGTTATTCTATCTACGCTAAAGGTATGAGGTTAAAGGAAAATAAAATGACTCGGCAAAGTATCGCACTTTATGCCTACGTATTCCCGTCTGGAACGAGAAATCAGAGTCAACGTAGTTCGCCTACGTACGGGAAAGGAGGGGAAGGTTGCTCGCTAGGGTATCGCATTCTATGCCTACGTACTTTCATACAGCATGAAAGATCAGAGCAAACGTAGTTCGGGCTACGGAAGACACAAGCTTGTCTGAATGTTTTTATCTCCTTATGAAAGGGTTTTTCCTGATTAAGAGTCCAAGCGGACAAAAATGACACTTTGATGTTTGTTTTCAGTCTTTTACGCAAGAACTGTCTTTTATGATGTTTGCAATCTCTAACGCACTAGAGACTATGATTTGAGGGTGACTACGTCGTATGTCACCCTAAGGGTAACAGACTAAGCAATCAGATTACTGAAGAGTGACCCCTCAGCAACCTTTCTCAAATAGCTTAAGGCTCGTAGCGTACGGCGTCGACTATCCTTATTATTGTGTCTTGAATTGTTCTGAGATAGAAGAGAAAGAAGTCTAAAAAAATCCTAGGGTTTGAAAGGGAATCAAAACTACCCTAATGTTATCATGCATGGATTACAACCTAATGTCTGTCATAATTCCCTCCTGCACAGAGGAAATCGGAGATCCTAGGGGATAAACGGAAAAGAAACAACATATATACAGTAAACAGTAACATGCATGAGATGCAGCAATAGACAATAGGCAAAGTGAAACAGCTTCACTTCAAGCCTAAGGGAAAATCAACAAACAATACAGTAAAGAAAATCACACCCAACACCAGCTCAGACAGCAACACCAACTTCTACAGAAAGCAGTTCAAACAGCATCAACTCTTGGCAGCTACAGTTGATAAACAGCAAAAGGTTGACAGTAACAACTTTAGGCAAGATCCTATCTTTACTTCAATGAGGTTTAAGCTTCAGGTAAGCTCTTATCTCCAATAATCTTCAACTTTAGCAAGCACAGACAGCTTCAAGTGACAGTGAAACCCTAGTTCAACAGTTGAGCAGCTTTGACAGTTACCAGCTTCATCTTCTCTAGTCCTCAATGAACTTCTTATCTTCAACAGACTTCCATCTTCAATGTAGAAACTCACAGGAGAGAATCAAGAAATAGAGGAAGTTGGGATGTTAAGAGACTTAGTGAAAACCCAAGGAAATCACCAAAATCTTAACACAGCAAGTGACAGGTATCCTCAAGGTTCTACCCAATCAAAGCATGCTCTACATCCCTCCTAAGGAGAGATGGAACTCTTTTAGGGGACCTTGTGTCATAGGATGGAATAGAGGCACAAGAAGCTCTCTATGTTTGACAGAAGGAGTCAGTCTACCTCTAGAGCTTTCCCTATATCTCCTATCTCCTAAATCTTCATCAAGCAATCTTCAAGCACAAGCTCCAAGCATCAATACTTGTCTCCAATCATCCTCAAAGTCTTCACATACTCCTGAATCCAAACACAAGCTTAATCACCCAATGGAAAGGGCCCAAAACCCAGCAAACAAACAACTTCCCAAGATGGAAAAAACACCAATATCAATCAACTTGCAAAAATCAAATAAAATGGAAATATTCATCATAAAATCCTATATTAATTTCTAAGGGACCCTAGCTATGCACCCTATACCCCACATAAACCCCAAGGCCTAAATCAAACTAAAAACCCAAGAACTATGTGTTGAAATGCACCTATGTCAAGTTTAACCCTAATTCTAATCAACCTAATGTTCCTTATTCAAAACTAATTAAAATTAAATCAAAAAAATGTGAAATAATTCCAAGGGGAACCTAATACTATACTTTAATCATAGCAAAAAGAATCACATCAATATGTAAAATAAAATGGCTAAACAAAATTCAACAAGATAGATATACAAAATAAAATGCCATAAAAGCAACTAAATGTAAAAATTCACCAAAAATAGAAAAATGACTAAAATGCTAATTTTATTTTTCTATAATTTTCTTGAGACAATTATGAGAATGAAGAAAAAACTCCCATGCAAAAAGACCTATTTTTGAATTTATTATGAATTTTTTTTAAGAATTAAAAGAAATATGTGAAAATAAAGAAAATATGAAAAAAATGGAAAATATGTGTGTCAAATAGCAATGCAGAGCAGTGTAAACAGACATCTGGGCCCAAAAAGGGGGTGTGGCTAGCCAAGCGCCTAAGCCCAATTATCCACCAGAAAATAAAATGAAAATACAAAGGAAAATAAAAAAAACCACGGTGCAAGAAGCAATGAAAACACGTGCATTTCCTAGTGGGCCTTGAACAAGGGGTGTGGATATCATTTGGTCACTTAAGCCCATTGCTCCCTTTTAATGAAACACATCGTTTCATACTCAGACCCTTCCTTCACAAAATGAAAACGAATCCTGGCCATTGGATGTTGATTCTAGTCAAAGTCTCCCTCTAATCTAAGGGTGCAGAGATCGTCTTCTTCCTTTGAACTCTCATGGAGGGAAAAGCCATGGATGAACAGAATTTGAACTTCATCTTCCTCCCTATCGTATCTCATCAAAACCCCATCAAATGCAAAAATTCAAAACCCTAACATGCTCCAAATTTCACCAGGAATTCATCTATGGTAACCAAACACCTTGAAACTAATCCTAGCTCCAAACACGATTCAAACTTCAGAAATTGGTCCATGATCAAAACTCACCAATCTTGAAATTGAGTGGCTAAATCTCTTCCCCACTTCACACTGATCATTTCTAACCATTAATCTAAGGTTATATCACCAAGAACAACAAGATATACGCATGAACAGATTTTGCATCACTCAACCAATTGCATCTAAATCAAACCTAAAGCTACCAGAAAGCTCCACATGATCATCTACAATGATTCTAACTAATCAAAACCAATTGAAACTACCTAAATCATGCCATGGAGTGAAGTTTACCTACCTGCAAATTTGAGATGAACAGAGGTATGAAATCTCCAAATCAAGCTTTGAGAACTTCAATACACCTTCAATGAATCACAATCTTGCTTCTGTATGCAAAAGAATTGGTTGAGGAGGCCTGGATTGTGGAAACCGATTCTGAGTTGCAGGTGATGAAATTCAATTGCAAGAACACGATTCAGCCACCAATTTGCTATGATTTTGATCTGGAATCACTCACTAGTATCAATGGAAGCTATAACAATCAAAATCTTGGATTGAAATGGATGAAATGCTTGTAACCGATTCTGAATTGCACATGGAAATTTCAACTTGCAATCTCACCAATCTCTCCCAATTCTCTCTAACTCTTGCTCTGAACCTCTTCTGAATCTTATATAGAGTGTGTTGGAGGACTCTAGAAAGATCTAGATTGATCCAATGAGAAAATCAACTTCTCATGTCATGAAGTTCTCTTCTTATGATATGCACTTATCATCTCATGCTCCTAGCTTGCAATGCACTTGTTCTGAGTTTGAAATCTCTCCAAATGAGATATTGGAAGTGTATGGATGGAAAAGGGCCTTGTATTTGCTTGGAAATGAGGTTTTGCAATTGTGCCTTATGGTTCAAGTAAGCCATTTACAAAGCAAGTCCTAAAAATAATCCTCAATTCAAAATTGTGGCAATGTCAATGTTCTTAAAATGCCTTATACAATAAAATTGGTATGTCATATGCCTTGGTTTGGTTGTGTAGGTCAAAACCCCTAATTTCCAACTTTGGTTCATTTAAAATATACCTTCATTTTAGGCCATTTTTATGATTTTGTGAAGCAAGCCATTTCAAGTTCTCATGACGTCCTATCTAGCCTAAAAACATCATTTTGAACACATATCATGTTGAACATTTTTTCATTTGAAGAGTGGAAGATGGAGATTTGGACCTATGTTGAAAAATGACCTGTAATTCAACTTTCCCAAAATACCCCTGGGTTGCCAAGACCATAACTTGAGTTCCACAAATCCTCTTGAGGACTTCTAGTACTCAAATTAAAGCTAAGATCAATATCTACAACTCTTATGTTGGCCAAGAATCCATTTGAAAACTCCTTGATGGGAACAAGTTGCTTGGAAGTCAAGTGACTTTCACAGATAAATTTCAGTGTCCTCTGAGGACCCATAACTTGCAAGAACCATAAATTGAGTTCTACAAATCTTATTAAAGACTTCTAGTACTCAAATTAAAGCTATTGCGAAGACCTACAAGTTTCATGTTGACCAAGAATTCATTTGAAACTTGCATTTTGACTTATCTGGCTTGGAAGTTAGGCCTAAACTAGGGTTTTTTACACTGAAACCCTAATTTAGTAACTCCTCTTCTTCTTGATTCTTTTTGATTTCTCCTTGGCACAACACCCCACATGTATACACATATCAATTCATGAATCCCACATCCTTCAATTAAGCCTTGCTACCCTTCAATCACTCAATTGACCTAGGGTTGACCTAGGGTTGACCCAGATGAAACCCTAGTTGACTGTACTTCAACTCTGGCTCTTGTACTTGAATCAATGACTTGTCTCATCTTCAAAATGACCCTCTAGGTATTCCATGATCTTTATGCACATTCCATACTCTCATTCATAGCTCATACTCCCATTGGTGATCTTCCACACCCCCAGATTAGGAGAGAAATCCACTAGCTGACCTTCAAACTTCTCAAAGCTTCAACTCATTTCTTGATTACTTGGATGGTCTTGAACTTGAATAAAACCCCATGATGGGCCTCTTTCTGATAAGAAAGGCACTTGATCCCCTGTTAGATGACTTGTTATGCTATGCTATGCAAATGATTAGACTATGTACATGACTTATTATGCAAATGACAATGCAATTGAAACATAAACCAAGTGAAATAGGTTGAGCAAATTTTGGGGTGCAACACAATGTGACAGTCTAATGTACATGTTCGAGAAGCAAGTAATGATTCAAAAACAACATATGAGACATATAGATAGTTATTACAAGAATCATACATTAATAGAAAACCTAATTCAACAGATGGAATGTATAGTGGCAAAAATAGCAAGCTTAGCAAAGCAACAGACATAAATTTACCAATTCAACATTAACTAAATGATCAAACATATCACATATGACCTATAAATGTTATTTACAAACACCAATCATCTATGGCTAATCAGAATCAACAAGTTGTACATTGAAATGACACTTAAAGTAATCTAACAAGCCAAACCAAAGGAAAAGTCATGAATACCCAAGTTTATGAGCAAAAAATGGTTTAAACATAACCTATAAAGTGTATCTAGCATGTTCATAATCAGTGTACATCGATATTCAGCATAATCTTAAAAGTAGCAAGTTGGAAAACTTATCTCTTGTAGCTTTTTCAAGTCAATGCACCAAATAAGAAAACCAGTTGATGAATGATCAAGCAGCTCCAATATGTTCCAAATAATGAGAACTCCTCCAAGATCATTGTCTTACAGAAGCCTTCTTGTGCAAGAAAACACCAAAAGCTTCAAAGTGAAAATCTAGGAAATGGTGTTACAGAACTCTAGGAAATGGTTTTAGAATGATTGGAAAAGGGTTGGTTTGGTTATGGTCTATGAAGATGCAGAAAAGTCAAAATTTTAAGGTATGAGAGTTGAATTTTGGAATGTGAGGTTTTCTGGTGAATGTGAGGGTTTGGACAGCTTCAATGCATCATATGTGATGTGTTTGAGGTGTTGGTTCAAGTGTTTGGTGGCTGTATTGAGTTGTGGTAGAGTTTTTGTAAGGCAGATTTTTCTTCACAAGGAAGCAACTTCTACCACTTGCAAGAAGATGGTGATCAGAGAAATAAGAGAGATTCAACTTGGTTTCTAATTAATTATGGTGTAGTTATGATGTTAGGAGTTGCTCTATTTATAGGCAAGCTTAGAGAATGAGAGGTATGGGCAGATTGTGCCAACTTGCCAAGTTTGCCCTTTGTGGAGGAAAATGAGTAAATCCAACTAGGGATTTCTTTTCTGAGCATTAGCATCCTTCTTATGTGTTTCAACATCACCAATAGCCTGAAAATAGTTTACATGAAGTGAAGGAAAGAGAGCAGTTGAGGTGTAACATAAAATGCAAAAAGTTTCTCTCTCCTTGCCACTTGCATCCACTTGCTTGAATAAACAAATCAAATAATCCAATCTCTGGTTTTTGCTTGTGGTAATCCATTGTAATCTCATTAGTTAAGTCCCTAAACATCAAAGAATGAGTTAAACAAGTGATTATAAGAGTTTTGAGTGGTTTATGCATCAAAATGCAAGTGCTGGACTTAGTTTTGTGACATGAAAAACCCCTAACTCGCTCTCTTTGACTCTCCCTCACCACAAAGGCTGTGAAAATGCTATTGTACTTTTTAAAAATCCTAAAATATGATCTATAATGTTCATGTTTGTCCAAATTTCAGATTCCAAAGGGAACTAGGTCAAGAATCTTCATGAAGTTGGCTGCAAAACTTGACTTACAAGTCAAAAAAACTAGAAATTTTATAAGTGTGGAAATCCTTCACAACTTGATGAGCTCATAACTCAAAACCTATGCATTTTTGGACATTAGCCCTGTCGGACACTTTTATAGGGTTTTTCAAGAGCTTTCCAACCAGCTTTGGATCACTCAATTTGGATGTGTGGTTTGAGAGTTATGACCATTCCAAATAAGCTTGTAATTAGGGTTTTTCATAAACCCTAATTTCTTGATTCACAAGTTATCCATCAATTCTTGATTAAATCTTCATCAAAATCGTTAGTTGGGCATAACATGATGTTGTGAAGCTTGATTGCTTTAATTTGGGGTTAAAACCCTAAAAGTCAAAGAGTTGACTTTCCAAACAGACGAACCGAACAATTGAAATCTTCAGGATCGATCCTTAGTGTTCTAGGGTTTTTTGAACCTTTCATAATTCTTTAGGGGACTCCAATAAGTTATAGAAACATCATGGACCATGTTTGAAGCTTTGGAAACCCATTTAGACCAAACGTCAAACTACAGTTGACTTTCTCAACTAGAAACCCTAATCAGGGTTTTGCACAACACTGCTTCAATTCTCTTGGTAACAACCTCAAATAGAACTTGTTATTGGTAAGATATGAACCTCTTGAGGATGTGAAGACTTGATATGTAGAAGATCAATCCAAAACCTTGACTGATCAGTCCACAGGATTCTTGATTTTAATAGTGTGAAACCCTAATTCATCTGCATCTTGACAAAGACTATCTTGAAAGAGGTTAGGGTTAGATAACATATGCTTGATGCACCTAGAATGATAATGGAATCTTGGGGTCAAATTTTGGGGTATGACAGTTGCCCCTATTTAAATATCTTTACCAGATGGCAATGAGAGATAACAATTTCCATAGAATCATGGTGAAAGGTATTTAAGTATAGAAAACCAAAAAAATTTGCCCTTAGATATGATGGTATGCAAAAGGGAAAATGTTGATCATGAAATGAGTTCTAAGAATGATGCTTGAGTGCAAGAAAATGCTGACACGCGAGCAAAAGAAAAAAGAAGAACAAAACAATGAGTAACCACTCACTGGGAACACAGACACACTAGGGAGAGATCCAAAGCATACCAACCAATAATTCAGACATGACTAATGATGGTACTTCAAGGGGATCCTCCACACAAGGGACAGGGGAACAAAAGTCAACAGGCTCGGACTCCAACTGGGGATTCAAAAGACAAGAGACACGGTCCTTATTGGGGAACAAACCAAATGGGGACTTTTCTTTCAACGAAGAGTTCAAACGGGATCTTCAGGAAAAGACTAGAAACAAGACCAGACACACCAGGGATGCTAGTGACTACTAGACCTCTAAGACCTGTTGGGGACATCTAGGGATGTTGGTCACAACCAATATCCTAAAAGTACAGAAAAATCCCTGCCAATAATCATTGGGCTTTCATAAGGGATGGGTGACAACCACAACCTACCAATGACCATTGGGTTTCAAACGATGCCAGTAACCACTGGTCTTTCCCGGGGATTGGTGACAACCAAACTACATGCCAATAACAATTATAATTATTAGTTAATTTTAGTAACCACTGAACTTACAGGGGAAAAAAGATGTAGGTTACAACCACATTCTAATAACAATTGGGTTTCAAACAGTGCCAGTAACTACTGGACTTCATGGGGAGATGTTGGTAACAACCAACAATCAAATAATACAACAAATTTGGATGAAATTGTCAATAACCATTGGACTTAACAATGCCAGTAACCACTGGACTTCCGAGAGAAGACAAGTAATGACCAAACATTCCACTATCAATAATAATGGGTTTTCGATATTGTCGCTACTGCGAAAATCGGCGCCGGCTGACAGAAGAGTCGCCATTGTGCGTTATTTATCCCAAAGGAGGGAAAGGAAACGCTCGAAGTAAACCTCGCAAAAAATGGGAAAGGTATGGTCATCGCAACCAAAACCTGGATTCGGGAGTCAGTTACGCAAGGGGAAGGTATTAGCACCCCTCACGTCCGTCGTACTCGACGGGATCCACGCTTGTTTTCGGGTATGGATTGTTGTTTCTATCTAAACTACAGGTCAGGGGTTAAAAGAAAATAAAATGACTCGGCAAAGTATCGCACTTTATGCCTACGTATTCCCGTCTGGAACGAGAAATCAGAGTCAACGTAGTTCGCCTACCTACGGGAAAGGAGGAGAAGGTTGCTCGCTAGGATATCGCATCCTATGCCTACGTACTTTCATACGGCATGAAAGATCAGAGCAAACGTAGTTCGGGCCACGTACGACACAAGTCTGTCCTGGTTGATTTTATTCTTTCTGAAAAAGGTTTTCTGATTAGCAGTCCAAGCGGACATAAACGACGTCTTGATGAGTTCACATTCTTTTACGGAAGAATTGTATTTTATTGTGTTTGAAATCTTTATGGTGTTTTTCTGTTTGTTTTGAGAAAGAAAGAGACAGAACTCTAACCTACGGTTGCAAAGGGAAACAAACTAACCTAATGTTATCATGCATGGGTTAATACCTAGTGTCTATCATGCTCCTCTCTTGCACAGAGAGAAACAGAGATCCTATGGGAATAGACGGGAACAAAAACAATATCAGATGTATACAGTAAAGCGGTAAAATGCATGGATGCAGCAATACAAGCGAGGCAAGGGAGTCCCACTCAACCTCGAACCTAGAAAACAATAGGCAAAAGTGAACAGGCTTCACTTTCAACCCAACAGGGTAAACAGCAAACAATACAGCCAGGAAAACCAATCAATACATCAGAAATGAAATACAGCAAAAATAAACAGCCACAGCAGCTCTGCATCACACCAGTCTTCAAGTCATCTCCAATCAGCTACAAGCTTCAACAAGCATCACTCTCCATCTCCACAGCTTTTCAAGCAAGGTCTTCATCATCAGTCTTCCATCTGCAATGGCTTTTCTTCAAGTCTCAAGCTTCAGGAGAAACATCAGTCAACAAGATGAAGTGAATGAATGTTATACAGTTAATTACCTACCAAGGGTGGTTCATCAACTGTTAACATTAAACAGAAAGTTTCCCCTCAAAAGTTCTATCTTTCAAATATATTCACTGATCCTTCCAAAGGGAGGAGGTGGATATTTGAAAGAGACTTTGAATCATAGGGAAAGGATGGATGCAGACAAGGCATTCCATGTTTGAGAAACAAGCTTTCTAATCTAGAGCTCTGCGTAGCTCCTAAACCCTAATCTCCTCAACAGCTGCTAGCAAGAATCTCCTCTCCAACTCTGTAAGTTGGTCTTCAAGCTCTGGATCTCCAATGGCTTCAACATCACAAGTCTTCAGCTTCCCCAATCCCCAGACAATCCCCATACCCACACAGACAAATCAATAATCCCCAGAGGGCACATCACACCAATCAATCAAATATAGACAGTAATATACTAATAGCAGTAGGGGAATCCTAGTGATTTCTAAGGGGATCTATCCTATACCCATAGCCCCTATATTCCATACCCCAAAAATCAAATGAAAATTCCTAAAAGAATCAAAATATCTCACCTAAATTGATTAAAAAACCCTAATTTCATTCATGTTGTTTTCACCTAAACTAATCACCTCAAATTAATTCCTAAAAATATGAACTAAAATGCATATACAAGCTAACAATGTCTATTAATCAACCTAAAAAGAATGGACCAAAAAATATTAAAGCATCTATTAGAACCAAAATTAACAAAATCATGCATGAAATTAAACTATTTAAAATGCTATTTGTTTGGAAAATATGGGAAAAATATCAAATGACAAATAAAATGCAATTTTTATTTTTTATAATTTTCTAGACTCTTTAAAGAAAATTATGCAAAAAGAATTATTGAAAAATAATGTTTTTCCAATTTTATATGATTTTTATAAAATGCATGACAATGAAAAGAAATTAAAAATTAAAATATAAAGAAAATAGAAAGAGAGGGTGAGAATAGCAAGGGCGCCTAGTTGTAATTTCAGGTGGGCCACAGGACAGGGGGTGCGAATAGAACAAAACCACAGGCCCAGTGCGCTTCAGAATATCAACAAAAATCAAAAACCTCAGAACGGTGTGGATAGCAACATTTTCAGTTGATTTATGTTGGGCCTGGTTGAGAGGGGTGTCAAAAGCAAGGAATTCCAAAGCCCACTCAGAAATTTTAAGTGAAACGGGGCGTTTCACTCCTTTGAATTTCCCTCCGTTATTCAACTTAAATCGTGGCCGTTTGATTGCAATCTGAGTCAAGGTCAAACCCTCATCGTGTGGTCAGAAGGTTGTCTTCAACCTTAGAAACCCTAGGGTTTCTGAAACTTCTTCGCCATGCACACTCTTTATACTCCTCTGTTCTCCACCAATAGTCCATGAAATCACATGCCATGAAGAGCAAACTTGGTCCATTTTCTTCCCTCTACACAACCCTATCAATATCTCACTCTAAAATTCACTCAAGAAATAAACCCGATAGAGGTAACAGATAGGATCCACCATTTTCACCTGCAATCAAATGCCTCAATTCTTGCCAAAACTTATCCTCATCTACTCTACACCTCATACTGGTCATTGTAAGCTATAAAAAGAGGATTATCGTGCTATATTCCATGTGTTATGAACCTCAACAGAATTTGTGCACCATGATCAAACTCCATTAAACCTCTCCAAACTCTGTGGAAATCATCATCTAACCTAACTTAACCAGTTTAAGCTATCAAAACCCTATCATGCTAACTAAAAACATGCAATTCGAACAGAAATCCAACCTGGTTTAAAATGGGGATACAGCTATGGAAATCCTTGAATCAATGCTTGCAGGGACTTGAAACTGATCCACACACCACCACTTTGATTCTGTATGCAAAGATCTAGGCTCAAACTTCTTGAATCTTGTACTTGAAACCTTCTTGCAAATTGGATGGTTATCTTGAACAACACGATCCTTCCTCCAATTCTACCAATCTTGATGTGGATTATGATGCTTGGATGATGATGATGAAGATTCAATCAAAAAATGTGAAGATTGATGGAGATTTGAGAGAGTTTGTGATGCTTATGCAAAGTGGAGAAAATGAATGAAACTTGGGGTTTTGAGAAAATGCAATCACAAACCATGGCATGAACCATCTCTTATCAATATATAGGTGTCCTTAGAACCTCCTAGAAACTTGGAGAAGTTTCCCTTGCATTCTTTCCCTTGAATTTGGTTTATGTACCTTCCATTACAAGCAACCATGAATAAATCACAAAATATGAAATAAGCTCAAAATTCTAATTTAGCCAATGTCTTTAAAATGATCTTTCCATTCAAAATGACCTATAATTTTGCTTCATTTGGCCAAAATATGAAAAATCTCATTTTTAAGTCCATTTTTATTCATTAAATTCAACAATTTTGAAACCTTGTGCTATGAATCTTTCCAATCTCTCATGGTCACTTTTCTAGACTCAAAATGTCATTTGGAACAAGTTTGATGTTGTAAAGTTTTCCATTTGAAGCTTCCTTGCATGAGTTTTGGGCATAGGTTAAAATGACCTGTAATTCTCAAATGACCAAAATACCCTTTTCTTGCCAAGACCATAAGTAGAGTTCCACAAATCATATGAAGGCATACTATACCATTATAGAAAGCTAATACAATGAGGAACAATTCTTATGTTTACCAGAAATTCATTTGAAATCTCCTTGAGGGGTAAAAATAGCTTGGAAGTCAAGTCATTTTCACAGACAAAATTTCAGATACCTCAGATGACCTGTAACTTGCAAGGACCATAACTTGAGTTCTATAAATCTACTTGATGTCTTCCACCACTAAAATTAAAGGTCTTGAGATCCTCTACAAGTTTCATGTTGGCCAAGGATCCATTTGAAGCTTTCATTTTGACTTATCTTGCTTGGAAATTTGACCTAAACTAGGGGATTTTACATAGAAACCCTAATTTAGAACCTCCTCTTCTCCTTGATTTCTCTTGATTTCTTCTTAGCATAAAAACATATCCTTATTCTCCATGTCAAATGATGAACCCCACATCTCTTCAATAGCCCTCAATGCCTTTCCATCAGTCAATTGACCTAGGGTTGACCCAGAGTTGACCCAGATGAAACCCTAGTTGACTGTCTTCCTCCACAACTCTTGTGACTACACCAATGACTTTTTTCCTTCTCCAAATGACTTTCTAAGTCTCCCATGATGCCCACATACTTTCCATGCTCAGCCCACAGCTCACAATTTCTTTGTTGATCCTCAGCCACCCTCAGTTAGGAGATATACTCAATGCTTGATCTACTGACTTCTCCAACTTTCAAATTCTTTTCTGATGACTTGAATGAGATTGGATCAGGATAATAACCTCTTGATAGGCCTCTAGAGATGAGAATAATGATTGGTCCCCTGTTGGATGACTTGCTATGCTTATGCTATGCAGATGAGTAACCTATGTACATGACTCTACATGCAAATGCTAATGAGATTGAAACATAAACCAAGTGAATAAGGTTGAGAAAATTTTAGGGTGCAACAGCTGCCCCTATTCAAGCGACTTGGACCCGATTGGGTGAAGAGCCCGGAGCCTTCATACATTCGTGGTACGAGACGGTTGAATACAAGTGAAACCAGAAATTTGCCAACCGCAGAAATAAACTGCGCTCCTGCTTGGGGAACGATATTCGTCAACTGAATCTGACTGTCACGACAACCCACTGATCTCGTGCTGGGGATTATTTTCATCAGCCTGAAAAAGATTTTATCATCGCAGAGATAGAATTTTGTCCACGTTAGGACTCCACCTGCCGTCAACTCGAGAAAACTTCAACAACTTTGCTGGGGATGGCTCGTCTGCCTTCTCGTCAGAAATAAATCGTCCACGTTAGGAATAAACTCTTCCACGTTAGGAATAACACCGTCCACGTAAGGAATAACACCGTCCACGTTAGGACTCACCTTTCCACGTAAGGAATGATCTTCTTCGTCAGACTCTTCCACGTAAGGAATCAAATTTGATATGTCCGCGTAAGGACTCAACCTTTCCATGTAAGGAATGAACTCGTCTTTCCACGTAAGGAAACCATTTTTCCTTCCACGTAAGGAATGCTCTTGATATGTCCACGTAAGGACTCTGATTTTCCCATGTTAGGAATCAAACTTTGATCTGTCCACGTCAGGACTCCCACTTGATAGGTCAATCTTTCCACGTAAGGAATCAATCTTTTTTCCACGTAAGGAATCATTTTCTTTTCCACGTAAGGAATCATTCTTAACTTGTCCACGTAAGGACTCCATTCTTCATTCCACGTAAGGAATCACAATCTTTCCACGTCAGGAACACAATCTCGATCTGTCCATGTAAGGACTACATCGTCCATGTTAGGAGCCCCCTTTCCACGTTAGGAATAATAATCTTCTTGATTTGTCCACGTAAGGACTCCATCGTTCCACGTAAGGAATACTTCTTCATTTGTCCACGTAAGGACTCCAGTCTGATATGTCCACGTAAGGAACCACGATCTTTCCATGTAAGGAAACCAACTCGTCTTTTCTGCGTCTGTCCACGTCAGGACTGAACTTGCTTTTCCACGTAAGGGACTGAAGCTTCTCTTTCCACATAAGGAATAACCTTGTCCACGTCAGGACTCGCGCGTCTTCAACTCGCTGGGGAAATAAACCCCGTCCTCGTCAAGACACATACTTTGCCATCAACCCGAAGAAAGATAAGTTTGTCCACGTCAGGACTCTCGTGTCTTGTCATCCCGAAGAACTCGTCCACGTCAAGACGTACATTTCACCATTACGAATAAAGCTATCTGCTGGAAATAAATTGTCCACGTTAGGACACCAGCACGAAGAGTAACCAATTTTGTCCACGTCAGGACTCCACACTCAATCGATACCGAGAACTCGAATCTGTCCACGTTAGGACTAACACATACCGTCAACCTGGAAGAAATAAAATTATCCACGTTAGGACACCCACTCTTCTAGCACGAGGAAAACCTATCCATAAAACTGTCCACGTTAGGACTCATCCTTCCATTGGTCCGCAAACTTCTTATTACTGGCGTTACAACAACTTTGAGGCTGACTCTACTGGGGATATTTGGGAACCAAACTACTGGATGCCTGCTCTGATAACCGGCGGTAGTCTCTGCAATTCTGATTCATGAAACCTTTTAATGCTGCCGTAACAACAACCTTGAAGGAAACAAATCCGCTGATCGGACTAGAGAAACTTCAACAAGAACCCTGGCGGGGAGATAAGTAACTCTGCTTTAGGGACGAAGAGGAACTTATCCTGCTGGCTCTGTGGGGAGTAGTGCCACAGCTAACATTTCGTCGAATGTCTCATGCCGAGACTTTGAACGCTTTATAGATTTACCTGAGCAAGGGCTCTCTCTACCTGCAAGAGAAATAATACTTGAAACAAACGGTTAGCCAACCTAGTTTATGCTTCACAAATGCGTATGTTTGACAACGATGCAATGCTCCATTCGACATGGAAATGCTACGCTTTTATTTGGTGGATGCAAGTACGGCACTATATGCCGATGCAAACATGACACTATATGCCAATGCCAATATGACACTATATGATAATGCAAATGCAGACTTGAACTGCTGGGTACAGAGACTGCTTCAGCAGAATAAATGTTGAAGATAATGCCAACTCCGCTGGGGATAGCCATGTGCTACAGAATTATTCCAGCAAAATAAATGCTGGAAGAGTGAAGCCAACTTAGCTGGGAAATTGGGAACTCGAACCAAACACCTCGTTGAAGTGATACCCTGCTGGGAATACAACTTTGCTGGAGAATAACAGATGCGCTTGGTATGATTGGACTTATGCTGGAGAGTGAACGGATATCACACGGTATTCTGACAAAATAAATGCCAGGACCCGCACCAACTCTGTCGGGGATAGTCTTAATCTTCGAGTTCCGCTGGGAGGAATGAAAATACTTGCGGAGAAGAGAATCCCGCTGGGGGAGAGTAAATGACCCTGCGGGGAAAGGTAAACTATCTGAATACAGCTCACCAATCTGAAACATTAATCTTCTGAGGCTAAACCCCTCTGCTTGAGA
Organism: Lathyrus sativus; assembly: GCA_963859935.3. NCBI lineage: Eukaryota > Viridiplantae > Streptophyta > Magnoliopsida > Fabales > Fabaceae > Lathyrus > Lathyrus sativus. Next base: position 215,280,780 of record OZ012737.1, on the reverse strand, counting down.
TAAGGAATCCTTCTGAGAGACACCACACTGCCTGAACACAGCCTATAATTTTGGAATCGCCAATTCTGCTGAGAATAAATGGCTTTGTTGGAGCATGCCCTCTGGATAAGCTACGACCAGCTGGGGAATTCGATCCTTCTTCGGGAAGGATATGCGTGACCTGCGTGAGGGTCGAGTCTTTTATTACTGCGGTCTCTTGGTCATCTTCCTCGTACGGCTATGAAACCTGCAACAACACAAACAAGACAAGACAAGCCTATGCAACCAAATAGATTCAGGTTAGTGACGTTATTTTCAGTTAATTCAAAGCTTTAGAAATCGTTGGCAAGGGCCAGTGATGTTATACACATGCTAGTTTCAATAAACTTAGGCGTTTTATCATGCACAAAATAGTAAAGAACCAGCATCACGTACTGAATAACATATTTTATTGATTGGGCCCCTGAATGGGCGGAGTTTTGTACACGGGCTGTAACTCCTGAAAAGAGGAAGCTACGCAAAGCAAATACACAAGTATGCACAAGAAGCATCAATACTTTGACAAATTAAATTTTGTACACATGCCGGCAACGGGATGCAGACGAACACCACGAATTGATCCTCCTATGACTCATCCGACTCTAATGCTTTCCCGGTATCCATACCTCCGAAGCGGTTGTATCTGATAATCGACTCCTCAGGTATTCTCCCGCATTGATGCTCAGTGCAGTATCAAATTCGGACCGCAGTCATTTGCTTTTCAAATCCCTAACTTTTGCGTGAACCGCCCTTTACGGGTTTTCAGTTCACCGGGATACCCTTTTTTGCCGAAGCCGCCCAGTGTAGGTTTTCAACTTCGCGGGTGTACATTTTTCATTTTATCCCTAACTTTTGCCCGAACCTTTTATTCTGTTTTTGGTTCGCCAGGATGCCCCATTTTTGCCTGGACTCTCTTTTTTCTGTCCAGCGGGTCAATTTTAAGCAAAGTATTTTTTAACTGCGTCCGAATTCACAGGTGACGTGAAGTCTTCACCGTCCATGGTGGACAACAACAACGCTCCTCCTGAAAAGACCTTCCTGACAACGTATGGCCCTTCGTAATTGGGGGTCCACTTGCCCCTGTGATCTGCTTGTGGCGGGAGAATCCTTTTCAGCACCAGGTCGCCCGTCTGAAAGCTTCGCGGATGTATCTTCTTATCATATGCTTTCTTCATTCGGCTCTGGTACAAACGACCATATGCTAGAGAAGCTAGCCTCTTCTCATCCATCAAACTTAATTGGTTCAACCTGTCTTTCACCCATTCTGCCTCGTCCAGCTGAACATCTCGCAATACCCTCAGAGAAGGGATCTCAACTTCCAATGGTAATACCGCTTCCATTCCGTATACTAACGAGAACGGAGTTGCCCCGGTTGACGTGCGTACCGTCGTACGATAACCGTGCAAAGCGAAAGGTAGCATCTCGTGCCAATCCTTATAGGTCACTACCATTTTCTGAACGATCTTCTTGATATTCTTATTGGCCGCTTCGACAGCGCCATTCATCTTGGGTCGGTAAGGGGAGGAGTTGTGATGTTCGATCTTGAAATTCTGACAGAGCTCCTTCATCATTTTGTTGTTCAGGTTTGAACCGTTGTCCGTGATTATCCGCTCGGGGATCCCATATCGGCAAATGATATCTCTCTTGATGAATCTGGCCACCACTTGCTTAGTTACGTTTGCATAAGACGCCGCTTCCACCCACTTGGTGAAATAATCGATTGCTACCAGGATGAACCGATGCCCGTTGGAAGCCGTCGGCTCGATCTTTCCAATCATATCGATTCCCCACATCGAGAACGGCCAAGGCGATGACATCACATTTAGAGGACTCGGAGGCACATGGATCTTATCAGCATAGATTTGGCACTTGTGGCATTTCCTCGCAAACTTGAAACAATCAGTTTCCATAGTCAGCCAAAAATAACCTGCCCGCAGCAGCTTTCTCGTCATAGCATGTCCACCAGCATGTGTACCAAAGGTACCTTCGTGTATCTCCTCCATGAGCAGCTTTGCCTCTCTTTCGTCTACACAACGCAACAGCACCAAGTCGTGGTTTCTTCTGTATAAGACCCCATCTGGATTCAAATAGAAATTACCCGCTAATCTCCTGAGAGTCTTCTGATCTTGACTGGATGCCCCAGCCGGATACTCTTTGTTCTTCAGGAAGTTAAGGATATCAAAATACCACGGTTTGTCATCGGACGCCTCGTCAATAGCAAATACGTAAGCTGGTCTGTCCAACCGAGAGATAATGATTCGGGGAGCCTCGTTCCAGAAGTTGACTTTGTACATGGAGGACAAAGTGGCAAGGGCGTCAGCCATTTGATTCTCTTCCCGCGGTACATGATGCAACTCAACCTTGTCGAAGAAAGGCAGCAATCTCCTTGCATAGTTCATGTAATGTATCAAATTGGGCTGGCGTGTCTCCCATTCCCCTTTGATCTGATTCACCACCAAAGCTGAGTCTCCGTATACGTCTAAATTCTTGATTCGCAAATCAATGGCTTCTTCAAGCCCCATTATACAAGCTTCGTATTCGGCCTCATTATTTGTAACGGCAAAGGTCAATCGGGCAGTAAACGGGATGTGCGACCCGTGTGGTGTAGTGATGATTGCCCCTATTCCGCTACCGTAAGCATTCACAGCTCCGTCAAATATCATCTTCCATTTGGACCCCAACTCTGGTCCTTTGTCTGGCAACGGCTCTTCACAATCTTTCATCTTTAGGTACATGATATCCTCGTCAGGAAAATCAAACCTCATCGATTGGTAATCATCAATAGGCTGCTCCGCCAGATACTCAGCCAGCACGCTCCCCTTTATAGCCTTTTGCGAGACGTATTGGATGTCATATTCAGTCAAGACCATCTGCCAGCGGGCAATTCTCCCTGACAACGCCTGCTTTTCAAATACATATTTTATAGGATCCATCTTCGAGATGAGCATGGTTGTATGATTCAGCATGTATTGCCTCAAACGTTTGGCGGCCCAGGCTAGCGCGCAACAAGTTTTCTCGAGCATTGAGTATCTGGACTCACAGTCTGTAAATTTCTTACTCAAGTAATAGATCGCATGCTCTTTTCTTCCTGTCTCGTCGTGTTGACCGAGAACACAACCCATGCTTCCCACAAGAACCGTCAAATACATGATCAAGGGTCTGCCCGCCACTGGGGGTATCAAAATAGGAGGTTCCTGCAAATACTTCTTTATTTTATCGAACGCCTTTTGACAGTTTTCATTCCATGTTACAGCTTGATCTTTCTTCAACAGCTTGAATAATGGTTCACACGTGGCCGTTAGGTGAGATATGAACCGGGCGATATAGTTCAACCTCCCTAAAAACCCGCGCACCTCTTTCTCTGTTTTAGGCGTCGGCATTTCTTGGATCGCTTTTATTTTAGCAGGATCGACCTCTATTCCTCTTTCGCTTACGATAAACCCCAGCAGTTTACCCGATCTCACCCCGAAGGTGCATTTGTTAGGGTTCAGTCTCAGCTTGAACTTCCTAAGCCTCTTAAATAACTTCAGCAGATTCACGAGATGCTCTTCCTCCGTCTGGGATTTGGCAATCATATCGTCAACATAAACTTCGATCTCTTTGTGCATCATATCATGGAAAAGAGTCGTCATCGCACGCTGATATGTTGCCCCAGCATTTTTCAAACCAAAGGGCATCACTTTGTAGCAAAATGTTCCCCAAGGCGTTATGAAAGTGGTCTTCTCCATATCCTCTGGCGCCATTTTAATTTGATTGTAGCCTGAAAAGCCATCCATGAAGGAGAATACGGAGTATTGAGCAGTATTATCAACTAGCACGTCAATATGAGGAAGCGGAAAATCGTCTTTTGGGCTTGCTTTATTCAAATCTCTATAATCCACGCACATTCGAACCTTGCCATCTTTCTTTGGCACTGGTACGATGTTAGCAACCCATGAGGGATATTTTGTTACAGCCAGGAAACCAGCGTCCCACTATTTTTGAACTTCCTCTTTGATCTTTACTGCCATATCTGGTCGAGTTCTGCGAAGCTTTTGTTTGACTGGCAGGCAATCTTCTTTCAGTGGCAGACGGTGCACAACCATATCTGTATCGAGCCCTGGCATATCTTCATACGACCAAGCGAATACATCATTATACTCTCGGAGCATTTCAATCAGTCTTTGCTTGATATCACCCTGCAGTGCGGCCCCGATACGAATATTCTTCTCAACCCTTTCCGACCCCAAGTTGATAATTTCGATGACCTCGTTGTGAGGCAGAATGGCTCTTTCCTCTTGCTTCACCAACCAAGACAGTTCTTCAGGAACGTCGCTATCTTCGACAACCTCTTCTTCGGCCTGAAATACCGGGTGCTCAAAGTCGGGACGAGTCATAGGTGGTTCAAGGATGTCATCTGAAGATGTTATCCTACAAAAGGAATGGTTAAGTGCTTCAAAATGCGTATAAAGCGAATAACCACGTTGCCATTTTATTGAAAAATATAAAACAAGAAAGACAGAGATTACAGTATTTGTACATGAAAAAACGCCATTTATTTAATGATTAACACGCAATGTTCATAACAACACAGCCCTAAGCAAATCCTAATGCCCTGGGCAAGACATCAGATTTATTCAACAATTAATAAAGCAAAGCATTACTGTTTAAGAGTTACAGGAACAAGCTCCTGAATAGACCAGTTGCACAGTCCTTGTCCTGGCGTGCTTGGCTGAATCCAGGCATCCATATCACAGTCGCTGTCTCCTTCGTCAGACTCCGAAGCAGCATTGATGGTTTCATGACATACTCCACTGGCAGAGATGGTTATTGGCCCTCTGAAACGGGGTGCCCCCACAGCGGAAGTTGATGACAACGGTTGGTACCCCAGTCCGAACCGGTCCATCTTCACAGGAATATCCAGCACTTTGCCCCAGCCCTTGGCTTCTCCTGCCTCCACTAGAGCTTGAGCTTCTTTATACGACGAAACGGCTATCTCTGACGCTTTGCTCGGCCCGGGACCTTTGTCCTTGATATGCAACCCTTCAAATGCCTGGCAGGGTGTTTCGTGGATCTCTTCGTCGACCTCCACGTATTTAAATGACGACAGATGGCTGACCAGGATGTCTTATTCTCCGCATACGGTGACTATGCTATCTCCGACCATATATTTCAACTTCTGATGCAGGGTAGACGTGACTGCCCCAGCCCCGTGAATCCAAGGTCTTCCAAGCAAGCAGCTATACGCAGGCTGTATATCCATGATATAAAACTCAGTTGCAAACACCTCCGGCCCCACCTGTAGAGGCAATGTGATCGATCCAAAGACTGTTCTCCGCGTGCCGTCAAACGCTCTGACTACCAAGTCACTGGGCGTGCACAGGATTCCTCTAACATCTAGCTTCATCATCGCTTTCTTAGGCATCACGTTCAGAGACGATCCGGTGTCGACCAATACGTGCGACATTACTGATCCTCTACACTCGACAGATATGTGCAGCGCCATATTATGATCTCTCCCTTTCGGGGTCAAATCGAAATCGGTAAAGCCCAGGCTGTGGCCTGCATTTACATGTGCCAACACTCCTTCCAGCTGATTTACAGAGACGTCTTGGGGTACGAAGGAAGTATCCAGGACTTTCAGCAAAGCATTTCTATGAGCTTCAGAACATAGTAGCAACGACAGGATAGATATCTTGGACGGCGTCTGTTGCAGATGCTCCACAATCTTATAATCACTTTTTCGTATCAAGCGCATGAACTCTTCTACATCTTTCGATGCCGCTTCTTTATCGCTGGCTTGTACTGGGACATTCTCAACCATCTTCCCTTTTCCTTTTGCTAGTCTTTCGGCCTCCACTTCAGGTGATATAAAGATCCTACCACTCCTTGTCATACCTCCTGAACCAACAACGTTATCGACAGTCTCAGCTGGCTGCTTATCAACCTCAATCTTTATCCCGTCACAATACACCTCCAACCCATATGACCAAGGGACTGCTTTCGTGTTCTCGTACGGGATTGGTCCGGCCTTAGTTATGGTGATCGGTGGTCGCTGGATCGGTGCTGCAATAGTGATTGTCTTTCGAGGAATCGTTACAGTGGCCACATCACTCTGATCATCTACTACTGCCCCGGCAGGCTCTTCAGTTGCTGCTCGGTCAAACTCCAATGTGCCTCCATTAATTAAAGCCTGAATGCCTTTCTTCAAATCATCACACCCCCCAGCTAGGGTCCAGCATTCTAAGCAATACTCGTCACACCCTGGATACACACCCCCTTGTAACAGCCTGCTTTTTATCTCGCTTAGCGGCGTCTTTAAATCGTCAACATTCGTAATCAGATTCAACCCTTCCTCAGTCAGAATGGCGTTCGCCCCATGATTAGGCATGGGCTTCTGCACTATATTCGGACCTGCCGTTCCGAAATTGATAGTCTTATTGTCCAAAAGATCCTGCACAACGTGCTTAAAAGCATGGCAACCCTCTATATCGTGGCCCGGAGCCCCAGAATGAAACTCACAGTGCCTGCTTGCATCATAACCATACGGAGGAGTTCCCGTTATCGGTGCCAGAGTTCTCTTCTCTACCAGGCTCAAACCCAACAATGTCTGCAACAAATCTGCATAGGTTGAGGGAGGCTTCTCAAACACTCTTCTTGGTTTACCACCCTGGAATCTTCGCTGAGCCTGCTGCGCACCCTGCTGTGGCTGCTGCTGCTGCTGTTGCTGTTGTTGCTGCATTGGCTGCTGCTGAACCGGTTGTTGTTGCTGAAGTGGTTGTTGCTGGTATGGGATAGTAACACTCGCCACCTGCTGCGGCTGATGATATTGGTTTCGACCCCTGCCTCGGCCTCCAAATACTGCGCTTGCCTCGCCCTGACGGCGCCCACCAAAAGCCTTCCTATTACTGCCAGATGCAGTTGATTCCTCAGCCTGGAACTTTCCTTGCTTAATATTACGTTCGATCTTTTCTCCCATCAGAATTAGGTCTGAAAAACTGGCCAGAGATGTATGAAACAACATGTCATGAAATAAGCCTGTGAATGTGCCGACAAACATGTCATTCATTTCCTTATCTTCTACAGGAGGACGGACCCTGGAAGCCATATCGCGCCACCTTTGCGCGTACACTTTAAAGCTCTCCCCCTTCTTCTGAGACAGCCCTGCCAATTGGACCCGATTGGGCGCCAAATCGCTGTTATACTTGTAGTGAGCTACAAATGCCTCTGCCAATTGCTTCCATGTCTTGATATTGGTTGGCTCCAACCCCATATACCACTCTAGGGAAGGGCCTGACAAACTATCTTGAAAGAAATGCATTAGCATTCTTTCATCAGTTGAGTATGCAGACATCTTTCTGTAATAAGCCCGTACGTGCACTTTCGGACACGTGTCCCCTTTATACTTATCAAACGCAGGAGCTTTGAATTTGATTGGCACCCTCAAGCCAGGTACCAGACCCATTGTTGCCATGTCTAAGCCCATAGCACTTTGGTTCAGGACCCCCCTCATCTGCTCTTCCAGCATTCTGATCTTCTGGGAGTCATCCATCGGCCCTTCGAAACCTCCGCCGGAGAAAGCGTCCTCCTGCTGATCTTCTTGCCACATACCATTCCCAGCTCCATACCCATCATACCCATTATTACGGCCAGCTCTAATTTGATTCATCGTCGGACCTCGGCCTCTGTTGCCGTATCCCTGAACACCTCCAGCAGGCCCAAAAGCCGTTAACCCAGCGCCGTTTCCATTGCCGAAACCTCCGTAGCCCTGATTGGCCATACCGTAACCATCTTGCCCAAAGCCTTGAGCATTGAAACCATATTTCCCAGCGTTATCGAATCCCTGATCATTGAACCCGAATCCAGCATTGACAAAGCCGTTGCCTCCCATATTATCACCCATGTTGATATCACCAAGCCCAACGTTATGGACCGCAGTCTCATTCCCAACTCCGACGTTACCATTCACAGCAGCGGTAGCGTTGTTGACATTAGCAACAGGTATATTGACTACAGGTGGAGCCACTGGCGTGGGAGTGCCATCTCCATGAGCAGTATCGACTCGCACAGACTGATGATCCTCGTTGCCGTGACCAGCATTTCGGGCCAACAGAGGTTGGACCATGGCTTGCAAATTCTCCTGACCTTTTGCAATAGCTTCCATGGTCTGCATAAAGAGAGCTAGCTTCTCGCGCACATCTTGCATCTCGTTCTGCATTTGATCCATGATTCTTCGACAGTTGGTGCGGGTAGAATAGCGGTGCGGGTGCTGATCTGCAATCCTGAAAAGTACCTGGTACAGAGCAGGAAATAAGACACCATCCAAAGATTACCTATAATGCAATATGAATATGAATGCAATGCAATGTGTGTCTGTGCATTAGGGAAATTCATTCCCCGATTCTAGTGTGAAGGTGCTGGTGCAGTGGCAGTGCTGACAATATAAAGATCGGAGTTGAATCACAGAAAGCCTCATATATTGCATAGAAACCAATAAGCCAAGAATACAATGTTACTGAGAGTACAAAGAGAAGGCATGACCTCAACCAACAATCCTGGTGATGGTCAGCACTATGCAAATAAAGCATATAAGTTACTACATGAAATGATCAAATCCTCCCATAAGTCTGGTACTCTTCTAGCAATTTCTTGGTCTCCGGATGGCTTGGTCGATCAAGCAGCCCTTCAACAAGTTGGTTTCTTTTCTTAAGAACACGCCGCACGTCTTCAGCAGTTTCTTCCCATGCCCCCTCTCCGAAGCGATCCTCAAGTTTACGCTTCTGAGACACCGCTTCATCTCTGCCTTTGATGGCCTTGTTTAGCGCATTCTGGAGACTATACCGGGTCATCACTTCTTCTTCACACTTCTTGATGCTGGACTTCAACTGCTCTTCAAGGTCGGAGATTTGCTGCTTCAACTTATCCTCCCTCTTCTTATTGTTGGTGAGCGTGGCATTCCAGGTCTTATTGCAAGAAGAGATCTCTCAGTGAGCGATGTCAAGCGCTTTCTTTTTGGATTCCAGCATGTCATGGGAGCTTCTGAACTCTTGCCCCAGACGTTCGCGCTTCTTCCTCTCCTCAGTTAGCTCAGCCCCTAATCTGTTCATTAGCTCAATCTGCTGTTGGAAAGCATGGACGGCCTTGTTTTTCTCACTGCGTATCTGGGCTAGCTCCTGCTCTAACCCTTCGTTGATCTTCATCAAGGCTTCTTTCTCTTTCACCACTTGCTCGTAGGCTTCCCGAGAAACAGTAATTGGCTCTGCTACCGGAATAGGAACAAGGATTGGTGCATCTGGAAATGGCATCCTCAACTGACTGGCTCTCTCCTGAATCCACTCTCTGTAAGGTGCATAGGCCTGACAGTCATTCTTCCCTAACAACGGCTTCCCTCTTTGGTTGATACGCGTCCAGGCATGCTGCAGCTTGGCCCATAACTCCCCCTTCAAATCTCCGGTGAAGTACAGAGATTCATGTACTTCTTCCTCCTTTGGCGGGTTCTTCAGTGCATATCCGAACTGACGGACCAACAGGGATGGGTTGTAGTTGATACACCCTTTTCTTCCAATCAGCGACACATTAGGGTACCCAGAACAACTGAAGATAAGTTCGGATCCCAGCAGGTCCCTATCAAACCACTCGACGTCTTCGGAAGATAGCCTCATTAGGCGCTCTGACCAGCTAGCGATGGTTGCACTCTCCACAAAAGACCCCATTCATGGGAAGATGACTTTTGAACCACATATTCAACAAGGGAGTACAGCAGTAATCAACCTTTCCCCTTCTGTTTTCATTCTTGTAGTGCAAGGAGTGGTAGAAGTCTCCGATCAACGTTGGCACTGGATTGCCGGCAGCGAATAGATGGAAAGCGTCCAAGTCTACGAAATTGGGCAAGTTAGGAAACAGCACGATCCCATAAATGCATAGAGCCAAAATAGCATTGAAGACCACCCAACATCCGCTCTTGGCATACTCCTGAGCTTTGCCAACCAAGAAGTCAAGAGAGAAACCTGAAACCCCAAGCCAAGAAGTCAATAACAGTTCTGCAGCGTCCATATGCAAGGCTTTGGCTAAGTCCTCCAACTTGGGCTCAGCAGCAGAGTGAATAAAGGGAACCTTGTTCTGCACAGGTAACTCAGTAAACTCCACATACTCCTCAATGGTAGGCCCTAGAATGAAGTCAGCAAACGTAAAACATCTCAATGCAGGGTCATAGAACTGCATCAAGGTATACAACCCGTTCATCTCATCAGCAGTGGGCTTGCAGACTAATCTCAGTAACCTCCCGTGACTCATTCTGAAGCTTCTCCTAACCTCCTCATCAGCAAGAGATATCAGACCAAGCAAAGAAGTAATATCAGGTGAAGGCAGCTTATACGCAACTGTTTTCCTCAAACCAGCCATAACCAATACTCAGAAGTCTGGGCACTAGAATCGGAGGATATGCAAATGCACCTGCAGCACAGACACACGTTAATGGGATGCAATGATAATGGGCATGCAAACAATGCAAGGCAAGTAACATGCAACGGGGACCAACTGCCGTAGCTGAATAGCCTGAACCAAATCAAGAAGTCTCAGATAGACTCTATAGAAGTCCTCAAACCCTGGTCTCAGATAGACCTGAAACAAAGCTCCGACAATGGTCTCTGACAGACCTCAAACTATAACTCCCACTGGTCACTGGTTGACCTCAGAACACATCTCCAACCGGTCTCTGACAGACCTCAGAAACTCTCCAACTGGTCTCTGACAGACCTCAGAGCACATCTTCAAATGGTCTCCGACAGACCTCATAACTCTCCATAAATACCCAGGATCTCTGATCAAGGAACAAACCGGTAGTCTGAAGGTCTAGTTACCTGCATAACCCCAAACCCTCTCACAGGTGGATGTCCTAGTAACTGACAAAGATATGGCATCCTATGCGGTCGTCAGCGTCACAGACTTTCAGGGTTGATGATACGATTCCCAGAAGGAGTGGCATCATCAAATCCTGAAGAGGCCTCACTTAGCCAACTTCCAAATGATCGGTTCCAGGAGTCGACAATTCAGCTGACCAACAACCCCTTCGACCCAAAGGGTAGAAAAAGAAGCCAACCAGAAGAACCTCGTCCGAGTGTAGATTTCATGAGACACTAATGCAAGCAAAGCCGGCACGCGCCCACTACTTTCTACTCTAATTCTAGGTGCACTCAAGCCCAGGTCCGGCTTATCACTCAATCATAGAACCACCCATCACCCCAATACAGCAATAATAATCAATATATATAATGCTGAAAATAAAGGTCAGAAATATAAATCCATACAAAATCCTCGACGGGAAGACAAGCGTTAGGATTGACTCTCTTAAGGGACGTTGGATCCCAAATGCATAAGAACTATCGCAGTCCTTAGCAGCCAGGGGACGTTGGATCCCCAGCAGAGTCGCCAGTTGTCGCTACTGCGAAAATCGGCGCCGGCTGACAGAAGAGTCGCCACCGTGCGTTATTTATCCCAAAGGAGGGAAAGGAAACGCTCGAAGTAAACCTCGCAAAAAACGGGAAAGGTATGGTCATCGCAACCAAAACCTGGATTCGGGAGTCGGTTACGCAAGGGGAAGGTATTAGCACCCCTCACGTCCGTCGTACTCGACGGGATCCACGCTTGTTTTCGGGTATGGATTATTGTTTCTATCTAAACTACAGGTCAGGGGTTAAAAGAAAATAAAATGACTCGGCAAAGTATCGCACTTTATGCCTACGTATTCCCGTCTGGAACGAGAAATCAGAGTCAACGTAGTTCGCCTACCTACGGGAAAGGAGGAGAAGGTTGCTCGCTAGGATATCGCATCCTATGCCTACGTACTTTCATACGGCATGAAAGATCAGAGCAAACGTAGTTCGGGCCACGTACGACACAAGTCTGTCCTGGTTGATTTTATTCCTTCTGAAAAAGGTTTTCTGATTAGCAGTCCAAGCGGACAAAAACGAAGTCTTGATGAGTTCACATTCTTTTACGGAAGAATTGTATTTTATTGTGTTTGAAATCTTTATGGTGTTTTTCTGTTTGTTTTGAGAAAGAAAGAGACAGAACTCTAACATACGGTTGCGAAGGGAAACAAACTAACCTAATGTTATCATGCATGGGTTAATACCTAGTGTCTATCATGCTCCTCTCTTGCACAGAGAGAAACAGAGATCCTACGGGAATAGACGGGAACAGAAACAATATCAGATGTATACAGTAAAGCGGTAAAATGCATGGATGCAGCAATACAAGCGAGGCAAGGGAGTCCCACTCAACCTCGAACCTAGAAAACAATAGGCAAAAGTGAACAGGCTTCACTTTCAACCCAACAGGGTAAACAGCAAACAATACAGCCAGGAAAACCAATCAATACATCAGAAATGAAATACAGCAAAAATAAACAGCCACAGCAGCTCTGCATCACACCAGTCTTCAAGTCATCTCCAATCAGCTACAAGCTTCAACAAGCATCACTCTCCATCTCCACAGCTTTTCAAGCAAGGTCTACATCATCAGTCTTCCATCTGCAATGGCTTTTCTTCAAGTCTCAAGCTTCAGGAGAAACATCAGTCAACAAGATGAAGTGAATGAATGTTAGACAGTTAATTACCTACCAAGGGTGGTTCATCAACTGTTAACATTAAACAGAAAATTTCCCCTCAAAAGTTCTATCTTTCAAATATATTCACTGATCCTTCCAAAGGGAGGAGGTGGATATTTGAAAGAGACTTTGAATCATAGGGAAAGGATGGATGCAGACAAGGCATTCCATGTTTGAGAAACAAGCTTTCTAATCTAGAGCTCTGCCTAGCTCCTAAACCCTAATCTCCTCAACAGCTGCTAGCAAGAATCTCCTCTCCAACTCTGGAAGTTGGTCTTCAAGCTCTGGATCTCCAATGGCTTCAACATCACAAGTCTTCAGCTTCCCCAATCCCCAGACAATCCCCATACCCACACAGACAAATCAATAATCCCCAGAGGGCACACCACACCAATCAATCAAATATAGACAGTAATATACTAATAGCAGTAGGGGAATCCTAGTGATTTCTAAGGGGATCTATCCTATACCCATAGCCCCTATATTCCATACCCCAAAAATCAAATGAAAATTCCTAAAAGAATCAAACTATCTCACCTAAGTTGATTAAAAAACCCTAATTTCATTCATGTTGTTTTCACCTAAACTAATCACCTCAAATTAATTCCTAAAAATATGAACTAAAATGCATATACAAGCTAACAATGTCTATTAATCAACCTAAAAAGAATGGACCAAAAAATATTAAAGCATCTATTAGAACCAAAATTAACAAAATCATGCATGAAATTAAACTATTTAAAATGCTATTTGTTTGGAAAATATGGGAAAAATATCAAATGACAAATAAAATGCAATTTTTATTTTTTATAATTTTCTAGACTCTTTAAAGAAAATTATGCAAAAAGAATTATTGAAAAATAATGTTTTTCCAATTTTATATGATTTTTATAAAATGCATGACAATGAAAAGAAATTAAAAATTAAAATATAAAGAAAATAGAAAGAGAGGGTGAGAATAGCAAGGGCGCCTAGTTGTAATTTCAGGTGGGCCACAGGACAGGGGGTGCGAATAGAACAAAACCACAGGCCCAGTGCGCTTCAGAATATCAACAAAAATCAAAAACCTCAGAACGGTGTGGATAGCAACATTTTCAGTTGATTTACGTTGGGCCTGGTTGAGAGGGGTGTCAAAAGCAAGGAATTCCAAAGCCCACTCAGAAATTTTAAGTGAAACGGGGCGTTTCACTCCTTTGAATTTCCCTCCGTTATTCAACTTAAATCGTGGCCGTTTGATTGCAATCTGAGTCAAGGTCAAACCCTCATCGTGTGGTCAGAAGGTTGTCTTCAACCTTAGAAACCCTAGGGTTTCTGAAACTTCTTCGCCATGCACACTCTTTATACTCCTCTGTTCTCCACCAATAGTCCATGAAATCACATGCCATGAAGAGCAAACTTGGTCCATTTTCTTCCCTCTACACAACCCTATCAATATCTCACTCTAAAATCCACTCAAGAAATAAACCCGATAGAGGTAACAGATAGGATCCACCATTTTCACCTGCAATCAAATGCCTCAATTCTTGCCAAAACTTATCCTCATCTACTCTACACCTCATACTGGTCATTGTAAGCTATAAAAAGAGGATTATCGTGCTATATTCCATGTGTTATGAACCTCAACAGAATTTGTGCACCATGATCAAACTCCATTAAACCTCTCCAAACTCTGTGGAAATCATCATCTAACCTAACTTAACCAGTCTAAGCTATCAAAACCCTATCATGCTAACTAAAAACATGCAATTCGAACAGAAATCCAACCTGGTTTAAAATGGGGATACAGCTATGGAAATCCTTGAATCAATGCTTGCAGGGACTTGAAACTGATCCACACACCACCACTTTGATTCTGTATGCAAAGATCTAGGCTCAAACTTCTTGAATCTTGTACTTGAAACCTTCTTGCAAATTGGATGGTTATCTTGAACAGCACGATCCTTCCTCCAATTCTACCAATCTTGATGTGGATTATGATGCTTGGATGATGATGATGAAGATTCAATCAAAAAATGTGAAGATTGATGGAGATTTGAGAGAGTTTGTGATGCTTATGCAAAGTGGAGAAAATGAATGAAACTTGGGGTTTTGAGAAAATGCAATCACCAACCATGGCATGAACCATCTCTTATCAATATATAGGTGTCCTTAGAACCTCCTAGAAACTTGGAGAAGTTTCCCTTGCATTCTTTCCCTTGAATTTGGTTTATATACCTTCCATTACAAGCAACCATGAATAAATCACAAAATATGAAATAAGCTCAAAATTCTACTTTAGCCAATGTCTTTAAAATGATCTTTCCATTCAAAATGACCTATAATTTTGCTTCATTTGGCCAAAATATGAAAAATCTCATTTTTAAGTCCATTTTTATTCATTAAATTCAACAATTTTGAAACCTTGTGCTATGAATCTTTCCAATCTCTCATGGTCACTTTTCTAGACTCAAAATGTCATTTGGAACAAGTTTGATGTTGTAAAGTTTTCCATTTGAAGCTTCCTTGCATGAGTTTTGGGCATAGGTTAAAATGACCTGTAATTCTCAAATGACCAAAATACCCTTTTCTTGCCAAGACCATAAGTAGAGTTCCACAAACCATATGAAGGCATACTATACCATTCTAGAAATCTAAGACAATGAGGAACGATTATTATGTTGACCAGAAATTCATTTGAAATCTCCTTGAGGGGTAAAAATAGCTTGGAAGTCAAGTCATTTTCACAGACAAAATTTCAGATACCTCAGATGACCTGTAACTTGCAAGGACCATAACTTGAGTTCTATAAATCTCCTTGATGTCTTCAACCACTCAAATTAAAGGTCTTGAGATCCTATACAAGTTTCATGTTGGCCAAGGATCCATTTGAAGCTTTCATTTTGACTTATCTTGCTTGGAAATTTGACCTAAACTAGGGTATTTTACATAGAAACCCTAATTTAGAACCTCCTCTTCTCCTTGATTTCTCTTGATTTCTTCTTAGCATAACAACATATCCTTATTCTCCATGTCAAATGATGAACCCCACATCTCTTCAATAGCCCTCAATGCCTTTCCATCAGTCAATTGACCTAGGGTTGACCCAGAGTTGACCCAGATGAAACCCTAGTTGACTGTCTTCCTCCACAACTCTTGTGACTACACCAATGACTTGTTTCCTTCTCCAAATGACTTTCTAAGTCTCCCATGATGCCCACATACTTTCCATGCTCAGCCCACAGCTCACAATTTCTTTGTTGATCCTCAGCCACCCTCAGTTAGGAGATATACTCAATGCTTGATCTACTGACTTCTCCAACTTTCAAATTCTTTTCTGATGACTTGAATGAGATTGGATCAGGATAATAACCTCTTGATAGGCCTCTAGAGATGAGAATAATGATTGGTCCCCTGTTGGATGACTTGCTATGCTTATGCTATGCAGATGAGTAACCTATGTACATGACTCTACATGCAAATGCTAATGAGATTGAAACATAAACCAAGTGAATAAGGTTGAGCAAATTTTAGGGTGCAACAGCTGCCCCTATTCAAGCGACTTGGACCCGATTGGGTGAAGAGCCCGGAGCCTTCAGACATTCGTGGTACGAGACGGTTGAATACAAGTGAAATCAGAAATTTGCCAACCGCAGAAATAAACTGCGCTCCTGCTTGGGGAACGATATTCGTCAACTGAATCTGACTGTCACGACAACCCACTGATCTCGTGCTGGGGATTATTTTCATCAGCCTGAAAAAGATTTTATCATCGCAGAGATAGAATTTTGTCCACGTTAGGACTCCACCTGTCGTCAACTCGAGAAAACTTCAACAACTTTGCTGGGGATGGCTCGTCTGCCTTCTCGTCAGAAATAAATCGTCCACGTTAGGAATAAACTCTTCCACGTTAGGAATAACACCGTCCACGTAAGGAATAACACCGTCCACGTTAGGACTCACCTTTCCATGTAAGGAATGATCTTCTTCGTCAGACTCTTCCACGTAAGGAATCAAATTTGATATGTCCGCGTAAGGACTCAACCTTTCCATGTAAGGAATGAACTCGTCTTTCCACGTAAGGAAACCATTTTTCCTTCCACGTAAGGAATGCTCTTGATATGTCCACGTAAGGACTCTGATTTTCCCATGTTAGGAATCAAACTTTGATCTGTCCACATCAGGACTCCCACTTGATAGGTCAATCTTTCCACGTAAGGAATCAATCTTTTTTCCACGTAAGGAATCATTTTCTTTTCCACGTAAGGAATCATTCTTAACCTGTCCACGTAAGGACTCCATTCTTCATTCCACGTAAGGAATCACAATCTTTCCACGTCAGGAACACAATCTCGATTTGTCCATGTAAGGACTACATCGTCCACATTAGGACCCCCCTTTCCACGTTAGGAATAATAATCTTCTTGATTTGTCCACGTAAGGACTCCATCGTTCCACGTAAGGAATACTTCTTCATCTGTCCACGTAAGGACTCCAGTCTGATATGTCCACGTAAGGAACCACGATCTTTCCATGTAAGGAAACCAACTCGTCTTTTCTGCGTCTGTCCACGTCAGGACTGAACTTGCTTTTCCACGTAAGGGACTGAAGCTTCTCTTTCCACGTAAGGAATAACCTTGTCCACGTCAGGACTCGCGCGTCTTCAACTCGCTGGGGAAATAAACCCCGTCCTCGTCAAGACACATACTTTGCCATCAACCCGAAGAAAGATAAGTTTGTCCACGTCAGGACTCTCGTGTCTTGTCATCCCGAAGAACTCGTCCACGTCAAGACGTACATTTCACCATTACGAATAAAGCTATCTGCTGGAAATAAATTGTCCATGTTAGGACACCAGCACGAAGAGTAACCAATTTTGTCCACGTCAGGACTCCACACTCAATCGATACCGAGAACTTGAATCTGTCCACGTTAGGACTAACACATACCGTCAACCTGGAAGAAATAAAATTATCCACGTTAGGACACCCACTCTTCTAGCACGAGGAAAACCTATCCATAAAACTGTCCATGTTAGGACTCATCCTTCCATTGGTCCGCAAACTTCTTATTACTGGCGTTACAGCAACTTTGAGGCTGACTCTACTGGGGATATTTGGGAACCAAACTACTGGATGCCTGCTCTGATAACCGGCGGTAGTCTCTGCAATTCTGATTCATGAAACCTTTTAATGCTGCCGTAACAACAACCTTGAAGGAAACAAATCCGCTGATCGGACTAGAGAAACTTCAACAAGAACCCTGGCGGGGAGATAAGTAACTCTGCTTTAGGGACGAAGAGGAACTTATCCTGCTGGCTCTGTGGGGAGTAGTGCCACAGCTAACATTTCGTCGAATGTCTCATGCCGAGACTTTGAACGCTTTATAGATTTACCTGAGCAAGGGCTCTCTCTACCTGCAAGAGAAATAATACTTGAAACAAACGGTTAGCAAACCTAGTTTATGCTTCACAAATGCGTATGTTTGACAACGATGCAATGCTCCATTCGACATGGAAATGCTACGCTTTTATTTGGTGGATGCAAGTACGGCACTATATGCCGATGCAAACATGACACTATATGCCAATGCCAATATGACACTATATGATAATGCAAATGCGGACTTGAACTGCTGGGTACAGAGACTGCTTCAGCAGAATAAATGCTGAAGATAATGCCAACTCCGCTGGGGATAGCCATGTGCTACAGAATTATTCCAGCAAAATAAATGCTGGAAGAGTGAAGCCAACTTAGCTGGGAAATTGGGAACTCGAACCAAACACCTCGTTGAAGTGATACCCTGCTGGGAATACAACTTTGTTGGAGAATAACAGATGCGCTTGGTATGATCGGACTTATGCTGGAGAGTGAACGGATATCACACGGTATTCTGACAAAATAAATGCCAGGACCCGCACCAACTCTGTCGGGGATAGTCTTAATCTTCGAGTTCCGCTGGGAGGAATGAAAATACTTGCAGAGAAGAGAATCCCGCTGGGGGAGAGTAAATGACCCTGCGGGGAAAGGTAAACTGTCTGAATACAGCTCACCAATCTGAAACATTAATCTTCTGAGGCTAAACCCCTCTGCTTGAGATAAGGAATCCTTCTGAGAGACACCACACTGCCTGAACACAGCCTACAATTTTGGAATCGCCAATTCCGCTGAGAATAAATGGCTTTGTTGGAGCATGCCCTCTGGATAAGCTACGACCAGCTGGGGAATTCGATCCTTCTTCGGGAAGGATATGCGTGACCTGCGTGAGGGTCGAGTCTTTTATTACTGCGGTCTCTTGGTCATCTTCCTCGTACGGCTATGAAACCTGCAACAACACAAACAAGACAAGACAAGCCTATGCAACCAAATAGATTCAGGTTAGTGACGTTATTTTCAGTTAATTCAAAGCTTTAGCAATCGTTGGCAAGGGCCAGTGATGTTATACACATGCTAGTTTCAATAAACTTAGGCGTTTTATCATGCACAAAATAGTAAAGAACCAGCATCACGTACTGAATAACATATTTTATTGATTGGGCCCCTGAATGGGCGGAGTTTTGTACACGGGCTGTAACTCCTGAAAAGAGGAAGCTACGCAAAGCAAATACACAAGTATGCACAAGAAGCATCAATACTTTGACAAATTAAATTTTATACACATGTCGGCAACGGGATGCAGACGAACACCACAAATTGATCCTCCTATGACTCATCCGACTCTAATGCTTTCCCGGTATCCATACCTCCGAAGCGGTTGTATCTGATAATCGACTCCTCAGGTATTCTCCCGCATTGATGCTCAGTGCAGTATCAAATTCGGACCGCAATCATTTGCTTTTCAAATCCCTAACTTTTGCGTGAACCGCCCTTTACGGGTTTTCAGTTCACCGGGATACCCTTTTTTGCCGAAGCCGCCCAGTGTAGGTTTTCAACTTCGCGGGTGTACATTTTTCATTTTATCCTTAACTTTTGCCCGAACCTTTCATTCTGTTTTTGGTTCGCCAGGATGCCCCATTTTTGCCTGGACTCTCTTTTTTCTGTCCAGCGGGTCAATTTTAAGCAAAGTATTTTTTAACTGCGTCCGAATTCACAGGTGACGTGAAGTCTTCACCGTCCATGGTGGACAACAACAACGCTCCTCCTGAAAAGACCTTCCTGACAAAGTATGGCCCTTCGTAATTGGGGGTCCACTTGCCCCTGTGATCTGCTTGTGGCAGGAGAATCCTTTTCAGCACCAGGTCGCTCGTCTGAAAGCTTCGCGGATGTATCTTCTTATCATATGCTTTCTTCATTCGGCTCTAGTACAAACGACCATATGCTAGAGAAGCTAGCCTCTTCTCATCCATCAAACTTAATTGGTTCAACCTGTCTTTCACCCATTCTGCCTCGTCCAGCTGAACATCTCGCAATACCCTCAGAGAAGGGATCTCAACTTCCAATGGTAATACCGCTTCCATTCCGTATACTAACGAGAACGGAGTTGCCCCGGTTGACGTGCGTACCGTCGTACGATAACCGTGCAAAGCGAAAGGTAGCATCTCGTGCCAATCCTTATAGGTCACTACCATTTTCTGAACGATCTTCTTGATATTCTTATTGGCCGCTTCGACAGCGCCATTCATCTTGGGTCGGTAAGGGGAGGAGTTGTGATGTTCGATCTTGAAATTCTGACAGAGCTCCTTCATCATTTTGTTGTTCAGGTTTGAACCGTTGTCCGTGATTATCCGCTCGGGGATCCCATATCGGCAAATGATATCTCTCTTGATGAATCTGGCCACCACTTGCTTAGTTACGTTTGCATAAGACACCGCTTCCACCCACTTGGTGAAATAATCGATTGCTACCAGGATGAACCGATGCCCGTTGGAAGCCGTCGGCTCGATCTTTCCAATCATATCGATTCCCCACATCGAGAACGGCCAAGGCGATGACATCACATTTAGAGGACTCGGAGGCACATGGATCTTATCAGCATAGATTTGGCACTTGTGGCATTTCCTCGCAAACTTGAAACAATCAGTTTCCATAGTCAGCCAAAAATAACCTGCCCGCAGCAGCTTTCTCGTCATAGCATGTCCACCAGCATGTGTACCAAAGGTACCTTCGTGTATCTCCTCCATGAGCAGCTTTGCCTCTCTTTCGTCTACACAACGCAACAGCACCAAGTCGTGGTTTCTTCTATATAAGACCCCATCTGGATTCAAATAGAAATTACCCGCTAATCTCCTGAGAGTCTTCTGATCTTGACTGGATGCCCCAGCCGGATACTCTTTGTTCTTCAGGAAGTTAAGGATATCAAAATACCACGGTTTGTCATCGGACGCCTCGTCAATAGCAAATACGTAAGCTGGTCTGTCCAACCGAGAGATAATGATTCGGGGAGCCTCGTTCCAGAAGTTGACTTTGTACATGGAGGACAAAGTGGCGAGGGCGTCAGCCATTTGATTCTCTGCCCGCGGTACATGATGCAACTCAACCTTGTCGAAGAAAGGCAGCAATCTCCTTGCATAGTTCATGTAATGTATCAAATTGGGCTGGCGTGTCTCCCATTCCCCTTTGATCTGATTCACCACCAGAGCTGAGTCTCCGTATACGTCTAAATTCTTGATTCGCAAATCAATGGCTTCTTCAAGCCCCATTATACAAGCTTCGTATTCGGCCTCATTATTTGTAACGGCAAAGGTCAATCGGGCAGTAAACGGGATGTGCGACCCGTGTGGTGTAGTGATGATTGCCCCTATTCCGCTACCGTAAGCATTCACAGCTCCGTCAAATATCATCTTCCATTTGGACCCCAACTCTGGTCCTTCGTCTGGCAACGGCTCTTCACAATCTTTCATCTTTAGGTACATGATATCCTCGTCAGGAAAATCAAACCTCATCGATTGGTAATCATCAATAGGCTGCTCCGCCAGATACTCAGCCAGCACGCTCCCCTTTATAGCCTTTTGCGAGACGTATTGGATGTCATATTCAGTCAAGACCATCTTCCAGCGGGCAATTCTCCCTGACAACGCCTGCTTTTCAAATACATATTTGATAGGATCCATCTTCGAGATGAGCATGGTTGTATGATTCAGCATGTATTGCCTCAAACGTTTGGCGGCCCAGGCTAGCGCGCAACAAGTTTTCTCGAGCATTGAGTATCTGGACTCACAGTCTGTAAATTTCTTACTCAAGTAATAGATCGCATGCTCTTTTCTTCCTGTCTCGTCGTGTTGACCGAGAACACAACCCATGCTTCCCTCAAGAACCGTCAAATACATGATCAAGGGTCTACCCGCCACTGGGGGTATCAAAATAGGAGGTTCCTGCAAATACTTCTTTATTTTATCGAACGCCTTTTGATAGTTTTCGTTCCATGTTACAGCTTGATCTTTCTTCAACAGCTTGAATAATGGTTCACACGTGGCCGTTAGGTGAGATATGAACCGGGCGATGTAGTTCAACCTCCCTAAAAACCCGCGCACCTCTTTCTCTGTTTTAGGCGTCGGCATTTCTTGGATCGCTTTTATTTTAGCAGGATCGACCTCTATTCCTCTTTCGCTTACGATAAACCCCAGCAGTTTACCCGATCTCACCCCGAAGGTGCATTTGTTAGGGTTCAGTCTCAGCTTGAACTTCCTAAGCCTCTTAAATAACTTCAGCAGATTCACGAGATGCTCTTCCTCCGTCTGGGATTTGGCAATCATATCGTCAACATAAACTTCGATCTCTTTGTGCATCATATCATGGAAAAGAGTCGTCATCGCACGCTGATATGTTGCCCCAGCATTTTTCAAACCAAAGGGCATCACTTTGTAGCAAAATGTTCCCCAAGGCGTTATGAAAGTGGTCTTCTCCATATCCTCTGGCGCCATTTTAATTTGATTGTAGCCTGAAAAGCCATCCATGAAGGAGAATACTGAGTATTGAGCAGTATTATCAACTAGCACGTCAATATGAGGAAGCGGAAAATCGTCTTTTGGGCTTGCTTTATTCAAATCTATATAATCCACGCACATTCGAACCTTGCCATCTTTCTTTGGCACTGGTACGATGTTAGCAACCCATGAGGGATATTTTGTTACAGCCAGGAAACCAGCGTCCCACTGTTTTTGAACTTCCTCTTTGATCTTTACTGCCATATCTGGTCGAGTTCTGCGAAGCTTTTGTTTGACTGGCAGGCAATCTTCTTTCAGTGGCAGACGGTGCATAACCATATCTGTATCGAGCCCTGGCATATCTTCATACGACCAAGCGAATACATCATTATACTCTCGGAGCATTTCAATCAGTCTTTGCTTGATATCACCCTGCAGTGCGGCCCCGATACGAATATTCTTCTCAACCCTTTCCGACCCCAAGTTGATAATTTCGATGACCTCGTCGTGAGGCAGAATGGCTCTTTCCTCTTGCTTCACCAACCAAGACAGTTCTTCAGGAACGTCGCTATCTTCGACAACCTCTTCTTCGGCCTGAAATACCGGGTGCTCAAAGTCGGGACGAGTCATAGGTGGTTCAAGGATGTCATCTGAAGATGTTATCCTACAAAAGGAATGGTTAAGTGCTTCAAAATGCGTATAAAGCGAATAACCACGTTGCCATTTTATTGAAAAATATAAAACAAGAAAGACAGAGATTACAGTATTTGTACATGAAAAAACGCCATTTATTTAATGATTAACACGCAATGTTCATAACAACACAGCCCTAAGCAAATCCTAATGCCCTGGGCAAGACATCAGATTTATTCAACAATTAATAAAGCAAAGCATTACTGGTTAAGAGTTACAGGAACAAGCTCCTGAATAGACCAGTTGCACAGTCCTTGTCCTGACGTGCTTGGCTGAATCCAGGCATCCATATCACAGTCGCTGTCTCCTTCGTCAGACTCCGAAGCAGCATTGATGGTTTCATGACATACTCCACTGGCAGAGATGGTTATTGGCCCTCTGAAACGGGGTGCCCCCACAGCGGGAGTTGATGACAACGGTTGGTACCCCGGTCCGAACTGGTCCATCTTCACAGGAATATCCAGCACTTTGCCCCAGCCCTTGGCTTCTCCTGCCTCCACTAGAGCTTGAGCTTCTTTATACGACGAAACGGCTATCTCTGACGCTTTGCTCGGCCCGGGACCTTTGTCCTTGATACACAACCCTTCAAATGCCTGGCAGGGGGTTTCGTGGATCTCTTCGTCGACCTCCACGTATTTAAATGACGACAGATGGCTTACCAGGATGTCTTCTTCTCCGCATACGGTGACTACGCTATCTCCGACCATATATTTCAACTTCTGATGCAGGGTAGACGTGACTGCCCCAGCCCCGTGAATCCAAGGTCTTCCAAGCAAGCAGCTATACGCAGGCTGTATATCCATGATATAAAACTCAGTCGCAAACACCTCCGGCCCCACCTGTAGAGGCAATGTGATCGATCCAAAGACTGTTCTCCGCGTGCCGTCAAACGCTCTGACTACCAAGTCACTGGGCGTGCACAGGATTCCTCTGACATCTAGCTTCATCATCGCTTTCTTAGGCATCACGTTCAGAGACGATCCGGTGTCGACCAATACGTGCGACATTACTGATCCTCTACACTCGACAGATATGTGCAGCGCCATATTATGATCTCTCCCTTTCGGGGTCAAATCGAAATCGGTAAAGCCCAGGCTGTGGCCTGCATTTACATGTGCCAACACTCCTTCCAGCTGATTTACAGAGACGTCTTGGGGTACGAAGGAAGTATCCAGGACTTTCAGCAAAGCATTTCTATGAGCTTCAGAACATAGTAGCAACGACAGGATAGATATCTTGGACGGCGTCTGTTGCAGATGCTCCACAATCTTATAATCACTTTTTCGTATCAAGCGCATGAACTCTTCTACATCTTTCGATGCCGCTTCTTTATCGCTGGCTTGTACTGGGACATTCTCAACCATCTTCCCTTTTCCTTTTGCTAGTCTTTCGGCCTCCACTTCAGGTGATATAAAGATCCTACCACTCCTTGTCATACCTCCTGAACCAACAACGTTATCGACAGTCTCAGCTGGCTGCTTATCAACCTCAATCTTTATCCCGTCACAATACACCTCCAACCCATATGACCAAGGGACTGCTTTCGTGTTCTCGTACGGGATTGGTCCGGCCTTAGTTATGGTGATCGGTGGTCGCTGGATCGGTGCTGCAATAGTGATTGTCTTTCGAGGAATCGTTACAGTGGCCACATCACTCTGATCATCTACTACTGCCCCGGCAGGCTCTTCAGTTGCTGCTCGGTCAAACTCCAATGTGCCTCCATTAATTAAAGCCTGAATGCCTTTCTTCAAATCATCACACCCCCCAGCTAGGGTCCAGCATTCTAAGCAATACTCGTCACACCCTGGATACACACCCCCTTATAACAGCCTGCTTTTTATCTCGCTTAGCGGCGTCTTTAAATCGTCAACATTCGTAATCAGATTCAACCCTTCCTCAGTCAGAATGGCGTTCGCCCCATGATTAGGCATGGGCTTCTGCACTATATTCGGACCTGCCGTTCCGAAATTGATAGTCTTATTGTCCAAAAGATCCTGCACAACGTGCTTAAAAGCATGGCAACCCTCTATATCGTGGCCCGGAGCCCCAGAATGAAACTCACAGTGCCTGCTTGCATCATAACCATACGGAGGAGTTCCCGTTATCGGTGCCAGAGTTCTCTTCTCTACCAGGCTCAAACCCAACAATGTCTGCAACAAATCTGCATAGGTTGAGGGAGGCTTCTCAAACACTCTTCTTGGTTTACCACCCTGGAATCTTCGTTGAGCCTGCTGCGCACCCTGCTGTGGCTGCTGCTGCTGTTGTTGTTGTTGCTGCATTGGCTGCTGCTGAACCGGTTGTTGTTGCTGAAGTGGTTGTTGCTGGTATGGGATAGTAACACTCGCCACCTACTGCGGCTGATGATATTGGTTTCGACCCCTGCCTCGGCCTCCAAATACTGCGCTTGCCTCGCCCTGACGGCGCCCACCAAAAGCCTTCCTATTACTGCCAGATGCAGTTGATTCCTCAGCCTGGAACTTTCCTTGCTTAATATTACGTTCGATCTTTTCTCCCATCAGAATTAGGTCTGAAAAACTGGCCAGAGATGTATGAAACAACATGTCATGAAATAAGCCTGTGAATGTGCCGACAAACATGTCATTCATTTCCTTATCTTCTACAGGAGGACGGACCCTGGCAGCCATATCGCGCCACCTTTGCGCGTACTCTTTAAAGCTCTCCCCCTTCTTCTGAGACAGCCCTGCCAATTGGACCCGATTGGGCGCCAAATCGCTGTTATACTTGTAGTGAGCTACAAATGCCTCTGCCAATTGCTTCCATGTCTTGATATTGGTTGGCTCCAACCCCATAT
This sequence comes from Lathyrus sativus, assembly GCA_963859935.3. NCBI lineage: Eukaryota > Viridiplantae > Streptophyta > Magnoliopsida > Fabales > Fabaceae > Lathyrus > Lathyrus sativus. Next base: position 215,254,833 of record OZ012737.1, on the reverse strand, counting down.
ACCACTCTAGGGAAGGGCCTGACAAACTATCTTGAAAGAAATGCATTAGCATTCTTTCATCAGTTGAGTATGCAGACATCTTTCTGTAATAAGCCCGTACGTGCACTTTCGGACACGTGTCCCCTTTATACTTATCAAACGCAGGAGCTTTGAATTTGATTGGCACCCTCAAGCCAGGTACCAGACCCATTGTTGCCATGTCTAAGCCCACAGCACTTTGGTTCAGGACCCCCCTCATCTGCTCTTCCAGCATTCTGATCTTCTGGGAGTCATCCATCGGCCCTTCGAAACCTCCGCCGGAGAAAGCGTCCTCCTGCTGATCTTCTTGCCACATACCATTCCCAGCTCCATACCCATCATACCCATTATTACGGCCAGCTCTAATTTGATTCATCGCCGGACCTCGGCCTCTGTTGTCGTATCCCTGAACACCTCCAGCAGGCCCAAAAGCCGTTAACCCAGCGCCGTTTCCATTGCCGAAACCTCCGTAGCCCTGATTGGCCATACCGTAACCATCTTGCCCAAAGCCTTGAGCATTGAAACCATATTTCCCAGCGTTATCGAATCCCTGATCATTGAACCCGAATCCAGCATTGACAAAGCCGTTGCCTCCCATATTATCACCCACGTTGATATCACCAAGCCCAACGTTATGGACCGCAGTCTCATTCCCAACTCCGATGTTACCATTCACAGCAGCGGTAGCGTTATTGACATTAGCAACAGGTATATTGACTACAGGTGGAGCCACTGGCGTGGGAGTGCCATCTCCATGAGCAGTATCGACTCGCACAGACTGATGATCCTCGTTGCCGTGACCAGCATTTCGGGCCAACAGAGGTTGGACCATGGCTTGAAAATTCTCCTGACCTTTTGCAATAGCTTCCATGGTCTCCATAAAGAGAGCTAGCTTCTCGCGCACATCTTGCATCTCGTTCTGCATTTGATCCATGATTCTTCGACAGTTGGTGCGGGTAGAATAGCGGTGCGGGTGCTGATCTGCAATCCTGAAAAGTACCTGGTACAGAGCAGGAAATAAGACACCATCCAAAGATTACCTGTAATGCAATATGAATATGAATGCAATGCAATGTGTGTCTGTGCATTAGGGAAATTCATTCCCCGATTCTAGTGTGAAGGTGCTGGTGCAGTGGCAGTGCTGACAATATAAAGATCGGAGTTGAATCATAGAAAGCCTCATATATTGCATAGAAACCAATAAGCCAAGAATACAATGTTACTGAGAGTACAAAGAGAAGGCATGACCTCAACCAACAATCCTGGTGATGGTCAGCACTATGCAAATAAAGCATACAAGTTACTACATGAAATGATCAAATCCTACCATAAGTCTGGTACTCTTCTAGCAATTTCTTGGTCTCCGGATGGCTCGGTCGATCAAGCAGCCCTTCAACAAGTTGGTTTCTTTTCTTAAGAACACGCCGCACGTCTTCAGCAGTTTCTTCCCATGCCCCCTCTCCGAAGCGATCCTCAAGTTTACGCTTCTGAGACACCGCTTCATCTCTGCCTTTGATGGCCTTGTTTAGCGTATTCTGGAGACTATACCGGGTCATCACTTCTTCTTCACACTTCTTGATGTTGGACTTCAACTGCTCTTCAAGGTCGGAGATTTGCTGCTTCAACTTATCCTCCCTCTTCTTATTGTTGGTGAGCGTGGCATTCCAGGTATTATTGCAAGAAGAGATCTCTCGGTGAGCGATGTCAAGCGCTTTCTTTTTGGATTCCAGCATGTCATGGGAGCTTCTGAACTCTTGCCCCAGACGTTCGCGCTTCTTCCTCTCCTCAGTTAGCTCAGCCCCTAATCTGTTCATTAGCTCAATCTGCTGTTGGAAAGCATGGACGGCCTTGTTTTTCTCACTGCGTATCTGGGCTAGCTCCTGCTCTAACCCTTCGTTGATCTTCATCAAGGCTTCTTTCTCTTTCACCACTTGCTCGTAGGCTTCCCGAGAAACAGTAATTGGCTCTGCTACCGGAATAGGAACAAGGATTGGTGCATCTGGAAATGGCATCCTCAACTGACTGGCTCTCTCCTGAATCCACTCTCTGTAAGGTGCATAGGCCTGACAGTCATTCTTCCCTAATAACGGCTTCCCTCTTTAGTTGATACGCGTCCAGGCATGCTGCAGCTTGGCCCATAACTCCCCCTTCAAATCTCCGGTGAAGTACAGAGATTCCTGTACTTCTTCCTCCTTTGGCGGGTTTTTCAGCGCATATCCGAACTGACGGACCAACAGGGATGGGTTGTAGTTGATACACCCTTTTCTTCCAATCAGCGACACATTAGGGTACCCAGAACAACTGAAGATAAGCTCGGATCCCAGCAGGTCCCTATCAAACCACTCGACATCTTCGGAAGATAGCCTCATTAGGCGCTCTGACCAGCTAGCGATGGTTGCACTCTCCACAAAAGACCCCTTCATGGGAAGATGACTTTTGAACCACATATTCAACAAGGGAGTACAGCAGTAAACAACCTTTCCCCTTCTATTTTCATTCTTGTAGTGCAAGGAGTGGTAGAAGTCTCCGATCAACGTTGGCACTGGATTGCCGGCAGCGAATAGATGGAAAGCGTCCAAGTCTACGAAATTGGGCAAGTTAGGAAACAGCACGATCCCATAAATGCATAGAGCCAAAATAGCATTGAAGACCACCCAACATCCGCTCTTGGCATACTCCTGAGCTTTGCCAACCAAGAAGTCAAGAGAGAAACCTGAAACCCCAAGCCAAGAAGTCAATAACAGTTCTGCAGCGTCCATATGCAAGGCTTTGGCTAAGTCCTCCAACTTGGGCTCAGCAGCAGAGTGAATAAAGGGAACCTTGTTCTGCACAGGTAACTCAGTAAACTCCACATACTCCTCAATGGTAGGCCCTAGAATGAAGTCAGCAAACGTAAAACATCTCAATGCAGGGTCATAGAACTGCATCAAGGTATACAGCCCGTTCATCTCATCAGCAGTGGGCTTGCAGACTAATCTCAATAACCTCCCGTGACTCATTCTGAAGCTTCTCCTAACCTCCTCATCAGCAAGAGATATCAGACCAAGCAAAGAAGTAATATCAGGTGAAGGCAGCTTATACGCAACTGTTTTCCTCAAACCATCCATAACCAATACTCAGAAGTCTGGGCACTAGAATCGGAGGATATGCAAATGCACCTGCAACACAGACACACGTTAATGGGATGCAATGATAATGGGCATGCAAACAATGCAAGGCAAGTAACATGCAACGGGGACCAACTGCCGTAGCTGAATAGCCTGAACCAAATCAAGAAGTCTCAGATAGACTCTATAGAAGTCCTCAAACCCTGGTCTCAGATAGACCTGAAACAAAGCTCCGACAATGGTCTCTGACAGACCTCAAACTATAACTCCCACTGGTCACTGGTTGACCTCAGAACACATCTCCAACCGGTCTCTGACAGACCTCAGAAACTCTTCAACTGGTCTCTGACAGACCTCAGAGCACATCTTCAAATGGTCTCCGACAGACCTCATAACTCTCCATAAATACCCAGGATCTCTGATCAAGGAACAAACCGGTAGTCTGAAGGTCTAGTTACCTGCATAACCCCAAACCCTCTCACAGGTGGATGTCCTAGTAACTGACAAAGATATGGCATCCTATGCGGTCGTCGGCGTCACAGACTTTCAGGGTTGATGATACGATTCCCAGAAGGAGTGGCATCATCAAATCCTGAAGAGGCCTCACTTAGCCAACTTCCAAATGATCGGTTCCCGGAGTCGACAATTCAGCTGACCAACAACCCCTTCGACCCAAAGGGTAGAAAAAGAAGCCAACCAGAAGAACCTCGTCCGAGTGTAGATTTCATGAGACACTAATGCAAGCAAAGTCGGCACGCGCCCACTACTTTCTACTCTAATTCTAGGTGCACTCAAGCCCAGGTCCGGCTTATCACTCAATCATAGAACCACCCATCACCCCAATACAGCAATAATAATCAATATATATAATGCTGAAAATAAAGGTCAGAAATATAAATCCATACAAAATCCTCGACGGGAAGACAAGCGTTAGGATTGACTCTCTTAAGGGACGTTGGATCCCAAATGCATAAGAACTATCGCAGTTCTTAGCAGCCAGGGGACGTTGGATCCCCAGCAGAGTCGCCAGCTGTCGCTACTGCGAAAATCGGCGCCGGCTGACAGAAGAGTCGCCACCGTGCGTTATTTATCCCAAAGGAGGGAAAGGAAACGCTCGAAGTAAACCTCACAAAAAACGGGAAAGGTATGGTCATCGCAACCAAAACCTGGATTCGGGAGTCAGTTACGCAAGGGGAAGGTATTAGCACCCCTCACGTCCGTCGTACTCGACGGGATCCACGCTTGTTTTCGGGTATGGATTGTTGTTTCTATCTAAACTACAGGTCAGGGGTTAAAAGAAAATAAAATGACTCGGCAAAGTATCGCACTTTATGCCTACGTATTCCCGTCTGGAACGAGAAATCAGAGTCAACGTAGTTCGCCTACCTACGGGAAAGGAGGAGAAGGTTGCTCGCTAGGATATCGCATCCTATGCCTACGTACTTTCATACGGCATGAAAGATCAGAGCAAACGTAGTTCGGGCCACGTACGACACAAGTCTTTCCTGGTTGATTTTATTCCTTCTGAAAAAGGTTTTCTGATTAGCAGTCCAAGCGGACAAAAACGACGTCTTGATGAGTTCACATTCTTTTACGGAAGAATTGTATTTTATTGTGTTTGAAATCTTTATGGTGTTTTTCTGTTTGTTTTGAGAAAGAAAGAGACAGAACTCTAACATACGGTTGCAAAGGGAAACAAACTAACCTAATGTTATCATGCATGGGTTAATACCTAGTGTCTATCATGCTCCTCTCTTGCACAGAGAGAAACAGAGATCCTACGGGAATAGACGGGAACAGAAACAATATCAGATGTATACAGTAAAGCGGTAAAATGCATGGATGCAGCAATACAAGCGAGGCAAGGGAGTCCCACTCAACCTCGAACCTAGAAAACAATAGGCAAAAGTGAACATGCTTCACTTTCAACCCAACAGGGTAAACAGCAAACAATACAGCCAGGAAAACCAATCAATACATCAGAAATGAAATACAGCAAAAATAAACAGCCACAGCAGCTCTGCATCACACCAGTCTTCAAGTCATCTCCAATCAGCTACAAGCTTCAACAAGCATCACTCTCCATCTCCACAGCTTTTCAAGCAAGGTCTTCATCATCAGTCTTCCATCTGCAATGGCTTTTCTTCAAGTCTCAAGCTTCAGGAGAAACATCAGTCAACAAGATGAAGTGAATGAATGTTAGACAGTTAATTACCTACCAAGGGTGGTTCATCAACTGTTAACATTAAACAGAAAATTTCCCCTCAAAAGTTCTATCTTTCAAATATATTCACTGATCCTTCCAAAGGGAGGAGGTGGATATTTGAAAGAGACTTTGAATCATAGGGAAAGGATGGATGCAGACAAGGCATTCCATGTTTGAGAAACAAGCTTTCTAATCTAGAGCTCTGCCTAGCTCCTAAACCCTAATCTCCTCAACAGCTGCTAGCAAGAATCTCCTCTCCAACTCTGGAAGTTGGTCTTCAAGCTCTGGATCTCCAAATGCTTCAACATCACAAGTCTTCAGCTTCCCTAATCCCCAGACAATCCCCATACCCACACAGACAAATCAATAATCCCCAGAGGGCACACCACACCAATCAATCAAATATAGACAGTAATATACTAATAGCAGTAGGGGAATCCTAGTGATTTCTAAGGGGATCTATCCTATACCCATAGCCCCTATATTCCATACCCCAAAAATCAAATGAAAATTCCTAAAAGAATCAAACTATCTCACCTAAGTTGATTAAAAAACCCTAATTTCATTCATGTTGTTTTCACCTAAACTAATCACCTCAAATTAATTCCTAAAAATATGAACTAAAATGCATATACAAGCTAACAATGTCTATTAATCAACCTAAAAAGAATGGACCAAAAAATATTAAAGCATCTATTAGAACCAAAATTAACAAAATCATGCATGAAATTAAACTATTTAAAATGCTATTTGTTTGGAAAATATGGGAAAAATATCAAATGACAAATAAAATGCAATTTTTATTTTTTATAATTTTCTAGACTCTTTAAAGAAAATTATGCAAAAAGAATTATTGAAAAATAATGTTTTTCCAATTTTATATAATTTTTATAAAATGCATGACAATGAAAAGAAATTAAAAATTAAAATATAAAGAAAATAGAAAGAGAGGGTGAGAATAGCAAGGGCGCCTAGTTGTAATTTCAGGTGGGCCACAGGACAGGGGGTGCGAATAGAACAAAACCACAGGCCCAGTGCGCTTCAGAATATCAACAAAAATCAAAAACCTCAGAACGGTGTGGATAGCAACATTTTCAGTTGATTTACGTTGGGCCTGGTTGAGAGGGGTGTCAAAAGCAAGGAATTCCAAAGCCCACTCAGAAATTTTAAGTGAAACGGGGCGTTTCACTCCTTTGAATTTCCCTCCGTTATTCAACTTAAATCGTGGCCGTTTGATTGCAATCTGAGTCAAGGTCAAACCCTCATCGTGTGGTCAGAAGGTTGTCTTCAACCTTAGAAACCCTAGGGTTTCTGAAACTTCTTCGCCATGCACACTCTTTATACTCCTCTGTTCTCCACCAATAGTCCATGAAATCACATGCCATGAAGAGCAAACTTGGTCCATTTTCTTCCCTCTACACAACCCTATCAATATCTCACTCTAAAATTCACTCAAGAAATAAACCCGATAGAGGTAACAGATAGGATCCACCATTTTCACCTGCAATCAAATGCCTCAATTCTTGCCAAAACGTATCCTCATCTACTCTACACCTCATACTGGTCATTGTAAGCTATAAAAAGAGGATTATCGTGCTATATTCCATGTGTTATGAACCTCAACAGAATTTGTGCACCATGATCAAACTCCATTAAACCTCTCCAAACTTTGTGGAAATCATCATCTAACCTAACTTAACCAGTCTAAGCTATCAAAACCCTATCATGCTAACTAAAAACATGCAATTCGAACAGAAATCCAACCTGGTTTAAAATGGGGATACAACTATGGAAATCCTTGAATCAATGCTTGCAGGGACTTGAAACTGATCTACACACCACCACTTTGATTCTGTATGCAAAGATCTAGGCTCAAACTTCTTGAATCTTGTACTTGAAACCTTCTTGCAAATTGGATGGTTATCTTGAACATCACGATCCTTCCTCCAATTCTACCAATCTTGATGTGGATTATGATGCTTGGATGATGATGATGAAGATTCAATCAAAAAATGTGAAGATTGATGGAGATTTGAGAGAGTTTGTGATGCTTATGCAAAGTGGAGAAAATGAATGAAACTTGGGGTTTTGAGAAAATGAAATCACCAACCATGGCATGAACCATCTCTTATCAATATATAGGTGTCCTTAGAACCTCCTAGAAACTTGGAGAAGTTTCCCTTGCATTCTTTCCCTTGAATTTGGTTTATGTACCTTCCATTACAAGCAACCATGAATAACTCACAAAATATGAACTAAGCTCAAAATTCTACTTTATCCAATGTCTTTAAAATGATATTTCCATTCAAAATGACCTATAATTTTGCTTTATTTGGCCAAAATATGAAAAATCTCATTTTTAAGTCCATTTTTAGTCATTAAATTCAACAATTTTGAAACCTTGTGCTATGCATCTTTCCAATCTCTCATGGTCACTTTTCTAGACTCAAAATGTCATTTGTAACAAGTTTGATGTTGTAAAGTTTTCCATTTGAAGCTTCCTTGCATGAGTTTTGGGCATAGGTTAAAATGACCTATAATTCTCAAATGACCAAAATACCCTTTGCTTGCCAAGACCATAAGTAGAGTTCCACAAATACTATGAAGGCATACTATACCATTCTAGAAATATAAGACAATGAGGAACAATTCTTATGTTGACCAGAAATTCATTTGAAATCTCCTTGAGGGGTAAAAATAGCTTGGAAGTCAAGTCATTTTCACAGACAAAATTTCAGATACCTCAGATGACCTGTAACTTGCAAGGACCATAACTTGAGTTCTATAAATCTCCTTGATGTCTTCCACCACTCAAATTAAAGGTCTTGAGATCCTCTACAAGTTTCATGTTGGCCAAGGATCCATTTGAAGCTTGCATGTTGACTTATCTTGCTTGGAAATTTGACCTAAACTAGGGGATTTTACATAGAAACCCTAATTTAGAACCTCCTCTTCTCCTTGATTTCTCTTGATTTCTTCTTATCATAACAACATATCCTTATTCTCCATGTCAAATGATGAACCCTACATCTCTTCAATAGCCCTCAATGCCTTTCCATCAGTCAATTGACCTAGGGTTGACCCAGAGTTGACCCAGATGAAACCCTAGTTGACTGTCTTCCTCCACAACTCTTGTGACTACACCAATGACTTGTTTCCTTCTCCAAATGACTTTCTAAGTCTCCCATGATGCCCACATACTTTCCATGCTCAGCCCACAACTCACAATTTCTTTGTTGATCCTCAGCCACCCTCAGTTAGGAGATATACTCAATGCTTGATCTACTGACTTCTCCAACTTTCAAATTCTTTTCTGATGACTTGAATGAGATTGGATCAGGATAATAACCTCTTGATAGGCCTCTAGAGATGAGAATAATGATTGGTCCCCTATTGGATGACTTGCTATGCTTATGCTATGCAGATGAGTAACCTATGTACATGACTCTACATGCAAATGCTAATGAGATTGAAACATAAACCAAGTGAATAAGGTTGAGCAAATTTTAGGGTGCAACAGATATATTTCAGTAACTACTGGACTTTCTTGGGGATTGGTGACAACCAAAACAGTGATACCAATAACAATTGGATTTTAAGCAATGCCAGTAACTACTGGACTTCCAAGAGGATATGGTGACAACCAAATCATTGATACCAATAGCGATTGAATTTTAAGCAACGCTAGTAACTACTGGACTTTCAGCAGATATGATGACGACCAAATCAACAATACCAAAAACAATTGAATTAAAAAAAAGCCAGTAACTATTGGACTTTCAGCAGATATGGTGACGACCAAATCAACGATATCAATAACAATTGGATTTAAAAAAAACCAGTAAACATTAGGTCTCAGCAGAGTCGATTAACAAACGGGACATCGACTAGGGGATAGATTCAGGTAAACACCAGATCTTAAAGATAAGCTGCAACATTAGTAACGACTAAAATTTGGTAACAACTAATTAGCTGTATTAGATAGGGGTCAGCGACCGGCCTATTGCTAGTCACAACTAGACTTCTAGAGGATATAATTATTTATCACAATAATACCTAAGCCATATAACTTGGCAAAGTTAAGGTAACAACCAAAGGGTAAGCCCGTGACAACAGGTCTGAAGCAAAGGAGTTTCGTAACGACCAAAGGATCTCAAGATGGTATTCAGTAACTACTGGGGAAGGAACACCTGACAGATTCTTGACAAAGAAAACCGTTTCAACTGGATCACAATGGCCACATCAAGAACAAACCAAAACAAGAGGTATTCTGAAAAATGCATATGCTAAAGGTACGATGCAAATGCAATACCGAACGAATCTGCAGGAGAAGGAAACAAAAGATAGATAATGATCTATCACACCAGAGGCAAAAAGAATCACATTGAATCCCAACACTGGAGAATGGTCTTAATCCTCTATAGAGGAAACAATCCCTATTCTTGCAAACTTGCCAGAGAGAGGTCACAACTTCAATACAGCAGACAAAATAACTAATCAGAGATATCGAAATTTCATAGCGTAACGGCATGGGGAAAGAAATCTCTATAGACCTCATGTTGTTAAAATGATGGTATCAAGGTATCAACTGTTATTTCCTTATGAGAGGAGTCTAATTTTACACCGTCGTGTCACAATTAAAGTTACGACTTGCTTGTTAACTAACTTTCTCCAAAACAATTTTTGTTTCAAAAAAAACTTTTGCCTTTAAAAATCATTATTAACGAATAAGTGATGTTTTTGCATAACAAAAAGGTAGGGCGATCAATAGAGCATAAACAAAAATTGGTCCAAATCTGATTTCATTCAAAGATGGAAACTTGCAAAAGGCAAAGTCCCATGGAACATTTACAATTTGGAAATATGGAAATATGGGAAAAGGTTACAAAATCCAATGATAATTCAGTCCTAACTAGGTAAGAGTCCGTCTGAATCGCTGCCTCTGATGAGAGTAGAGGAAAGTGAGACTCTTTGATGACCTTCAGCGGTAGTGACAACTCCTGATGTAGTGAAATGCCTTTGTCCCTAACTTTTTTTTGAATCACCCTTTCGGGTTTTCAATTCACCAGGACGCTCATTTTTGTCTAAGCTTCCTTTCTAGGTTTTCGACTTAGTGAGCTTTTCTTTCTTTTATCCCTAATTTTTGCCCGGATCTCCTTCATAGGTTATGATCCACTAGGATGCCCCTTTTTTTTCCTAGGTTGCCTTTCCAGGTTTTCAACTTAGTGGATTTTTTAGGCATAATATTTTCTTACTGCATCTGAGTTCACGAGATGTTGGAGTTGTTCACCAACCATCGTCGTAAGGATAAGAGAGCCTCCAGAAAAATCGTCTTCACAACAAATGGGCCATCGTAGTTTGGCATCCACTTTCCATGCATGTCTTGCTGCACCGGTAGAATCTTCCTGAGTACCAACTCACCCTCTTTATATTCTTTGACCTGGACCCTTTTGTCGAAGGCTCTTTTAACTGTCTTTTGATATAGCTGACTGTGGCACATTGTTGTCATCCTTTTCTCGTTAATGAGATTCAGTGTATCAAACCTTTCTTTCACCCACTCAGCTTCTTTGAGCTTGGCTTCCATTAAGACCCTTAACGAAGGTATCTCAACCTCAATAGGTAGTACTGCATTCATCCCGTAAACCAGGGAGAAAGGGGTTGCCCCTGTTGAAGTGCGAACAGATGTTTTGTATCCGTGTAAAGCAAATGGTAGCATTTCATGCCAATCTTTGTAAGTTACTACCATTTTCTGCACAATCTTTTTAATGTTTTTATTTACAGCTTCAACAACTCCATTCGTCTTGGGCCGGTAAGGAGAAGATTTGTGATGTCCAATCTTGAAACTGTCATAGAGCTCCTTCATTGTTTTATTGTTCAAATTTTTCCCATTATCTCTAATGATCTAGTTAGGGATTTCATAACGATAGATAATCTCCATTTTAATGAATCGGGCAACCACCTGCTTCGTTACATTCGCATAGGAAGCAGCTTCCACCCATTTAGTGAAATATTCAATGGCGACTAGGATAAAGTGATGACTGTTAGATGCTTTAGGCTTAATTTCCCCAATCATATCAATGCCCCACATTGAGAATGGCCAAGGTGACGACAATATGTTCAGAGGATGTGGTGGCACATGCACCTTGTCCACATAAATCTGGCATTTATGACATCTTCGGAAAAATAGGATACAGTCGGTCTCCAAAGTCAAACAGTAGTAATCAGCTCTCAAGATCTTCTTTGCCATGGCATGGCCGCTTGCATGAGTACCGAAGGCACCGTCATGAATGTCTATCATCAACATGTCTTCTTCTCTACTATCAACACATCTGAGTAAAACCATGTCGTGATTTCTCTTGTACATAACATTATTTCTAATGAAGAACTTGGATGAGAATATTTTCAAAGTTTTCTTATCAAGTTCAGAGGCGTCGACAGGATATTCTTGACTCTGAAGGTAATTTTTGATGTCATAAAACCAAGGTTTTCCGTCAGACTCTTCTTCAGCCATCATGACGTACGTTGGCGCTGTCTTTCTTTAAATGCTAATTAGGGGAGCTTCATTGACAAACTAAACCTTCCACATAGCAGCCATCATAGCCAGAGCATCTTCTATGTGGTTTTCGGATCTTGGGACGTGTTTGAAGGTGATTTCGTCAAAATACTCGATCATCTCCAAAATATAGTCTTTGTAAGGAATCATTTTTTCATCTCGGGTCTCCCATTCACTGCTGAGCTGATAAATTACCAAGGAAGAGTCGCCAATTACTCCAGAATCTTAATACAAAGGTCAATGTTAGCTTCAAGACCCAGGATGTAGGCTTCATACTCAACTATGTTATTCGTACATTTGAAGCAAAATCTTGCAGTAACAGCAGTGTAGCCACCAGCCAGATTTTCCAGAACAACACCAACATCATGGCCTCTTTTGTTGGATGCACCGTCGAACATCATTTTCCAACGGAAACCAGGTTCAGGACCCTCCTCGGGGCCATGCTCTTCTTTGGCTTTGTAAAGAAGCATGATATCTTCGTCGGGGAAGTCGAATTTGAGCGGCTGATAATCTTCAACAGGTTGACCAACAAGGTAGTCTGACAAGACGCTTCCTTTTATTGACTTCTGAGCAACATATTGAATGGCATACTCTGATAAGAGCATGCGCCATCTTGCAAGTCTTCCCGTCTGAGCAGGTTTTTCAAATATGTACTTTATCGGATCCGTTTTGGATATCAACAGAGTTGTGTGACAAATCATGTACTGCCTCTGACGTTTGGCTGCCCAAGCTAGAGCGCAGTAAGCTTTTTCTAATGGCGAGTAACGACTTTCACAATCGATGAATTTCTTGCTCAAGTAGTAAATCGCATGCTCCTTCTTCCCCGACTCATCCGTTTGGCCCAAGACACAACCCATCGATTCCTTGAGCACAGTCATGTACATGAAGAGAGGCCTTCCAAGCATATGAGGGATCAATATTGGAGGCTCTTGGAGGCATCCTTTGATATTTTCAAATGCCGACTGGAAATCCTTGTTCCACACAACTGCTTGATCTCTCCGTAGCAACTTAAAGATCAGCGCGCAAGTAAGAATCAAGTTAGAGATAAACCCAGAGATATAATTCAATCTGCCAAGGAAACCTCTGATCTGCTTCTCAGTTGGTGGGGTAGGCATTTCCTAGATGGCTCGTACCTTATCACGATCTACCTCGATTCCATGCTGACTAACAATGAAGCCGAGTAGTTTGCCAGATCTGACTCCGAAGGTACATTTGGCAGGATTTAGTCTCAATTGATACTTCCTGAGTCTTTCAAATAACTTCAACAAATGATCAAGGTGATCTTCTTCGCTATGAGACTTAGCAATCATATCATCGACGTAAACCTCAATTTCTTTGTGCATCATGTCATGAAATAATGCCATCATGGCTCGTTGGTATGTGGCTCCAGCATTTTTCAAACCAAAAGGCATAACTTTATAACAATAAGTGCCCCCAAGGTGTGATGAAGGTTGTCTTTTCCATATCAGCTGGGTCCATTCTTATCTGATTATATCCGGAGAAGTCATCCATGAATGAAAATACTGCAAAGTTGGTTGTATTGTCCACCAAAGGTTCAATATGCGGCAGAGGGAAATCGTCCTTTGGACTAGCTTTGTTAAGATACCTATTGTTGCACCCTAAAATTTGCTCAACCTTATTCACTTGGTTTATGTTTCAATATCATTAGCATTTGCATATAGAGTCATGTACATAGCCTAACCATCTGCATAGCATAAGCATAGCAAGTCATTCAACAGGGGATCAAGCATTATTCTCATCTCTAGAGGCCTATCAAGAGGTTGTTATCCTGATTCAATCTCATTCAAGTCATCAAGAAAGAATTTGAAAGCAAAGAGTTCAGCAGATCAAGCCTTGAGTCTATCTCCTATCTGAGGGTGTCTGAGGATCAACAAGGGAATTATGAGTTGTGAATGGAGAGCATGGGGAGTATCTAGACATCTTGGAGGACTTATAAAGTCATTTGGGGAAGGAGACAAGTCATTGGTGAAGTCACAAGTATTGCAGTTGAAGACAGTCAACTAGGGTTTCATCTGGGTCAACCCTGGGTCAACTCTAGGTCAATTGACTGGTTGAAAGGCATTAAGGGCTATTGGAGAGATGTGGGGTTCATCATTTGACATGGAGAATAAGGATATGTTGTTATGCTAAGAAGAATTCAAGAGAAATCAAGGAGAAGAGGAGTTTCTAAATTAGGGTTTCTATGTAAAATCCCCTAGTTTAGGTCAAATTTCCAAGCAAGATAAGTCAAAATGCAAGCTTCAAATGGATCCTTGGCCAACATGAAACTTGTAGAGGATCTCAAGACCTTTAATTTGAGTGGTGGAAGACATCAAGGAGATTTATAGAACTCAAGTTATGGTCCTTGCAAGTTACAGGTCATCTGAGGTATCTGAAATTTTGTCTGTGAAAGTGACTTGACTTCCAAGCTAGTTTTACCCCTCAAGGAGATTTCAAATGAATTTCTGGTCAACATAATAATTGTTCCTCATTGTCTTAGCTTTCTAGAATGGTATAGTATGTCTTCATATGATGTGTGGAACTCAACTTATGATCTTGGCAAGCAAAGGGTATTTTGGTCATTTGTGAATTACAGGTCATTTTAACCTATGTCCAAAACTCATACAAGGAGGCCTCAAATGAAAAAACTTACAACATCAAACTTGCTCCAAATGACATTTTGAGTCTAGAAAAGTGACCATGAGAGATTGGAAAAGTTCATAGCACAAGGTTTCAAAATTGGAGAATTTAATGAAGAAAAATGGCTTAAAAAATGATATTTTTCATATCTTGGCCAAATGATGCAAAATTATAGGTCATTTTGAATGGAAAAGGCATTTTAAAAACATTGGCTAAAGTTGAATTTTGAGCTTAGGTCATAATTTGTGAGTTATCCATGGTTGCTTGAAGTGAAAGTAACATAATCCAAATTGAAAAGGAAAAATGCAAGGGAAATTTCTCCAATGTTCTAGGAGGTTCCAACATCATCTATATATTCATACAAGCTGATTCATGCAAGGGTTGGTGCTCCCATTTGTTCAAAGCTTCAATTTTCATCCATTTTCTCATTCTTGCATAAACTACTCAAACTCCCTCAAATCTTGATCATTTTGCAAAATTCTTGATCCCATCATTCTCTACAATCATCATATAACCAGTTTCAAGCAAGATCCAGTGGAAATAGTTCCAAATTCGTGTGTTGTAAGTTCATTCTCAAAAGTGTAAGAAGAATCCATTACAAGAATTCAGAGTGTTTGGGCAAGAGTAGATGCATACAGAATCAGGATCTAAGCACATTGATCAAGTTTAAGCCATTGCTGAGCTCGAAGTGAAGGATTCACCATTCTGTTTTTCAAATTATACCAGGTATGTTCTCCATTCAAATTGGCTTGATGTAGTTAGCATGACATAGGTTTGTTAGGATAATAGTGACCTAGGTGGTTAGAGGAGTAATCCTGAAGCTTTTAGTGTGAATTGGTGAAGATTCTTGCATGAGCCATAAAACTGTTTTGATCCATAACTAGGAGATTAGTGAGTGGTAGCTCATTTGGATTAGTGTAGCTTGATCAGTGATGCTTGATTAATGTTCTGTTAGCAAGAGATTAGGGTTTAGTGAAGGTCAGAATTGAGGCAGCCATGGAAGGGAAGCTATCGTGTTTAGTGATTGGGTGAAGTTTAACAAGAACTGATGATGTAGTTGCATTCTACGTGGAAAATGAAGCAAGTTTGGTGTTTGTAGTTTTGATTTTCATGAGGAGATGAGGGAGAACCGAATGCTTGAAGATGGAATCGTGCATGGAGGGTATCTGAAACCCTAGGGAGTCCAAGGTTGATGATGACTCCAAAGCCGTAGGATGCACGTTTGACCTTGGACTGGAAGGTGGCATCGGACGGTCCACGCGTAGCCTAAGTTTGGTGGGAAAATTTAAAATCTAAAACGCACCGTTTCACTAATTGGGGGGATTGGGCTCAGACAGCTATTCGCACCCCCCAATTTAGTAAGCCCAACGCGCTGAACTAGGGTATCCTGCTATTCTCACCCCCTCTGGCTATTTCTTTCTATTTTCTTTATTATTTTCTTTTCATTTTTCATTCATTTTTAAAAATTCATAATAAATAGAAAAATCATCATTTTTAATTCATTCTTTTTGCATATTTTTCTTTAGGATGTCAAGAAAATTATAAAAAATAAAAATGGCATTTTATTTTTTATTTGATATTTTTTCCATATTTTCTAAATAAATAACATTTTACATAATTTCATTTCATACACAATTTTGTTAATTTTTGTTCTATTATTTGCTGCAATATTTTTCATCCATTCTTTTTAGGTTGTTTAGGTTAGACATTGAACTTGTAGATTCAATTTAGTTCATATTTTTAGGAATTAATTTGAGGTGATTAGTTTAGGTGAAAACAGCATGAATAAAAAACTAGGGTTTTAAGTGATGATTTAGGAGATTTGATTCCTTTCCCTTAGGACTTAGGGTTTGACTAGTTTAGTTATGGGACTATAGGGGCTATGGGTAGTTATTAGATTCCTTAGAAAAAGTCAGGATTCCCCTACTGCTATTAATGTACTGTATATCTGATTGACTGGTGTGGTATACCCTCTGGGGATTATTGCTTGATTGTTTGGGTATTGGGTTTATCTGGGGACTTGGGAGAGCTGAAGACTTGAGGAGATGAAGACCATTGGAGATCCAGAGATTGAAGATTAACTGCCAAAGTTGGAGAGGAGGTCCTTGCTAGCAGCTGCTGAGGAGACTAGGGTTTAGGAGCTAGGCAGAGCTCTAGATTAGAAAGCTTGCTTCTCAAACATGGAATGCCTTGTCTGCATCCATCCTTTCTCTATGATTCAAAGTCTCTTTCAAATATCCACCTCCTTCCTTTGGAAGGATCAGTGAATGTATTTGAAAGATAGAACTTTTGAGAGAAACCTGTCTGCATAATGTTAACAGTTAATGAGCCACCTTTGGTTGGCAATTTACTGTTTAACATTCATCTCCTCTTGTTGACTGATGTTCATCCTTGAAGATTGGAGACTTGAAGAAAAGTCATTGCTTATAGGAAACTGATGATCCAAGCCCTTGCCTGAAGGCCATGAAGATGGACATTGATGCTTGTTGAAGCCCATAAATGATTGGAGGTTACTTGAAGCCAGATGTTGATTCAGAGCTGCTGTGGCTGTTTATTTTGCTGTATTTCATTTCTTGATGTATTGATTGGTTTTCCTGACTGTATTGTTTGCTGTTTACCCTACTGGGTTGAAAGTGAAGCCTGTTCACTTTTGCCTATTGTTTTCCAGGTTCGAGGTTGAGTGGGACTCCCTTGCCTCGCTTGTACTGTTGCATCCATGAATTTTACTGCTTTACTGTATATATCTGATATTGTTTCTGTTTCTGCCTATCCCGTAGGATCTATGTTTCTCTCCGTGCAAGAGAGGAGCATGATAGACACTAGGTCTTAACCCATGCATGATAACATTAGGTTAGTTCGTTTCCCTTCGCAACCGTAGGTTTGAGTTCTGTCCCTTTCCTTCTCAAAACAAACAGAAAAACACCAATAAAGATTTCAAACACAATAAAAGACACTTCTTCCGTAAAAGAATGTGAACTCATCAAAGCGTCATTTTTGTCCGCTGGGACTGTTGATCAGAAAACCTTTTTCAGAAGGAATAAAATCAATCAAGACAAGCTTGTGTCGTACGTGGCCCGAACTACGTTTGCTCTGATCTTTCATGCTGTATGAAAGTACGTAGGCATAGGATGCGATATCCTAGCGAGCAACTTTCCCCTCCTTTCCCGTAGGTAGGCGAACTACGTTGACTCTGATTTCTCGTTCCCGGCGAGAATACGTAGGCATAAAGTGCAATACTTTGCCGAGTCATTTTTATTTTCATTTTACTTTCTTTTTAACCCTTGACCTATAGTTTAGATAGAATAACAATCCATACCCGAAAGCAAGCGTGGATCCCGTCGAGTACGACGGACGTGAGGGGTGCTAATACCTTCCCCTTGCGTAACCGACTCCCGAATCCAGGTTTTGGTTGCGACGACCATACCTTTCCCGTGTTGTGCGAGGTTTACTCTGAGCGTTTCCTTTCCCTCCCGTGGGATAAATAACGCACGGTGGCGACTCTTCTGTTCAGCCGGCGCCGATTTTCGCAGTAGCGACAGCTGGCGACTCTGCTGGGGACCCAACGTCCCCTGGCTGCTAAGGACTGCGATAGTTCTTATGCATTTGGGATCCAACGTCCCTTAAGAGAGTCAATCCTAACGCTTGTTTTCCCATCGAAGATTTTGTATGGATTTATATTTCTGACCTTTATTTTCAGCATTATATATTGTTTATTATTGCTGTATTGGGGTGTGACGGGTGTTCTGATATTGAGTGAGAAGCCGGACCTGGGTTTGAGTGCACCTAGAATTAGAGTAGAAAGTAGTGGGCGCGTGCCGGCTTTGCTTGCATTAGTGTCTCATGAAATCTACACTCGGACGAGGTTCTTCTGGTTGGCTTCTTTTTCTACCCTTTGGGTCGAAGGGGTTGTTGGTCAGCTGAATTGTCGACTCCGGGAACCGATCATTTGGAAGTTGGCTAAGTGAGGCCTCTTCAGGATTTGATGATGCCACTCCTTCTGGGAATCGTATCATCAACCCTGAAAGTCTGTGACGCCGACGACCGCATAGGATGCCATACCTTTGTCAATTACTAGGACATCCACCTGTGAGAGGGTTTGGGTTATGTAGGTAACTAGACCTTCAGACTACCGGTTATTTCTTGATCAGAGATCCTGGGTATTTATGGAGAGTTAGGAGGTCTGTCAGAGACCATTTGGAGATGTGTTCTGAGGTCTGTCAGAGACCAGTTGGAGAGTTCTGAGGTCTGTCAGAGACCAGTTGGAGGTATGTTCTGAGGTCTGTCAGAGACCAGTTGGAGAGTTCTGAGGTCTGTCAGAGACCAATTGGAGATGTGATTTGAGGTCTACCAGAGACCAGTTGGAGTTATGGTTTGAGGTCTGTCAGAGACCAGTGTTGGAGCTTTGTTTTAGGTCTATCTGAGACCAGGGTTTGATGACTTCTGGATGGTCTATCTGAGACCTTTCTTGATTGGGTTCAGGCTATTCAGCTACAGCTTTGGTCCTTGTTGCATGTTACTTGCATTGCATTGTCTGCATATCCATTACCACTTGCATTTCACTAACGTGTGTCTGTGCTGCAGGTGCATTTGCATATTCCCCGGTTCTAGTGCCCAGACTTCTGAGTATTGACTATGGCTGGTTTGAGGAAAACAGTTGCGTATAAGCTGCCTTCACCTGATATTACTTCTTTACTTGGTCTGATATCTCTTGCCGATGAGGAGGTCAGGAGAAGCTTCAGAATGAGTCATGGGAGGTTACTGAGATTAGTCTGCAAGCCCACTGCCGATGAGATGAACGGGCTATACACCTTGATGCAGTTCTATGACCCCGCATTGAGATGTTTTACTTTTGCTGACTTCATTCTAGGGCCTACCATTGAGGAATATGTGGAGTTTACTGAGCTTCCCGTGCAGAACAAGGTTCCCTTTATTCACCCTGCTGTTGAGCCCAAGTTGGAGGATTTAGCCAAAGCCTTGCACATGAATGCTGCTGAGCTGTTGGTGACTTCTTGGCTTGGGGTTCCCGGTTTCTCTCTAGATTTTCTGGTTGGCAAGGCTCAAGAGTACGCCAAGAACGGTTGTTGGGTGGTTTTCAACGCTATTTTGGCTTTATGCATTTATGGAATTGTGCTGTTTCCTAACTTGCCCAACTTTGTAGATCTGGATGCTTTCTATCTGTTTGCTGCAGGCAACCCGGTGCCAACGTTGATCGGAGACTTCTACCACTCATTGCACTACAAGAACGAAAACCGAAGGGGAAAAGTTGTTTACTGCTGTGCTCCTCTATTAAATATGTGGTTCAAAAGTCATCTCCCCATGAAGGGACCATTTGTGGACAGTGCAACCTCAGCCAGTTGGTCAGAGCGCCTGATGAGGCTATATTCCGAAGACGTTGTATGGTTTGATCGAGACCTGTTGGGATCTGAGCTCATCTCCAGCTGTTCTGGGTACCCTAATGTGCCGCTGATAGGAAGAAAAGGGTGTATCAATTACAACCCTTCTCTATTCATTCGTCAGTTCGGATATGCACTGAAGAATCCACCTCAGGAGGAAGAAGTACGGGAATCTCTGTACTTCACAGGTGACGTGAAGGGGGAGTTATTAGCCAAGTTGCAACATGCCTGGACACGTATTAACCGCAAAGGGAAGCCACTGTTAGGTAAGAACGATTGTCAGGCTTATGAACCTTACAGGGTTTGGATCCAGGAAAGAGCAAGTCAGTTATTAATGCCATTTCCAGCTGCACCCGTCACTGCTCCCGTCCCGGCAGAAGAGCCAACTACTGTTTCTAGGGAGGTCTATGAGCAAGTTGTGAAGGAAAAGGAAGCCTTGTTGAAGATCAACGAAGGGTTAGAGCAAGAGCTAGCTCAAGTACGCAGTGAGAAAAACAAGGTCGTATATGCTTTCCAACAACAAATCGAGCTGTTAAACAGGTTAGGGGCTGAGTTGACTGAGGAAAAGAAAAAGCGTGAACGTCTGGGGCAAGAGTTCAGAAGCTCCCATGACATGCTGGAAGCCAAAAAGAAGGCGCTTGACGCAGCACACCGAGAAATCTCCTCTTGCAATAAGACTTGGAATGCTACTCTCACCAACAATAAGATGAGAGAAGATAAGCTGAAGCAGCAAATTTCCGACCTCGAGGAGAAGTTGAAGTCTAGCATCAAGAAGTGTGAGGAGGAAGTGATGACCCGGTATAGTGTCCAGCATGCACTGAACAAGGCAATCAAATGCAGAGATGAAGCGGTGTCTCAGAAGCGAAAGCTAGAAGATTGCTTCGGAGAAGCAACATGGGAAGAAACTGCTGAAGACGTGCGCCGTGTTCTTAAGAAAAGAAACCAACTTGTTGAAGGGCTGCTTAATTGACCAAGCCATCCAGAGACCAAGAAGTTGATAGAAGAGTACCAGACTTTCGGGAGGATTTGATCATTTCATGTAGTAACTTGTAGTAACTTGTATGCTTTATTTGCATAAGTGCTGACCATCACCAGGATTGTTGGTTGAGGTCATGCCTTCTTATCGTACTCTCAGCGACATTGTATTCTGGTTTTCTCAGCAATATATGAGGCTTTCTATGATTCAGCTCCGATATTCCTATTGTCAACACTGTCACTGCACTGGCACCTTCACACTAGAACTGGGGGAATGAATTTCCCTAATGCACAGACACATTGCATTGCATTCATATTCATATTGCATTACAGGTAATCTTTGAATAAGTGTCTTATTTCCTGCTCTGTACCAGGTACTTTCCAGGATTGCAGATCAACACCCGCACCGCTATTCTACCTGCACCAACTGTCGAATAATCATGGATCAAATGCAGAACGAGATGCAAGATGTGCGCGAGAAGCTCGCTCTCTTCATGCAGACCATGGAAGCTATTGCAAAAGGGCAGGAGAATTTGCAGGCCATGGTCCAGCCTCTGTTGGCTCGAAATGCTGGTCACGGTAACAAAGATCATCAGTCTGTACGGGTCGATACCGTTCATGGAGACGGCACTCCCACGCCAGTGGCTCCACCTGTAGTCAATATACCTGCTGCTAATGTCAACAACGCTACCGCTGCTGTGAATGGTAACGTCGGAGTTGGGAATGAGACTGCTGTCCATAACGTTGGGCTTGGTGATATCAACATGGGAGATAATACGGGAGGCAACGGTTTTGTCAATACTGGATTCGGATTCAACGATCAGGGATTTGATAACACTGGGAAGTATGGCTTTAATGCCCAAGGCTTTGGGCAGGATGGCTATGGTGCGACCAATCAGGGTTACGGAGGTTTTGGAAATGGAAACGGCGCTGGATTTATGGCTTTTGGTCCTGCGGGAGGTGTTCAAGGGTACGGCAGCAGAGGCCGAGGTCCGGGGATGAATCAAATCAGAGCTGGATGTAATAATGGATATGACGGGTATGGGGCTGGAAATGGTATGTGGCAAGAAGATCAGCAGGAGGATGCTTTCTCCGGCGGAGGTTTCGAAGGGCCGATGGATGACTCCCAGAAGATCAGAATGCTGGAAGAGCAGATGAGGGGAGTCCTGAACCAAAGTGTTGTGGGTTTGGACATGGCAACAATGGGCTTGGTACCTGGCCTGAGGGTGCCAATCAAATTCAAAGCTCCTGCGTTCGATAAGTATAAAGGGGACACATGTCCAAAAGTGCATGTACGAGCTTATTACAGAAAGATGTCTGCATACTCAACTGATGAAAGAATGCTAATGCATTTCTTTCAAGATAGTCTGTCGGGTCCTTCCCTAGAATGGTACATGGGGTTGGAGCCAACTGATATCAAGACATGGAAACAATTGGCAGAGGCATTTGTAGCTCACTACAAGTATAATAGCGATTTGGCGCCCAATCGGGTCCAATTGGCAGGGTTGTCGCAGAAGAAGGGGGAGAGCTTTATAGAGTATGCGCAAAGGTGGCGCGATATGGCTGCCCGGGTCCGTCCCCCTGTAGAAGATAAGGAAATGAATGACATGTTTGTCGGCACATTCACAGGTCTGTTTCATGATATGCTGTTTCACACGTCTCTGGCCAGTTTTTCAGACCTAATTCTGATGGGGGAAAAGATTGAGCGTAACATTAAGCAAGGAAAATTCCAGGTTGAGGAATCGACTGTATCTGGCAGTAATAGGAAGGCCTTTGGTGGGCGCCGTCAGGGCGAGACAAGCGCAGTATTTGGAGGCCGAGGCCGGGGCCGAGGCAGGGGACGAGGTCAATATCGTCAGCCGCAGCAGGTGGCGAGTGTTACTATCCCGTATCAACAACAACCACTTCAACAACAACAACCGTCTCAGCAGCAGCCAATGCATCAGCAGCAGCAGCCTCAGCAGGGGGCACAGCAGGCTCAGCGAAGATTCCAGGGTAGTAAACCGAGAAGAGTGTTTGAGAAGCCTCCTTCAACCTATGCAGATTTGTTGCAGACATTGTTGGGATTGAACCTGGTAGAGAAAAGAACTCTAGCACCGATAACGGGAGCTCCCCCGTTTGGTTACGATGCAAGCCGGCACTGTGAGTTTCATTCTGGGGCTCCGGGTCACGATATAGAGGGTTGCCACGCTTTTAAACATGTTGTGCAGGACCTTTTGGACAATAAGACTATCAACTTCGGAACGGCAGGTCCGAATATAGTGCAGAAGCCCATGCCTAATCATGGGGCTAACGCCATTCTGACCGAGGAAGGGTTGAATCTGATTATGAATGTCGATGATTTGAAGACGCCGCTGAGCGAGATAAAGAGTCGACTGTTGCAAGGGGGTGTTTACCCGGGATGCGACGAATATTGCTTAGAATGCTGGACCCTAGCTGGAGGGTGCGATGATTTGAAGAAAGGCATTCAGGCCTTAATTAATGAAGGCATATTGCAGTTTGACCAAGCAGCAACTGAAGAGCCCGCGGGGGCAGTAGCATGTGATCAGACTGATGTGGCCACGATAACGATTCCTCGGAAGACGATCACTATCGCAGCACCAGCTCAGCGCCCACCGATCACCATAACTAAGGCCGGGCCAATCCCGTACGAGAACACGAAAGCAGTCCCATGGTCATATGGGTTGGAAGTATATTGTGACGGGATAAAAATTGATGTTAACAAGCAGCCAGCTGAGACTGTGGATAATGTTGTTGGTTCGGGAGGTATGACAAGGAGTGGTAGGATCTTTATATCCCCTGAAGTGGAGGCCGAAAGACTAGCTAAAGGAAAAGGGAAAGCAGTTGAGAATGTCCCAGCGCAAGCAAGTGATAAAGAATCGGCATCGAAAGACGTAGAAGAGTTCATGCGCTTGATTCGAAAAAGTGATTATAAGATTGTGGAGCATCTGCAGCAGACACCGTCCAAAATATCTATCCTGTCATTGCTGTTGTGTTCGGAAGCCCACAGAAATGCGTTGCTGAAAGTCCTGGATACTTCTTTTGTACCCCAAGACGTCTCCGTGAATCAGCTGGAAGGAGTGTTGGCACATGTGAATGCAGGCCACAGCCTGGGCTTTACTGACTTTGACTTGACCCCGAAAGGAAGAGATCATAATATGGCGCTGCACGTATCTGTCGAGTGTAGAGGATCAGTAATGTCGCACGTATTAGTTGACACCGGGTCGTCTTTGAATGTGCTGCCCAAGAAGGCGATGATGAAGCTGGATGTCAGAGGAATCTTGTGTACGCCCAGTGACTTGGTAGTCAGAGCGTTTGACGGCACGCGGAGAACAGTCTTTGGATCGATTACATTGCCTCTACAGGTGGGGCCGGAAGTGTTTGCAACTGAGTTTTATATCATGGATATACAGCCTGCGTACAGCTGCTTGCTTGGAAGACCCTGGATTCATGGGGCAGGGGCAGTCACGTCCACCCTGCATCAGAAGTTAAAATATATGGTCGGAGACAGCGTAGTCACCGTGTGCGGCGAGGAGGACATCCTGGTCAGCCATCTGTCGTCATTTAAATATGTGGAGGTCGACGGAGAAATCCACGAAACACCCTGTCAGGCATTCGAAGGTTTGTGCATCAAGGACAAAGGTCCCGGGCCGAGCAAAGCATCGGAGATAGCCGTCTCATTGTATAAAGAAGCTCAAGCTCTAGTAGAAGCAGGAGAAGCAAAGGGCTGGGGCAAAGTGCTGGACATTCCTGTGAAGATGGACCGGTTCGGGCTGGGATACCAACCGTCGTCATCAACTCCTTCCGTGGGAGCGCCCCGTTTCAGAGGGCCAATCACCATCTCTGCCAGTGGAGCATGTCATGAAACCGTCAATGCTGCTTCGGAGTCTGATGAAGGAGACAGCGACTGTGATATGGATGCCTGGATTCAGCCAAGCACGCCAGGACAAGGACTGTGCAACTGGTCTATTCAGGAGCTTGTTCCTGTGACTTTTAAACAGTAATGCTTTGCTTTATTAATTGTTGAATAATCTGATGTCTTGCCCGGGGCATCAGGATTTGCTTAGGGCTGTGTTGTTATGAACATTGCGTGTCAATCATTAAATAAATGGCGTTTTCATGTGCAAATACTGTAATCCTTGTCTTTCTTGTTTTATATTTTTCAATAAAATGGCAACGTGGTTGTTCGCTTTATACGCATTTTGAAGCACTTAACCATTCCTTTTGCAGGATAACATGTTCAGATAACATCCTTGAACCACCTATGACTCGTCCCGACTTTGAGCACCCGGTATTCCAGGCCGAAGAAGAGGTTGTCGAAGATAGCGACGTTCCTGAAGAACTGTCTTGGTTAGTGAAGCAAGAGGAAAGAGCCATTCTGCCTCACGATGAGGTCATCGAAATTATCAACTTGGGGTCGGAAGGGGTTGAGAAGAATATTCGTATCGGAGCCGCACGGCAGAGTGATATTAAGCGAAGACTGGTTGAAATGCTCCGAGATTATAATGATGTATTCGCTTGGTCATATGAAGATATGCCGGGGCTCGATACAGATATGGTTGTGCATCGCCTGCCACTGAAAGAAGATTGCCCGCCAGTCAAGCAAAAGCTTCGCAGAACTCGACCAGATATGGCAGTAAAGATCAAAGAGGAAGTACAAAAACAGTGGGACGCTGGTTTCCTGGCTGTGACAAAGTATCCCTCATGGGTTGCCAACATCGTACCAGTGCCAAAGAAAGATGGCAAGGTTCGGATGTGCGTAGATTATCGAGATTTGAATAAAGCAAGCCCAAAAGACGATTTTCCACTTCCTCACATTGACGTGTTAGTTGATAATACTGCTCAATACTCCGTATTCTCCTTCATGGATGGCTTTTCAGGCTATAATCAGATTAAAATGGCGCCAGAGGATATGGAGAAGACCACTTTCATAACGCCTTGGGGAACATTTTGCTACAAAGTGATGCCCTTTGGTTTGAAAAATGCTGGGGCAACATATCAGCGTGCGATGACGACTCTTTTCCATGATATGATGCATAAAGAGATCGAAGTTTATGTTGACGATATGATTGCCAAATCCCAGACGGAGGAAGAACATCTGGTGAATCTGCTGAAGTTATTTAAAAGGCTTAGGAAGTTCAGGCTGAGGCTGAACCCTAACAAATGCACCTTCGGGGTGAGATCGGGTAAGCTGCTAGGGTTTATCGTAAGCGAAAGAGGAATAGAGGTCGATCCTGCTAAAATAAAAGCGATCCAAGAAATGCCGACGCCTAAAACAGAAAAAGAGGTGCGCGGGTTTTTAGGGAGGTTGAACTACATCGCTCGGTTCATATCTCACCTAACTGCTACGTGCGAACCATTATTCAAGCTGTTGAAGAAGGATCAAGCTGTAACGTGGAACGAAAATTGTCAAAAGGCGTTCGATAAAATAAAGCAGTATTTGCAGGAGCCTCCTATTTTGATACCCCCAGTGGCAGGTAGACCCTTGATAATGTATTTGACGGTTCTTGAGGGAAGCATGGGTTGTGTTCTCGGTCAACACGACGAGACAGGGAGAAAAGAGCATGCAATCTATTACCTGAGTAAGAAATTTACAGATTGTGAATCTCGGTATTCAATGCTGGAGAAAACTTGTTGCGCGCTAGCCTGGGCCGCCAAGCGTTTGAGGCAATACATGCTGAATCATACAACCATGCTAATCTCGAAGATGGATCCGATCAAATATGTGTTCGAAAAGCAGGCGTTGACAGGGAGAATTGCCCGTTGGCAGATGGTCTTGACTGAATACGACATTCAATACGTCTCGCAAAAGGCTATAAAGGGGAGTGTGCTGTCTGAGTATCTGGCGGAGCAGCCTATTGAAGATTACCAATCGATGAGGATTGATTTTCCTGACGAGGATATCATGTACCTAAAGATGAAAGATTGTGAAGAGCCGTTGCCAGACGAAGGACCAGAGTTGGGTTCCAAATGGAAGATGATATTTGACGGAGCTGTGAATGCTTACGGTAACGGAATAGGGGCAATCATCACCACGCCACACGGGTCGCACATCCCATTTACTGCCCGACTGACCTTTGCTGTTACCAATAATGAGGCCGAATACGAAGCTTGTATAATGGGGCTTGAAGAAGCCATTGATTTGCGAATCAAACATCTGGACGTATACGGAGACTCAACTCTGGTGGTGAATCAGATAAAAGGGGAATGGGAGACGCGGCAGCCTAATTTGATACATTACATGAACTATGCAAGGAGATTGTTGCCTTTCTTCGACAAGGTTGAATTGCATCATGTACCGCGGGCAGAAAATCAAATGGCTGACGCCCTTGCCACTTTGTCTTCCATGTACAAAGTCAACTTCTGGAACGAGGCTCCCCGAATCATTATCTCTCGGCTTGACAGGCCAGCTTATGTATTTGCTATTGATGAAGCATCTGATGACAAACCATGGTATTTCGATATCCTTAATTTCCTGAAGAATAAAGAGTATCCGGCTGGGGCATCCAGTCAAGATCAGAAGACTCTCAGGAGATTAGCGGGTAATTTCTACTTGAATCCGGATGGCGTCTTATACAGAAGGAACCACGATTTGGTGCTGTTGCATTGTGTAGACGAAAAAGAGGAAAAGCTTCTCATGGAGGAAATACACGAAGGTACCTTTGGTACGCATGCTGGTGGACATGCTATGACGAGAAAACTGCTGCGGGCAGGTTATTTTTGGCTGACCATGGAAACTGATTGTTTCAAGTTTGCGAGGAAGTGTCACAAGTGCCAAATCTATGCTGATAAGATCCATGTGCCTCCAAGTCCTCTGAATGTAATGTCATCGCCATGGCCATTCTCTATGTGGGGAATCGATATGATTGGAAAGATCGAGCCGACAACTTCTAACGGGCATCGGTTCATCCTAGTAGCAATCGATTATTTCACCAAGTGGGTGGAAGCGGCGTCTTATGCAAATGTAACGAAGCAAGTGGTGGCCAGATTCATCAAAAGAGATATCATTTGCCGATATGGGATTCCCGAGCGGATAATCACAGATAATGGTTCAAACCTGAACAACAAAATGATGAAGGAGCTCTGTCAGAATTTCAAGATCGAACATCACAACTCCTCCCCTTACCGACCCAAGATGAATGGCGCTGTTGAGGCGGCCAATAAGAATATCAAGAAGATCGTTCAGAAAATGGTGGTGACCTATAAGGATTGGCACGAGATGCTACCTTTCGCTTTGCACGGTTATCGTACGACGGTACGCACATCAACCGGGGCAACTCCGTTCTCGTTAGTATACGGAATGGAAGCGGTATTACCATTGGAAGTTGAGATCCCTTCTCTGAGGGTATTGCGAGACGTTCAGCTGGACGAGGCCGAATGGGTGAAGGACAGGTTGAATCAATTGAGTTTGATGGATGAGAAGAGGCTAGCTTCCCTAGCATACGGTTGTTTGTACCAGAGCCGAATGAAGAAAGCGTACGACAAGAAGATACATCCGCGAAGCTTTCAGACGGGCGACCTTGTGCTGAAAAGGATTCTCCCGCCGCAAGCATATCACAGGGGCAAGTGGACCCCCAACTACGAAGGGCCATACGTTGTCAGGAAAGTATTTTCAGGAGGAGCGTTGTTGTTGTCCACCATGGACGGAGAAGACTTCACGTCGCCTGTGAATTCGGACGCAGTTAAAAAATACTTTGCTTAAAATTGACCCGCTGGACAAGAAAAAGAGAGTCCAGGAAAAAATGGGGCATCCTGGCGAACCAAAAACAGAATGGAAGGTTCGGGCAAAAATTAGGGATAAAATTGAAAAATGTACACCCGCGAAGTTGAAAACCTACACTGGGCGACTTCGGCAAAAAGGGGTATCCCGGTGAACTGAAAACCCGTAAAGGGCGGTTCACGCAAAAGTTAGGGATTTGAGAAGCAAATGACTGCGGTCCGAATTTGATAATTGCAATAAGCATCAATGCGGGAGAATACATTTGAGGAGTCAGTTATCCGACACAATCTCTTCAGAAGTGGGGACACCGGGAAAGCATTAGGGTCGGACGAGTCATGGGAGGAGCAGTTCGTGGTGTTCATCTGCATCCCGTTGCCGACATGTGTACAAATTTAAGTTGTCAATATTTATGCTTCTTGTGCATCCTTGTATACTTGTATATTTGCTTTGTGTAGCTTCCTCATTTCAGGAGTTACATCCCGTGTACGAAACTCCGCCCATTCAGGGGCCCAATCAATAAAATACGTTATTCAGTACTTGACACTGTTCTTTACTGTTTTGTGCATGATTAACGCCTAAATTTGATGAAACTAGCGTGTGTATAACGTCACTGGCCCTTGCCAACAGTTGCTAAGGCTTTGAATTAACTGAGAATAACGTCACTAACCTGAATTGATTTGGTTGCATAGGCTTGTCTGGTTTTGTTTGTGTTGTTGCAGGTTTCATAGCTGTACGAGGAAGATGATCAAAAGATTGCAATAACGAGAGACTCAGCCCTCACGCAGGTCATGCAGTTTCCTCCTGAAGAAGGATCGAACTCTCCAGCTAGTCGTAGCTTGTGCAAACAGGATTATCCAGCAAAGTCGTTCATCCTCAATGGAATTGACGATTCCAAGATTGTAAGGCTGTATTCAGACAGTGTATCTCAAGCAGAGTGGTTTAGCCTCAAAAGATTAATATCTGTGAGTTGTATTCAGACAGGTTCATCTTTCCCCGCAGGGTCATTCACTCTCTCCCAGCGGAGTCAGTTGATTCTCCCCAAGAGAATCACCCCATCCCCAGCGGAATTCTCTCTTCTCAACAACTGTTCTTTGGAACTCGAAGATCAAGACTCTCCCCAGCAGAGTTGGTGGTGGGTCCTGTCATTTATTTTGTCATGGATACTGTGTAATATCAGTTCACTCTCCAGCAGAAAGTCCGATCATACCGTGCACAGCTGCTATTCCCCAGCAGGGGGTTACCTCAACAGGGTGTTTGGTTTGAGTTCCCAATTTCCCAGCTGAGTCGACTTCACCCTTCCAGCATTTATTTTGCTGGAATAATTCTGTAGCATCTGCCTATCCCCAGCGGAGTTGGCATTATCTTCAGCATTTATTTTGCTGAAACAAGTTCCTGTATTTTAGCAATTCCGGTAGAGAGAGCTCTTGCTCAAATGAACTACCAAACATGCAAGATCTCGGCATGGGACATCCAATAATAATGTCAGTTTCGGCCGTATTCCCCACAGAGTTATCAGGATAAGTTTCTCTTTATTTCCAGGCAGAGTTAGTTGTCATCAGGAGTTCCTTGAATCAGAATTTCAGAGGCCACCGCCGGTTATCAGAACAGGCGTCCGGTAGTTTGATTTCCAGATATCCCCAGTAGAGTCCGCCTCAAAGTCGCTGTCACGTCAGTGCTAAAGAAGTTTGTGGGTTGGGATCAAGGAAGAACTAAGTCCTGACGTGGACAATTTATCCCTATATTGACGGGATTCCTTCAGAAGTGGGTGTCCTAACGTGGACAGATTTATTCCCCGGGTTGATGAGATGTGGTAGTCCTAAAGTGGACAGACTCGGGCTCTCGGAATTGGTGGAATGTGGAGTCATAACGTTGACAAAACTGATTACTCTTTGTGTTGGTGTCCTGACGTGGACCATTTACTCTCAGCAGTCATCTTTCTTCGTGTTGGCGAAGCATGGGTCCTGACGTGGACAGATCAGACGAAGGTGTGAGTCCTGACGCGGACGAGTTTGGCTTTCTCAACAGAGGAGATGGGAGTCCTGACGTGGACAAGTTTTATTTCCCCAGCGGGTCGAAGATGCCTGAGTCCTGATGTGGACAAATCAAGACGAAAGATGGGTCCTGACGTGGACGAGTTTATTCCTTACGTGGGAAAAGAGGTTTCAGTCCCTTACGTGGAAAGACGAGTTTATTCCTAACATGGAAAGATGAGATTCCTTACGTGGAAAAAAATGGGTTCCCTTACGTGGAAAGATTGAGTCCTCACGCGGACATATCGAGATTAATTCCTGACGTGGAAAGAAAGGGATTATTCCTGACGTGGAAGAGTTTAGTCCTGACGCGGACAGATCAAAGAAGTTATTCCTAACGTGGAAGAAGAAGATAGAAAGTTTAGTCCTTACGTGGACGAATCAGAAAAATGGTTCCTTAGGGGAAAGGAGATCGTGTTCCTTACGTGGAAAGAGCGGAGTCCTTGCATGGACAGATTAAGATGGCATTCCTTACGTAGTCATGACGTGGACAAATCGAAAAGAGTTGGCTTCCTTACGCGGAAAGATTGGAGTCCTGACGCAGACATATCAAGTTGTACTGGAGTCCTTACATGGACAGATTGATACGGTTCTCCTTACGTGGAAAAAGAAGATTGCATCCTGACATGGAAAGATGGAAAGTTTAGTCCTGACGTGGACAGATGCAGAAGAGATGATTCCTTACGTGGATTGCGTTATTCCTAACGTGGAAGAGTCTATTCCTAACGCGGACG
Organism: Lathyrus sativus; assembly: GCA_963859935.3. Lineage (NCBI taxonomy): Eukaryota > Viridiplantae > Streptophyta > Magnoliopsida > Fabales > Fabaceae > Lathyrus > Lathyrus sativus. Next base: position 215,223,457 of record OZ012737.1, on the reverse strand, counting down.
ATTTATTGGAATATCCCCCAGCAGAGTTGCCGAGATTTTCCTGGGTTAACAGCAAGTGGAGTCCTAACGGGGACAGGTTCTAGTTGAGATTTCTTCGTATTGATGACAGACGGAGTCCTAACGTGGACAAGCAAGCAAGCAATCTGTTATGACAGCATCTTTTTCAGAACGGTGAAGACAGTCCCAAGCATGGTCGTTACGGGATCAGTGGGCGGTTGCAAACAGTCAGATTCAGTTGATGAATGTCGTTCCCCAAGCAGGAGCGCAGTTTATTTCTGCGGTTGGCAAATTTCTGGTTTCACTAGTATTCAACCGTCTTGTACCACGAATGTCTGAAGGCTCCGAGCCCTTCACCCAATCGGGTCCAAGTCGCTTGAATAGGGGCAGCTGTTGCACCCTAAAATTTGCTCAACCTTATTCACTTGGTTTATGTTTCAATATCATTAGCATTTGCATATAGAGTCATGTACATAGCCTAACCATCTGCATAGCATAAGCATAGCAAGTCATTCAACAGGGGATCAAGCATTATTCTCATCTCTAGAGGCCTATCAAGAGGTTGTTATCCTGATTCAATCTCATTCAAGTCATCAAGAAAGAATTTGAAAGCAAAGAGTTCAGCAGATCAAGCCTTGAGTCTATCTCCTATCTGAGGGTGTCTGAGGATCAACAAGGGAATTATGAGTTGTGAATGGAGATCATGGGGAGTATCTAGACATCTTGGAGGACTTAGAAAGTCATTTGGGGAAGGAGACAAGTCATTGGTGAAGTCACAAGTATTGCAGTTGAAGACAGTCAACTAGGGTTTCATCTGGGTCAACCCTGGGTCAACTCTAGGTCAATTGACTGGTTGAAAGGCATTAAGGGCTATTGGAGAGATGTGGGGTTCATCATTTGACATGGAGAATAAGGATATGTTGTTATGCTAAGAAGAATTCAAGAGAAATCAAGGAGAAGAGGAGTTTCTAAATTAGGGTTTCTATGTAAAATCCCCTAGTTTAGGTCAAATTTCCAAGCAAGATAAGTCAAAATGCAAGCTTCAAATGGATCCTTGGCCAACATGAAACTTGTATAGGATCTCAAGACCTTTAATTTGAGTGGTGGAAGACATCAAGGAGATTTATAGAACTCAAGTTATGGTCCTTGCAAGTTACAGGTCATCTGAGGTATCTGAAATTTTGTCTGCGAAAGTGACTTGACTTCCAAGCTAGTTTTACCCCTCAATGAGATTTCAAATGAATTTCTGGTAAACATAAGAATTGTTCCTCATTGTCTTAGCTTTCTAGAATGGTATAGTATGTCTTCATATGATGTGTGGAACTCAACTTATGATCTTGGCAAGCAAAGGGTATTTTGGTCATTTGTGAATTACAGGTCATTTTAACCTATGTCCAAAACTCATACAAGGAGGCCTCAAATGAAAAAACTTACAACATCAAACTTGCTCCAAATGACATTTTGAGTCTAGAAAAGTGACCATGAGAGATTGGAAAAGTTCATAGCACAAGGTTTCAAAATTGGAGAATTTAATGAAGAAAAATGGCTTAAAAAATGATATTTTTCATATCTTGGCCAAATGATGCAAAATTATAGGTCATTTTGAATGGAAAAGGCATTTTAAAAACATTGGCTAAAGTGGAATTTTGAGCTTAGGTCATAATTTGTGAGTTATCCATGGTTGCTTGAAGTGAAAGTAACATAATCCAAATTGAAAAGGAAAAATGCAAGGGAAATTTCTCCAATGTTCTAGGAGGTTCCAACATCATCTATATATTCATACAAGCTGATTCATGCAAGGGTTGGTGCTCCCATTTGTTCAAAGCTTCAATTTTCATCCATTTTCTCATTCTTGCATAAACTACTCAAACTCCCTCAAATCTTGATCATTTTGCAAAATTCTTGATCCCATCATTCTCTACAATCATCATATAACCAGTTTCAAGCAAGATCCAGTGGAAATAGTTCCAAATTCGTGTGTTGTAAGTTCATTCTCAAAAGTGTAAGAAGAATCCATTACAAGAATTCAGAGTGTTTGGGCAAGAGTAGATGCATACAGAATCAAGATCTAAGCACATTGATCAAGTTTAAGCCATTGCTGAGCTCGAAGTGAAGGATTCACCATTCTGTTTTTCAAATTATACCAGGTATGTTCTCCATTCAAATTGGCTTGATGTAGTTAGCATGACATAGGTTTGTTAGGATAATAGTGACCTAGGTGGTTAGAGGAGTAATCCTGAAGCTTTTAGTGTGAATTGGTGAAGATTCTTGCATGAGCCATAAAACTGTTTTGATCCATAACTAGGAGGTTAGTGAGTGGTAGCTCATTTGGATTAGTGTAGCATGATCAGTGATGCTTGATTAATGTTCTGTTAGCAAGAGATTAGGGTTTAGTGAAGGTCAGAATTGAGGCAGCCATGGAAGGGAAGCTATCGTGTTTAGTGATTGGGTGAAGTTTAACAAGAACTGATGATGTAGTTGCATTCTACGTGGAAAATGAAGCAAGTTTGGTGTTTGTAGTTTTGATTTTCATGAGGAGATGAGGGAGAACCGAATGCTTGAAGATGGAATCGTGCATGGAGGGTATCTGAAACCCTAGGGAGTCCAAGGTTGATGATGACTCCAAAGCCGTAGGATGCACGTTTGACCTTGGACTGGAAGGTGGCATCGGACGGTCCACGCGTAGCCTGAGTTTGGTGGGAAAATTTAAAATCTAAAACGCACCGTTTCACTAATTGGGGGGATTGGGCTCAGACAGCTATTCGCACCCCCCAATTTAGTAAGCCCAACGCGCTGAACTAGGGTATCCTGCTATTCTCACCCCCTCTGGCTATTTCTTTCTATTTTCTTTATTATTTTCTTTTCATTTTTCATTCATTTTTAAAAATTCATAATAAATAGAAAAATCATCATTTTTAATTCATTCTTTTTGCATATTTTTCTTTAGGATGTCAAGAAAATTATAAAAAATAAAAATGGCATTTTATTTTTTATTTGATATTTTTTCCATATTTTCTAAATAAATAACATTTTACATAATTTCATTTCATACACAATTTTGTTAATTTTTGTTCTATTATTTGCTGCAATATTTTTCATCCATTCTTTTTAGGTTGTTTAGGTTAGACATTGAACTTGTAGATTCAATTTAGTTCATATTTTTAGGAATTAATTTGAGGTGATTAGTTTAGGTGAAAACAGCATGAATAAAAAACTAGGGTTTTAAGTGATGATTTAGGAGATTTGATTCCTTTCCCTTAGGACTTAGGGTTTGACTAGTTTAGTTATGGGACTATAGGGGCTATGGGTAGTTATTAGATTCCTTAGAAAAAGTCAGGATTCCCCTACTGCTATTAATGTACTTTATATCTGATTGACTGGTGTGGTATACCCTCTGGGGATTATTGCTTGATTGTTTGGGTATTGGGTTTATCTGGGGACTTGGGAGAGCTGAAGACTTGAGGAGATGAAGACCATTGGAGATCCAGAGATTGAAGATTAACTGCCAAAGTTGGAGAGGAGGTCCTTTCTAGCAGCTGCTGAGGAGACTAGGGTTTAGGAGCTAGGCAGAGCTCTAGATTAGAAAGCTTGCTTCTCAAACATGGAATGCCTTGTCTGCATCCATCCTTTCTCTATGATTCAAAGTCTCTTTCAAATATCCACCTCCTTCCTTTGGAAGGATCAGTGAATGTATTTGAAAGATAGAACTTTTGAGAGAAACCTGTCTGCATAATGTTAACAGTTAATGAGCCACCTTTGGTTGGCAATTTACTGTTTAACATTCATCTCCTCTTGTTGACTGATGTTCATCCTTGAAGATTGGAGACTTGAAGAAAATCCATTGCTTATAGGAAACTGATGATCCAAGCCCTTGCCTGAAGGCCATGAAGATGGAGATTGATGCTTGTTGAAGCCCATAAATGATTGGAGGTTACTTGAAGCCAGATGTTGATTCAGAGCTGCTGTGGCTGTTTATTTTGCTGTATTTCATTTCTTGATATATTGATTGGTTTTCCTGACTGTATTGTTTGCTGTTTACCCTGCTGGGTTGAAAGTGAAGCCTGTTCACTTTTGCCTATTGTTTTCCAGGTTCGAGGTTGAGTGGGACTCCCTTGCCTCGCTTGTACTATTGCATCCATGCATTTTACTGCTTTACTGTATATATCTGATATTGTTTCTGTTTCTGCCTATCCCGTAGGATCTCTGTTTCTCTCCGTGCAAGAGAGGAGCATGATAGACACTAGGTCTTAACCCATGCATGATAACATTAGGTTAGTTCGTTTCCCTTCGCAACCGTAGGTTTGAGTTCTGTCCCTTTCCTTCTCAAAACAAACAGAAAAACACCAATAAAGATTTCAAACACAATAAAAGACACTTCTTCCGTAAAAGAATGTGAACTCATCAAAGCGTCATTTTTGTCCGCTGGGACTGTTGATCAGAAAACCTTTTTCAGAAGGAATAAAATCAATCAAGACAAGCTTGTGTCGTACGTGGCCCGAACTACGTTTGCTCTGATCTTTCATGCTGTATGAAAGTACGTAGGCATAGGATGCGATATCCTAGCGAGCAACTTTCCCCTCCTTTCCCGTAGGTAGGCGAACTACGTTGACTCTGATTTCTCGTTCCCGGCGAGAATACGTAGGCATAAAGTGCGATACTTTGCCGAGTCATTTTTATTTTCATTTTACTTTCTTTTTAACCCTTGACCTATAGTTTAGATAGAATAACAATCCATACCCGAAAGCAAGCGTGGATCCCGTCGAGTACGACGGACGTGAGGGGTGCTAATACCTTCCCCTTGCGTAACCGACTCCCGAATCCAGGTTTTGGTTGCGACGACCATACCTTTCCCGTGTTGTGCGAGGTTTACTCTGAGCGTTTCCTTTCCCTCCCGTGGGATAAATAACGCACGGTGGCGACTCTTCTGTTCAGTCGGCGCCGATTTTCGCAGTAGCGACACCTATAACCTACACACATTCTAACTTTTCCATCCTTCTTAGGTACTAGTACAATATTAGCCACCCACTCAGGGTATTTAGAAACTTTCAGGAAGCCTGCGTCGATCTGCTTTTCAACCTCGTCTTTGATTTTGAGAGCCATGTCGGCTCTAGATCTTTGAAGTTTCTGCTTAACTGGAGGATACTCAGGTTTAAGAGAGAGCTTATAAACTAGAATATCGGTGTCCAACCCAGGCATATCTTGGTAGGACCAAGCAAACACATCTGCATAATCTTTGAGAAGCATTATCAGTCTGTCCTTAACCTCTACCCCAAGTGATGCCCTAATCTTGACCTCTTTTTTTACTTCTTCAGAGCCCAAGTTGATAATGTCGATTTGTTCTTTGTAAGGTTGAAGATAGGAATCCTCGTACTCAGTCATCTTTATCAGTTCTTCAGGAATTTAAAAATCCTCATAACTCTCATCTTCAGCTTGGAATACAGGTGAACCAAAGTCAGAAAGAACTTAATGATCATCGGATTTAGCGGGTGATGGAGGTCCTCTACATGTGTTAACTGTAACGCCCATTTTTAATTATCTAGTTTTTCCTGTATTTTTGTGTTGTTGCGTTTCGGCTTGTTTGTGGGGGTGCGTTCGAGTATGATGAGGTTTAGGCCTTAAGTTGGAATTTATCGGATATATCGGACCATAAGAATAATAATAATATTATTATTAACGGAAAATGATAATTAATAAATAATAGTGATAATAGTAATATTGTTATTATTAATATTATTATTATTATTGTCATTGTTAATACATTAATATTATTGTTAATATAATTGGAATTAAGAGAATTATAAGATTAATTGAGTAAGGGTAGAAGTGGAATAAGTAAATAAGGGTATTTTGGAGTTGGAAGAAAAGAAATAGAAGGGGGACGCGTGAAAGAGAAGGAAGGAGAATACGAGCAAGAGAGGAGAGGAGAACTTGAGCAATCGGAAGAAGAGGAAGCTAAGGATTTCCGGTTGGAGCAAGAATTCAACTTCGGTGCTGGAATTCGAGGTAAGGGGGGAGAAATTGATCAAAACAGTAGATAGCATGAATATTAGGTAGTAGGGATTTTCCCCTAATCCCATGATTTTGTTGTGCATGTTGTTGTTCATATGATTGTTATGCCAATTCTGTTTGTGATGATTCGATTGCATGTTGAGAGTTTGAGCTGTTAGGGAGAATTGGGGTTCCAAGCAAACTGCCATTGTTGTGCCGGAACTGAGCAAATGTCAGAATTGGGGGTTTTATTGGGTAGGAACCAAAATGTTTGGTGTAGCCTTGTTGTAAGTTGCTATACTGGTATAGTGCAGGCTTTCGTGGAATTTAATCGGGTGGTATCAGAGTGGGAGCTGATTCTGAACTGTGATTTTTCTCAAAAATCGCAGACACTCGCTGCCTCTTCGCCAGGCGAGTGCACAGCAAGCCTTCGCTAGGCCGTCGCTGAGCGAGGAGGGTAGTGTTGCACCCCAAAATTTGCTCAACATTTCTTTACCTAGCTTATGTTTCATTTCATTCACATTAGCATTATCATTTGCATTTCATTGACATGTATGAAGGAGATCAAGAGGTATGATTGCCAATCAAGGGCTACACAAGAGTTTGAAGCTAGCTAAGAAGGTTATTCAGATGTTCAAGGGTTGATATCCTTGTCAGAGAAGTTAAAGGATCCTCAGAGAGGGTGGTTGAAACCAAGTATGTGGGTCTCCTAACTTGAGAGTTGTGGGAAGTCATCAGATGATTCTGAAGCCATGAAGTTAGACTTTAGGTCTTGAGAGAGCTCATGAGAAGTGTTGAAGATCACTTTTAGGCCTAGACAGGTCATTGTGCAAGAATAAGAAGCCTCATCCATGATTGGTGCAGCTAGGGTTTGACTAGGTCAACCCTAAGTCAAATGAGGATTTGAAGGAGGTTGAGACCTAATTCAAGAGCCATGTGATCATGGATTGATACATTGAGATGCTATAAGTATGATTCCAAGGTCAACTCATCATGATTGAAGAGTTTGAGAAGTTTCAAGCTAGGGTTTCTAAGGCTTGACAGTGTAAAATCCCCTAGTTTGACCCCTATCTTCAAGGAATTTAGCTCAAGATGTGATTGTCATATCATCTTTCCTCCAACATGAATGTTGTAGAGCATGATCTTAGCTTTAATTTGAGTTCTAGAAGTCCTTGATAGGATTTGTAGAACTCAAGTTATGACTTTGACAAGTTACAAGTCATCTGAGGTATATGAATTTGGAGCTTGAAAGTTGTCCAACTTGCATGACACTTTTGCCCTAGAAGGATGATTCCTATGAACTTTTGGTCAACATGAATGTTGTTTATTATCCTCTTAGATTTCTAGAGAGTACTAGAAGTCCTTGATAGGATTTGTAGAACTCAAGTTATGGCTTTGACAAGTCAAGGGTATTTTGGTCATTTGGAGATTACAGGTCATTTCAAGCATAAGGCTATAACTCCTATTTGCAAGCTTCAAATGGGAAAATGTTCAACATCAAAACTTGTTCAAAATGATGTTTTAAGGCTAGCCAAGTGGTCATGAGAGGTTGGAATTGCTTGTAACTCAAAATTGCAAAATTGACTTAAAAAGGAAGAATTAAAGTTCATTAAAAGGACCAAATTTGTGATTTTTCATTTGATGACCAAATGTGACAAACCTATATGTCATTTTGATTGTAAAATGCATTTTAAAGACAATGGCAATGGAACTTTTCTCATTTGAGGTCAAAATCATGGAGTTGTATTTTGCTTGCTTAAGACTTAAGTAACATATGCCAAACTTCTCATAAGATCAAAACCAAGGTACAAACACGTCCTAGCACTTTCATAATCTCATTTGGAGAGAATTTGGATGAAGAGCATAATGAATACAAGCTGCTGCAAGGAATGTCATACACATAGCATATCATGAGATTTAAAGTGAGATGAGATATTGAAATACTCATTAGATTGATCCAGAACTTTCTAGATCATTCAGTCATGTTCTATATATGATCATGAAGTGATCCAAGGCCAGTTTTTGGTGAGAATTGAGAGAGGAGAGTGAGATTGCACTTTGAAATTTCTTCTTGCAAATCCAATTCTGTTACAAGGTTTGAAGCCATTTCAGTCCAAGTTCTTGATCCCAATAGCTTGCTTTAAGGTTGGTGATCAATTCCAGATCAAATTCAAGGCAAGATCGTGGGAGAATTGGGAGTTGGCACTTGGATTTCTTCATCTGCAACTCATAGTCGGGTTCAAAGATTCAGAGTATTTCAATCCATTTGGTTGCATACAGAACCTTCCTTGGAGGCTAGTGAAGGAGTCTGCAAGTTCTTGAGGGTTGATTTGAAGATTCAACCACTTTGTTCACACGATTTTACCAGGTATGCAATCCTCATTCCATGGCTTAATTTAAGTAGAATCAATGGGAATTGTTAGGATAGATGCATTGTAGATTGATGTAGGAAGGTTTCTGGATCGTTAATTTGGAGATTAGTGACCAATTAGGGCTTATGCCATTTTCGGTTGAGATCGTGCTTTTGCAAATCTTGAACTTTTAGAATGATTAAGTAGCATAGGAAGATTCCTTGTGAAATTTGGGGTAAGATTCATGTAGAGACCATTTGGAATGGAGGTCTGTGGAGAGAGTTAGGGTTGGGAGAGGATGATCGGAGAAGTCACCGGCGGTGACTCTAGCGCGCACAGGTGAGGGGAGTTCAGAAATTCAAAAGGAAGAAGATGATCCCAGAGCCATTGGATTGGGCTGAAGACTTTGACCTGTGAGGGATCCAACGGCCACGAGTGGTTTTCATTTTGTGAAGAATTCTGAGTTATGTTCAAACGCAGCGTTTCATTAATGTAATCTGGGTGGGCTTAGTGCAGATTGATGATACTCACACACCCTTTTTGGGCCCAACCCTGAAATGAACTGAATTTTGTTGCTACCTGCACCACGCGTTTATCATTTTCTTTTGATTTTCTTTTAATTTCTCATTTCATTCATGGTTATTGAATAATTCATAAAAAATTGAAAAATGACTCAATTAATTCCATTCTTTTTGCCATGGATTCATGATTGAATCTAGTTTTTTTTAGATAAAAAATATTAATATTTCATGCATTTCTGATTTTATTAGCATTTTTTACATTTTAATTGATATTAAAATAATCATGGTTGATGCTTGATCTTGTTGAGTTTGGTTTGATCATTTGATGATGGTTCTTGCCCTGATTTTTTGTGTGTAGCTAGCATAGATATGCATTTTTCCCCTAGATTTTTCTCACATTTTTGTGATGAATATAAGTGGTAGTTTTAGGTTGAAACTTTAGGTGTTCCATTTTTAGGGTTTATGGTTGATACCTTATGATTTAGGGTTTATATCTAGAACTTGGTGGATGATTCAACCTCTGAATTTTGTATGGTAGATTCATGATTGAATTAGGGTTCCTTAGGAATTTTTGTAGGAATTTACAATGTAGTTTACTATTTTTGTTGGATTTTAGTTTAGGTACTAACTTTAGATGATTCTAGTGCACTAATTCAACTAGAATGACTTCTTTAGTTCCCTTAGATTAGGATTTTGCCTCTCTTGCTCTTGGATGATGTTGAAGACAAGCTTGGGCTACCATGGAATGCTTGAGGAAGCTTGGATGTGAAGATCTTCCCTTCTTTTGGTGTAGTGTTGATTAGGTGTTAAGATTAGGGTTTGCAGGCAGAGCTTCTAGATAGATTCTCTTCCTTCATAAACATGGAAGATGTTGATCACTTCCATTCTTCCTTATGATGTATGGTCCCTTTGTAAAGGCCTCATCCCTCCTTTGGTAGGATGTGTGGCTCTTTACAAGTTGGTAGAACCTTTGAGGGTCCCTTTCTCTGATGATAGGATGCTTAGTGGTGACCTTTGGTCTTCACTCTGCTACCAATCATCCAAACTTTGCTCTTGTTAGATGAATCTTTCTCCCTTGCTAGAGGATGGAGTTCCTTGCTTGAAGAAGATTGAAGGCTAGAAGTTGATACTTCCCTGTGTTTGAAGACTACCTTTGGAGCTAAAGCTTAAGGATCAAGAGAAGCAAGTTGATGCTTGTGGGAAGAAGATCAAGCCGAGATTGAGTGAAGAGCTGAGGCTTGAAGAAGAAAGAATGAGTTGACACTTATGTTGATACATTGAGAGCCTGAAAGACAAGTTGGTACTTGCAATGGGGATTGAAGCCTGAAGGTGGAGTTTTACCAAAGAGCTGAAGCTTGAGGAAGAAGAAAGAATAAGTTGATACTTATGTTGGATGTATTAAAAGCTCAGAGGAGCAAGTAGACACTTGCTATTGAAGATGATAGCCTTGAAGAGTGGTTGAGGACTGATGACTGAACTGCTGTCAGAGGGTTGCTTTGTTGTAAAGCTGTAGGAGTGGTTGATCTGCTTTCTTTTCTTGTCTGTTTGCTTTCTGTGCAACTATATTGCTGTGACTTGTGTGATTTGCTTGATGCATTAGAATAAGTTCATATTTAGATGATGTAAGCTAGGAGCATGATTGCACTAGAGGTTGAGTTGCTCCCTCTGCTTGTATTTTTACTGTATGGCTTTGCTTGCGGGTATTCGGTAGAGCCCAGCTCCCTTGCCTATGTGGTTTGTTATTGTGCTTGATAGCAGTTTACTTCTTCTGTATGATTGCAGTTATTGTGTTTGCTTGATAGCATGTTACTTCTTCTGTATGATTGCAGGTATTCATATCTGGCTTGAGGTTGAGACGAGCTTGTGGAGGTTGATGCCCCACACACATTTCCTCCCTCACTTGCATTGCATGCATTTTACTGTTTAATGTTTACTGTTTAAGCTGATGCTTTATCTGTTTCTGTTTATCGCTGACAGGATCCCCTAGGAATCTCACTTCCTTTGATAAGGAAGTGATGATTAGAACTTTAGGTTGAAACCTATGCATGATAACTTCTAGGAGTTCCCTGTTTCAAACTTCAACCATAGGATGAATCCTTGGCATGACAACATTAGGACTTGATAGTCTCCCCTTAGTTGAACCTGTTCGTTCTCTTCTCATCTCAAAACAAATTAAAATACAGTAATAAAGGTTAACTGATGTCGTACGTTACGAGCCTTAAGCTATCTGAGAAAGGATTGTTAGAGAGTTTATTTTCAACAGTCTGGATGTTTAGTATGGCACCCTTTGGGTGACATGCGACGCATTCACTCTCAGGTCATAGTCTCTAGTGCGATATTAGTTGCAAACATCCATAAAAAACAGTTCTTCCGTAAAAAACAGAAAACAAACTTCAAACCTTTTTGCCCCGTGGGCCCATAATTCAAAGGAAGCTTTTCTGAAGAAAAGAGTGTCGTTAACTCCTAGTTCTACCGCAAACGGTAACGCCTAAGTCTCCAAGGGTCGAGCTGCATGCGCCAAACTGCTGGAACTGTTGGTTAACCCTACTCGATAAAACAGATGAATCTGAATCCCCGTAATCCGTATTATCCCGAACTACGTAAGCTCTGATCTCTCATACCTGTTGAGAGTACGTAGGCACAATACTGACGTATTGGCGAGCCACCTTCCCCGTAACCCGTAGTTAGGCGAACTACGTTGACTCTGATTTCTCATTCTCTGATGAGAATACGTAGGCATAAAGCGCGACGCTTTGCCGAGTCATTTTCTTTTCTTTTAAGCCAGCCTTGATAGGTAGATAGATAAAACCAACCCGTCAGATAAGCACAACAAGCGTGGATCCCATCGAGTACGATGGACGTGAGGGGTGCTAATACCTTCCCCTTGCGTAACCGACTCCCGAACCCAGACAATGGTTGCGATGACCTTGTCTTATACCTTTTCGTCAGGTTTTTCCGATCGTTCCCTTTCCCGTTCTGAGGGATAAATAACGAAAGGTGGCGACTCTTCTGTTTTGCCGGCACCTTATTTTCGCGGTAGCGACAGCTGGCGACTCTGTTGGGGACTTCATAGTTTCCTGGGATCCAACGTCCCTTATGCGAGTCAGTTTGGGGATCCAACGTCCCCTGTGAGAGTCAATCCTAACGCTTGTATGATTACTTGTTGGTTGGTGTTTATTTATCGCATTTATTTCCCGCACTTTATTTTCAGTATGATATGATTATCTGTGCTGTTGTGGGAGGGGCATTCTGATGAGTGAGAAGCCAGACCCAGGCTTGAGTGTACCTAGCATTAGTTGTGGAAATTAGTGGGCACGTGCTTGCTTTGCAGGCACTAGTGTCTCATGAAATCCACGCTCAGACGAGGTTCTCCCGGTTGACTTCTTTTCCGGCCCTTTGGGCCTGAGGGGTTGTTGGTTTGGAGGATTGTCGACTCTCGGGACCGATCATTTGGAATTCAGCTGAGTGAGGCCGCTTCAGGAGATGGTGATGCCACACCTTCTGGGTATCGTATCACCCCTCTTGAATGTCTGTGACGCTGATGACCGCATAGGATGCCGAACTTATGTCAGTATAGGTCCATACCTGTGAGCAGGGTTGGGTTTGTTGCAGGACACCTTAACCTTCAGACTACCTGGTTTTCTTGATAGTGGATAAGTTTTGTTGGTATCAGAGGTCCTCATCATCAGACATGTATTTGTTCTTGACAGAGCAGAGTTTTGGTCCTGTATCAGAGGTCCTCATCATCAGACATGTATTTGTTCTTGACAGAGCAGAGTTTTGGTCCTGTATCAGAGGTCCTTATTATCAGATGTGTGGTTGTTCTTGACAAAGCAGAATTTATGGTCTGATACCAGGGTCTTCTTCTTATCAGAGATAGTGGTTGTTCTTGATAGAGCAGTATTGTGGTTTTATTGACACAGAATCTTCACCTTCATCTCTTCAACAGCACAGTCATCCTGATCTCCTGCTGCATGATTGCATTTTACATTGCTTTGCATACTCATTTGCATTTCATTAACGTGTGTCTGTGTTGCAGGTACCGTTTCCCCCGATTCAGGTTTTCTTGCCTTCTATTGTGCTGTCATGGGTTCTCTGAGGAAGGCTGTGGCTTACAAGCTCCCCACTCCTGATGTTGTTTAGCTGACTGGTTTGATTGCTTTGGCAGATGATTCTGTGAGAGATGAATTCAGAAAGTCTTACGGTAAACTGCTCAGTTTGGTTCGTAAGCCCTCTGTGTTTGAGTTGAATGGGTTGCACGCCCTGCTGCAGTTCTACGATCCTCCTTTGAGATGCTTTACTTTCCGGGACTTCATTCTCGCACCCACACTAGAGGAGTATGTTGATTTGTTAGGTGTGCCTATCAAGAGTCAGATGCCCTTTGTTCATATGGATGCTGAGCCTAATCTGGCTAGTCTAGCTCCTTCACTTCATCTGGATGCCTCCGAGTTGGTCTTGTCTAGTTGGAACAAGATTCCCGGTTTCTCCCTGCAGTTCTTAGTGGGAAAGGCCCAACAGTGTGCCAAAGACGGTTGTTGGATCGTGTTCAGCGCCATCCTTGCTCTGTGCATATATGGCATCATTCTGTTCCCCAATATGCCCGACTTTGTAGACTTCGACGCCTTCCACATCTTTGCATCAGGGAATCCAGTCCCTACCTTGATAGGAGATGTCTATCATTCTGTCCACTACAAAAACGAGAACAAAAGGGGTAAGAATGTCTCATGCTGTGTGCCCCTACTCTATAGATGGCTTGATAGCCACCTACCCAAGAAGGGTCCCTTTGCTTCGTCTGCAGCCATAGCTGAGTGGCCTGAGCGTTTGATGAGTCTGTCAGCGGAGGATATTGCCTGGTTTGATAGAGATAGGTTGGGTACCGAGATTATTTTCAGCTGCAGCGGGTTTCCGAATGTGCCTTTGATAGGTAGGAAGGGTTGTATCAACTATAATCCATCTCTGCTGGTCCGACAGTTTGCTTATGCTTTGAGAGCTCCGCCGAAGGATGAAGAGGTACAGGAATCTCTATACCTCACTGGTCTTCTAGAGGGGAATACGTTATCTAAGCTTCAGCGCGCTTGGAATGGTATCTGTAAGCGGGGAAAACCATTGCTGGGGAAAAGTAACAGCCAAACCTATGCTCCATATGTGACTTGGATCAGAGCCAGAGCAGATGCTATAGGGATGCCGTTTCCTCCTGCCAAGCCAGAAAGCCCTCCAGTGATTGAAGAGCCTACCACCGTGCCCATTCAGCAGCATAATCAGGTGTTAGCTGAGAGAGATGAGCTGAAGAAGGCCAATGAAGAACTGGAGAAAGAATTGGCTCAACTCAGAAGCGAGAGAAGCGAAACCGTCCATTCCTTCAAGAGGCAGACGGAGCTGGTGAACCAGTTAGGGACAGATTTGACTAAGCAGATAGCTGAGCGTGAGCACTTGGGTCGAGACTTCAAAGCTGTCAATGATGTACTGGCCACTAAGAAGCAGCACTTGAATGAAGCGTACCGGAGAATATCCAAGTTTAATCAACATTGGAAGGCCACCCTAGCCAACGGCAAAGAACGGGAGGATAAGCTGAAGCAACAGATCTCCAAGCTGAAAGCCCAGGTGAAGGCTAGTGAGAAGAGGTTTGATGAAGAAACTGCTCGCAGATATGTCGCTGAAGGCCAGCTCAACAAGGCTCTTGCTAACCTGAAGGAGCGCAAGCTGATGTTTGAATCCATGAAGCGAAAGTTGGAAGATTGTTTCGGCGAAGGAGCATGGGAAGATTCGGTTGAAGGTCTTCAATACACCATTATGCAGAGAGAGTTACTCGTCGAAAGGTTGCTCACTCGGCCTGATCATCCAGAAACGAAGGGGTTGTTAGAAAAGTTTCGCGCCCGTGGCCGTGCTTGACTATTTGTAATCCTTTTGTGTTGATCATTGTTGTATGCTGACCATCAGCAGGCTTGTTGGTTGAGGTCATGCTATTGATTTAGCTTGTACTCAGTGATGTTGTGTACCGCCTTGATGGGCTTTCTTTATATATATGAGATATTATTTCCATGACTGGACTCGGACTTCTTATTATCAGCACTGGCACTCAGGCACTAGGATCGGGGGATATCTCCCTAACGCACAGACACACGTTTGCATTCACATGAAGCATTTGCATAACGAGCAAATTGTCGTTTTTCTAACCCTTTGTGTATGCAGGTTGTTCCAAGATTGATCAGAGACCAATCCACCGCTATCCGACCAAAGCAAATCGAGCTAGAGCTATGGAGCAAGTGCAGACTGACGTTCAGGAACTCCGAGAGAGGATGGACCGC
This sequence comes from Lathyrus sativus, assembly GCA_963859935.3. Lineage (NCBI taxonomy): Eukaryota > Viridiplantae > Streptophyta > Magnoliopsida > Fabales > Fabaceae > Lathyrus > Lathyrus sativus. The sequence continues at coordinate 215,208,295 of OZ012737.1, read as the reverse complement.
TTCATGGAGCTCATGCAAGTGGTTGCCAACGGCCAGGACCAGCTCAGAACATTGGTCCAGCCTCTGATTTCAAGGATTGACAGCAATTGTGTACTCCATGGTGGGACTGTTCCAACCCCTCCACCTGTTGAAACTCCTCAGAACGGCATCCCCGTGACTGGGGGGAATGGCAGCGCCAACGGCAATGAGATCGCTAACATGGGGCTCAACGATAATACGAATGGCGTCGGTAATGGGAATTTCGAAGCTAATGTCAATGTTGGGCTGGGCAACGGCAACACAGGTGTTGGAAATCTGTATGGTCCTCAGCCATGGTTAGAAGACCGTCAAGACGATGTGTTCTCACAGAAAGGTACTGAAGGAGAGCTGACTGCTGAAGCACGTCTGAGGTTTAAAGCACTCGAGGACAAGATGAGGAATTTCGAGAACTTGAACACCATGGGTGTTGACATGTCCAAGCTAGGACTGATTGCTGATTTCAAGGTGCCTCCCAAGTTCAAGGTACCCGACTTTGAGAAGTACAAGGGTACCACTTGCCCTCGCGTCCATCTGAGATCATACTATTGGAAAATGTCCGCTCACTCTGAAGACGAGAAGTTGCTGATGCACTTCTTTTAGGATAGCTTGTCCGGGCCCTCCCTGGAATGGTACATGAGTCTGGAGCCTACCAGTGTGCGCACGTGGAAGGAACTTGCTGAAGCATTCGTGCACCATTACCAATATAACAGTGACTTGGCTCCGAAACGGGTCCAACTGCAGAATTTGTCTCAGAGGAACAACGAAGGGTTCAAGGAATACGCCCAGCGGTGGCGTGAATTGGCAGCTAGAGTTCAGCCGCCGATGGTTGAACAAGAGCTTGTGGAAATGTTCGTAGCCACCCTTCCATGGGTTTATTACGAGAAATTGGTCAGCAGTATGTCTGGAAGCTTCTCAGATCTCATTATCACGGGTGAGCACGTTGAAAATGGGATCAAACTGGGGAAAATTCAAGGGGATGTGTCCTCAGCTGGAGGAGGAAAGAAACCCTATGGTGGCAAAATGAGGGAAGCAGAGACGAGCGATGTGTCCAACGCTCGAAGGAAAGGCAAGGGCCAGCACCAGCAGGTGGCCAGTATAACCATCCCCGCGGTCCAACAGCCACAGCAGCAGCAGCCGAATCAGCAGGGGTACAGAAAGTATCAGAACAGGGCACCTCTATCAAGTCGTCACCTCGAGACGCCGCCCATGTCTTATGCTCAACTGTTACAGACTCTGCTCCAGTTATAGCTGATCCAGAAGAGAACCATGGCTCCCTTGACAGGGGCACCTCCGCCAGGTTATGATGCGAATGCAACTTGTGAGTTTCACTCAGGAGCACCAGGCCACACGATAGAAAATTGCAAAGCCTTCAAGCACAAGGTGCAGGATATGGTGGACGCTAAGATCATCAATTTCTCAGATAATGTGCCAAACGTCACAAAGAACCCTATGCCGAATCATAGGGGAGGTGGGGTAAATGCCATTATTGAAGACGAGAACTTGGATTTGTTGACTGATGTCAAGGATCTGAAGACACCGCTTAGCTTCGTTAAAGCCAAGCTGATGAAAAGGGGTTTCTTCCCGGGATGTGGAGAACTGTGTATGGGCTGTGCGACTAGTCCTGACGGATGTGAACAGTTGATAGAGGGGATTTAGAGTCTGATGACCGAAGGAATCTTACAGTTTAGCCGAAGGGCCGAATGTGGATCTGGAGAGGTAATGCTGAAGCAAGATGATGAGGTTGCCACCATCACCATCCCTCGCCGGACGATCACTATTTCTGCACCCAGGCCGCCCACGATTACCATCACTAAGGCTGGGCCGATACCTTTTGAAAGCACCAATGTTGTCCCATGGCATTATGGGGCAGACGTCTACTGTAACGGACAGAAGTTGGAATTGGAACCATCTGGGGCGTCTGTGGATAACCTAGCGGGAATTGGCGGAATCACTCGTAGCGGGAGAGTATTTGCTCCACCTGAGATCGTGGCAGACAAAGCGGACAAAGTTGATGTAACTGATAAAGGTAAGAGTAAAGTCGTTGAAGAAACCTCTCGCGGGGTAGAGAAGGACTTACTTGTTAAAGACACTGAAGAGTTTATGAGAGTGACTACAAGATCGTGGATCATCTCCATCAAACACCCTCGAAAATTTCCATCCTGAATTTGTTGTTGTGTTCTGAGGCACACCGCAACGCGCTACTGAAGGTGTTGAATGCCACGTATGTACCGCAGGAAATATCGATCAACCAGTTGGAAGGGGTCGTAGCCCACGTGAATGCTGGAAACGGTTTAGGGTTCACTGACCTGGAGCTGACGCCGAAGGGAAGGAACCACAATAGTGCTCTGCACATCTCGATAGAGTGTAGGGGAACAATCATGTCTCATGTGTTGGTGGACACGGGGTCGTCACTCAATGTTCTTTCGAAGAAAGCACTGATGAAGTTAGATACTCGAGGATTGATCTGCACACCCAGTGATCTGGTGGTGAAAGCGTTCGATGGAACCAGACGTCATGTTTTCGGGGAGGTGACGCTACCAATCCAAGTTGGGTCGGAAACATTTGACGCAGTCTTCTACATTATGGACATCATGCCCGCCTACAGCTGTCTACTAGGCCTGGCATGGATCCATTCGGCTGGCGCCGTGACCTCCACGTTGCACCAGAAGCTCAAGTATGCTGTTGGAGGTAGCATCGTGACTGTTTGTGGCGAGGAAGATATAATGGTAAGCCATTTGTCGTCCTTCAAATATGTTGAGATGGATGGGGAAATCCACGAAACCCCATGTCAGGCATTCGAAGCTGTTAAAGTCAAGAACGTAGCTCCTGTAATCACCGAGAAGCCAGAGATGACTCTCTCTTCCTTCAAGGAAGCCCGGGCCGTTGTTCAAGTCGGATCTACCTCAGGCTAGGGGCAGATTCTGGAGATACCTAACAAGCAAGACAAATTTGGGTTAGGGTACTCTCCTGCGGCTGAAGCCTCCTCTTCTAGCAGTGCGTCGCGAGGTAAAGGGCCGATCCAGTTTACCAGTGGCGAGGTGATATTTGAAAGTGTCAACGCAGTGTCTGAAGACGGCGAAGACAGTGACTGCGACCTGGACTCTTGGATCCAGCCAAGCAAGCCAGGCGAGAGCCTCAACAACTGGTCCATCAGGGATATTATCCAAATGACAGACAAAGAGTAATGATTTACTTTTTTCAATCATTGTACAACCCTACGTCCTACCCGGGGCATAGTGGTTTTATTGTCAGGGCCTTGTTTGATTATGTACATGCATTTTATCAATAAATCAAAAGGCGTTTTTGTAATACCCCAAATTTTGCCCTAAGATTTGTCGTCGCATTTCATTGCATTTAATCAATTACTAACAAATTTGTGTAGTCGTTTGACTTTTTGCAGGTAAATATCATATGGCATGTATTTTTTTTCTAAAAAGTAAAAATGGCACAATTGGCAAGAGGACATGTGTAAGGAGTTGTGAGTGTGAGAGGTTGAGAGTTCGAATCTCACCTTAGTCACTTTTTGTTTTTTATTTTTTTTACTCTAAATGTTTCTATCTCTCATTAAAAAATAACAAAAATAGTTTTTTTATTATTATTTAATTATTATTTTCGTATTTTAATTAAATCATTTTTTAAAATATTATTTTTTTCCCTTTTTTCTAAATTATTCATAAAAATATCCAAAAAATCATAAAATAAAAAATATTAGAAAAAATTTTGTTCTTTTTATAATATTTTTGATTTTAGGAATCAATAGGATTATTAGTTTTTATTTTAAGTTTATTTTAATTATTTTAAATTATTTAAATTTTATTTTTTCTTAACTAATTATTTAGTTTGGGCTTTAAAATGGGCTTTAGGGACATTATTGACAATTTGGTGTTAACCCTAATTTGTTCCCTATATATACATGTGTTGCTTTGTTGAAAAGGGGGTCAGAAGGTTTTTCTTCAGAAAAGAGGAGAGAGAAAGGGAGAAACAAAGGAGATCCCCAGAGAAGAAAGGCGGTCGTTCCCACAACTCGTCAGAAGGATTGGAGCTCTCCAGTGTTCCCTTATTCAAACCTTTTTCACATTTACCGAAGCAAACCTCCGCTTCGTAGGTTAAATTACTAAACCTTTTGCCCTTTCATGTTTATGTGCATATTTTGCCATGTTAATGTGTTTAGGTCCGTTAAATTACTAAACCTTTTGCTTTTTCATATTTATGTGCATATTTTGCCATGTTAATCTCCATGTGTGTTTAGGTCCCTAGATTTTAATATCAAAACCCTTTTTTAACAAAACATTTTTTTAAAATCAAAACCCTTTTTTTTTATTTATTATTAAAACCTTTTTTTTAGTAAGACCTTTTTTAAAAACTGAAAAGCCTTTTCCCAAAAAACTGAAAAGCCTTTTCCCAAAAAACTGAAAAGCTTTTTCCCAAAAAAAACTGAAAAGCCTTTTCCCAAAAAAAAACTGAAAAGACTTTTCCCCCAAAAACTTTTTTTTATAATTTAAACTAAATTTTTTTTATAATTTTAACTTAAATATTTTTTATTAAAAAATTAAAACTTTTTTTTTATAATTAAAATATTAAAAAATTAAAACTTTTTTTTTATAATTAAAATATTAAAAAATTAAAACCTTTTCGTAAGGAACTCCTCATGTTTGATGTTTGTCGTGCCATTTTATGTACATTTAATTACTTTTCTTTCTTTGGGCATTTCAGGTGCATGCTCGAGGTTGAGATGTGCTTGTGGTGGCCACAGCCCCACACTATTTTCCTCCCTCACTTCATTCTAAGTGTCATTACATATTTTCATATTCTTCATGTTTTCAGAAATGTTTATTTGTTTCTTTATACCCTCTGCCTTTATTACTTTTCTTATTTCTGTACCTTAATTATTCCTCCATATAATGATTTGTCATATTTTCACATTTTTTACAGTTTTATCCTTCCGAAGGATTAGGTCCAGCCTTTTGGCCGCCGAGTCAATAGCCTTACCCCTTTAATGGATCAAACCCTGTTTAGCCTAGGTGTCCCGCCGTGGGCAAATTTGCTTTTATCCTAGTGTTAGGCCAAAAGAGTCGTCGTACTCTGTTTTAAGGTTTTCCGCCGCGGAATCCCTAATTTAACCCTATTTTAATTTTAATTAACATTTTTTAACATAGAGATTGGAGTCTCTGAACAAACCTTGACCACAGTCAAGACGTTTCTAACCTCCCTTTTGAGGGGAACTACAATTACTCTGATTCCATTCCCGTAAGGATATGTAGGCACAAGATGCGATGTCTTGCCGAGTAAACTTAGAATTGACCCCTAGGTCTTTTTTTCATTTTCAATCCTTTGTATATACCCTAAAGCAAAATAATTAATGAAATAAATAAAATAAAAAATAAACAAAAGGTTCCCGTAGAGTACTACAGAAGTTTAGGATGCTAATACCTTCCCTAAATTTAACCAACCCCCGAACCTTAGATCTCTCCCTTTTAGGTTTTTCCTTTCTTTAACCTTTCCTTCGGATAAATCAAAGACCGGTTGTAAATGAATTAAGATTCAAGTTAATCAATAGCTTGACATCCAAATTTCACCGCAACAGAAAATGGCGACTTCACTGGGGAGTCCTAATTTTTGAGGGTTATCCCTATCTTGTTTATTTTTCTTTATATATTTGTTTCATTAATATTTTGCTCATTTGTATATGTTGTTCAGGGTACCTTCTTGGGATTTACTTTATGGTGAGATAAGTCCTACACCCGGACTTGAGTGACATTATTATAGGATGGCGATATATTCGACGAGGCTTATAGGGAGTGAGTCCCGACTAAGCTAAATCGAGAATCACCGCTCAGTTGAGACCCTTTCAAAAATGGTTCGGTTGATCGAGTGTAGTCGTGAAAACTTTTACCGTTATCGATTGGAGTCTGTGATACTGGGAACCGTAGTACCTTTACACCATCTTGGCCTTATATAGGACGTAGTGCGGGAACTATGTGGGAGTAGTCCTACAATGGTTGCTACGCGATGTTACACTCAAAAGAGGTTCTCTTGAGAATATTATCGGCCCCGAGTCAGTCGAGAAGTTGATAATATCCGAAAGATGGGCTGATGACTTTGGGCACTGATTTAGAACCCTTGTTCTGCAGGTACAATTAACCTATAGTACTTACCTTTTGGGAAGGGTAGACCTTAACTCCATACACTGTCCTCTAACCTAGGACCTTTGTGTGTGTATTTGTGCTTTGCATCCATAAAGCATCATATCATTTCTAGTTTCAAGGAATTCAACGGTCCTTTGCAAATTCAAAAAGGTCCTACATTTTAGAGTAAAAAAAAATTCTTTCCAACTTTCCTAAAAGGGAATATTTGCAATCGACCGTTGAGATTCTTGGAACCATTACATGGCATTAGCATCACATTTTTGCATTGCATTTTTCCCCCGGTTTCTCATTCTCGGTTCTCTCGTCTTCCAGTGTACCTTTGAGTCGTCAAGCTGATTCCTCGACACAGACAAGACCAGAATCGGAACAAGGATCACTTTGATCCTATTCTCATGACTTACACAGAGCTGTATCCTGACTTAGTTCGACAAGGGCTGATCTCTACAAAGGCTTTACCACCTCCTCTTAATCCTCCAGTTGGATTTAGGGCTGATCTAAAGTGTGCTTTTCATGAGGGTGCCTTAGGCCACGACTTGGAGCATTGTTTTGCATTGAAAGCTAGGGTGCGTGAACTGATTAGAGCCAGAATACTTGATTTTACGGATAGTCGTCCGAGCGTCCAGACAGATCCCTTGCCAACACATCAGAATTGAAGCTTTGTCATTGGGCCTTTTTTTTCTCGTTGTTTACATTTTCCTTATTTTGTTTAAGTTGTTTGCTTTTAATTATGTTTGTACTTTCATTAATGAAATAAGCATTGCGACTTTTGATTCAATTCATTTCCGTCCATTTATTTGCATCTTTATGCTTTATTTTTCAAATGTTTACTTCTTGTCCAAAATTTTGATATGCTAAGATCGGAGGGAGGATGACGAAAATGTTATACCCATAACTGCTGTCAGTATGCTTTCAATTAAACCTTGTTGACGATGTAAGGCATTGTTTCAATTCCCAAACACTGGAGAAATAAGGAAGTTAATCCCTCGTCACCCCCTTCGGGCCTAGAAGTTGGAGTTTCTTTCGTTACAAAAAACCCACAATTTTAACCTTGGGATGGGTAGTTCTCAGTTAACTTGGTTGTGTGTTCATAAGATACACCTTTCATTAACAAATTTTCCTTCGCACACGTCAAACAAGTGTCGAAGATGTTTTCTAATCAAAAGGTCGATGACGGTTCACCGTAATCATTAAAATCAAACAGTCACTTTCCTTCACACAAAAAAATAATCAAAAGAAGCCCGCTAAGTCAAAACCTATGAAGGAGACTTAGGCAAAACTGGGGCATCCCGCTGACTGTAAACTCTAAAATAAACAGTTCAGGCAAAATTTAGGGATAATACAAAGAGATTTTTAAATCCTTATCTTGAAAATCCTCAATGTCAAAACAATCAAATGTTATAGGGGAGTAGTGGCTGCCTTTTCATAGGTCCCTTTGACTTCTGAGTCATCATTGCTACGATCAATGAAATCCCTAACTTATGGGAACCTGAATGCATAGTATGAGTTAACTTAGCATAGGACTGAGGATCATCACGTAGATTGGGTGGGTACAAATAAATTTTGAGCCTTTATCTTTTGTTTCATAAACCGTGAACCAGGCCACATTACAACCCTCAAAAGACCTAATTGAAGCAAGGTTATTTTGAAAGTATACTACAGCAAGGTTGCGTAACCTGACTCCTAAAGATCTTTGTGAATCATTTATTTTGGCAGTACACCTTTGTTTTAAACTTTGAGCGTCTTGAACCGTTGTGTTCTGATTAACGACTCATGTATTTTCCATCTTTCAAAAATAATTTTGATTTCAAAAGTCGCATGAACTTTGCATTACCATGTTTGTATGAATATTTTTGTTTGCAAACTGGTTTTCCTCTAAGGAATTTTCAAACAATGAGAAACTTGGTCAAGTGATCTTATCAGGGGCAAGTTCCTTTTACATCCTGTCAAAGAATTAGTTCAAGATTTGTTCAAGGCAATATCTTCTCAGATTTGGTTTATCCAGAGAATTGTTCAAGACTCAGACTGGGGCAAGCCCTCCGAGGATACAGCAAAACAGTCGATTCCACGAATCAGACAGCTGAAGCAACTATCAGTTCATTTGACCTGGGGCAGTTTACTCGCATAATCCCTAAGCAGTTATTCATCATTCCTACAGTGACTATCAACTTGATACAGTTTAACAGAATGACAGTGATCTCCGTGTTGAGGAATCAGTCCTCCAGTTTTGTCATCTCACAGAAAGAGTCGAGTCTTGTCGTCGACGTCTGCATTTGCATTTGATCATATGTCATAGCATAATTCCTATACATGTGCACATCTTGGGTGCTTTCCTCCCCATTTACATTTCTATCTTGGGTGCTTTACTCCCCATTTACCTTTTTATCTTGGGTGCTTTACTCCCCATTTACATTTTTATCTTGGGTGCTTTACTCCCCATTTACATTTTTATCTTGGGTGCTTTACTCCCCATTTACATTTCTATCCTGGGTGCTTTACTCCCCATTTACATGTCTATCTTGGGTGCTTTACTCCCCACTTACCTTCTATCCTTGGGTGTTTTATCCCCCATGTACCTTTATCTCGGGTGTTTTATTCCCCGTTTACCAGATATTCCTGGGTTTACCTAACATCATGGGTGTTTTATCCCCATTTGCGTTTTTCTCCTGAGCTCGTGTTTTACCCGCGTCTTACCTTGCGGACAATTTCTAATTTACTTGGCACCTATCAACAATTCTGTGTCATGTCTACCCGACGTTCTTCCAGATATGGCATGTCTTCTTCCCTAGTGCAATTCCTCGGTGGGTCGTCCCCTGTGACGTTGTTTCGTCTGTATCCGTGCATTTGTCATTTTCATCATACGCATCATATCAGATTCATATTATATTTAGCATTATAGTTCGTTTTGTTTTGTCCATATCATTGCATAGCACTGCGTCTAAAGGCAAAATTTTCGGTTATCTATATTTAAATCCCTCCACCATGATTTCTCGAGTCTCCGTTGCTCAAATCACCCGGTGAAGTTATTTAAATAGGGGCAACTGTAATACCCCAAATTTTGCCCTAAGATTTGTCGTCGCATTTCATTGCATTTAATCAATTACTAACAAATTTGTGTAGTCGTTTGACTTTTTGCAGGTAAATATCATATGACATGTATTTTTTTTCTAAAAAGTAAAAATGGCACAATTGGCAAGAGGACATGTGTAAGGAGTTGTGAGTGTGAGAGGTTGAGAGTTCAAATCTCAACTTAGTCACTTTTTGTTTTTTATTATTTTTACTCTAAATGTTTCTATCTCTCATTAAAAAATAACAAAAATAGTTTTTTATTATTATTTAATTATTATTTTCGTATTTTAATTAAATCATTTTTTAAAATATTATTTTTTTTTCACTTTTTTCTAAATTATTCATAAAAATATCCAAAAAATCATAAAATAAAAAATATTAGAAAAAATTTTGTTCTTTTTATAATATTTTTGATTTTAGGAATCAATAGGATTATTAGTTTTTATTTTAAGTTTATTTTAATTATTTTAAATTATTTAAATTTTATTTTTTCTTAACTAATTATTTAGTTTGGGCTTTAAAATGGGCTTTAGGGACATTATTGACAATTTGGTGTTAACCCTAATTTGTTCCCTATATATACATGTGTTGCTTTGTTGAAAAGGGGGTCAGAAGGTTTTTCTTCAGAAAAGAGGAGAGAGAAAGGGAGAAACAAAGGAGATCCCGAGAAAAGAAAGGCGGTCGTTCCCACAACTCGTCAGAAGGATTGGAGCTCTCCAGTGTTCCCTTATTCAAACCTTTTTCACATTTACCGAAGCAAACCTCCGCTTCGTAGGTTAAATTACTAAACCTTTTGCCCTTTCATGTTTATGTGCATATTTTGCCATGTTAATGTGTTTAGGTCCGTTAAATTACTAAACCTTTTGCTTTTTCATGTTTATGTGCATATTTTGCCATGTTAATCTCCATGTGTGTTTAGGTCCCTAGATTTTAATATCAAAACCCTTTTTTAACAAAACCTTTTTTTAAAATCAAAACCCTTTTTTTTATTTATTATTAAAACCTTTTTTTTATTAAGACCTTTTTTAAAAACTGAAAAGCCTTTTCCCAAAAAACTGAAAAGTCTTTTCCCAAAAAACTGAAAAGCCTTTTCCCAAAAAAAACTGAAAAGTCTTTTCCCAAAAAAAAAACTGAAAAGACTTTTCCCCCAAAAACTTTTTTTTTATAATTTAAACTTAATTTTTTTTATAATTTTAACTTAAATATTTTTTATTAAAAAATTAAAACTTTTTTTTTATAATTAAAATATTAAAAAATTAAAACTTTTTTTTTATAATTAAAATATTAAAAAATTAAAACCTTTTCGTAAGGAACTCCTGATGTTTGATGTTTGTCGTGCCATTTTATGTACCTTTTATTACTTTTCTTTCTTTGGGCATTTCAGGTGCATGCTCGAGGTTGAGATGTGCTTGTGGTGGCCACAACCCCACACTATTTTCCTCCCTCACTTCATTCTAAGTGTCATTACATATTTTCATATTCTTCATGTTTTCAGAAATGTTTCTTTGTTTCTTTATACCCTCTGCCTTTATTACTTTTCTTATTTCTGTACCTTAATTATTCCTCCATATAATGATTTGTCATATTTTCACATTTTTTACAGTTTTATCCTTCCGAAGGATTAGGTCCAGCCTTTTGGCCGCCGAGTCAATAGCCTTACCCCTTTAATGGATCAAACCCTGTTTAGCCTAGGTGTCCCGCCGTGGGCAAAATTGCTTTTATCCTAGTGTTAGGCCAAAAGAGTCGTCGTACTCTGTTTTAAGGTTTTCCGCCGTGGAATCCCTAATTTAACCCTATTTTAATTTTAATTAACATTTTTTAACATAGAGATTGGAGTCTCTGAACAAACCTTGACCACAGTCAAGACGTTTCTAACCTCCCTTTTAAGGGGAACTACAGTTACTCTGATTCCATTCCCGTAAGGATATGTAGGCACAAGATGCGATGTCTTGCCGAGTAAACTTAGAATTGACCCCTAGGTCTTTTTTTCATTTTCAATCCTTTGTATATACCCTAAAGCAAAATAATTAATGAAATAAATAAAATAAAAAATAAACAAAAGGTTCCCGTAGAGTACTACGGAAGTTTAGGGTGCTAATACCTTCCCTAAATTTAACCAACCCCCGAACCTTAGATCTCTCCCTTTTAGGTTTTTCCTTTCTTTAACCTTTCCTTCGGATAAATCAAAGACCGATTGTAAATGAATTAAGATTCAAGTTAATCAATAGCTTGACATCCAAATTTCACCGCAACAGTTTTCCTTCGTATTCAAATATTGTGATCTCTGTTATTCCTGTTTTATATTTGTTTTGAAAAACAATAAAATGGCAATGGGGTTTGTGCTAACCTGCATATCCTTGTTTTAAGCTTAACCCTTGTTATTGCAGGATCCACATAGCAGATGACATCGACTCTGGACCTTCTACGACTCACTCCGACTTCGATTGCCCGACCTATCAAGCCGAAGAAGAGATTGATGAAGACGAAGACCTTCCCGAAGAGTTGGCCCGCTTGTTGAAACAAGAAGAGATAGTTACTCTGCCTCACGAAGAAGAGATCGAGATTGTGAATCTGGGTTCTGAAGAACTTGTCAGGAATGTCAGGATAGGGGCTGCGTTGCAGAGTGATGTCAAGCAGAGATTGGTCGAGATGCTGAGAGAGTATAGTGACATCTTTGCTTGGTCGTACGAGGATATGCCCGGGATTGATACCGACATCGTGGTCCACCACTTGCCGCTGCGAGAAGAATGTCCTCCCGTTAAGCAGAAGCTTAGAAGGACACGACCAGATATGGCCGTTAAGATCAAAGAAGAAGTGCAGAAGCAGCTTGATGCTGGCTTTTTAGCGGTCACTACTTACCCTCCGTGGGTCGCCAACATAGTGCCTGTACAGAAAAAAGACGGTAAGGTGCGAATGTGCGTCGATTATCGGGATTTGAATAGGGCGAGCCCTAAAGATGATTTCCCGCTCCCCCATATTGATGTGTTGGTCGACAATACAGCTCAGTTCTCCGTGTTTTCGTTCATGGATGGCTTCTCCGGCTACAATCAGATCAAGATGGCGCCAGAGGACATGGAGAAGACTACGTTTATTACGCCTTGGGGAACATTTTGCTACAAGGTAATTCCTTTCGGTCTGAAGAACGCATGAGCCACTTACCAACGAGCAATGGTTACTTTGTTTCATGATATGATTCATCATGAGATTGAAGTCTATGTTGATGGCATGATTGCAAAGTCCCAAACGGAGGAAGGACATCTGATCAATTTGTTGAAGCTTTTTGAGAGGCTTAGGAAGTTCAGATTGAGGCTGAATCCTAACAACTGTACTTTTGGAGTACGGTTCGGAAAACTACTGGGGTTTATTGTGAGTGAAAAAGGCATTGAGGTTGATCCTGCTAAAATAAAAGCAATACAAGATATGCCAGCGCCAAAGACTAAAAAAGAAGTTTGTGGTTTCCTGGGCAGAATAAACTACATTGCAAGGTTTATATCTCAGCTCATGGCCACGTGTGAACCGATGTTCAAACTACTGCAAAAAGATTAGACGATTGTCTGGAACGAGGATTGCCAGAAGGCATTTGACAAGATAAAACAGTATCTACAGGAACCTCCGATCTTGATACCCCGAGTGGTCGGACGACCCTTAATCATGTACTTGACAGTTCTTGAGAATAGTATGGGGTGTGTTCTCGGTCAGCACGACGAGACGGGCAGAAAGGAGCATGCCATCTATTACTTGAGTAAAAAATTCACAGATTGTGAATCTCGTTACTCGATGCTGGAGAAAACGTGTTGTGCACTAGCCTGGGCTGCCAAACGTTTACGACAGTACATGCTCAACCACACTACCATGCTAATTTCGAAGATGGATCCAATCAAGTACGTCTTCGAGAAGCAAGCGCTTTCGGGCAGGATTGCCAGATGGCAAATAGTGTTAACGGAATATGACATTCAGTACGTTTCCCAGAAGGCCATCAAGGGAAGCGTATTATCTGAATACCTGGCCGAACAGCCGATCGAAGATTATCAGCCGATGAAATTTGAGTTCCCTGATGAGGATATCATGTTTCTTAAAGCGAAAGATTGCGATGAACCGTTGCTCGACGAGGGGCCAGATAGGAAATCCCAATGGAAATTGATATTTGACGGGGCGGTTAATTCTTACGGAAGTGGCATAGGGGCGATCATCACGACTCCCCATGGATCCCACATCCCGTTCACTGCGAGACTGACGTTTCCGGTCACCAATAACGAAGCGGAGTACGAAGCATGCATCATGAGTCTAGAAGAAGCAATTGATTTGAGAATCAAGAACCTAGATGTATATGGTGACTCGGCGCTTGTGATTAACCAGATTAAAGGGGAGTGGGAGACTCGTCAATCAAATTTGGTGTCGTACATGAATTATGCCAGAAGGCTGCTTCCGTTCTTTGACCGAGTGGAACTCCATCATGTGCCCAGAGCAGAGAATCAAATGGCTGAGCCTTGGCCATGTTGGCTTCGATGTATAAAGTCAATTTTTGGAATGAAGCTCCAAGAATTGTCATTTCTCGTCTTGATAGACCTGCATTCGTCTTTGCGATCGAGGAAGCCTCCGACGGCAAGCCATGGTTCCATGACATCCAGACTTTCCTTATGACTAAGGAGTATCCTGCGGGAGCGTCAACCCAGGATAAGAAGACTCTGAGGAGGCTGTCTGCGAATTTTTATCTCAATCCTGATGGAGTGTTGTATAAAAGAAACCACGATCTCGTGCGACTCAGATGTGTAGATAAGAAAGAGGCGAGTACGCTCATGGAAGAGGTCCATGAAGGCACCTTTGGTACGCATGCCGGAGGACATGCTATGACAAGAAAGATCCTGAGAGCGGGATATTACTGGCTGACGATGGAATCGGATTGCTTCAGATTCGCGAAGAGATGTCATAAATGCCAGATTTATGCTGATAAGATTCACGTGCCGCCGTGCCCGTTGAATGTCATGTCCTCCCCGTGGCCATTCTCCATGTGGGTGTCGCTTGCGCGAAAATAAGGTGCCGGCATGACAGAAGAGTCGCCACCTTTCGTTATTTATCCCTCAGAGCGGGAAAGGAAACGATCGGAAAAACCTGACGAAAAAGGGTAAGACAAGGTCGTCGCAACCATTGTCTGGGTTCGGGAGTCGGTTACGCAAGGGGAAGGTATTAGCACCCCTCACGTCCGTCGTACTCGACGGGATCCTCGCTTGTTTGTTTACTTGGACGGGTTGGTTTTAATCTATCTACCTATCAAGGCTGGCTGAAAAAGAAAAGAAAAATGACTCGGCAAAGCATCGCGCTTTATGCCTACGTATTCTCATCAGAGAATGAGAAATCAGAGTCAACGTAGTTCGGCCTACGAAGGGTTATGGGGGAAGGTAGCTCGCCAAGACATCACCATCTTGTGCCTACGTACTCTCAACAGGCATGAGAGATCAGAGCTCACGTAGTTCGGGAAACTACGGGTTATCTCCTGAAAGAAGTGTTTTTTATTGTGTTTGCGATTTCAACCGCACTAGAGACTATGACCTGAGAGTGAATGCGTCGCATGTCACCCAAAGGGTACCATACTAAACATCCAGACTGTGGAAAAGAAACTCTCCCACAATCCTTTCTCAGATAGCTTAAGGCTCGTAACGTACGAAAGAAATCATTCATGATTACTGTATTTTAAACTGCTTTGAGATGAGAAGAGAACAGGCCCAACTAGGAGGGAGACTATCAAGTCCTACTGTTGTCATGCCATGGATTCATCCTATGGTTGAGGTTTGAACAGGGAACTCCTAGATGTTGTCATGCATAGGTTTCAACCTGAAAGTCTATCATCAAATCCTCATCAGAGGAAATGAGAGTCCTAAGGGATCATGTCAATGATACACCAAAACAGACAAAAGCATCAGCTTAACAATAAAATGCATGCAATGCAAGTGAGGGAGGAAATGTGTGTGGGGCTTCAGCCTCCACAAGCTCATCTCAACCTCAAGCCAGTCATGAAATAACAGTAATCATGCTGAAAGACAAACAACATGCTATCAAGCAATAGACAGTAAACTGCAATCATACAGATAAAAGAAATGACATGCCATCAGGCAAAATAAACACATGGGCAAGGGAGCTGGGCTCTACCGAATACCCGCAAGCAAAGCCACACAGTAACAATACAGGCAGATGCACTCATGCTCTTAGACTGAACTTATTCTAGATGGACTTATTCTAATGCAACAGACAAATCAGACAAAACAAACAATACAGAAAAGAAAAACAGAAGAAAGCCTCAACTCCTCCAGCAGCTACTCAGTCTTCAGACTTCAGAGATCACTTGCTTTCCAGGTATCAACCCTACAACATGAGTATCAACTCATCTTCTCCCTTAAGCTTCAGCTTCTTGATCAGCTCCACCTTCAGGCTTCACTATCTTCAGGGATCTTCAAGCATCAACTTGATCTTCACAAAGTCTTCAGAATTCAACAATCTTCAAGGAATCATCCTCTTCAAAGCTTCAGCTTCTATCTTCAATGGCTCAAATGCTCCAGCAAACAAGATTCAATCACCAAGATGAGGTGAGGATGTTACAGTGCTCACTGACTTCCAAAGGATGCCATTAAGGACTTAACATCAAAGGGAAAGGCTCTCTCAAAGTTCTACCTCAGAGGGCAAGGTCACTAATCCCTCCAAAGGAGAGAGGTGAATACCCTTAAGGGACTTTATGTCATAGAGAAGGAAGGAGGGGAACAAGACACTCCTTGTTTATTGAATGAAGGTATTCTATCTAAGGCTCTACCTATGCACCTAGGATCCTATAAACAAAACAACAAAAGCTAGCTAAACTCCTCTGCAAGGTCTTCAAAGCTTCAATGATGATCCACAAGGTCTTCAACTCAATCTTCAAAGCTCACACACTCAAAGGAGAAGAAAAACAAACACAACAATACAAATTATGCCTTTAAGCAACACACATACTATCCATACATTCAAAAATCAATGAAAAATACTGAAACACCATACAATGTTCTAGCAAAATTCTAGGGGATTCTATACATACTTACCCTTAACCCATATATTCCCCATACACTAATTTGACCTATAAACCCCAAAACAAAATGGTTCAAATCTACTTATACAACCTAAAACCCTAATTTGAACACCTAAATGTCAAACAATCAAATTATATCAAATTTTAATCTACAAATTGAGAATTAAATCCTACATGAACTAGGGTTCAATACCTAACTATGCCAAAAAGAATGGCCCAAAAATCCTAAGGGAAAGTCCTAAAACAAATTGTACAAAATCAAGTGTTAACCAAAATCAATTAAAAATACCATTTACAAGAAAATATGCTAAAAAATATTAAAAAAAATAAAATGGAATTTTATTTTTTATTAATTTTCTAGACAAAATTATGAATATGTGAAAAAAAAGAAGAAATGAAAAATGTTAATTTTTGGATTTTTCATGAATTTTATAAAATGCAAGAATATAAAAGAAATTAAAATAAAAGAGCTTAAGAAATAAAGGGGAGGGGGTGTCATGAGTAACGCGCCCCAGTTCATTTTGATTGGGCCAGGCATGTGGGAGGTGTGGATAGAAACGAGTTGCTGAAGCCCAGGTTTATTACTCAATCAAAACGGCGCGTTTGGATTAATGGAACGCAGCGTTTCATGCGCTTCAGTCTTCCCTCCGTTTTTGAAATTGAATTGGAGCCGTGCGATCATCGGAATTAATCAAGGATCTGAGACAATCCAACGGTGGCGCTTCATCGTCTCCAAACAAACCCTAGGGTTTTCAGAAAACCCTAATCCATGCAGGGATCCTCTTCAAGCTCGTTCTCACTGATGGCTGGATGAAATCAAGAAATTCCAAAAGCAAACTTGGTCTACCAATCACCCTGAACACCATGATACCAATAATTGTCCCTGAAACCTCTTGTATCGTCCTAACAGAGAGCTCTAACATTAGGGTTTCAATTCTTTCCTCTGCTATCAATCTTGATGTAACTCAAATCCATTGATATAATCTTGTTCTACACGCTACCCTAACCATTCTGAACTATACCATGCATGCTAACACTCACTGAACAGCTTGTTCTTGTTCTTCCAAGAATCAACACCCTGCCATGAAACTTCATAGATCTTCCTCTAATCCTCAGAATATAGTCTTCTACCTTAACCTAACCAGCCTAAACCTAGAACTATGGTGAAATGCATATAAATAAGGTGATACGATTAAAATCACCAACCTGTCAAACTTCAATGGTGGATATGGTTTCTCTCCAATTCAATGCCTGCAAGCTTCCCTGATTGATCCTCAATGGCAAATATGAATTATGTATGCAAAAAGATGGATGAACACTGCTTGAATCTTGTGTTTGATCTCAATATGCTCTTCTTGCAAATTCCTCAAAACAGCTTCAAACTTCCATGGATCTTCCTCTATCTCAGCATGCAAGTAATCACAAGGATCAGAAGAATATGTTTGTGGAGGAGAAAAGAATGGAAATGGCAGAGAATGAAGGTTTGATGTGAAATTGCAAATGGAAGAATCTCACTTTTTCACACTCTAATCTCACCACTCACCAACAATTATCACCAACCCTGGCCTCATTGTGATTCACCCTTCTTATAGCAATCAAAAGAAAGATCTAGATACATCTAGAAACTTGTGGAACCATTTGGAAAGTTTTAGAACTTCTCATGAAATGATACATTGGATATCCATTATCTCATGCCTTAGGCTTGCCAAATTGACTTTAAAATCTCCTTACAAGAGATATTGAGAAAGAATGAGTGAAAAACATGCACTTCCTTGCCTTTTGTGAAGTTTTATTTAGTTACCTTATGATGCAAGAATGAGAATTACAAAGTAACCCCCATTTCTAAGCTTCAAATCAAAATTCTACTTGAACCATTGTTTTTAAAATATTGTTTGGAGTCAAAATGACATATTGGATGACTCATTTTGGATTTGTACATCTCCTAAACCAAAATTAAATTTCAACTTTTTCAACTTATAAGCCATTTTTAGGTCATTTTTACCCAATCTTGCAAATCATTGCTAAAAGCTCTTTCAATAACTCATGACCAATTTTCTAGACTTAAAATCCCATTTTGAACAACTTTCATGTTTTGAGTTTTTCCATTTGAGGCTTGGAAATAGGAGATATGGCCTTTGCTTAAAATGACCCATAATCACCAAATGACCGAAATACCCCTGTCTTGTTCAAACCATAAGTTGAGTTATACAAATCCTATCAAGGACTTATAGTACTCTCTAGAAAGCTAAGAAGATTCCCTTCAACATTCATGTTGACCAAGAGATCATAGGAATCATCCTACTAGGGAAAAAGTTGTCTGCAAGTTGGGTGACTTTCAAGGACCCAGATTCACACACCTCGGCTGACCTGTAATTTGTCAAAACCATAACTTGAGCTCTGCAACTCCTATCAAGGACTTCCACCACTCAAATTAAAGCTAAGAACAAGCTATACAACATTCATGTTATGGGGAAGATGAGATATCAATCACATCTTGAGCTAAAACTGCCTGGAAGATAGGGATCAAATTAGGGTTTTTTCACTGACAATCCTCAGAAACCCTAACTCAAAACTTCTCAAACTCCTCAATCATGATGAGTTGGTCTAGGAATCATCTTTATAACATTTCTATACATCATTCCATGATCTCATGGCCCTTGGATTGGGTCTCAACCTTCTCCAAATTTCCAGTTGCCCTAGGGTTGACCCAGTCAAAACCCTAATTCTACCATTCATGGTTGAATCTTCTGAATTCTTACACAATGACCTCTCTGGGCTTCATGATGGCTATCAAGACATCTCATAGGCTTTCTCAAAACATAAAGTTCATTCTCACAGTCTCAGAATCATCTGAGGGGCACCGACAACTCTCAAGCTATGAAGCACACAACCCTGGTTTCAACCAATTCTTCTGAACTTTCTGATGAAGGTATCAACTTTCAAACACTTGATAGGTAAATAAATGTTGGTCAAATTTTGGGGTGCAACAGTGGGGCATCGACATGATAGGCAAGATCGAACCCACTGCATCTAACGGTCATCGCTTTATTCTAGTAGCCATTGACTACTTCACCAAGTGGGTGGAGGCAGCCTCCTATCCTAATGTGACCAAGCAGGTGGTGGCTAAATTCATAAAGAGGGACATCATCTGTCGTTACGGAATTCCCGAGCGAATCATTACTGATAATGGTTCGAATCTGAATAACAAGATGATGAAGGAGTTGTGCCAGAGTTTCAAGATTGAACACCATAACTCATCTCCTTACCGGCCGAAGATGAATGGCGCCGTTGAAGCGGCTAATAAGAACATTAAGAAGATTGTACAGAAGATGGTTGTGACCTATAAGGACTGGCACGAGATGTTGCCATTTGCACTGCACGGTTATCGTACAACGGCACGTACATCAATCGGGGCAACTCCTTTCTCACTGGTGTACGGTATGGAAGCTGTCCTACCGTTGGAAGTTGAGATTCCTTCTTTACGAGTTTTGGTTGATGTGAAACTCGATGAGGCAGAATGGATTAAGAACCGACTAAACCAACTCAGCCTGATGGGCGAGAAGAGGTTAGCATCGATTGCACATCGTTGTCTGTACCAGAGCCGAATGAAGAAAGCTTATGATAAGAAGGTGCGTCCTAGAAGCTTTCAGACGGGTGATCTCGTCTTGAAGAAGATTCTTCCGCCACACTCCGATCACAGGGGCAAGTGGGCTCCCAATTACGAAGGTCCATACATCGTCAGCAAGGTCTTCTCGGGAGGAGCCTTGTTGTTATCCACGATGGATGGCGAAGATTTTGCATCCCCTGTGAACGCGGACACAGTTAAAAAATACTTTGCTTAAAGAATGACTCGCTGGAAAGAAAAAGAATATCCAGGCAAAAATGGGGCATCCCGACGAACCGAAAAAAAAGGAAAAAGGTTCGAGCAAAAATTAGGGGTATAAAGAAAAGAATGTACACCCGCAAAGTCGAAAACCTGGAAGGGCGACTTTGGAAAAAAAGGGTATCCCGGTGAATCGAAAACCCAAAAGGGCGATTCAGGCAAAAGTTAGGGATTTTAAAAAGCAAATGACTGCGCTCCGCGTATGGACTCTCATCGTTTAGTGGTTTGGAAGACCTGAGGGCCGTTTATCTGAATCAATCTCTTCTGAAGCTGAAGCGCCGGAGAAGTGTCGAAGTCGAGTGGGTCAGAGGGATCAACTCATGGTGTTCGTCTACGCCTCATTGCCGACATTTGTATATATACTGATGTATATTTATGTTTTTATTTTTGCGCAGCTTCCTTATTCCAGGAGCTTGCATCTGTTGTAAAACATTTTTACCCATTCAAGGGTTCGTTATCAATAAAATGTATACTATTCAGCAATTTTGTTTGCCTGTTTAGCATATATCTGTTTTGTTTGCGAAAGAGAACACCGATGTTTTTGATAAAATGCGCATACATAAACTTACTGGCCTAGGCCACTGATTGTTGAAACAATGAATTACTTGAACATCGTCACGAGATGATAACCTTGATAGGTCCCTTTGAGAAGGGTATCTTGTCTGTTTGTTTGTGTTGTTACAGGTATGGCATATTCCAGACAGTACGTCGTATGCGCTCCCCAAGCAGGATGATTCCTTCTTCTCCAGCAAGTACAGTAGCACCTCCCCGTGGAGTTTGAACATGAGATCGTAAGCATTGATATGTTTCCCCCAAGCAGAGAAGATTCTCTCCCCAACCAGATGTATCCTGAGGGATCATCATTTCCCCAGCTGAGTCATATACTGAAGTGTGCAGTACTCGAAAGTTCCAGACTGAAGTCTCCAGCGGAGTTGAAAGTCCCCACAGAGTTGTGTTCTCCCCGGCATGCAGGATGATTCCTACTTCCCCAGCCGAGTTTGCAAACCCCAAGAGAGCCGAGCCCTTGAAAGCCGTGGGGGCCATGATTGGTTCTCTCCAGTAGAGTGTTGAATAACTGATGCTGTTTTTCCCCATCGGAGTCGTTTTCTCCCGGAAAGTTTTGTCGCGAAGGCCGTGCAGTTTATTTCTGCGACTGATATCGTTTCCTCAGCAGTTTGTGGTTCGTTTACCTAGTCGAGCGAGTACAGGTTCTCGAAGAACCTTACTCCCCTGCAGCAGTCGTCTGAAGTTTGATTCCCCAGGCGGGGTCCAATTGAGATTGATGTAACTTCTTCTCCTTGGCAGGACGATTCCTCCTCCCCACCAGAGTGGTCCTTTCCCCTTGACAGGAGGATTCTCCCTTCAACATTTATTTTGCTGATGGGGTCGTAGCATTTTGCATGATTGCATAACATTTACCCTAAACGCGTAGCATTTCCACCGTGTGGAGCATTATGCCATTGACGATTATATGCATATGAAACATGAGCTAGGTCGTTACCGTTCTTATTTTGCAGGTGTTCCTCCGCAGAATGGTTTGCTCAAGATGATTCTTGAATTCCCCAGCAAAGTTGTTTGCTTAAGATGATTCTTAAAATCCCCAGTGAATTCGCCAGAGTTGGTTGCTCAAGTTGATGCTTAGAGTCCCCAGCAGAGTGATTGCTCGGGATGATTCCTGAAATCTCCAGCAGAGTTATTGGTTCAGGATGATTCTTGAAGTCCCCGGCAAAGTTGTTTGTTCAAGATGATTCTTGATTTCCTCAGCAGAGATGATTCACCCAGAATGATTTCTGGATCCCCGAAGCAGAGTTACTTGATAGTTCTCCAGAATCCCCAGCGGAGATGTGTCATCCCCAGCAGGTTTCTGAGCAGCGAAGTTGAAACTTCCCTTGAAGACTTGATGATTGAAGTCCGGCAGTAGTGCCGAAACCCCAGACTTACTGATGAAGTCCGGCTGACGCCCGAAGGTTTCTTTGAATGCCCGACGACATGATTAACTTGATTGTTAAAATGTTCCTAATGACCTGATGAGTCCCGGGGAATTCTTCTGCAGCAGTGTCGCAGAATGCCTGACGGCATGACCAACCATCCATTACCCGTTACCGAGTGACCCGTGACCCCTTGATGAATTGAGGACGAAGATCTACATCAAAATCAGGTGATCATCCTGACGGAGATTTGAGATTAGACCCTGCACCGGTTACCGTGTGACCGATTCCCCAGCAAGTTGCCGTGCAACTGTCACGCTCAGTTTTGGAGATGTTCCTACCAATCAGAGTATCGTTTACCTGTGAGGTTGGAAAATCACCAGTTACCGCGTAACCAGTGATCCCTCGATGATTTGAGGACGCAGTGATATCAGATAAATCAAAGAACCATCCTGACGGGGTTCAGATCAGTATTTCTCCCGCTAGTTTCCGTGCAACTATTATTTCAGTTTCCGAAGATTTGTCCCCGTCAGAGTACCGTGTACTTGTGCAGTTGGCAAATTTCCGGGTTTGTTGGTATTCAACCGCCTTTTACCTTGATTGGTTGGGAGCAGTTCGCTTCTCACCCAGTCAGGTCCAAGCCATTTGAATAGGGGCAGCTGTTGCACCCCAAAATTTGCTCAACATTTCTTTACCTAGCTTATGTTTCATTTCATTCACATTAGCATTATCATTTGCATTTCATTGACATGTATGCAGGAGATCAAGAGGTATGATTGCCAATCAAGGGCTACACAAGAGTTTGAAGCTAGCTAAGAAGGTTATTCAGATGTTCAAGGGTTGATATCCTTGTCAGAGAAGTTAAAGGATCCTTAGAGAGGGTGGTTGAAACCAAGTATGTGGGTCTCCTAACTTGAGAGTTGTGGGAAGTCATCAGATGATTCTGAAGCCATGAAGTTAGACTTGAGGTCTTGAGAGAGCTCATGAGAAGTGTTGAAGATCACTTTGAGGCCTAGACAGGTCATTGTGCAAGAATAAGAAGCCTCATCCATGATTGGTGCAGCTAGGGTTTGACTGGGTCAACCCTAAGTCAAATGAGGATTTGAAGGAGGTTGAGACCTAATTCAAGAGCCATGTGATCATGGATTGATACATTGACATGCTATAAGGATTATTCCAAGGTCAAATCATCATGATTGAAGAGTTTGAGAAGTTTCAAGCTAGGGTTTCTAAGGCTTGACAGTGTAAAATCCCCTAGTTTGACCCCTATCTTCAAGGAATTTAGCTCAAGATGTGATTGTCATCTCATCTTGCCCCCAACATGAATGTTGTAGAGAATGATCTTAGCTTTAATTTTAGTGCTATAAGTCCTTGATAGGATTTGTAGAACTCAAGTTATGACTTTGACAAGTTACAAGTCATCTGAGGTATGTGAATTTGGAGCTTGAAAGTTGTCCAACTTGCATGACACTTTTTCCTTAGAAGGATGATTCCTATGAACTTTTGGTCAACATGAATGTTGTTCCCTATCCTCTTATATTTCTAGAGAGTACTAGAAGTCCTTGATAGGATTTGTAGAACTCAAGTTATGGCTTTGACAAGTCAAGGGTATTTTGGTCATTTGGAGATTACAGGTCATTTCAAGCATAAGGCTATAACTCCTATTTGAAAGCTTCAAATGGGAAAATGTTCAACATCAAACTTGTTCAAAATGATGTTTTAAGGCTAGCCAAGTGGTCATGAGAGGTTGGAATTGCTTGTAACTCAAAATTGCAAAATTGACTTAAAAAGGAAGAATTAAAGTTCATTAAAAGGACCAAATTTGTGATTTTTCATTTGATGACCAAATGAGACAAACCTATATGTCATATTGATTGTAAAATGCATTTTAAAGACAATGGCAATGGCACTTTTCTCATTTGAGGTCAAAATCATGGAGTTGTATTTTGCTTGCTTAAGACTTAAGTAACATATGCCAAACTTCTCATAAGATCAAAACCAAGGTACAAACACATCCTAGCACTTTCATAATCTCATTTAGAGAGAATTTGGATGAAGAGCATAATGAATACAAGTTGCTGCAAGGACTGTCATACACATAGCATATCATGAGATTTCAAGTGAGATGAGATATTGAAATACTCATTGGATTGATCCAGAACTTTCTAGATCATTCAGTCATGTTCTATATATGATCATGAAGTGATCCAAGGCCAGTTTTTGGTGAGAATTGAGAGAGGAGAGTGAGATTGCACTTTGAAATTTCTTCTTGCAAATCCAATTCTGTTACAAGGTTTGAAGCCATTTCATTCCAAGTTCTTTATCCCAATAGCTTGCTCTGAGGTTGGTGATCAATTCCAGATCAAATTCAAGGCAAGATCGTGGGAGAATTGGGAGTTGGCACTTGGATTTCTTCATCTCCAACTCATAGTCGGGTTCAAAGATTCAGAGTATTTCAATCCATTTGGTTGCATACAGAACCTTCCTTGGAGGCTAGTGAAGGAGTCTGCAAGTTCTTGAGGGCTGATTTGAAGATTCAACCACTCTGTTCACACGATTTTACCAAGTATGCAATCCTCATTCCATGGCTTAATTTAAGTAGAATCAATGGGAATTGTTAGGATAGATGCATTGTAGATTGATGTAGGAAGGTTTCTGGATCGTTAATTTGGAGATTAGTGACCAATTAGGGCTTATGCCATTTTCGGTTGAGATCGTGCTTTTGCAAATCTTGAACTTTTAGAATGATTAAGTAGCATAGGAAGATTCCTTGTGAAATTTGGGATAAGATTCATGTAGAGACCATTTGGAATGGAGGTCTGTGGAGAGAGTTAGGGTTGGGAGAGGATGATCGGAGAAGTCACCGGCGGTGACTCTAGCGCGCGCAGGTGAGGGGAGTTCAGAAATTCAAAAGGAAGAAGATGATCCCAGAGCCATTGGATTGGGCTGAAGACTTTGACCTGTGAGGGATCCAACGGCCACAAGTGGTTTTCATTTTGTGAAGAATTCTGAGTTATGTTCAAACGCAGCGTTTCATTAATGTAATCTGGGTGGGCTTAGTGCAGATTGATACTCACACCCCCTTTTTGGGCCCAACCCTGAAATGAACTGAATTTTGTTGCTACCTCTACCACGCGTTTATCATTTTCTTTTGATTTTCTTTTAATTTCTCATTTCATTCATGGTTATTGAATAATTCATAAAAAATTGAAAAATGACTCAATTAATTCCATTCTTTTTGCCATGGATTCATGATTGAATCTAGTTTTTTTTAGATAAAAAATATTAATATTTCATGCATTTCTGATTTTATTAGCATTTTTTACATTTTAATTGATATTAAAATAATCATGGTTGATGCTTGATCTTGTTGAATTTGGTTTGATCATTTGATGATGGTTCTTGCCCTGATTTTTTGTGTGTAGCTAGCATAGATATGCATGTTCCCCCTAGATTTTTCTCACATTTTTGTGATGAATATAAGTGGTAGTTTAAGGTTGAAACTTTAGGTGTTACATTTTTAGGGTTTATGGTTGATACCTTATGATTTAGGGTTTATATCTAGAACTTGGTGGATGATTCAACCTCTGAATTTTGTATGGTAGATTCATGATTGAATTAGGGTTCCTTAGGAATTTTTGTAGGAATTTAAAATGTAGTTTACTATTTTTGTTGGATTTTAGTTTAGGTACTAACTTTAGATGATTCTAATGCACTAATTCAACTAGAATGACTTCTTTAGTTCCCTTAGATTAGGATTTTGCCTCTCTTGCTCTTGGATGATGTTGAAGACAAGCTTGGGCTACCATGGAATGCTTGAGGAAGCTTGGATGTGAAGATATTCCCTTATTTTGGTGTAGTGTTTATTAGGTGTTAAGATTAGGGTTTGCAGGCAGAGCTTCTAGATAGATTATCTTCCTTCATAAACATGGAAGATGTTGATCACTTCCATTATTCCCTATGATGTAAGGTCCCTTTGTAAAGGCCTCATCCCTCCTTTGGTAGGATGTGTGGCTCTTTACAAGTTGGTAGAACCTTTGAGGGTCCCTTTCTCTGATGATAGGATGCTTAGTGGTGACCTTTGGTCTTCACTCTGCTACCAATCATCCAAACTTTGCTCTTGTTAGATGAATCTTTCTCCCTTGCTAGAGGATGGAGTTCCTTGCTTGAAGAAGATTGAAGGCTAGAAGTTGATACTTCCCTGTGTTTGAAGACTACCTTTGGAGCTGAAGCTTAAGGATCAAGAGAAGCAAGTTGATGCTTGTGGGAAGAAGATCAAGCCGAGATTGAGTGAAGAGCTGAGGCTTGAAGAAGAAAGAATGAGTTGACACTTATGTTGATACATTGAGAGCCTGAAAGACAAGTTGGTACTTGCAATGGGGATTGAAGCCTGAAGGTGGAGTTTACCAAAGAGCTGAAGCTTGAGGAAGAAGAAAGAATAAGTTGATACTTATGTTGGATGTATTAAAAGCTCAGAGGAGCAAGTTGACACTTGCTATTGAAGATGATAGCCTTGAAGAGTGGTTGAGGACTGATGACTGAACTGCTGTCAGAGGGTTGCTTTGTTGTAAAGCTGTAGGAGTGGTTGATCTGCTTTCTTTTCTTGTCTGTTTGCTTTCTGTGCAACTGTATTGCTGTGACTTGTGTGATTTGCTTGATGCATTAGAATAAGTTCATATTTAGATGATGTAAGCTAGGAGCATGATTGCACTAGAGGTTGAGTTGCTCCCTCTGCTTGTATTTTTACTATATGGCTTTGTTTGCGGGTATTCGGTAGAGCCCAGCTCCCTTGCCTATGTGGTTTGTTATTTTGCTTGATAGCAGTTTACTTCTTCTGTATGATTGCAGTTATTGTGTTTGCTTGATAGCATGTTACTTCTTCTGTATGATTGCAGTTATTCATATCTGGCTTGAGGTTGAGACGAGCTTGTGGAGGCTGATGCCCCACACACATTTCCTCCCTCACTTGCATTGTATGCATTTTACTGTTTACTATTTACTGTTTAAGCTGATGCTTTATCTGTTTCTGTTTATCGCTGACAGGATCCCCTAGGAATCTCACTTCCTTTGATAAGGAAGTGATGATTAGAACTTTAGGTTGAAACCTATGCATGATAACTTCTAGGAGTTCCCTGTTTCAAACTTTAACCATAGGATGAATCCTTGGCATGACAACATTATGACTTGATAGTCTCCCCTTAGTTGAACCTGTTCGTTCTCTTCTCATCTCAAAACAAATTAAAATACAGTAATAAAGGTTAACTGATGTCGTACGTTACGAGCCTTAAGCTATCTGAGAAAGGATTGTTGGAGAGTTTCTTTTCAACAGTCTGGATGTTTAGTATGGCACCCTTTGGGTGACATGCGACGCATTCACTCTCAGGTCATAGTCTCTAATGCGATATTAGTTGCAAACATCCATAAAAAACAGTTCTTCCGTAAAAAACAGAAAACAAACTTCAAACCTTTTTGCCTCGTGGGCCCATAATTCAAAGGAAGCTTTTCTGAAGAAAAGAGTGTCGTTAACTCCCAGTTCTACCGCAAACGGTAACGCCTAAGTCTCCAAGGGTCGAGCTGCGTGCGCCAAACTGCTGGAACTGTTGGTTAACCCTACTCGATAAAACAGATGAATCTGAATCCCCGTAATCTGTATTATCCCGAACTACGTAAGCTCTGATCTCTCATACCTGTTGAGAGTACGTAGGTACAATACTGACGTATTGGCGAGCCACCTTCCCCGTAACCCGTAGTTAGGCGAACTACGTTGACTCTGATTTCTCATTCTCTGATGAGAATATGTAGGCATAAAGCGCGACGCTTTGCCGAGTCATTTTATTTTCTTTTAAGCCAGCCTTGATAGGTAGATAGATAAAACCAACCCGTCAGATAAGCACAACAAGCGTGGATCCCATCGAGTACGATGGACGTGAGGGGTGCTAATACCTTCCCCTTGCGTAACCGACTCCCGAACCCAGACAATGGTTGCGATGACCTTGTCTTATACCTTTTCGTCAGGTTTTTCCGATCGTTCCCTTTCCCGTTCTGAGGGATAAATAACGAAAGGTGGCGACTCTTCTGTTTTGCCGGCACCTTATTTTCGCGGTAGCGACAGGTAGCGAACGAAAACAGAATGTCCCATGTGACTTCACTGAGCGAACTTGCAGCGAGCATTCGCTGGTGCTTCGCTGGGCGATGGGTCAGCGAGCATGACAGTATTTTGGTAGCTATGTTGTGCTGTTCCGTTCTTGTGTTGTTTAAATCTGTTGGTTGTGGGTGACTCTGAGAGTTAGCAGGGCACTGCTGTGAGTGTGTATGTGATACGAGAGTGTGTTTTCTTGAGGTAATTGTATAATTGAATATGAGAATGATATGTATTATGTGTACATGCGTTTTGGTGTGAATTACTTGAAATATAGTATGTGGTGCATGAGATGCATGATGATGTGATATGTGTATTATGTGCAGCATGTGTGCTTGCATTTGTTGTGGTGTCATGGTGTTGTGCATGGCATGTGAAGGGGTTGATCATTTACTCGGAGGGGCAAGTGAGACATACTCAGGACTCCGTAAGGGAGGGTGAAGGGGTTGATCATATTGCTCGGAGGGGCGTATGAAATAAACTCAGGCTCCGAAAAGGAGTGGATGCAGGGGTTGATCATTTGCTCGGAGGGGCAAGTGAGACATACTCAGGACTCCGTAAGGGAGGGTGAAAGGGTTGATCATATTGCTCGGAGGGGCATATGAGATATACTCAGTGATGGGATAGATCGTTGCCTAGAGTGGCTTGTGTGATCTATCCGGGTTCGATGATGAACCGAGAGTCGGTACCGCATTGCATGTGTTGAGTTACATGAGTCGCATAGTCGTGTGCATGGTTATGGTGGTGTGGGACCGTAGGTCCAAATTGATGCATGTGGATTATTATGGAGTGTGTTTACTGCCTTTATACTCATGCTTACTATTGCCTTTATGTTTTGTTCGTAATTTCTCACCTCTTTTGTTTTTGTTGTGAACTGTGCTTCTCCGGAAGTACAGATGTTTCAGGTGCTAACTAGATTGTTCTGTGGCGAGTCATAGGGATGCTCTGATACGTAACACCGGGGTTTTTGGGAGTTTTCGTGTTTTATGATATTCGTGTGCCCCAGTGGCGTATCTCTTTTATGATATGTTTGATGGATCTTTTGGTGTGTATTTGTACATGATATGTGTTTTGGACAGACAGTCGAGGGTGATGTACATGACGTTGTACGATGTTGATATGAATATATATATATATATATATATATATATATATATATATATATATATATATATATATATATATATATATATATATATATATATATATATATGATGAAGTTTTATTCTTTTTCCGCTGTTTACACATTGTTAAATTATTTTTATGAAAGTATTTGGCTGGTTTTCTTCTGTGACATCCCGATGTGTTGGTGTATTACTCTGATATTCATCTATTTTCTCTTGGATTTATTTGTTTTGGGGTTGGGGTGTTACAATCTGGTATCAGAGCAGGTCGGTTCGTCCGGCCAGTGTTGTTGCCGCGTCTGTCTGTAGGATAGAGCTTAGTTGTTTTCTGTTAATCTGTTATTGTTGTTGTTGTTAAGCAGTATGGCGGGAAGGAACGACGCCGCGTTGGCTGCGGCCATGCAAGCAATGGTGCAGGTAGTGGCTAATCAGAACCACGTTGCAGGAGCGCAATTCAGAGACTTGGCGCAGTTTCAGAGCAACAGGCCGCCAACGTTTCAAGGAGGGATTCTAGATCCGGAAGCGGTGCAGAAGTGGTTGAAAGCGATAGAGAAGATTTTTCGGACTATGGGATGCAGTGACGAGCAGAAGGTGAGATTTGGCACTCACATGTTAGAAGGAGAAGCTGAAGCATGGTGGGACAACAGCCGCCAAAGGTTGGAGACTGCAGGAACTCCTATTACCTGGGATGTGGTTCGCACTGGTTTTCTGGAGAAGTATTTCCCTGAAGATATCAGAAGTGCTAAAGAGATAGAATTTTTGGAGCTGAAGCAGGGAAATATGACGGTGGAAGAGTATGCCGCTAAGTTCGAGGAATTGGTACAGTATTGTCCCCACTACAATACTGATGAAGCGATAACCTCCAAATGTTTGAAGTTCGAGAATGGATTGCGTCCAGAAGTGAAGATGGGAATATCTTGTCAGAAGATCAGGGATTATCCTGAGCTGATAAGCAGAAGCCGGATTTATGACAATGATAACCGGGCAAGGATTGCACATTACAAAGCCGCTAATGACCGTAAGGGTAAGCAAAGGTTCAGAGGGACTCCTTACAGTGTTCCTACTGGTAAGGGGAAGTTCAAGGGTGCTAGTGATAAGAAGCCGAGAGAAGGAAGAGCGTTTGCCGGAGGGAAGTGTTTTTAGTGTGGTGACTCGGGCCATCGTGCTGCTGATTGTCCTCTTGAAGAGAAAAAGTGTTTCAAGTGTGGCAAGTCAGGCCACGTGGTAGCTAATTGTCGATTCGCCATGCCTACCTACTACAACTGTGGTGAGAAAGACCACATCAATACTCATTGTGGGAAGCCGAAGTTGACTCAGGTGCCTCAGACCAGCGGCAAAGTGTTTTCAGTAGTGGGAACTCAAGCTACTGGTGATGATCGTTCTATTTGAGGTACTTGTTTCATCAATAATGTTTCCTTGTCTGCTATGATTGATACGGGTGCTACCCACTCGTTCATTTCTATTGATTGTGTGGAGAAGTTAGGATTGGTGCCGACTACTCTCGAGCGGCGGATGACTATTGAGACTCCCTCCATTGGTTCAGTGACTACTTCTTTGGTCTGTTTGAAGTGTCCGCTGACTATTTTTGGTAGAGATTTCGGAGTGGGTCTGATTTGCTTGCCTCTTGGTAAGTTAGATGTTATTCTGGGTATGAACTGGTTGGAGTTCAACCGAGTTTACATCGATTGTTTCCGGAAGGTGTTGTTGTTTCTTTCTCCAGAAGAGGAAGCAGTAGCAGATTCCTTGTCCTGTAAGGAATTGAGGATTTTGTTGGAAGACGAAGGGAAAATGTTTGCTTTATTTGCAACATTATCTTTGGACAGCAAAGCATCGTTAGAAGAGTTGGTTGTGGTAAGGGAATTTCCTGAGGTGTTTCCTGAGGATATTATCGAGTTGCCTCCAGAGAGAGAGGTTGATTTTAGTATTGATTTGGTACCCGGTACGAAGCCTATTTCTATGGCGCCGTACAGGATGTCGGCAGTAGAGTTGGCGGAGCTGAAGTCTCAGATTGGAGAGTTGTTGGATAGGAAATTTATCAGGCCTAGTGTGTCGCTGTGGGGAGCTCCAGTGTTGTTGGTAAAGAAGAAGGACGGTAGTATGCGTCTGTGCATCGATTACCGTCAGCTGAACAAGGTGACCATCAAGAACAAGTATCCTTTACCAAGGATTGATGATTTGATGGATCAGTTGGTGGGAGCTCGCGTGTTTAGTAAGATCGACTTGAGGTCAGGTTACCATCAGATTAGAGTTAAGGAAGGTGATATTCAGAAGACGGCGTTTAGAACTCGGTATGGGCATTATGAATATGCAGTGATGCCTTTTGGAGTGTCGAATGCGCCGGGAGTGTTCATGGAATATATGAACAGGATCTTCCACTCTTATTTAGATCATTTTGTTGTTGTATTCATTGACGACATACTGATTTATTCTAAGTCCAAGGAGGAGCATGCTAAGCATTTGAGAATTGCCTTGCAAGTGCTTAAGGATAACAAGCTGTTTGCGAAGTTGTCGAAGTGTGAGTTCTGGTTGTCGACGGTGAGTTTCTTGGGGCATGTGATTTCTGGTGATGGTATATCGGTTGATCCATCTAAGGTGAGTGCGGTGTTGCAGTGGGAACCGCCCAAGACAATGTCAGAGGTTAGAAGCTTTTTGGGTTTGGCAGGATATTATAAGAGGTTTATTGAAGGGTTTTCTACCTTAGCATTACCGTTGACTCAGTTGACGAGGAAGAATCAAGCTTTTGTGTGGGATGTTGCCTGTGAAGAAAGTTTTGTGGAATTGAAGAAGAGATTGACTACGGCACCGGTGTTAGTGTTGCCGACTTCGAGCGAACCGTTTGTGGTGTATTGTGACGCGTCTAAGATGGGCTTAGGCGGGGTTCTTATGCAGAATGGCAAAGTGGTGGCTTATGCTTCGTGGAAATTAAGGGTGCATGAGCGAAATTATCCCACTCATGATCTTGAGTTGGCTGCGGTTGTATTTGGGTTGAAAATTTGGAGACACTACTTGTATGGTTTGAGATTCGAGGTGTTCAGCGACCATAAGAGTCTAAAGTATTTGTTTGACCAGAAAGAGTTGAATATGAGGTAGAGGATATGGTTGGAGTTCTTGAAAGATTATGACTTTGGCCAAAGTTATCATCCCGGAAAGGCTAATGTAGTAGCCGATGCTTTGAGCAGGAAAGCGATCCATATGTCAGCTATGATGGTGAAAGAGATGGAGCTTATTGAGCAGTTCAGAGATTTGAGCATGGTTTGCGAGATTTCGACGGATAGTGTGATGTTGGGTAAGTTGCAAGTGAACAACGATTTCGTGGATATGATTAAGGAAGGTCAGAAGTTGGACGTAAACCTTGTGGATTTGATGTCTAAAGTGGGAAGAAATTCCGATGGTGATTTCGCATTGGACGGTGCCGGTGTGTTGAGGTTTCGGGGCAGAATTTGTGTGCTGGATAACGAAGAGTTGAAGAGGTCTATTCTGAGTGAAGGACATCGTAGTGGGTTGAGTATTCACCCGGGAGCTACGAAGATGTACCATGATTTGAAGAAGATGTTTTGGTGGTCAGGAATGAAGAGGGAAATAGCTCAATTTGTTTATGCTTGTTTGACGTGCCAGAAAGCGAAAGTAGAGCATCAGAAGCCTAGTGGTTTTATGCAACCGTTAGAGATTCCAGTTTGGAAGTGGGATTGCATCAGTATGGATTTTGTTACAAGATTGCCGAGTACGGCGAGAGGTTTTGATGCCATTTGGGTAATTGTGGATCGGCTTACGAAATCTGTACATTTCGTACCGATCAATATCAGTTTTCCGTTGGAGAAGCTGGCAGAGATCTATGTTCGGGTAATTGTGAAACTGCATGGTGTTCCGTCGAGCATTGTGTCAAATAGAGATCCGAGGTTTACTTCCGAGTTTTGGAAAAGTTTGCAAAGAGCTTTGGGTACTGAGTTGAGGTTGAGTTCAGCATATCATCCACAGACTGATGGTCAGTCGGAGAGGACTATCCAGACTCTGGAAGATTTGTTGCGGGCTTGTGTGTTGGAAAGAGGTGGTGCGTGGGATACTCATTTTCCATTGATTGAGTTCACGTACAACAACAGTTACCATTCCAGTATCGAGATGGCTCCATTTGAGGCTCTTTATGGTAGGAGGTGCAGAACTTCTCTGTGTTGGTATGAGACAGGTGAGAATGTGGTTTTGGGACCAGAGATTGTGCGGCAGACTACTGAGACATTTCAGATGATCTGTGAGAAGATGAAAGCGTCGCAGGATAGACAGAAGAGTTATTATGATAACAAAAGGAAAATGGTGGAATTTAGCGAAGGTGATCACGTGTTCTTAAGGGTTAATCCGGTGACCGGTGTAGGTCGTGCGTTAAAGTCCAAGAAGTTGGATCCGAAGTTCATTGGGTCGTATCAGATTTTGTAGAAGATTGGTGTTGTGGCGTATAGGGTGGCGTTGCCGCCTGAGCTTTCGAACTTGCGTGACGTGTTCCATGTGTCGCAACTTCGGAAGTACGTCCGAGACCCTTCTCATGTGATACCGAGAGATGAAGTGCAGGTCCGAGAGAACCTTACTGTGGAAGCGATGCCGTTGCGGATTGAGGATCGCAAGACGAAGAGACTCAAAGGAAAGGAGATACCTTTAGTGAGAGTAGCTTGGGGAGGCGCTGCGGGAGGCAGTGTGACCAGGGAGCTAGAGAGCAGGATGCGGGATGCGTATCCAGAATTGTTTCCATCAGGTATTTTCGAGGACGAAAATAATTAAAGTGGGGGAGAGTTGTAACGCCCATTTTTAATTATCTAGTTTTTCCTGTATTTTTGTGTTGTTGCGTTTCGGCTTGTTTGTGGGGGTGCGTTCGAGTATGATGAGGTTTAGGCCTTAAGTTGGAATTTATCGGATATATCGGACCATAAGAATAATAATAATATTATTATTAACGAAAAATGATAATTAATAAATAATAGTGATAATAGTAATATTGTTATTATTAATATTATTATTATTATCATTGTTAATACATTAATATTATTGTTAATATAATTGGAATTAAGAGAATTATAAGATTAATTGAGTAAGGGTAGAAGTGGAATAAGTAAATAAGGGTATTTTGGAGTTGGAAGAAAAGAAATAGAAGGGGAACGCGTGAAAGAGAAGGAAGGAGAATATGAGCAAGATAGGAGAGGAGAACTTGAGCAATCGGAAGAAGAGGAAGCTAAGGATTTCCGGTTGGAGCAAGAATTCAACTTCGGTGCTGGAATTCGAGGTAAGGGGGGAGAAATTGAACAAAACGGTAGATAGCATGAATATTAGGTAGTAGGGATTTTCCCCTAATCCCATGATTTTGTTGTGCATATTGTTGTTCATATGATTGTTATGCCAGTTCTGTTTGTGATGATTCGATTGCATGTTGAGAGTTTGAGCTGTTAGGGAGAATTGGGGTTCCGAGCAAACTGCCATTGTTGTGCCGGAACTGAGCAAATGTCAGAATTGGGGGTTTTATCGGGTAGGAACCAGAATGTTTAGTGTAGCCTTGTTGTAAGTTGCTATACTGGTATAGTGCAGGCTTTCGTGGAATTTAATCGGGTGGTATCGGAGTGGGAGCTGATTCTGAACTGTGATTTTTCTCAAAAATCGCAGACACTCGCTGGCTCTTCGCCAAGCGAGTGCACAGCGAGCCTTCGCTAGGCCGTCGCTGAGCGAGGAGGGTAGCAAACGAAAACAGAATGTCCCAGGTGACTTCGCTGAGCGAACTTGCAGCGAGCATTCGCTGGGCGATGGGTCAGCGAGCATGACAGTATTTTGGTAGCTATGTTGTGTTGTTCCGTTCTTGGGCTGTTTAAATCTGTTGGTTGTGGGTGACTCTGAGAGTTAGCAGGGCACTGCTGTGAGTGTGTATGTGATACGAGAGTGTGTTTTCTCGAGGTAATTGTATAATTGAATATGAGAATGATATGTATTATGTGTACATGAGTTTTGGTGTGAATTACTTGAAATATAGTATGTGGTGCATGAAATGCATGATGATGTGATATGTGTATTATGTGCAGCATATGTGCTTGCATTTGTTGTGGTGCCATGGTGTTGTGCATGGCATGTGAAGGGGTTGATCATTTGCTCGGAGGGGCAAGTGAGACATACTCAGGACCCGTAAGGGAGGGTGAAGGGGTTGATCATACTGCTCGGAGGGGCGTATGAAATAAACTCGGGCTCCGAAAAGGAGTGGATGCAGGGGTTGATCATTTGCTCGGAGGGGCAAGTGAGACATACTCAGGACTCCGTAAGGGAGGGTGAAGGGGTTGATCATATTGCTCGGAGGGGCATATGAGATATACTCAGTGATGGGATAGATCATTGCCTAGAGTGGCTTGTGTGATCTATTCGGGTTCGATGATGAACCGAGAGTCGGTACCGCATTGCATGTGTTGAGTTGCATGAGTCGCATAGTCGTGTACATCGTTATGGTGGTGTGGGACCATAGGTCCGAATTGATGCATGTGGATTATTATGGAGTGTGTTTACTGCCTTTATACCCATGCTTACTATTGCCTTTATGTTTTGTTCGTAATTTCTCACCCCTTTTGTTTTTGTTGTGAATTGTGCTTCTCCGGAAGTACAGATGTTTCAAGTGCTAGCAAGATTGTTCCGTGGCGAGTCATAGGGATGCTCTGATACGTAACACCGGGGTTTTGGGGAGTTTTCGTGTTTTATGATATTCGTGTGCCCCAGTGGCGTATCTCTTTTATGATATGTTTGATGGATCTTTTGGCGTGTATTTGTACATGATATGTGTTTTGGACAGACAGTCAAGGGTGATGTACATGACATTGTACGATGTTGATATGAATATATATGATGAAGTTTTATTCTTTTTCCGCTGTTTACACATTGTTAAATTATTTTTATGGAAGTATTTGGTTGGTTTTCTTCTGTGACATCCCGATGTGTTGGTGTATTACTCTGATATTCATCTATTTTCTCTTGGATTTATTTGTTTTGGGGTCAGGGTTTTACATTAACGAGTTTAAATGATCAAACACACACAAAGAGATGCATATGATGAATTCTTTTTAGGTTTTCAAAATATTGTCATTTTCCTTTTTTTAAAGTGAAAACAATAAAATAAAAAACAATCAACAACAAAAGGAAGTTTAACAAAACACTCATTCATTAATTGATCTTTAATTGCAAAAGTGTGGCCTATAGAAAATGATTCGCTGACCTCGGGTGTGACCATGGATTTTAAACAGAGAAAAAGCTAACAAACAAGACAAACATATTACTCTAAGAATGGTAACATGATGGGAACTTCAACGGCCTCCAAATTGCACAAAACGGCTTCATCTTAGAATACCAGGTTATCAATACAACTTACTTCGGCATCTTCTTCGATGGCATTTGTAACACCCCACTTCCCAAAAACAATTAAAATAATAAAAATTATAAATAAACATCAGAGTTTTCTTCTCAAGTGGGATATCACATAGCAAAACCAACATTTCCTTATAAAAAGGTTTTTTCTCCAAATACAGCGGAATATTAAATAGTAAAATCCAACAAAGGTTTTTGATACGTTCACAGGAACAAAATACAAGTTCAGCATAAAACAAATAAAAAAACCCAAGTCCCGTGCTACGTATCAGAGCATCCTAGACTCGACTGGCACACCATAATCCAAGCTAGCTAAGTACCTGGATTATCTGTACTTCCGAAGAAGCACAGACCACAACAACAACAAAGGGGTGAGAAAACATGATCAAAAATATATTGGTAATGTAATACATGTAAACAAGGTAGTAAAACACACCAACACCCCAATATTCACCCCACAACACCAATCACGAACCTACTGTTCAAATTACAATATAACATATTATAATGCAAATATGCAACTCAACACCATGCATGCGGTACCGACTCATTGGTTCATTCAATTGAACCTGGACAGATCACTTATGCTCCTACTGAGATATGATCTATCCCCGACAGATCACTTACACTCCTACTGAGATATGATTTATCCCCCACCATTCTCCTCAAAGGAGTACGGATGAATCACTTACGCTCCTACTGAGATATGATTCATCCCACCAAACACCATGATATGCAAGACACCAATGCATAACTATTATATTCAGGCACACTAAGTGCACACGATCCTCCTAATCATATCATCATACATCAATGCATATGTGTAGATATATTACACACCAACGACTTATAATTCAAATCACACAGTGAGCAGTTTCACATTCTAACACCAAGTATAAACACATCCCATCACCCGGGGATACCCTATCATAGTGATAACCTTACGATACTCCATATCGCACACTCATCCATCATTCACTTAATTTAAACGATAAAGAATCCACATCCTATCACCAAATGTACTCCCTACATTATCCAATCTCCATCCCTACACTCATCATGGTCTAAGGGATACTACACAGCTAGCGCACCAGGCATGACAGCACAGAAAGTCACATTTTGCTACGCTCGCTACTCCCTCGCTAGGCGAGCTCCTAGCGAATGCTCGCTACCTGTTCGCTTAGCGAACCTCCTCGCGAATGACAATAGTGGCTACTGTAATGGTTCGCTACCCAACTCGTCACAGCGAATACTCGCTACCTGTTCGCCTAGCGAACTACCTCGCGAAGGCAAACAGAGACTACTGGACACGCTCGCTACCTCACTCGCTAGGCGAGCACCTAGCGAACGCTCGCTACCAGCTCGATTAGCAAAGCGCTAGCGAGTTGCCTGCGACTTCCCAAATTCTCACAGTTCAGAATTCTCATTCTCCTCCGATTCAAGCCTATTCCACAACATCCACTTTCTATCCTATCAGTATTACAACCAATGCATATTACGCTTATCAATTGTCTTATAACTCTACTCCAGACCAACATTACGGTACATTACCGATGTAAAGCCCCATATTGCTTTCAGGATTACCGACTAACCCCACAAACCAACACGGGTCTTTTCACCATGCTTTGTCCTCAATCACACGCTTTCCAGGAAACTTCCCAGAAGGTCACCCATCCAAGAATTGCTCCAAGTCAAGCACGCTTAACTGTGGAGTTCTTATGAACGGCTACCGAAAAGAAGATGCATCTTGTTGGTATAGGTAGTACCAATTAATCCTTATAAGCCTTCATTCAACCATGCAGTCCCATACCTGCATAGCCTCAGGATCCCTCTCATTCGGATGTGAATTCGGTTTTCCCCTAGAAGCTGCTAGGAGTGTCCCATTGTCATGCCTCATGACACCGACAACCACTCCCTCGCCCACGGGTGTTACATGTAACCACCGTCCTCTTTCACCTCAGGTGTTACATGCCCACCAACTTCCGCTTGGTTCGTCCCCAAACCACATCGTACTGGGAGAGAACCAGGCTCTGATACCATTTGTAACGCCCCATATTGCTTTCAGGATTACCGACTAACCCCACAAACCAACACGGGTCTTTTCAGCATGTTTTGTCCTCAATCACACGCTTTCCAGGAAACTTCTCAGAAGGTCACCCATCCCAGAATTGCTCCAAGTCAAGCACGCTTAACTGTGGAGTTCTTATGAACGACTACCGAAAACAAGATGCATCTTCTTTTCGGTAGCCCGTTCATAAGAACTCCACAATTAAGCGTGCTTGACTTGGAGCAATTCTGGGATGGGTGACCTTCTGGGAAGTTTTCTGGAAAGCGTGTGATTGAGGACAAAGCATGCTGAAAAGACCCGTGTTGGTTTGTGGGGTTAGTCGGTAATCCTGAAAGCAATATGGGGCGTTACAACCGGCGCTCCAGAGTTACTCAGAACCTTACTCAAACCACACCAACACCAGCACTCATTCAACAATGGAAACATCAAACATCAACATATCATCATATACATATTATTCAACACAATTCATCAATAATCAACAACATACAACAATCCACACATATTCATCAGAATACCTACGGGGTTAAGGAAATCCCCTCTATCCAATTTCATGTATTTTACCATCCCAATCCGTCTCTCCCCCCTTACCTTGTTAATCGGTTTGATCGATGGAAATCCTCCTAGATTTGGTCTCTTGCCTTTCTCCTTTCTCTTCTGTTCCTCGTTCCTTTGCTCGTTCTATGCTCTTCTCACTTCTCTCGTTCTTTCTCCCAACTCTCCAAATGTATCGTAAAAACCACTAACCCCTCACATTCCCTATTTTAATTATCTAATCTTAATAATAATAATAACTTAATAAAATAATGTAATAATAATAATTTTAATAGTAATATTAATATAATATTACTAATATAAATGATAACACTTATTAATAATAATAATAATAATAATAATATTATTATTATTATTAACTCACCAAAAGTCATAATAATATTAATAATGATAACAAATATAATAATAATAATAATAATAATAATAATAATAATAATAATAATAATAATAATAATAATAATAATAATAATAATAATAATAATAATATCACCACCAATATTACTATTATTTATTATATTATTATATCCACACCAAAACACCACCAATAATCCTCCCATATCAGGGACACCCACCAATCATCATCCAACACACCCCACCAAAGGGCACACCAACACCTAATAATTAAAATTATAATAAAATGACTAAATAATTAAAATGGGTGTTACAGCATTTATTTGAGTGCCACCGCTCACAAAGGTTTCTTTCAGGGTCTTTAGGCGCTTGTTGTCGATATCTGATCCTTCATCTAGAGTTGGTTTGTAACCCAACCCTTGTCGATTGTTCTTTGCCCGAGCGTTGACCTCAATTATTTCTCCCCAACCTTGAGGAAGACCTTCCTTCATGGTACTTTTGATACTCTGGACAGAGATGAAAGATGGCCCGCGTATGACAACAGCATCCTCAATCAATACAGCGTGTGCAATTTCCAATGCTTAGAAAGCTGTTTCCAATGCATCGTCATCGGCTTTGATGTACCGGAAGGATGATATATTTCTCACCATTAAATCTTCTTTACCGTGTACTATGACCAACTGATCTTCAGTAATAAACTTTATTTTTTGATGTAATGTAGATGTGACAACGTTCGCTGCATGCATCCACGGCCTTCCCAGTAAACAACTGTATGCCGAATTTATATCCATTACTTGAAAAGTGACCTCAAAGACCTGTGGTCCAACCATAATTGGCAAATCAACTTCTCCAATTACTATTCTTCTTGATCCGTTGA
This sequence comes from Lathyrus sativus, assembly GCA_963859935.3. NCBI lineage: Eukaryota > Viridiplantae > Streptophyta > Magnoliopsida > Fabales > Fabaceae > Lathyrus > Lathyrus sativus. The sequence continues at coordinate 215,167,721 of OZ012737.1, read as the reverse complement.
AGGCTTTCACGATCAGAGATGTGGCTCTCATCACAGCTCCTTTATATGCCAACTTGGCCAATGTTCTCTTGGGCATCACATTGAGAGATGACCCAATATCAACAAGTACTCTAGAGATATTATCATCTTCACATTTAAAAGATACGTGCAAGGCATGATTGTGCTTGCGACCTTCAGTGTTTAAGTCATTGTTGTTGAAGCTCAGTGTATTGCAAGCCGTGATGTTAGCCACAACGGAATCGAACTGCCCCATGGTGATATCTTTTGTTACGTGGGTCTGTGTTAGTATTTTCAACAATGCTTTTCGGTGAGCAAGAGAACTTAGCAGCAGAGACATGACTGATATTTTTGACGGCGTCTGATTGAGCTAGTCTACTACCCTGTAGTCGCTCCGACGGATTATTCTCAAGAACACTTCTTCATCTTCCTTCATGACTTATTTTCCTTTTGACTTATCAATAATAACAAGCTCTTTGGAGATGGTTTACTTAGGAATAATTCCCTTAGGAATGGTAACAGTTGCTTTGGGTTGATATATATATATATATATATATATATATATATATATATATATATATATATATATATATATATATATATATATATATATATATATATATATATATATATATATATATATATATATATATATATATATATATATATATATATATATATATATATATATATATATATATATATGACCGTTGCGGGTCATTTTGCTTGCCCCAGCAATATTTGTTACATCCTCATGCTTTCTCCCAGCTTTCATATTGTACCAAGAATAGTCATATTTCCAGGATACAACCTATGGATTGGGACCTGGTCCTCTTTTTGGATCAGAACTTGGCTTAGGCTGGCCAACCGTCGGTACTGGGTTGTTGTGGAATACAGGCCTAACAGCAGCAGGAGAAGCGGACTTGCTATTTGCAGTGTTGAATACCGACACTTTTTCAGACTTCTTTGGAAAATTGAATATAGGTTCAATCGCCGAGATATCTTCTTTTCTCTTTTTCCCACATATCTGTAGCAGGCCCTCGTCAATCATCAACTGAATATTCCTCCGCACTAAATCACAACCTTGCAAGTTATGATAACACTTACTATGGTCTTCATGAGAGTCTTTGATCAGACCTGCCTTTATCAATTTCTTGGGTAACTCGGTCAATGGATTTTTAACTTCAGAAACCCTAGAAATCACTTTCATATTAGAATCTTCCTCTACGGCATGGGCACCACCATGGTTTGGTAAAGGGCAGTTTTCCACATTGGGCTGATTATCCTCGAAGGAGAGAATCTTCTTTTCAATCAACTCGCACATAATGTGCTAAAGTGCTATACAACCTTCAAGCTCGTGTCCCGCAGCATTTTCATGAAAGGCACAGCTATCACACCCTGAATTTTGACCATAAGATCCCGCCTCTTTGGGCATTTTCTTGCATAACATCTTTAGGTCATACGGATTTATTGTGTGCATAGTCTTTGTAACCAACTGGTTTATTCAATTGCAGGAATTTCAAGTAGGGATAATATTCACTCTCTCAGTCAGGTACTACTGTAAGACGTGACCTTTGGATTCTGATTCAAGGAGCTCTAAGGTTTTCTAGTGGTTATTGACCTCAGAATTTCTCAGGAGAATTAGGGTTCGCTTTCCATTGATTTTGAGCATGGAAATTTAAGAGTTGTTGCTTTAATCTCGAACTCGAGCTTGTTGAGCTTTATTGCATTATTATTGGGCTCTGAAATTTTGAGTCTAGTGGCAATTTGGTATTGTCTTGGGAGTATCATTCTTTGAAGAATTTTGGGTCATTATTAAGAGTTTTCATAACAAGATCATGACGTAATCATCATTCAAACATCCGAATTCGAGGGAATGCTAAGCATTCTCATGGAATTTTCTTTTTGTTCTCAATTTGTGATTTAATCTTTTCGTTCTCAATTTGTGATTTAATTAAATCCCAAGATCCAAATGGCGTCCATGAGGTGCAACTAGAAATATTGAATTCAAAATTGCAAGACTTTTGGCATAATAACATCCTTCGTGTATTTAAGTCTCATCAAATTCCAAGTGTACAAATTGGTTTCAAAACTCACGTTCTTTACCAAAGTTTAATTAGATTCATTTATTCTTTATCATTTAAGTAAAAGATTCAAGGTCAAGCAACCCAAAATCAAGTTCATGTTTCTTTATTTTTTTAATTTCCAAAACTTTCATACAAGCAAGAGTGCAAGATCTAAAAGTCCTCTACAATTCAATTTTCACTAAAAAAAGGAATTACAAGAAGTTTTGTTCCATTGTCATTACGAAATTATCACATTACAAGTATCTTACAAGCATCATCCAACTTTGATACAATTTTAATTTGTCTCTACATAGTATTTAATACACACAACAACAAGAGATCACATTTATAATTAACTTCAAAAGTAAAAAAGTGATCATGGCACCAAAAGTTGAAAAGGGAACTAAAAGAGGACAAGTAGGAAGAAAAGCAATGAAGGAGTTGACTCGGCAGGAGCGCACTTTTACCATCCCAACTATGGAAATACAAATGAGGATATCAACAGCACATCGCACACTGGCCAAATAAAGTTACATCTACGTAGTAAAATAACATAACATCAGAACCTTGACATTATTATTGAACCATTTAAAAGTATTACAAGGAGGTAAAGGTATGCTTCGTGCGATATGCGAATTTAGCTTCAAGCCCTAAATTTGGATGTATCCAAGAAACAATGAGACAGCCAACTTGTGGCCTCATCCAATTACCGAGCAAACACCATGGGATAGAGAAATAGATTGCGGTGTATCAAGCACCGATATCATGACGACCTGGCACAGGCTATCATTGTCCCACGAACACACTGCCTAGAGTCATTCTTCTCCAAACAGCGGTAAAAAAACTTAGGTGCCAAATCCTGCACGCAAAAAAGAAGAAAAGCACAAGTAACGAATAAAGGTAAGAATCTAGGATTAGAGGAGTTTTCCGATGATTCGTCGAAATGTAGGGGAGGCTTGCCTCATAACCTGAAGCATGTGAGCAAATTGTGAGAATAAGAACCAACCAGTTCTATGGTTCTATGACAACATATTTTAACAAGTTTAAAAAAAATAGTACCATGACGACGCCTCCAAAAGGAGGTTACCCTTCAATTTGCGGAATGGCTTGCATCAAATTCTACATCCTGTTGGTAGCCTCACATACAGGTGACTTCAGAGTGGTTTTGAGGTTGTGAGAGCAGTTTTTCTGCATAAGCTTTAACCATAATTTAATTTTAAAACATCAACATTAATTATTGGTTGATTTTTAAAACTCAAAAGCAATATCTCATATCAGCTAAAAATCGGTTCTAATTTTGGCACAAATCAAGAGTTACCAACCAATTTCCCAAAACAATTCAAACATACATCAATTCCAACATAAAATCTAACGTGATAAAGAGATATGTCCCAAACTTGTTTGAACCTGTTGAATCCAGAAAGGAAAGAATCGAGATTTTTTTAGGCCAAAATGTCAGACAATCGAACGAAATAAACCAGAAAGGGAAACTCATGAACTAAAATAAGGACAAAAATCAACAAATTAATTGGCCATATGATTTCCTTCTCAAAACCAAAATCAAACATATTGATTTGGTACATTAATTCAGAATTCAGAATTAAACTCCAAATGTGACTATAAAAGGGCAATGCCATAAGTTCTGCAAATGGGGGGATCTGCCAAAGAGAATCCACATGAAGGAAAAAGGGGAAGGTAGACATACACAAGATTCACGTACAAATTCCACACAAAACAATAACCGTCGCGAAATTCATACCTGATCGAATTCGGAAATTTTCCCTTTTTTTTATTCAGTAACTCTTGTGTTGTCGTTGTTTCTCGCATTTTTAATTTGGAGCGCCGAGAGGAGAGATAAGAGGGAATAGTGTGTTTTCTTTCTCCGCCGCCGGCCACAGGCCATGGCACGGCGGATCTTTGTTTTTCCGGTGATGTCGTTCAGATCGTTGAGAGCCGCGAGCAGTTCGTGCGAGATGGAGGGTGACGGCGGGCATTTGAGAGTAAAATGGCGTAAGACCTTGTTTGTGCAGGTATGAGGACACACAACGTTTAGGAGAAGGTGAACTGAGCACAATCTTTGGGAGAAGGTGAACAGAGCCGAGCAATTTGGGGAAGGTGATGAGAGGCGTTGTGAGAGTCTGCCCTTCATAAGGGATGCATGATTTCCGGGTGGGCCAATGTACCCCAAGCCCGTTTTTTTTTTCTAAAAGGACCCAGTTTTTTTTTTTTCCCTCTTTCGGCCTGTAGTCTATGGGCTGTTTTATTGCAGCTCGGACCCTCTTTTTTATTTTATTTTATTTATGTTGTTTTTCTTAAGAAAATTCTAGTTTTTTAAAAATAATACTCTTAATTAATTTATGAGTTTTTTTTTTTTTTTGGGAGTATGACTATTAACTTTAAGTTGTGATTAACTTTCGACTTAATTTATGATTATGATTCGAGATTACTTTTGGTTTTTCTAAATTGGTGATTCATCCGTGATAATTTATTTGCCATTCTTGATCAAGCCTATAATTGTTTAGATGTGAGAGATTCGCGACTAACCCTTAGGTTGAGTTTACGCGTTGATACTGATTGCATAATATCTCGTATTCATAAGTTGGTTGCATTATATCCTGTAATATTGTCTTTTCAAATCATATTTTAACCTTAATATGTATTGCTTTTTATCTGTCTTCTTATAATGATATTATTGCATATACATGTCCAAGGGAAGAACTTGTGCATGACTTTATAAGTTATATACACTGCATTGTCATTTGCATCATTTTCTCCCGCTTGATCCCTGATTTTTCAGGTCGATCAGCCTAGGTCACCCTTGTATCTTCAATGTTGGATTACCTTTTTCAACTTAAACAACCAAATCAAAATCCTCTATTCTCCCCACAAGAGAATTAGACGTGATTCATATGTGTAATCGAGATATGATTCTCCTGTCCCATAACGTAATCGAGAAAGATGTAGAATCTTTTCCCTTTGAGAGAGGTATGTGGCATATTCGTCGATCAAATCCGAGTTGGAGCCCTTCTCTCAATACGATGCAAAGACCATCTTCTATACGTTTGTGATGGTTAAGTCGAGTGTTCTCCCTAAGATGACGACTCGTCTCTATTCCTAAAATCAATCAACATACCTACTCCCCCTAGAACTTTGACCATAGTCAATGGTTCCTTGATCCCTTTAGGGGAACTATGAATGCTCTGATTCCCTTCCCGTCAGGATATGTAGGCACAAGATGCGACTTCTTCGCGAGCATACTTAGAAATAAACCCCTAGGTCTCTTACTCTTAGAAAACAATAATAACACAATAAACCGCTTGATCCCTAATTTTTCAGGTCGATCAGCCTAGGTCACCCTTGTATCTTCAATGTTGGATTACCTTTTTCAACTTAAACAACCAAATCAAAATCCTCTATTCTCCCCACAAGAGAATTAGACGTGATTCATCTGTGTAATCGAGATATGATTCTCCTGCCACATAACGTAATCGAGAAAGATGTAGAATCTTTTCCATTTGAGAGAGGTACGTGGCTGTTGCACCCTAATTTTTGACCTTAAGATCCCACACTTTTGTACATTTTATTACGCTTTATCTTACTGCCCCTATACATGTTGGTCAGGACTAACGAATGCGTGCAAGATTATTTTGGTTTGTTAGACATCTATGACAGATTTTACGTAGCCTCCCAGTGCAGGAGTATGCGGATTCAAGGTTTAGGATCATTCGCACATGCTTGCAATCTAATCAAGTGGTATTATTTGGATTGTGATGGCAAGATTCGGTCATATTTACTTTGGCACATCTCACGTGTGCTTTGTGGAATATTCGAAATTCAAAAGATTCAAGATTCTAAAAGACTAACCAATCTCCAAGAACCATCGAAGGAGGAGGGTGGAGTTTGACAACAGACGTATTGGTATGAGAGTATTCTGTTGGAGGTCACGTTCTTATGTTCAAGATTGCCTCTTATGGTGAATTCATGATCACTTAAATCTCTAAACATAGAAAACAAGTTTGTGAACGTTATGTTATCAGTATTGATATCAAGCTATGGCAAAATCCCAACAACATAAGGTTCCTTTTCTTGCTAGATTACAAAAGTCGCTACCAATATTTATGATACTGTTAGATTGCCTCAAACGAGAAGAGCTAAAGTCGGTTTTGAGATCATCATTCATAAATACAAATATTCAAGAGGCCATACACCAAGGTTCATTATTACCATATTAGATAAGGATGAGTTCACAAATTGTCAAAACATATAGAACAGCAAGTTTGGCAATTTCCTAGCATCACGTCATCACAAATTCCCTATCGGTTACCAAGAAGACTACAAGTCATGTTAATTCCACACAAGCCTCGTCAACAACACTCCACATCTTTGGGTGGCATCTCAGCTTTATTTCGACCTGCAGAAGATTGCGACAATGAGCACAAGAAATTAGAATACGTTATATTCGTCCCAAAACCGACATATGACAGAAATTCACCGTTCTTATCCAACTGCTACAATTAATTATCAAAACGAAATCAGTACTGAAGCAAATAAACACCTGGAGCATAATTGCCAAATCTAAACGAAAACCATTTACAGAACATATTTTGGAAGAAGTACTCTGTTACAAATACTCCCACCTCAATTACCTACACAGCAGTTAGCAGATAGAAACTTCTTTTTGTGTTGGTCGTGTAACAGGAGAAGATCTCAAGAGAACAACTGCTGCAACTGAGGGAACTGTCCATAATGTTATTAATGAGGTTCTTGGAGCTTGTGAGACTTTTGAGGAAGAGCGAGTAGGAGATGAAAGGTTCAGTACGGATGTCCATCTGGCCACCAACAGGTCGATTCCTGGGCATATGGTTGTTTTTGAGTAACCGTTGAATCCTGCAGTACCAAAAGCAATATTCAAGACCAATTTGACTTGCGTGTTAAAAATCACGGTTTGGGATTCGAAACTTAGAGTTCAGGAAATACCAAGGAGATCAATTACGGTAAAACAAGATAAGCTGCAACATTGAAGTCCTACGTATGTGAATTGTTTTTGGCAAGATCTTAAAGACGGGACAGAGTTGATCTAATGGAAAATATGACGCCATCTCTGTTACACGCCCAGAGCCTGCAGCAACGTAACAGATTCACAAACGGCGAAAGGGGGGGATGTCGGCAACGTAAACCATAAAACCACCTGCAACATTGAGAAGCCCTCAGAAAGTTCCAAGCAATATCCAACAGGCCATTTCAGCTTTAAAAGAGTTGAGATTTATACCTCGCAAGACGTCGGCAATCATTATGAGAACAAGCTCAAATCCACAAGCTCTACAGAGGAAGGCTTGCAGCTCTCAGACTTTACGAACTTCACATTTGTGCCCCGGTATTATCACAAAGCATCATCCGTGGATTGGAGTCACCAGAGCTGTCAAAACAACACCAACTCCATCAGAACGGGGGAAATTCAAGGCTTAAATAAGTTTGTTTTAAAGACATGAGCCAATTCATAGATTTTGCAAGGATAAGCTATACCGGTACCTCTTTTCGAATCCACATTGTTGACAAGAACAAGAGCAGGTTCACTTCAAGATAAAGTGCATATAACTCTCGATTATGCCATCTCCTATGACATTCGAACGATCGCACCTGCACGGCAAAAGAAACCAAAGTGTTTGAAGAGATCAAACTTTGACATTCCCCAATTGCTTACAGTAAAGAGAAGAAAGAAGATGGTGCTGCCAGCTTAATAAGATTAGTTTGGATGAAGGACAATGGAATGTATAAAACTAACAGTCATCAGGTGAACAAGAATATGAGAAAGTTGGAATCCTTAACTTTTAAGTGTTAGACTTGGCCAGGATAGGAGGCAATACGAGCTCGCTCGGACACCCGTCAATTTTGGCTGAACAAGTAAGATTCAAAGTCCTTGAAATACTTCCAGCCTTTCTCCGAGTTCTCGCCAAGGCAACATCATGAGTTCTTGCACAAAAACCTATCCAAACATCTCAGAAGTTTCCACCTACACCCCAGGTATATCCTCAATCTCCGTTGCCGCCCTCACGATTCTACCGATGCCACCAATGTCAAGCTCCCAGTAGCATAATCAGAAAGCTTACCCACATTATGAACTCAAGGGTATTGGCTTCTATAGTAAAGGTTCCAGCTTGCCTTCATCATTGAGGACATGCTCACATGGCGCACTGATCTGAAACCACAAACCTACTGAGCAAAACAAGGACCGCAAATGATATTTCGAACGCCTACAGAGGACCCTGCAAAAAGAAGAATGAAAATTTCATCACATGCCATTACGTCTCAATTCACGATGGAGAAACAACAATCAGTGACACGATCAAGAGCCAACAGAAAAACCTGGGCACATCAGTAATTGCAACTAAGAACATCTACGGAGTGTTGCTCCCACGACCGCCAAGAACAATAGAAAAGAAGACGTTGAGAGTGATAAACCGAGTAAAACTCGTCAGGTTCCAAACGATGCAGTAGTAGTCCATGCTTGATAACGACATTTGTGACCCTCGATAGTGATGTTCTGGGCCGCTTGCTTCTATCACACCTACAAAACATAGAGTAAGAACATTAACAGCGGCAACATAGCCTCTCCCTTTCACCTCATGAGAATAAAGGCACCCATACCACATGTTCCTCGATACCGTATTCTGACTTCCCTGACCATCTCCAACTTTCCAAAGCCATCCCATTAAAACCTGCAAATGCCACAACCAATCATCAGAGCACTATCACTAGCAGTTAACAAGATTGCCTTGAAAATCTAAGAAGGAGAAAAAGAAAGTCACATTCAGAGTCAACAAAGTAACCGTTAAAGAATAGTCATTGGAATAATAGAAGATGCCATCAAATCCAATTTCAGATTAAAGCACAAAATCGAGATTGACAAGCCATTATAGTAATCAGACGAAAAGGGAAAGTTTCAATTTGATCTAAACCCAAAACGGAAGGTCCAAAATCAACAATTAATCAGCATTCAAGATATTTCAATCAGATTCTCACACCAGAACCTCATATTGGTGCCTATATAAGAGATGAAGGTGAAGAGAAAAGATTCATGCAAAAAAAAAAACCCATCGTACGAAGCAGAGAACACCAAACCCTAGAGCTACCACAAACCAAATCTCGTAACCGAGAAATCAAGGCTAGGAGACTTATCTCGTCTTAGCTCGCGAAAGATATCTCCGTCCACCACGAACGACCGCCGTCGGAACTCCAACACCAGCCGTCGCTCCCTAATCTCGGTAAAACCATCGTGTACATTGAAGTTCCTTATGATATTGATATTTTGATGTGATTGTTGCAGGTTCTATATTGAAAGTGAAAGCGAAATCGAAAGAAGAAGAAGAGTCGAAATGGCTTGAATCGATTTGGGGGGGAGAACCGAAATCGGGAAATCACGGCGGAGAGGGTGATTTGGGATCTAGGGTTTTCACGTTTTTTTGTTTTTTTTATTTTTGTAATTTGTTAACGTATTGCAATCACTACCCACTCACACCATTACACGCACACCTTAATCACGCTTAATCAACCATCTTAATCACTATTCATTTTTTTTAAAACTCAATAATCTATTTTAATAATTTTAAACCTTAATTTTGATTTTTTATAATAATAATGAATCTATCTTTTTATAATTAATCAATTTTTCTTTTATAATTAATTTCAATTTTACAATTTATTCCCTCAACTGTATTGATATCATTAATTCATTTTAACAGTAAAACCTTTTATTTTATTAACATGTAATTTATCCTATTACACTTTTAAAACCTTTTTAAATAGCAATAATTTAATTTGATGACTAATAACAAAACCTTTCATTTAAAAAATTAATATAATTAATTTAACCTTTTTATAAAATCAAATTCACTAATTTAAACCTTTTATATAACTTAATAACCTTTTTTTAAATAAGTATCAAACACTTTTCTTTTCAATTTTAATAAATCCTTTATAATAAGTAAATATTAAACCCCTTTTAATTTCAATTAACTTTTTATAATAATAGTAAACTAGAATTCATTTTTTTATAGTAAGTATTTTTGCAAAAAAACTTATTTAAAATTTTTCCATTTAAATTTAACTAAACTATAATTCAAAACCTTTTATTAAGGCAAATTAATCAATTCGTAATTTAATAATTAAGTCACCCTTTAGTATAACCTTTCACTTAAAGAACATCGCCTAAAATCAAGCTTCACTAAATATAATATAATCTCTCAAAAAAAAAAACTAAGAACAATTTAACCAATTAAAATCAACTTACAGCGTAAAATACAACCTAATCGTACACACCCACTTCACAACACATGCACCTACACTTAGCGCTTTCATGCGTATGTATTATTTATCTTTATCTTATTCACAATGCACACACTCACCTAGCGCTTTCATGCGTATATGTATGGTTTTTATTCTTGCAATTTACTGTCAGCAATTTATAGTCATTATATCTCGTTGCATCGCATTACTGCATTCCGTCCAAAGAAAAAACCTACACATGAGTCAACACTTGTGTGTAGTTGCACATCATATGCATCATCTCCCTTCGATCCTTGATTCCATTCAAGTCGATCGCTTAAGTTTAGGACCTACCCCATAGGAAGGGCCTTGTCTTTATCTTTACAACATAGAAACAAAACAATCAACACAATACAACTTTTTCAAACGCAATAGAGAATAGATGTTAATCATCTTAAGTGAGATATAATTTCCACCCCCCACAAACAATACAATCAAACATGTAGGGACTTTGCCTTAAGAGCGATACTTGGCGACCATCCGAGTATGTAAGACCTTTTCTTAAGACGATGCAAAGACCATTTCCTACAACTTCTTTTTTACACTTGTGGTGGTTATCTCTCCCTTAACATGAAGACTCGTCTCTTCTCCTAAACCCAATCAAAACAACTACCCTAAACCCGTAGGAACTTTGACCACAGTCAAAGAACTCCTCTAACCCTTTAGGGTGAACTACAACATACTCTGATTCCACTCCCGTAAGGATATGTAGGCATAAGATGTGATATCTTATCGAGTATACTTAGAAATAAACCCCTAGGTCTTTAAACCATTGAGCAGATAAACACTTAGCAGTAAACAAACATAAAACAAGAGGTTCCTGTAGAGTACTACAGAAACTTAGGATGCTAGTACCTTCCCTAAGTTTAACCAACCCCCGAACCTAAACAATCTAGCTTGCATTTGCATTGCATTGTGGGAATTTCGATCTTTATCCCTTCCTTTGGACAAATCAAAGTTCGGTTGCAAAATGAATATAAGATTCAAACTAATCAATAGTTTGGTATCCAAATTTCACAGCGACAGAAATGGCGACTTCACTAGGGACTCTCTAGTGGGTTTCCCTATCTTATTTTATTTGTTTATTGCTTTATATATCTGCCTACTTGATTATTTGTTTACATGCTTTCTCTTGTATTTTTGGGATTGTTGTCCTTGAGTGGTGAGATAAAGTTCTACACCCGAACTTTGAGAGAAATTAAGATAGGATGGGATATAGTCGAGGAGGCTTATTGGGAGTTGAATCCCTACTAAGTTGAATCGAGAATCCCGCTCAGTTGAGGCCCTTTCGAAATAGTACTGTTGAACGAGCAATCGTGAAGACACTCATTATTTTCGACTTCGGAGCCTATGATATTGAGGACCGTAGTTACCTTAACCCAACTTTGGCCTTTACTAGGACGTAGTGCGAGACTATGAGGAAGTACTTCCGAAATAGTGCTACGCGAAGCTACACTCAAAAGAAGTTCTCTTGAGAATATTATTAATCCTCGAGTAATTGGGAAAATTGATAATATCCGATAGATGGGCTGATGATTCTGAGTCCCATTAGAACTTTGTTCTGCAGGTACAAACAACCTTTAGTCCTTAAACCTTTGGGGAGGGTACACCTTTACTCCATGCTCGTTGCAAACCTAGGGTGCCCCTTGTTTGTTTATCTTTATGTCCTTATGTGAATACTTGTGTTTGCTGCATTCATATAACATCATTTTGCATTGGACTTCATGGGATTTACCTTCGTTTATGAACATTGTAGGTCACTATGGCTTCAGATAAAAGACATACTGTGAAATACACTTTTAAGAGTCCCAAATTGGATGACCTAAAGAAGTTGTGGGGTTTCATCAAAGATCAAGAAGAATTCAAGAACAAGTATGGAAAGCTGATATCTTTGTTGGGTTGCTCAGTAAATGAAGGACTTCTTGCCACTTTGCTACAATTCTATGATCCTCTCTACCATTGTTTCACCTTTCCAGACTTTCAGCTGTTACCTACATTGGAAGAGTATTCTTTTTTGGTTGGTCTACCTGTCCTTGAGGAATCTCCTTTTCCCTTCTTGGAAAAGGACCCTGATGAGAAAGATATTGCTAAAGCCCTCCGTTTGAAGGTGTCCGACGTCAAAGCCAACCTAGTTACTAAGGATGGAATTCTTGGTTTAAAGACAGGTTTCCTAATCGAGAAGGCTTCCTTCTATGCTGATTATTCTAATAAGGCTCCGTTTGAGGCAATTTTTGCTTTGCTTGTTTATGGGTTGTTTCTATTCCCGAGTTTTGAAGGTTTCATTGATCTCAAAGCATTCAAGATCTTTATGAAGAACAACCCAGTGCCAACTCTGTTGGGAAATGCATATCACTCTTTACATCTCCGAAACCTTCGTGGTGGAGGGATGATTACTTGCTGTGTACCTTTACTTTACAAGTGGTTTATTTCACACTTGCCGAAGTCTAGCTCTTTCACAAACATTGGCAAAGAGCATTGGTCTCCAAGAGTTATGGCTCTGACCCATTCCGACATTGATTGGTACAACCGAGTCTATGATGGAGTATTAATCATTGATAGTTGTGGTGACTTCGCTAATGTACCATTGCTCAGCTTTGATGGAGGAATCAGCTACAATCCTATTTTAGCTCGTCGACAGTTGGGATACCCGTTGAAGGAACCTCCCAAGAGTGTTCAAGTAGAGGGTATATTCTTCAAAGATGATATGGAACTCCGAGGAAAGATTCTACATGCATGGCGTAGTGTACACAAGAAAGGGAAGAGAAGTCTAGGGAAGCCTAATTGTGTGTCCTTAGAACCATACCTCCAGTGGGTCAGAAAAAGGGCAACCAAGCTAAAGATGCCCTATTCCCGTCAAGATCCCATAGCTCCAAGGAGAGAGCCTACTTATGTCTTTATGTCCAAAGCCGAGGAGTTAGGGGTGTCCTTAAGGAAGTCTCAACATGAGCTGGAATCTTGGAAGAACAAGTACCATGTAGCAATGGCAGAAAATGATGAGTGTCAAAAGCAGAAAGCTGAACTTCAAAAGCAGAAGGCTGAACTCCAGAAAGAGAAAGAGGAACTCCAGAAGCAGCTGCAATTGAAGGATGAAGAGCTACTCCCCTGCAAGAAGAGGAAAGTCATGGAGGATTTATTTTTCTCCGACCCACAATGCACTATCTGGAAAATAATTGTGGACAACCTTATCCGTGAGAAGACGCAACTAGAAGAGCAGCTCAAGCAGCAGCATTCAAAGCTTCTTTAGTGTCTTTACTAGCTTTTATTTAGCTTTTATTTGGGACTCTTTAAAAGAATATTTATGTAGTCCGTTTAAAATTTAATAAAACGTTTCCTTTTACCGCAATGCCCATAAATAAGAGGAATCCCATGAAGTCCTAATCATCTTGCATTGCATTCTTTTTCCATTGTTCACTTCAAGAAACTCAAATTCGTTCTGTAGGTGTTGTAATCATGGATTTCAGAAGAGAAACCCTAAAGTACACTTTTCAGAGTCCCAACCTCGAAAGCTTGAGAGAACTAGTCGAACTCGTCGAGGATCGCTTTGCCTTCGCAGCAGAATATGGAGGAGTTTTCCGTTTCCTCGAGCTGAGGATGAAAGAAGGATTGTTGGAAACATTGGTTCAATTTTATGACCCGATGTATCACTGCTTCACTTTTCCGGACTACCAATTGATGCCGACCTTGGAAGAGTACTCAGAGCTCTTGAGGATGCCTGTGACTGTTCGACCTCTATTCACCGGAAGGGAAGACACACCTAGTCACCAAGAGATTGCAAATGCCACTCATCTTAGCCTTGAAGATGTCCAGACACACCTGATCACCAAGGAAGGAGTCCTTGGGTTCCCCGCCGACTTTTTGATCGAAAAAGTCCGTTACCATGCTGAAAGAAAGGAGGCTCTCATCTTGGAAGCCAATTTTGCTTTGTTGGTCTATGGGACTTTCTGGTTCCCTAAAATTGACAATTTTGTTGATATGGATGCAATCAAGCTGTTCATACTCAAGAATCCAGTACCCACCTTGCTTGCCGATACGTACTTTTCGATTCACTCGAAGAATGCTGAAGGAGGAGGATGCATTGTATGTTGTACCGCCTTGCTGTACTCATGGTTCATCGCTCGTTTGACTTGGTATCCGTCCCTTTGGGACAAAGTAGCAACACCTCGATGGTCCGAGATACTTATGGCCCTTACCTATTCGGACATTGTTTGGTATGATCCCGCCTATGGAGGCGTGCCTATGATTCCTAGCATCGGAGGATTCCCTAACGTACCACTTATTGGAAGAGAGGGATGTATAAGTTACAATCCCGCTTTGGCCTGTAGACAGTTTGGACACCCTATGATCCAAATACCTGACCCAGTTTCGTTGGAAGAGATCTATTTCAAAGGAGAAGAGGATCTAGACCTAGAGACTGTCATCATTTATGCATGGAAATATATTGATAGGGAAGGAACAGCTGCTTCAGGATACCCCAACTGTGCTGTTTCCGAGGATTATCTGCATTGGGTGCGAGAAAGGGCTCTCGATCTCAAGATGCCTTTTCCTTTCCATGAACCTATGGTATTATCTCCTCATGACCCCGATTGGTTCGAGGAAGAGGAATTAGAACAAGTGAAGATTGCTTTAGATGAAGCCCGGAAATTAAGGACTGCTTGGAAGAATAAGTTCCTCACCCTCAAAGTAGAGAAGGAAAGACTTCAGAAGACACCAGAACTAGAAGTTTCCAGAAAGAGAAAGGCGCAAGGAGATTTATTTTCTCCTCATGCCTCTTCAAGTGCTGTCACCAGTGACGATCTCCCCTCAACTACTATGGCTTGGAAGGAGTGTGTGGAACGACTCATCATTGAAAAAGCGGCGCTGCAGGAGCATATTGATCAGCTAACCGAGGAGCTCCGTACAAAGGAGAAGACTGTGGAATAAAGTTCTAGGCTTCCTTTTGCTTTCAATGTAATAAACTCTTAAAAGAGTACTTTGCTTTTCTCAAGAATAAAAAGTTTTTCGATTATTCTACATTATAATACTGAAAAACACTTTGAGTTTCTTGAAGTCTCCTCCTGCATCTGCATTTTTGCATTAGCATTCTGCATTTAGCATGGCATTTTACATTTATGCATGTGTCCTTCCTTTGTTGTGGCTCATTTCGGTTTTCCACCTTTTGCTGTCAGTCGCCGTCTTGACCATCTGACTAAGCCGGAAGTATCATTAAAGGATAGTGAGGAGAACAAAGACATGGATCGCATGACTAGCTTCAGAGTAAGGTCTAATCCGACACTTCGCCGTCCCTCCGACAACTTTGTTCCTATGCAACTTCAGCCTGTGCAAGAAAAGGAAATGGACGATCCAGAGCTTACAGCATTCGAGAATGAATTTCGTGACTTCGAGGAACGATGGAAAATGATGAAGAGGAACCGTGCGCCTGATTTTCATGCTCATGACCCGCACCTAGTTCCAAACTTGGTTATCCCCCCAGGATTCCAGATGCCCGCCTTTGAAGTGTACAAAGGTACAATTTGTCCAAGATATCATTTGATGATGTTTTGTCAGAAGATGACCGCCTATCTTGAGAACGACCAACTATTGATTCACTGCTTCCAAGAAAGTTTGTGTAGAGCACCATTAGCATGGTATATGAAGCTACAAAGGAATCACATTCAGTCTTGGGAAGACTTAAATTTTGCTTTTGTGAAGCAATACCATCATAACTTGGGCATAGCCCCGAACAATAGAGATGACTGTGGACCTTCCAGAGAATTCATAGCTCTGGTACCCCATCCTCAGCACCAATATGCGATGCCCGCTCAGCGTGAACAACAACCACATCCTAGGCAGAGGTTGGCCTCTCCAGATCAACCACAGCATCGACAATTTCGGAGAAGGTATCAAAGGATGCCTCTAGATACTCCAAGAGAAGCAATTCATCAGTTTGATCCCATCCCTGTGAGGTATGCTGATTTGTTCCCAGCTCTAATTCAAAGAGGGCATATCCAGACAAGAGCCCCACCCAAGGTACCTAAGAAGTTTCCATACTGGTACAAAGCCAACAAATTTTGCCTGTATCATCAAGGTGCTCCGGGGCACGACATTGAGATTTGCTACGGCATGAAAGCAGACGTCCAAAATCTGGTCAAAAGTGGAGTCTTATTCTTTGAGGGTTCCGTCCCTTATGTGCGAGATAGCCCCATATCTCGACAAGGTTCGTCCTCCCCAGACATGATTCAAGGTCGTCAACGTCGTGTCTGAAAGCTGCGCACCAGACATTTCTGCATGTCTTTCCCGTCTACACGAGAGCACAATAGAGATCCTAGAAAGGACTCCCCGAAGAAGTTTATTTCATTTTGTCCATGTTTATTTCTTTGATTGAAAGCATATTTGGCATGTAAGAACTTTCTGTTTTAAATAAGTAATGCAATAACTGTTTGTCTTGAAGAAATCCATTCGTTTTCACTCAAATAGTTTTCAAAATTATTTATAACGCCGACTTTTACTCGATCTCTTGCTCTGACAGAGAATTGGAAGGAGGATGATAAAGTAAAACACATGATCTCTTGTTGTATGCTTCGAATAAAAACCCTACTGATGATGTAAGGCATTATTTTAAACCTCTTGAAAGCCAAAATAGTCAACCCTTTCTTTTAAACCTTGATTGAGGATCCGTTCTCTTTCTCCCAAACCGAAACATCATTTTCTTAACCTGGGGCAGGGTAATATCAAGAATGATGAACAACTTTCAAAAATTGGGTGGGCACAAATATACTAACCCTTTCTTCCTCCATTCTACAAGTCATAAATTAAACCCATATACGACCCTCAAAGTCCTAATTGAAGTAAGGTTTAATTCGAAAGCATACTCGATGAGATATTGTTTCCTGACTCCTTGAGCTATGCTCAAATTTAAATCGGCTTTATAAATAATGATTCAATTTGTATCCTAACTAGTGGTTTCGATCACAAGTTATTGTGATACCCCTTTTCAAAACTTCAAGACAAACGCGTGTTGCATTAACCATTTCAAAATGGATATTTCAAATGTGCTAAATACGCTTGACATCTTAGAAAAACCACATACAGACATTGATGATGATATTTGAAGACTTTGCTGACTTGGGGCAAGTCATTCTTCCCAAGAAATTTTCATCCACACAAGTCTTAGTTTCAACTAGAAGAAATTCAAGGACTCACTTACCGCCAATCAGGGGCAGTTACGTCGAGATTCGGCGAATCTCTAGAGAGTTTGAAAACAGTGGGGCATTGGGACATCATGTTTTCTATAAAATCCTCTCGAGACTTTTCTCTTAAACTATGTGACTTGGGGCATTTGTAACATAGAGCAAAAGATGTATATTTCATCCTCAGGAAGCTCAACCCCAACATATTCAACAACTACGAAGACCCAGGATATTTATTTTATCCCCTATGAAACTTCGGTTTGGGTACCCCCGTCTATAATTTCATACAACACGTCAAGCTTATCAAGATGATACATCCCCAATTGGATTGATCACTTTTCCTCAAGAGAAATTTCGAAGTTTTGAAGCAGTATTGGGATCCTATATTTAGTTCTTCATTTATCCCCAGTGATACTTCTATCTTTGAAGATTGGTCGGATGTTTGTTCCGAGACGTTTATCCCGTCTTCGGTCGTTGCTCGTCTGTCTTGTCAGCATAAGCATACGCATATCATATAAGTAGATGGCATAACATTTGCATTTTGTGCATCCTTTGTATGTTTTACTCTATCTCTTCTATTGCGTTTACCCTTGGGTATTTGGGGGTGTCTTATTCCTTCCAAATAGAGTTGTCAGCCCTAAGCGAAAAAAAAACTCAATATTTCTATCTCCCCACGAAGTTCGATCCTCGTGGAAGACAGTTGTTTCAGTACATTCCCATTGGAGTTTATGCCTCTACGGTTGAGTCTTGCTTGACATTTTCTCTTCGGTTATTTCCCGAATTGAACTTCGTTCTTTGGCAATCACACTATGAACATCTCCAGCTTTTGAGCATGGATCAAGAGTGCATTTATTTTGCACTTTGACATCATAAGGATCACCATTGAAGACGTGACATTTCTTCAGCAATACTACAAGACTTCCTCAACAACTTACAGTCGAAAAACAGAAGATCTCTTTATTTGAGCAACTCGTCTTGAGCTGACTTATATTCAAAACGACAAACAACAATTTCCTCAAGACAATCTGTCCTTCCCTAGTGGATTATTTCAAGATTATCAAGTCAAAACAGAGGACATTACAAATATTTCCCCATTTGAGGATTTCTGCTACAACAATCTTACATATTTTTACGTTTACAACAAGGATACTCCTCAAATGATTTTTCCCCAGAGAGTTCATTGCGAGTACTATCGATGACATATCTCCTTACAAGAGGACACTCCACAAATCAACCGGCTTACAGCTCATCTGAAGATCCCCGGTGCACATTCTACAAATTGCCAATACAATACAAACTGCATCTATAATTCACAATTACAAGTACAAGATCACATCTACAAAATTCTACAATTACAGATTACATCTACAACATTTACATCAACAATTCTACAGTTCTACAATTTACAACATACAATCTACAATCAACAAATTTACAACCCCTCTTTGAAGACGCTCTCACGAGTTTCCATCATTTTGGGTAGGAACCGAGACCAGCTCATGGTTCCCATACCATGATGCAAGGGGAAGTTCGGCATCAGAAACCGAGACCAGCTCATGGTTCCCATACCATGATGCAAGGGGAAGTTCGGCATCAGAAACCGAGACCAGCTCATGGTTCCCATACAATGATGCAAGGGGAAGTTCGACATCAGAAACCGAGACCAGCTCATGGTTCCCATACCATGATGCAAGGGGAAGTTCGACATCAGAGACCGAGACCGGCGCATGACTCCCATATCATGATGCTCGGGGAAGCTCAACAACTACAACAACATCTACAACTACAATGACATCAAAGACCGAGACCAGCTCATGGTTCCCATACCATGGTGCAAGGGGAAGTCATACATTTTATTATTTCAAGTTGAGTTCCAAAAGAAAAGATATACAGAAAAACAAAAAAAAGAGAAAAAAAAAAAGGAAAATAAGGATGAACCATCAACTCAATTCATCTGATTTATTACCAACCACAGCATTATGATAATAAGCATATCCTTCGACTAAAAGTTTATTTCCCATCACCACGTCCTCGGTGTATGAGATACTGTTTTACTTCTGAGGATTCCCCAGTGATGTTTGTTTCCCGTCCTCGTGGAGTCTCCTTTTGTTGAGTTTGTCCTTCCCACATGTCGTATCTAGTTTCTCCCTATGGCGTCATTTCTCCACAGGATCCTTCGTCTTGCATTCTCATATCATTGCATATCATTTGCATGCGGTGGCCTCTTAGGGCCAAAAATTCGTGCAATGTTTGTATTTAAGTCCCTCCTATCTCGTCGAGACGGAGATTTTAATCTCCATATCTCCGAATAGGAGTAACTTAAATAGGGGCATCTGTTGCACCCTAATTTTTGACCTTAAGATCCCATACTTTTGTACATTTTATTACGCTTTATCTTACTGCCCCTATACATGTTGGTCAGGACTAACGAATGCGTGCAAGATTATTTTGGTTTGTTAGACATCTATGACAGATTTTACGTAGCCTCCCAGTGCAGGAGTATGCGGATTCAAGGTTTAGGATCATTCGCACATGCTTGCAATCTAATCAAGTGGTATTATTTGGATTGCGATGGCAAGATTCGGTCATATTTACTTTGGCGCATCTCACGTGTGCTTTGTGGAATATTCGAAATTCAAAAGATTCAAGATTCTAAAAGACTAACCAATCTCCAAGAACCATCGAAGGAGAAGGGTGGAGTTTGACAACAGACGTATTGGTATGAGAGTATTCTGTTGGAGGTCACGTTCTTATGTTCAAGATTGCCTCTTATGGTGAATTCATGATCACTTAAATCTCTAAACATAGAAAACCAGTTTGTGAACGTTATGTTATCAGTATTGATATCAAGCTATGGCAAAATCCCAACAACATAAGGTTCCTTTTCTTGCTAGATTACAAAAGTCGCTACCAATATTTATGATACTGTTAGATTGCCTCAAACGAGAAGAGCTAAAGCCGGTTTTGAGATCATCATTCATAAATACAAATATTCAAGAGGCCATACACCAAGGTTCATTATTACCATATTAGATAAGGATGAGTTCACAAATTGTCAAAACATATAGAACAACAAGTTTGGCAATTTCCTAGCATCACGTCATCACAAATTCCCTATCGGTTACCAAGAAGACTACAAGTCATGTTAATTCCACACAAGCCTCGTCAACAACACTCCACATCTTTGGGTGGCATCTCAGCTTTATTTCGACCTGCAGAAGATTGCGACAATGAGCACAAGAAATTAGAATACGTTATATTCGTCCCAAAACCGACATATGACAAAAATTCACCGTTCTTATCCAACTGCTACAATTAATTATCAAAACGAAATCAGTACTGAAGCAAATAAACACCTGGAGCATAATTGCCAAATCTAAACGAAAACCATTTACAGAACATATTTTGGAAGAAGTACTCTGTTACAAATACTCCCACCTCAATTACCTACACAGCAGTTAGCAGATAGAAACTTCTTTTTGTGTTGGTCGTGTAACAGGAGAAGATCTCAAGAGAACAACTGCTGCAACTGAGGGAACTGTCCATAATGTTATTAATGAGGTTCTTGGAGCTTGTGAGACTTTTGAGGAAGAGCGAGTAGGAGATGAAAGGTTCAGTACGGATGTCCATCTGGCCACCAGTAGGTCGATTCCTGGGCATATGGCTGTTTTTGAGTAACCGTTGAATCCTGCAGTACCAAAAGCAATATTCAAGACCAATTTGACTTGCGTGTTAAAAATCACGGTTTGGGATTCGAAACTTAGAGTTCAGAAAATACCAAGGAGATCAATTACGGTAAAACAAGATAAGCTGCAACATTGAAGTCCTACGTATGTGAATTGTTTTTGGCAAGATCTTAAAGATGGGACAGAGTTGATCTATTGGAAAATATGACGCCATCTCTGTTACACGCCCAGAGCCTGCAGCAACGTAACAGATTCACAAACGGCGAAAGGGGGGGATGTCGGCAACGTAAACCATAAAACCACCTGCAACATTGAGAAGCCTTCAGAAAGTTCCAAGCAATATCCAACAGGCCATTTCAGCTTTAAAAGAGTTGAGATTTATACCTCGCAAGACGTCGGCAATCATTATGAGAACAAGCTCAAATCCACAAGCTCTACAGAGGAAGGCTTGCAGCTCTCAGACTTTACGAACTTCACATTTGTGCCCCGGTATTATCACAAAGCATCATCCGTGGATTGGAGTCACCAGAGCTGTCAAAACAACACCAACTCCATCAGAACGGGGGAAATTCAAGGCTTAAATAAGTTTGTTTTAAAGACATGAGCCAATTCATAGATTTTGCAAGGATAAGCTATACCGGTACCTCTTTTCGAATCCACATTGTTGACAAGAACAAGAGCAGGTTCACTTCAAGATAAAGTGCATATAACTCTCGATTATGCCATCTCCTATGACATTCGAACGATCGCACCTGCACGGCAAAAGAAACCAAAGTGTTTGAAGAGATCAAACTTTGACATTCCCCAATTGCTTACAGTAAAGAGAAGAAAGAAGATGGTGCTGCCAGCTTAATAAGATTAGTTTGGATGAAGGACAATGGAATGTATAAAACTAACAGTCATCAGGTGAACAAGAATATGAGAAAGTTGGAATCCTTAACTTTTAAGTGTTAGACTTGGCCAAGATAGGAGGCAATACGAGCTCGCTCGGACACCCGTCAATTTTGGCTGAACAAGTAAGATTCAAAGTCCTTGAAATACTTCCAGCCTTTCTCCGAGTTCTCGCCAAGGCAACATCATGAGTTCTTGCACAAAAACCTATCCAAACATCTCAGAAGTTTCCACCTACACCCCAGGTATATCCTCAATCTCCGTTGCCGCCCTCACGATTCTACCGATGCCACCAATGTCAAGCTCCCGGTAGCATAATCAGAAAGCTTACCCATATTATGAACTCAAGGGTATTGGCTTTTATAGTAAAGGTTCCAGCTTGCCTTCATCATTGAGGACATGCTCACATGGCGCACTGATCTGAAACCACAAACCTACTGAGCAAAACAAGGACCGCAAATGATATTTCGAACGCCTACAGAGGACCCTGCAAAAAGAAGAATGAAAATTTCATCACATGCCATTACGTCTCAATTCACGATGGAGAAACAACAATCAGTGACACGATCAAGAGCCAACAGAAAAACCTGGGCACATCAGTAATTGCAACTAAGAACATCTACGGAGTGTTGCTCCCACGACCGTCAAGAACAATAGAAAAGAAGACGTTGAGAGTGATAAACCGAGTAAAACTCGTCAGGTTCCAAACGATGCAGTAGTAGTCCATGCTTGATAACGACATTTGTGACCCTCGATAGTGATGTTCTGGGCCGCTTGCTTCTATCACACCTACAAAACATAGAGTAAGAACATTAACAGCGGCAACATAGCCTCTCCCTTTCACCTCATGAGAATAAAGGCACCCATACCACATGTTCCTCGATACCGTATTCTGACTTCCCTGACCATCTCCAACTTTCCAAAGCCATCCCATTAAAACCTGCAAATGCCACAACCAATCATCAGAGCACTATCACTAGCAGTTAACAAGATTGCCTTGAAAATCTAAGAAGGAGAAAAAGAAAGTCACATTCAGAGTCAACAAAGTAACCGTTAAAGAATATTCATTGGAATAATAGAAGATGCCATCAAATCCAATTTCAGATTAAAGCACAAAATCGAGATTGACAAGCCATTATAGTAATCAGACGAAAAGGGAAAGTTTCAATTTGATCTAAACCCAAAACGGAAGGTCCAAAATCAACAATTAATCAGCATTCAAGATATTTCAATCAGATTCTCACACCAGAACCTCATATTGGTGCCTATATAAGAGATGAAGGTGAAGAGAAAAGATTCATGCAAAAAAAAAACCCCATCATACGAAGCAGAGAACACCAAACCCTAGAGCTACCACAAACCAAATCTCGTAACCGAGGAATCAAGGCTAGGAGACTTATCTCGTCTTAGCTCGCGAAAGGTGTCTCCGTCCACCACGAACGACCGCCGTCGGAACTCCAACACCAGCCGCCGCTCCCTAATCTCGGTAAAACCATCGTGTACATTGAAGTTCCTTATGATATTGATATTTTGATGTGATTGTTGCAGGTTCTATATTGAAAGTGAAAGTGAAATCGAAAGAAGAAGAAGAGTCGAAATGGCTTGAATCGATTTGGGGGGGAGAACCGAAATCGGGAAATCACGGCGGAGAGGGTGATTTGGGATCTAGGGTTTTCACGTTTTTTTGTTTTTTTATTTTTGTAATTTGTTAATGTATTGCAATCACTACCCACTCACACCACTACACGCACACCTTAATCACGCTTAATCAACCATCTTAATCACTATTCGTTTTTTTTAAAACTCAATAATCTATTTTAATAATTTTAAACCTTAATTTTGGTTTTTTATAATAATAATGAATCTATCTTTTTATAATTAATCAATTTTTCTTTTATAATTAATTTCAATTTTACAATTTATTCCCTCAACTGTATTGATATCATTAATTCATTTTAACAGTAAAACCTTTTATTTTATTAACATGTAATTTATCCTATTACACTTTTAAAACCTTTTTAAATAGCAATAATTTAATTTGATGACTAATAACAAAACCTTTCATTTAAAAAATTAATATAATTAATTTAACCTTTTTATAAAATCAAATTCACTAATTTAAACCTTTTATATAACTTAATAACCTTTTTTTAAATAAGTATCAAACACTTTTCTTTTCAATTTTAATAATCCTTTATAATAAGTAAATATTAAACCCCTTTTAATTTCAATTAACTTTTTATAATAATAGTAAACTAGAATTCATTTTTTTATAGTAAGTATTTTTGCAAAAAAACTTATTTAAAATCTTTCCATTTAAATTTAACTAAACTATAATTCAAAACCTTTTATTAAGGCAAATTAATCAATTCGTAATTTAATAATTAAGTCACCCTTTAGTATAACCTTTCACTTAAAGAACATCGCCTAAAATCAAGCTTCACTAAATATAATATAATCTCTCAAAAAAAAAAAACTAAGAACAATTTAACCAATTAAAATCAACTTACAGCGTAAAATACAACCTAATCGTACACACCCACTTCACAACACATGCACCTACACTTAGCGCTTTCATGCGTATGTATTATTTATCTTTATCTTATTCACAATGCACACACTCACCTAGCGCTTTCATGCGTATATGTATGGTTTTTATTCTTGCAATTTACTTTCAGCAATTTATAATCATTATATCTCGTTGCATCGCATTACTGCATTCCGTCCAAAGGAAAAACCTACACATGAGTCAACACTTGTGTGTAGTTGCACATCATATGCATCATCTCCCTTCGATCCTTGATTCCATTCAAGTCGATCGCTTAAGTTTAGGACCTACCCCATAGGAAGGGCCTTGTCTTTATCTTTACAACATAGAAACAAAACAATCAACACAATACAACTTTTTCAAACGCAATAGAGAATAGATGTTAATCATCTTAAGTGAGATATAATCTCCACCCCCCACAAACAATACAATCAAACATGTAGGGACTTTGCCTTAAGAGCGATACTTGGCGACCATCCGAGTATGTAAGACCTTTTCTTAAGACGATGCAAAGACCATTTCCTACAACTTCTTTTTTACACTTGTGGTGGTTATCTCTCCCTTAACATGAAGACTCGTCTCTTCTCCTAAACCCAATCAAAACAACTACCCTAAACCCGTAGGAACTTTGACCACAGTCAAAGAACTCCTCTAACCCTTTAGGGTGAACTACAACATACTCTGATTCTACTCCCGTAAGGATATGTAGGCATAAGATGCGATATCTTATCGAGTATACTTAGAAATAAACCCCTAGGTCTTTAAACCATTGAGCAGATAAACACTTAGCAGTAAACAAACATAAAACAAGAGGTTCCTGTAGAGTACTACAGAAACTTAGGATGCTAGTACCTTCCCTAAGTTTAACCAACCCCCGAACCTAAACAATCTAGCTTGCATTTGCATTGCATTGTGGGAATTTTGATCTTTATCCCTTCCTTTGGACAAATCAAAGTTCGGTTGCAAAATGAATATAAGATTCAAACTAATCAATAGTTTGGTATCCAAATTTCACCGCGACAGTGGCATATTCGTCGATCAAATCCGAGTTGGAGCCCTTCTCTCAATACGATGCAAAGACCATCTTCCATACGTTTGTGATGGTTAAGTCGAGTGTTCTCCCTAAGATGACGACTCGTCTCTTTTCTTAAAATCAATCAACAAACCTTCTCCCCCCTAGAACTTTGACCATAGTCAATGGTTCCTCGATCCCTTTAGGGGAACTATGAATGCTCCGATTCCCTTCTCGTTAGGATATGTAGGCACAAGATGCGACTTCTTGGCAAGCATGCTTAGAAATAAACACCTAGGTCTCTTACTCTTAGAAAAAAAAATACAATAAAACAAGATTTTCCTGTAGAGTACTATATATGCTTAGGATGTTAACACCTTCCCTAGGTATAACCAACCCCCAAACCTTAGATTCTCTAGCTTTGCATTGCATTGCATACTTTTGGGTAATTCGAACTTTTTCCCTTCCCTTGGACAAATTAAAGACCAGTGGTGAATAATGATTTGCGATTCAAGTTAATCAATAGCTTGGTATCTGATTCTCATCGTGACAACAACGTGCGTTTGAATTATAGAAATGTGGCAATGGATTTGGAGGAGGACCCAATTTACTTTTCTGAATCAGGTCTTGTCGCACCATTAAGGGGTACAACTCAGTGAAACTCATAGGAATGGGCTGAATCCTTGGCATTCTATTTTGGAAAGCAGGCCTCGGAGCCAGGGCTCTCTGTTGCTGTTGTGCTTGTAACACCCTTATTCTACCCAACATATATTACGGCAAAATAACACGGATTTCAGAGTAAAATATTACCTTCATTAAAAAGCCACAAAAGGGCGTACATTTCTCAAAATCAACAAAATTGGTCAATACTCCCTAACACACGGGTTTTCTCAAAATACATCAAAACATCATATACAACGGAACTCAAAACATAACTCAATGTTTTCCTCATAAGGGAACATCAGTAAAATTACCCAATGATATACAATCAACTCAAAGAGCCCAACCCGATGTTACATATCAGAGCAAGACCCTCTAAATTAACCATAAAGGCTAACGACTCTAAAACTTCAAATACTCCTCGACGGCGTCCACGGCTAAACTTGCTCATCTACACGTTACCCACGTGGAGGTAACATTCAAACAGGAAGGGTGAGTAAGACAATTTATAATAATCAATGTATAACAATTAATGCATAAACGACATATTACTCATAATTACATTCAACACATTGATATCCTTCAAATATGCCTCACATGCCATAACGTCATAATTCATACACAAAGACTCATAGGTGCAATGCGACACAACTCAATGCATGTGGTACCAATCATCACAGTGCGATGGACACTGGGCCATCAACCCTCCATAGATCCCCATCAATAGGATCGGAGCACATCAAAATACTTCACATCCACACAATGGGATTGAAGCCAAAGTAATCGAGGTCCTGAACCGAAGTCCGGATGCACATGAATGCATGATGCACACGTCACAATAATCCTCATAATAACAACATATGGTGCATCATCATTCATCATATTCGTCATACGTCATAACTCATCATATTAATCATCAATACAACATATCATCATAATTCATCATATTACTCATCATGCGACATATCATCACAATTAATCACATTATTCATCATACAATATATCATCATAATTCATCATATTAATCATTCTCACACATCATGTCATCATATAATCACGTATAAATCACATATTAGCTCATAGTCATAGTATCCCATATTATCCCATATTAATTCATAATACTACCCCCACATTATCTCATATTAATTTATCAAATTATACTCACAGTAATCCTCACACTATCGCCTATCAATCACATAAACTTCATAGTTCTGCTCATGTTAATTCGTCATATCATCACATAGTATTCACATATTAATCCCTAATAGCATCTCATATTGCCTCATATTAATTCACCATAATTCCACTCGCGGTAATCGTCATACTATCACTTATTACTCATGCAACCTCACTGTCATACTCATAGTAACTCATCACAGGAATCCCATAATCAAACATCACGACATCGCTGCAAAACGATCAACTTCGCAAACTCTACTACATTCGTTGGCTCACTCGCTAGGCGAGTTGGTAGCGAGCCTTCGCTGGCTTGCTCGCTAGGCGAGTCTTGTAGCGAACCCTTCGTTGGCTTGCTCGCTAGGCGAACAGTGTGATGACAGCAACTTCTGCTACGCACCAGAATTGCTTCCTGTCCAAATACTCATGCAATTTACTTACCCAATGCCCCCAAAATGCATTAAAACATCTCCAATGTCATACAGCGATAACGGCACCAAATCTATGGTTTACTAGGCCAATCCAGCAACATTTGCACTGCCTAAAACACTATTTTCCTGCAATTGCTCTGAGTGCATCAGAGTTACTCACATTGGAATATTCCTATTCCTACAGGGTCAAATATATCACAATCCAAGGTTTTGGCCATGAAGGCCTAAGGTTTCCTTTCTCATGTTACACATCAAACAGTCAGGAATACTAACCACTAACCACAACCCCCAAGGTTTCATTATCAGTTTTCCTTAATTTCCCACGATCGACCCAAAATACCCCAAATCATAACCTTCACCATAAACACACCGAAAGGCATACATAGAAAATCATGAAATGCGATACTCCCCATACCTTAGCCAATTTGCAGCTTTCACGATTAACTTTGGGATCTTCCGAAGCTTTGGCCTCATTCTTTTCAGGGTTAACAAATGAATTCTAAATCTCTTCAAAATTTTATTTTGTCCAACTTAGTCTTGGACCTCCCAATTAGGATTTTCCTTCATTACCCTTACTAACTCCTCCAAATGCCCAAATTACCCTTATTTCACTTACATTTATTTTAATTCCTAATAATATTAATAAATCCATATTACATACTATTATTCCAAAATAAATACTCCAAATATGTATAATTCCCCAATAATTCCCAAAACCACCGAAAACACCGAAAACACCAAAAATACGAATATTCTCAATTAAATAAATTAATTAAAATATTTCGATTAAATTCGGGGTGTTACAGTGCTTGTTGATTATGATTTTGCTGGTAAGCGTTGGACGTCTGTTGTTGAAAGTTTTGTTGATTTGTCCGAGGTTGAAAAACTGGCGTGACTGTGGCCACATACTGCTATTGTTGGTACTGCTGATAGTTTTGTTGTGGTTGTAGATGAGATAGTTGTTGATTTTGTGGGCGATTCCTTCTGCTCTGGACCCTCCTGTCACACATTACAACATTAGTTTCCCCTTATTTTTTCTTATGAAAATTGCTCGGTGGCTTCTTCGTGATGCTAGTGCTGGTACTACTAGCTGAGCTTGTTACTTTGACTTTCTTCAAACCTGCCTCCACTTTCACACCTACGGCCACAATATCGGAAAAGTTTGTTGTGTTGCTACTAATCATCCTCTCGTAGAATTCGGGCATGAATGTATCTACGAACCAATCAGCCAATTCTTTCTCTATCAGGGGAGGTTCCACATGAGCGGCAGTTTTGCGCCATCTCTGTGCATACTCTTTGAAAGATTCTGAGCTCTTTTGTGTCATGCTGAGGAGCTGACGATGGTCTAGCGCCAAGTCTATGTTGTTCTTGTATTGTTGAATGAATGCGTCAGACAAGTCTTGGAATCAATGGATTTTTGGCTATTCTAGACTTAGGTACCATTGGCAGAGGCACCCTTAAGATTGTCTTGGAAGCAATGGATTAATAATTTGTCATTTTCAATGTGCGCGACCATACGCCGACAGTACATGATCAAGTGAATCTTTGGGCAGGTCTCTCCTTCATATTTTTCAAATGTGGGCATTGTGAACTTAGGAGGAAATACCAAACCCGAAACCAGGCACATGTCCTTAGCATCGGAACCAAAGACGTTGTTTCCTTCTATGGCCCTCATTCGTCTTGCCATTATATCCATCTCAACCCTTAATTTTTCGTGTTTCTCATCTTCGACCTCAGACCTGTCGGGTAGATCAAATATCTGCTGGTGATTGTTAAAGATCGGTCGGACCTGTGCCCGAGCACCTACCTGAGTGTAGATAGGATTTTAGAATTCCGTCATTAACGGAACGGTCTACGGGTTAGAGCGTTGGTGAAGGTTAAATTGCTGGGCATTACTGAATGGTGGCATGAAATCCCTGGCGATACCAAACGAATGTTCAGTTGCTGAGGTCACTATTGGAGGAGGATTTGCCGTCGTTGTATTGATTTCAGATACCACTGTAATCTGCATGTCCATTTTTGCTTTTATCACTTGGAAGACTTCCATAATCTGGCTAGCGTCACCGCGTAACCCCTCGAGGTCATTGTCGATTTGATCGATTCTTTGATCTTGGTCAGCCATTCATCTCTTAGTGCTGGCTCTGGTATTGTATCGATGGGTATTCAGCGTGATTAGAGCACTGCATGAGCTGGAGAACCGATGCAATGCAATGCAAAAGAATTGAAGGATGCAGATACAAATGCAAGCCACACATTCAAGGAAAACTAAAAGTTTTGTTTGCAAACAAAATTAATGGATCAACACGTAACAACGCGATGCTTATCATTAACAAATGAAAGCTTAACCAAATTCTCATTAACAAATGGAGTCTCACAAGCATAAAGTTTTCATAAACGAATGAAACTTTTACAACATTTTACAAAATGAAGGTTACATATTCCCAAAAGCTATGGGTACAAACTAAACAAAAGGAAATTAAAAGGCCAAGATCTTCTAACAAGATGATAATTTTCCTTCTTGCATCATTTTTCTCCTCTGGTCTTGACGAAGCAGATCCCAGAGTTCTTCATTTTATCGATCGGCTTTGACTAAAGCGAACCTCAACTCTCCTTTAGACAAAAGTTCTTCCAGGACTGGCGAAATGTCATAAGAGCGGGTGTAGAACATCTTCAGTGTTATCTCCTTTGACCAAAGTAGATATGCCTTTGAAGCAAGACAACTCTAGTTTTCCACGACAGTCATTCCTTGTAAGTTGGGATGACGCTAGACAAATATGACTTGTGCTTTGAAATCCGGGTCATTACCTTTTGAATAGAAGCAAGTCTATAATAAGGCTGGATGTGGTTCTTCCTCAGTTGGATATCCTAACTGGTGGCGGTCTAGGATAGGGTTGTAGCTGATACATCCTTTGGTGTCGATCAGAGGTACGTTTGGGAAATCCCCCCAGCTATGTATCATTACTATTCCTCCGTGAGCAAGATCATACTAGTTGATGTCATAGTGAGAGAGTGAAGCCAACTTTCTAACTCATGCATCACTATCTTCTAGGTTCCATAGAGAGAACATCCTAGGAAAATGCAAAATAGACCACTTTCTTAAGAGCGCCGTACAACAAGCAAATTGTCTGAGATCACACACCCTCCACCGATGAATGGTGTAATAGGTATCAGCCAATAAAGTAGGAGCGGGATTTCTAACAATGAATAACTTGATGGCCTCTAAGCTGATGAACTCAGGGCTACTTGGAAACATATATAAGCCATAAATTAAGAAAGCCATTATAGCTTCAAAGGTTCCATATCTCCATGATCATAATGAAACTCAGCCTTTTCCATAAATGGTCTTGCTTCCATTCCAGTAAATCCACCTCTGATATCCAAACGGGTTGGAAGGTCAGTGGGTTCCAGGTGTAGAGCCTCATCAACATCTCTCTTGTTTGGTCTTCTCTCTCTTCCATAGTAAGGTGTAAAAGTCATGGGAACCTTCAGATGCGTAGAGTATTCTTCTAAAGTCGACAACAACTGAAAGTCCAAAAATGTGAAGCAATGTTAAAGAGGATCATAAAACTTTATGAGAGCTAGCAGAATTTCCTCATTTACTTGCATGTCCAGTAAAGATAACATATCTCCATACTTGGCGACGAAAGCAACAGAGTTCCTTACTAGGCCTCTTAAGATCCTCAAGTTGTCCAACCTCAGGCTTGGAAATGTGAACCTGTTTCTTTGATCCATTACTATGTCTGCAAAAAAGATTTTGAATTCCTTGAATGGTTAGCAAGATGCAA
Organism: Lathyrus sativus; assembly: GCA_963859935.3. Classification (NCBI taxonomy): domain Eukaryota; kingdom Viridiplantae; phylum Streptophyta; class Magnoliopsida; order Fabales; family Fabaceae; genus Lathyrus; species Lathyrus sativus. Next base: position 215,135,981 of record OZ012737.1, on the reverse strand, counting down.
AATGCAATGCAAAGATGCTTGATGCAACTGGTTTTACAAAACTCAGAAGATAAATTGAAGCAAAACCATCATTTCATTTATATAGGGAAAAGTTACAACTTTTGAAATACAATACAAGAAACGCGAAGTTACATCAAAGGAGAAGACTAGGCCCTATGGTCAAGAAATTTGACAAGAGTCCTATCTGCGTGTCCTCTTTAGTCTTTTCAGCACAATGTTCTCCATCACTAATTTATCTACTATTCCTTTCCAAGTGCCAGAAGTTGGTGGGATATTTGAATACTCATGAGTACTTTGCATAGGCTTGACGCTAGAGAAAAATAAATTCTCTTTCGTCACATCTTCACCAATCAAGCGACTTTCGAGCCACTCAATCAACTCATCCTTATCTTTTAGCTCTCTCTTCAATTCCGTCATCTCAGAATGAAGAGTATGGTACTTTCCCTCCCAAGTGTCCCTTTCAAGCTTGGTTCTCTCAAGGATTTCTTGGATTCTTCCATCTTTTCAATAGGGATGGCGGAAGATGATGTGATGGCAATATGCGTATTCTTTTCAGGAAGGTATGACATCTTTAGATCATGGGCTCTAGATTGAACCCACTGAGTGAATGGATCAAAGGCTACACAATTCCTTTTCCTAAGGTCAACTTTAGTTTTCTTCTGGATGTTCTCCCAAGAATCAATCATATTGTTCCTTGAACTCTCCTCTGCTTTGTCATTAAGGTAAAAGAAACCAGACAATAGGATGTTTCTAGGTTTATCCTTCATTGGGAATCCAAATTGACGTCTGGCCAAAGCGGGATTGTGGTTGATTCCCCCTTGTACTCCCAGGAGTGGTACATTTGGAAAAGAACCACAACTGTCAATGTAGACCCCTCGATCATAGGCGGGATCATACCAGTGAATATCTGAATGAGTTAGAGACATAATCCTTTGATACCATCTCCAACGATTAGGATTTTCCTTGAAAGCATATGTCCTTGGTAAATGATTAACAAACCATTTGTATAACAAGGGCGCACAACGGAGAATAGTTCCTCTTCCATGAAGAGTCCTATGATGAATGGAATGATAAGCACCACCTAGCAAAGTGGGTACCGGATTACCATTCAAGAACACGGTGATAGCAGTTGAATTGACAAATTCTTCTATCTCAGGGAACAACACCAACCCATATATCCATAGAGCCAAAACTGCTTCAAATGCGTCTATACTATCCTCATTGGCAAGCTAAGTAGCCTTCTCCAATAAGTAATCAGAATGAAAACCTTTAACTCCATTCTTTGAAGCATAATTGGCTTTGGTCTTGGATACTTCTAGATGAAGTGCATCAGCAATCTCTTTTGGCGAAGGTAACTTTTCCAAATTGCTGAACGATTTCTTATTTGTCACAGGGATTCCAATAAAGTAAGAGTATTCTTCCAGTGTAGGCATCAATTGGTAATCCGGGAAGGTGAAAAGTTAGTATAGTGGATCGTAGAACTGAACCAAAGTGCTAAGAACCCCTTCTTCCATTCTAGTCTTCACAATACTCATAAGTTTCCCGTACCCCAAAATCTTCGGATACCAACATTCCTAGCTCTCTCAACTTCGTTGTATCACATTTCTTGAAGTTGTATTTCTTAGTGTTTCTTTTCCCAAAATCAATGATATCTAGGGTTTCACAAAAAGAAGACAACTGAGTTTCACAAAACCAGTGCAACAAGATGAGATGCCATGATAATATGATGACATGATGCACACATAACACATATACAAGTATACACAATGCACAAATGCATATGCTAACAAGCAAGGGTCATAGGTTCGAGGTTATGAGCATGGAGCTAGGGTATACCCTCCCAAAGGACATGTACTAAGGTGTTCATTGTACCTATAGAACGGGTTCTATCAAGAGCTCCCAGAGACATAGATAAATCCTTAAGATATTATCAACTAACATGACTACTCACGTGGGTCAAAAATATTCTCGGGATAAACTCGTCTGAGTGTAGTATCGTGTAACAACTATTTCAGGACTACTCCCTCATAGTCATTGCACTACGTCCTAAAAAGGCCAAGTGGGGTAAGTGGGTAACTAAAGGTCCTCGGTTTCACGTACTCTCAGGTTGAAACAACTAATTAAATGCATGGCTACTCATACACCATTAATTCCAATGCAAACATACAGTTATATATTAACAAATATACATGTATAGGCAAACATACAGAGATATAGCATACAAGCACACAAAGTGGGTTAAACCCTCAATTTATCCCCAATGAAGTCGTCATTTATGTTGCGGTGAGAATCGAATATCAAGCTATTGATTAACTTGAATCTTAATTCATTGAAATTCACCATCAATCTTTGATTTATACAAAGGAAAGGTTAAAGAAAGAAAAACCTTTTGCGCGATGTAACAACAACACTAGAGTTTTGGGGATCGGGGGTTGGTTATGCCTAGGGTAATTATTCACATCCCAAACATTTGTAGTACTCTACAGGAACCTTTTGTGTATATGTATGCTAAGTTATCTAATTTATTGTTTGTTAGGGTTATGGGATCAAGGTTAAGGTAAAGTTTGAGGTAAAGACCTAAGGATAGTTCTAAGTTTGCTCGCAAAGATATCACATCTTATACCTACGTATCCTTACTAGGATGGAATCAGAGCATCTGTAGTTCACCTCACTAAGGTTGAGGAATACTTGACTATGGTCAAGACTTCAGAGGGGAACAAACATAACAATGTTTGCATATAGTTTGACAAAACTCTCTAGATCTAAGTTTAACACTCGAGGGGATTGACTTTGACAAAAAGCCAAGAGGGGAGTAAGTAATCATGACAATTATTTTTACATAGAGTTAACAAACTCTATCTTAAAGTTCTAATTGAAGGATACTCCTAACAAGGGGTAGGTCTTTAGACTTAAAGCAAAGTCTAATGGATATAGGTTCTAACTTAACTAAGTTAAAGGACCTAATGACTTAACCAAGTCAAGGGGATGGGTGATGAGCTATCTATGACAATGAAGTCAATAGAGAGACTTACCTTTGGAATAAAGGATAACAAGGCAACTGGATGAGAGCTAACAAGCTACATCACTTGGGGAAACTTAACAAAGCCTAAACACACATATGCATTCATTCAAACATGACAAAGATATATAGTCAGGGTAACAACCAAGAAAGATAAGGGAAGGCCAGTGGCGACATTAAGCAAAGATGATAACAAGGAAAATTGATGAGAACTGACAAGTTCCATTACTAGGGAAACTGATTCGCTGTCGCGCACGGATCAAAAATGAGTATTTTGAAAAACACTAGTAACGGTAACGACAACTCGAGTATCGTTCTCACAAGGATTCTTGTAATTAATTAACCAATTATAGTAAAAGTTTATGGGGTTTTTAAGTTTAGATTTATAAAACAAGAGAAAAAGTGATTAAAATAAGTGATTATCAATTAAGCTAAAACGACTAATCCTACTGATTCGGATTCTGACCTATCATCGGCTATTATAACACCAATCCCTAAGCGGCTTCGGTCCTATTCGATAATGAGATCAATTAGACAAGCGCTTATCAAAATCATATGAATTATGTTAATATTTACCTAATTAAGCAAACAGTTAAGAATATGTCGAGTTAACGAATTAAGCAAACGATAACATGTGTAACAACAACATTTTCATCAAAGGTATTCAAACAAAACTCATGCAAACAAAAAACTTGAATCAAACATGGTATATGAATCAGTTAAAGACAAATATAACACATTTAATCATATTCAAGACATATTGATGACAATCAATCATGGATAGGCAAGAAAAGTAACAACAGTTCAAGCATGGATTCAAACTTCACGAAGGGAAAGATAAACAAGATTCATGGTAACTTTCAAGGAAAGAAACAACCCTAAACATGTTATGGTTCTAACAAGACACATAAACAAGTAAGATGGGGGTGAAGGGTCATGTTCATGAGGTTACAACATCAAGAAACATATCATGGTTCACAAAGAAGTTTCAAGGCATACTTTTAACATTCATGCATTCACAAAGGCAAGTATAATCATGGTAAAGAAAAAGAGCCAAGTTTTTTCAAACATATAAACATGTTATACATTCAAAAATGATTCATAAAAAATCAATCTTACAAGAAAAATCAAGTACTATGTCAAGAAAGTTCATGAAAACCAAAGAAAACCCTAAAACGGACCATGTCATTCAAGTGGACCAAAGTGTTTCAAAAAATAACAATTTTTGAATTCTTTCTTCACACATTGAAACTAGACATATTAAGGAGAATATTTTAAAAATAATGGAATCAAAATGATAAAAATCAAAGAAGTTATGCCCATTTGAAAACTAGGCAACTAAGGCAAAAAACTAGGCAAGCAAAACCAAGGCAAGACAGATTTTGCAAGAAGGGTCATAACTCACTCAAAACTTAATCAAATTGGATAAAATAAAAAATAAAATTGTGTATTTTTTCACAAGGAATCCAATGGTGGCGGTGGTTTTCTCATATCATGCACCATGTGAAAAACTCGATAGCAACATTGAAAAAGATATGTTATGTGCAAGAGCAATGTGACAGTCCAATGTACATGTTCTAAGCAGCAAGTAATGATTCAAATACAACATATGCGACATATAGAGAGTGCTTAAAAGCATAATACATCAATAGACAAGCTAATTCAACATATGGCATATGTAGTGGCAAAAATAGCAAGCTTGTGCAAGAGCAAAGCAACAAACATATATGTACCAATTCAGCATCAACTAAATGATCAAACATATCACATATGACCTATAAATGATGTTTACAAACACCAATCATCTATGCCTAACCAGAGTCAACAAAGGGACAATCATGAATACCCAATTTTATGAGCAAGAAATGGTTCAAACATGACCTATAAAGTGTATCTAGCATGTTCATAATCAATGTACACGAATATTCAACATGATTTTAAAAGTAACAAGTTGGAACACTTACCTCTTGTAGCTTTTTCAAGTTAATGAACCAAATAAGAAAACTAGTTGATGGATGATGATATAAGTGTTAGACGATGGCATGGATCTAGAAGGGGGTTGAATAAATCCCTTATTTAAAAAATGAGTCGGTGCTACAAATAAAATGGTTTTAAAAAATTTGTTTGATTTGCGGAAGTGACCGTGGAAAAATTACCGTCTATAACGAACGGTTACTAGAAAACTGGATATGCGTTTTAGCCGATGGAATCGGATAACGAGTAATGAGAATCACTATGCTAGTCACACTATCAACTTGATTTAGATCACTACTTGGTATGACTAGTTTCAATGCCTTAAAGTGCCAACAAAATAAATGGACAACACACAAAGATTTTCGTTCAGGCAATTTATCAAACACTTGGAGTGCAAAGTACTACAAGTGAGTTCAACTTTGAGTAATTTGCTCTAATTTCCTTGTACAATCAACGATTGTACTAGAGTTAAAAACAGTTCAGCACTTACTCAAAACAGTCCTAAATTTGACATAATTGCTTGTACTAAACCCACACAAATATTAAGCAAATGTAAAAGCGTAAGGTAAAAGGCACAAGGATTTTTTGAGGCAGTTCCCCCTCCGTCCTCGCTTCGGGGTACTGTTGCACCCCAAAATTTGACCAACATTTCTTTACCTAGCTTATGTTGCATTTCATTCACATTAGCATTATCATTTGCATTTCATTGACATGTAGGCAGGAGATCAAGAGGTATGAGTACCAATCAAGAGCTATACAAGACTATGAAGCTAGCTAAGGAGCTTATTCAAGTGTTCAAGGGTTGATATCTTTGTCAGAGAAGTCAAAAGATTCTCAGAGTGAGTGGTTGAAACTAAGGTTGTGTGCCTCCTAACTTGAGAGTTGTGGGAGCTCCTCAGATGATTCTGAAGCTATGAAGAAATACTTGAAGCCTTTAGAGAGCTTATGAGATGTCTTGAAAGCCATCATGAAGCCTAGACAGGTCATTGTGCAAGATTAAGAAGACTCAGCCATGAGTGGTGTAATTAGGGTTTGACTGGGTCAACCCTAGGTCAACTGATGATTTGGAGAAGGTTGAAACCTAATTCAAGAGCCATGTGATCATGGATTAATTCTATAATATGTTATAAGGATGATTCCAAGGTCAACTCATCATGATTGAAGAGTTTGAGAAGTTTCAAGCTAGGGTTTCTAAGGCTTGACAGTGTAAAATCCCCTAGTTTGACCCCTAACTTCAAAGCAGTTTAGCTCAAGATGTGATTGTCATATCATCCTACCCCCAACATGAATGTTGTAGAGCTTGTTCTTAGCTTTAATTTGAGTACTATAAGTCCTTGATAGGATTTGTAGAACTCAAGTTATGACTTTGACAAGTTGCAGGTCATCTGAGGTATGTGAATCTGGGGCCTTGAAAGTCACCCAACTTGCATCAAACCTTTTCCCATGAAGGATGATTCCTATGAACTTTTGGTCAACATGAATGTTGTTCTTTATCTTCTTAGCTTTCCAGAGAGTACTAGAAGTCCTTGATAGGATTTGTAGAACTCAAGTTATGGCTTTGACAAGTCAAGGGCATTTTGGTCATTTGGAGATTACAGGTCATTGCAAGCATAAGGCCATAACTCCTATTTCCAAGCTTCAAATGGAAAAATCTTCAACATAAAACTTGCTCAAAATAATGTTTTAAGGCTAGTAAGGAGGTCATGAGATGTTGGAAAGGCTTGTAGCTCAAAGTTGCAAAAATGACCTAAAATAAGGGCATAAGTTAAATAAACCAAAGTTGGAAATTGATATTTTCAACCTACACATCCAAACCATGGCATGTAATATATCATTTTGACTCTAGAAAACATTTTAAAAACATTGGTTTAGCCACATTTTTGATTTGAGGTCTAAATTGTGGACTTGCTTTGAAAAGCACTTGCTTGCATATTAAGTAACATGTGCATAACCTAAAATCAAGGCATGAGCAAGGAACTTGGCAAGCTAAACCCTTCCAAAATGTCACTAGGGGAGAAATTGAAAGAGATTGAGATGAATTTCAAGATGCAAACAGAATTGAGCATGGCATGATACATGATTGAAAATCTCATGACATGAGAAGTGGAAGATCTCATTAGAAGGATCTAGAGGGTTCTAGATCATCCAAACTTCATCTATATAAGGAGTAGAGTGGATCCATTGAAGAGGTTGGTGATCATTGAAGGATTGAGCTTAGTTTGAGATTGAATTTTCATAACTTGCAAGTGCAATCTGTTTCACCAAATTCCTCAATTTCCTTCCATTTTCTTAATTGATACTTCTTCCATGAATGTCAAGGAGTGATTCCAGATCATTTTCAAGAAGAATTGGTGGCTAGATCGTGTATGAGCAAGTGATTTTCAGCACTTGCAACTCACCATCGGGTTTCAAGATTCAAGCAATTTCCATTGGTTCTTTTGCATACAGAAGCAAGAGGAAGGTTCACTGATCGTGTCCAGAAGATTGTAGAGCTTGATTTGGAGGTTTGAGGCATCTGTTCAACCAAGATTCTCAGGTTGGTAACTCTCTTCCCCTAGCATGATTTAGGTAGAATTAGGTTGAATTAAGGTGCTAGATTGATTGTAGAATGGCATAGGATGGATTTCAGATAGTTAATTGATGAATTAGAGACAAATTAGGAGAACTACCATTTTCGGTTGAGATTGGAATATGATGAATCTTGAGGTCTCAGAGGAAGTTAATGGTATGGTTGAACTCGTGGCAAGATTTGGGATGAGTTTCATGTTTTGACCTCTTGGATTGGAGGCCTCTAGGGAGAAATAGGGTTGAAGGGGATGATCGGAGCTCCACCGGTGGTGGCCGGAGCTGGGCGCGAAGTTCAGGCGTTTGAAAGGTAGGAGATGATGTTATTACCATTGGATCTTGTTTTGACCTTTGACTGGAAGCTTATCCAAGGGTCACGTTTCAATTTGAATTTGTGAAGGATCAGAATAAATGAAACGCTGCGTTTCATTTAGCAGCTGGTTCTGGGCTTAGTGAAGTCAATGTTATTCACACCCCCCTGATGGCCCAACCCAAACTTTTAACTGAGTCTGATTGCTATTGATACCGTGTGTTTGTTTATTTTAATTGGATTTTCTTCTTTTATTCATTTTTATTCATTTAATTTATTTTCTGATTTAATAGGAATTTTGTATTTTAATTGATATTAAAATGTTCATGATTGATGCATATTTTTGTGGAATTTTGTATGATCTCATGGTGATGATTTTGATCCTAATTTTTTGTGTGTGATTAGGATAGACATGTATGATACCATAGAATTTTTATCACATTTTTGTGATGAAAATAGGTGTGCTTTCTAGATTGAGATTTAGATGCTTCCTTTTTAGGGTTTAGGTTTGATACCTTAGAATGTAGAATTTAGTTCTAGGTCCAATTGGATGGTTTGATCTTTGAAATTAATGTGGTAGAGTCATGATTGACATAGGTTCCCATAGATAGTTTTGTAGGATTTTACAATTGATTTTAGTATTTTATTTAGGACTAACTTTAGTACTAGGTTTTAGGTGATCCTAATCTACTAATTCAACTAGTTTAACTTCCCTAGTCCCCTTAGATTAGGGTTTGTGTTGGTTTGCCTTTGGTTGGGATTGAAGACAAGTTGAAGACAAGTTGAGGATGCTTGAAGTGGCTTGAAGTTGCTTGGAGCTTTGGATTTGTTGGTGCCTGAAGGTGTCTGATGAAGATTAGGAGATAGGACATAGGGAGAGCCTTGTAGTTAGAATGATTTCTTTCACAAACATGGAAAGCATCTTGTGCTTCCATTCCTCCCAATGACTAAAAGTCCTTCTCAGATATTCACATCCCTCCTTTGGAAGGATGAGTGGCTTTATCTGGGAAGTAGAACTTTGAGGGAACCAGTCTCTCATAATGATGAACTCTTACAGGCTTCCTTTGGTTGTCAGTAAGCTGTTTATCATTTCCCCTTATCCAGTTAAGTGATTTCTTCTGGTTTGAGTATCTTGAAAGATGTTGGGCTTGAGTTTGAAGATGAGGACTTCATTGAAGAGTGTGGAAGAGGATGATTCCTTGAGCATTGCCATTGTAGCTGAAGCTTGAAGAGCAAGAAGAACAAGTTGATACTTGGAGATCCAGTGGAGATTGAATGAAGAGATGAGGCTTAGAGAATTGAAGGATGAAGTTGACACTTCTAAGTGATTGAAGACTACCCTGAGAAGCTGAAGCTTGTGGATGAAGGAGAAAGCTAGTTGAGACTGGTGAAGCACAGAGAGCTGAAGCTTGAAGACTGAGTTGATACTTATGAAGAGGATTCAATTGAGATTGAGTGTAAAGCTGAAGCTGAGGAATAGAAGACGAGTTGATACTCACATTGATGCTTGGAGAGCCTGAAGGAATCAAGTTGATACTTGTAGTTAAGAGTGAAGCCTGAAGGTGGAGTTGACTGAAAAGCTGAAGCTTGGAGAAATGAAGATAAGTTGAAACTTATGCTGATGGGTTGAAACCTGGAGAAGCAAATTGATATTTGTCATGAGAGATGGTAGCCTTGAAGGGTGGTTGAAGTCTGAAGACTGGATGGCTGTCAGAAGAGCTGAGGCTTGGATTGAGAGAGAGTTGTTGATCTGCTTTCTTGTCTGTTTTCTTTTCTGTGCTGATGTGCCTTGTTTGACTTGCTTGATGCATTAGAATAGGTCCATATCTAGACTAACTTTAATCTAGGAGCATGATTGCACTAGAGGTTGAGTTGCTCCCTCTGCTTGTATTGTTACTGTATGGCTTTGCTTGCGGGTATTCGGTAGAGCCCTGCTCCCTTGCCCATGTGGTTTATTTTGCTTGACAGCATTTCATTTTCTTCTGTATGATTACAGTCTCTTATATTCTGCTTGATAGCATGTTTTTACTTTCTGTATGACTGCTATTATTCATATCTGGCTTGAGGTTGAGATGAGCTTATGGAGGCTGCTGCCCCGCACACATTTCCTCCCTCACTTGCATTGCATGCATTTTACTGTATATCTGTTTGCTGTTTAAGCTGATGCTTTATCTGTTTCTGTTTATCATTGACATGATCCCTTAGGACTCTCACATCCTTTGATAAGGAAGTGATGATTAGAACTTTAGGTTGAAACCTATGCATGATAACTTCTAGGAGTTCCCTGTTTTTAACTTCAACCATAGGACGAATCCTTGGCATGACAACAGTAGGACTTGATAGTCTCCCCGTAGTTGAGCCTGTTCTCTTCTCATCTCAAAACAGCTTAAGATACAGTAATCATGAATGATTTCTATCGTACGTTACGAGCCTTAAGCTATCTGAGAAAGGATTTTTGGAGAGCTTCTTTTCAACAGTCTGGATGTTTAGTATGGCACCCTTTGGGTGACATGCGACGCATTCACTCTCAGGTCATAGTCTCTAGTGCGATTGAAATTGCAAACACAATAAAAAACACTTCTTTTGTAAAAGACAGAAAATAAACTTCAAACCTTTTTGCCCCGTGGGCCCATAATTCAAAGGAAGCTTTTCTGAAGAAAAGAGTGTCGTTAAACTTCAGCGCCAACGCAAACAGGCTTTGTCCCTAACTGCTGGAACTGTTGTTTAACCCCACTCGATAAAACAGATGAATCTGAATCCCCGTAATCCATAGTATCCCGAACTACGTAAGCTCTGATCTCTCATATCTGTTGAGAGTACGTAGGCACAACACTGATGTATTGGCGAGCCACCTTCCCCGTAACCCGTCGTAGGTCGAACTATGTTGACTCTGATTTCTCATTCTCTGATGAGAATACGTAGGCATAAAGCGTGACGCTTTGCCGAGTCATTTTATTTTCTGTTTAAGCCAAGCCTTGATAGGTAGATAAATAAACCAACTCGTCCAGTAAACACAACAAGCATGGATCCCGTCGAGTACGACGGACGTGAGGGGTGCTAATACCTTCCCCTTGCGTAACCGACTCCCGAACCCAGACAACGGTTGCGATGACCTTGTCTTATACCTTTTTCGTCAGGTTTTTCCGATCATTTCCTTTCCCGTTCCGAGGGATAAATAACGAAAGGTGGCGACTCTTCTGTTTTTCCGGCACCTTATTTTCGCGGAAGCGACAGCTGGCGACTCTGCTGGGGACTTGATAGTTTCCTGGGATCCAAAGTCCTGTATGCGAGTCAGTTTGGGGATCCAGCTTCCCCTGCGAGAGTCAATCCTAGCGCTTGTATGATTACTTGTTAGGTTGTGTTTATTTATCGCATTTTATTTCCCGCATTTTACTTTCAGTATGATATGATTATCTGTGCTGTTGTGGGAGGGGCATTCTGATGAGTGAGAAGCCAGACCCAAGCTTGAGTGAACATAGCATTAGTTGTGGAAATTAGTGGGCGCGTACTTGATTGGCAGGCACTAGTGTCTCATGAAATCCACGCTCAGACGAGGTTCTCCCGGTTTGCTTCTTTTTCAACCCTTTGGGTTGAGGGGTTGTTGGTTTGGAGGATTGTCGACTCTGGGGACCGATCATTTGTGATTTAGCCGAGTGAGGCCGCTTCATGAGCTGGTGATGCCACACCTTCTGGGTATCGTATCACCCCTCTTGAATGTCTGTGACGCTGATGAACGCATAGGATGCCGAACTTGAGTCAGTTTAGGTCCATACCTGTGAGCAGGGTTGGGTTTATTGTAGGAAACCTTGACCTTCAGACTACTTGGTTTTCTTGATAGTGAATCAGTTTTGTTGGTACCGGAGGTTCTCATCATCAAATATATGATTGTTCTTTACAGAACAGAGCTTTGGTCTTGTATCAGAGGATCTTATATTCAGAGATGTGTATTTGTTCTTGATAGAGCAGGTTGACTGGGATCAGAGGATCTTATCATCGGATGTGTATTTGTTCTTGGCAGAGCAGGTTTATGATTGGGATCAGAAGATCTCATCAGCAGATATATGATTGTTCTTGACAGAGCAGAATTTTTGGTCCTGTATCAGAGGTCCTTATTATCAGATGTTTGTTCTTGACAGAGCAGAGTTTTGGTCCTGTATCAGAGGTCTTTATTATCAGATGTTTGTTCTTGACAGAGCAGAGTTTTGGTCCTGTACCAGAGGTCCTTATTATCAGATGTTTGTTCTTGACAGAGCAGAGTTTTGGTCATGTATCAGAGGTCCTTATTATCAGATGTTTGTTCTTGACAGAGCAGAGTTTTGGTCCTGTACCAGAGGTCCTTATTATCAGATGTTTGTTCTTGACAGAGCAGAGTTTTGGTCCTGTATCAGAGGTCCTTATTATCAGATGTTTGTTCTTGACAGAGCAGATTTATGGTCCTATGTGTGTGTGTTCTTGACAGAGCAGATTTGTGGTCCGATACCAGGGTTTTCTTCTTATTAGAGATAGTGGTTGTTCTTGATAGAGCAGGATTATGGTTTTGTTGATGCAGAATCTCCACAGCACAGTTGCCTTGATCTCCTGCTGCATGATTGCATTTTACAGTGCTTTGCATATTCATTTGCATTTCATTAACGTGTGTCTGTGTTGCAGGTACCGTTTTCCCCGATCTAGGATTTCTTGCCTCCTATTGTATTGTTATGGGTTCTCTGAGGAAGACCGTGGCTTACAAGCTCCCTGCCCATGATGTGGTTCAGCTGACCGGTTTGATGGCTTTAGCAGATGATTCTGTGAGAGATGAGTTCAGGAAATCTTACGGCAAATTGCTCGGTTTGGTTCGTAAACCTTCTGCGTTCGAGTTGAATGGGTTGCACGCTCTGTTGCAGTTCTACGATCCTCCGATGAGGTGTTTCACTTTCCAGGATTTCGTTCTCGCACCCACGCTGGAAGAATATGCTGATTTGTTAGGTATGCCTATCAAGAGGCAGATGCTTTTTGTTCACATGGATGCTGAGCCTGATCTGGCTAGTCTAGCTCCTTCACTTCATCTGGATGCCTCCGAGTTGGTATTGTCTAGCTGGAACAAGGTTCCCGGTTTCTCCTTGCAGTTCTTAGTGGGAAAAGCTCAGCAGTGCGCCAAAGACGGATGTTGGGTCGTGTTCAACGCCATCCTCGCTCTGTGCATATATGACATCATTCTGTTCCCTAATATGCCCGATTTTGTAGACTTCGACGCATTTCGCATCTTCGCCTCAGGGAATCCAGTCCCTACCTTGATAGGAGATGTCTACCATTCTATCCACTACAAAAACGAGAACAGAAGGGGCAAGAACGTCTCTTGCTGTGTGCCCTTGCTTTATAAATGGCTTGATAGTCATCTGCCCAAGAGGGGTCCCTTTGTTTCGTCTGCAGCCACAACTGAGTGGTCCGAGCGTTTGATGAGTCTATCTGCAGAGGATATTGACTGGTTTGACAGAGATAGGTTGGGTACCGAGATTATCTTCAGCTGCAGGGGTTTCCGAACGTGCCTTTGATAGGCAGGAAAGGCTGTATAAACTACAATCCGTCTTTGCTGGTCCGACAGTTCGCGTATGCTTTGAGAGCTCCTCCGAAGGATGAAGATGTGCAGGAATCTCTGTACCTCACTGGTCTTCTAGAGGGGGATATGTTATCTAAGCTTCAGTGCGCTTGGAATGGCATCAGTAAGAGGGGAAAACCATTGCTGGGGAGAAGCAATAATCAAGCCTACCCTCTGTATGTGACGTGGATCAGAGCCCGAGCAGATGCTATAGGGATGCCGTTTCTTCCTACCAAGCCAGAAAGCCCTCCAGTGATTGAAGAGCCTACTACCGTGCCCATTCAGCAGCATAATCAGGTGTTAGCTGAGCGAGATGAATTGAAGAGGGCAAATGAAGAACTGGATAAAGAATTGGCACAGCTCCGAAGCGAGAGAAACGAAGCCGTTCATTCCTTCAAGAGGCAAACCGAGCTGGTGAACCAGCTGGGGACAGATCTGACTAAGCAGATAGCCGAGCGTGAACGTATGGGTCAAGACTTCAAAGCTGTCAACGACGTACTGGCTACGAAGAAGCAGCACTTGGACGAAGCATATCGGAGGATATCCAAGTTCAACCAGCACTAGAAGGCCTCCCTAGCCACCAGGAAAGAGCGGGAGGATAAGCTGATGCAGCAAATCTCCAAGCTGGAAGCCCAGGTGGAGGCTAGTGAGAAGAGGTTTGATGAAGAAACCGCCCGCAGATGTGTCGTCGAAGGCCAGCTCAACAGAGCTCTCGCTAACCTGAAGGAGCACAAACTGACGTTTGAGTCCAAGAAACGGAAGTTAGAAGATTGTTTCGGCGAAGGAGCATGGGAAGATTCGGTTGAAGGTCTTCAATACACCATTGTGCAGAGGGAGCTACTCGTCGAAGGGTTACTTACTCTGCCTGATCATCCAGAAACGAAGGAGTTGTTAGAAGAGTATCGCGCCCGTGGCCGTGCTTGACTATTTGTATTCCTTTTGTTTTGATCGTTGTTGTATGCTGACCATCACCAGGCTTGTTGGTCGAGGTCATGCTATTGATTCTGCTTGTACTCACTGATGTTGTGTACTGCCTTGATGGGCTTTCTTTATATATGAGATGTTATTTCCATGATTGGACTCAGACTTCTTATTATCAGCACTGGCACTCAGGCACTAGGATCGGGGGAGATCTCCCTAACGCACAGACACACGTTTGCATTTGCATGAAGCATTTGCATAACGAGCACTTTGTCGTTTTTTCCTAACCCTTTTGTGCTCTCAGGTTATTTCAGGTTGTTCCAGGATTGATCAAAGGCCTATTCACCGCTATCCGACCAGAGCAAATCAAACCAGAATCATGGAGCAAGTGCAAACTGATGTTCAAGAACTCCGCGAAAGAATGGATCGCTTCATGGAGCTCATGCAAGCGGTCGCCAATGGCCAGGATCAGCTCAGAACCTTGGTTCAGCCTCTGATTTCAAGGGTTGATAGCAATGGCGTACTCCATGGTGGGACCGTGCCTACCCCTCCACCAGTTGAAACTCCTCAGAATGGCGTCCCCGTGACCGGGGGGAATGGCAGTGCCAACGGCAACGTAATAGCTAGCATGGGACTCAATGGTAATACGACGGGCGTCAGTAATGGGAATTTTGAAGCTAACGTCAATGTTGGGCTGGGCAACGGCAATGCAGGTGTTGGGAATCTGTTTGGGCCTCAGCCATGGTTAGAAGACCGCCAAGACGATGTATTCTCTCAGAGAGGTGTTGAAGGGGAGCTGACTGCTGAAGCACATCTTAGGTTCAAGGCACTCGAGGATAAGATGAGAAATATCGAGAATCAGAACACTTTGGGCGTTGATATGTCCAAGTTGGGACTGATTGCTGATTTTAAGGTGCCTCCCAAGTTCAAGGTACCTAACTTTGAAAAGTACAAGGGCACCACTTGCCCTCGCGTCCACTTGAGATCGTATTACAGGAAAATGTCCGCTCATTCTGAGGACGAGAAGTTGCTGATGCACTTCTTTCAGGGCAGTCTATCCGGACCCTCCCTCGAATGGTACATGAGTCTGGAACCTACCAGTGTGCGCACGTGGAAGGGCCTTGCTGAAGCATTTATGCACCACTACCAATACAATAGCGACTTGGCCCCGAACCGAGTCCAACTGCAGAATCTGTCGTAGAGGAACAACGAAGGTTTTAAGGAATATGCCCAGCGGTGGCGTGAGTTGGTAGCCAGGGTTCAGCCGCCGATGGTTGAACGTGAGCTTGTGCAGATGTTCGTAGCCACCCTCCCAGGGGTTTATTATGAGAAATTGGTCAGCGGTATGTCCGGAACCTTCTCAGATCTCATTATCACGGGTGAGCACATTGAAAATGGAATCAAGCTCGGGAAAATTCAAGGTGAGTCGTCCTCAGCTGGAGGAGGCGGAAAGAAACCTTATAGTGGCAAAAGACGGGAAGAAGAAATGAGCGTTGTGACCAACGCTCGAAGGAAGGGTAAAGGCCCTCACCAACAGGTGGCCAGCATAACTATCCCGACAGTTCAACAGCAGCAGCAACAGCAACCGAATCAACAAGGATACAGAAAGTATAAGAATCGGGCACCTCTGTCTAGCCGTCACCTCGAGACACCGCCCATGTCATACGCGCAACTATTGCAGACTTTGCTTCAGCTACAGTTGATCCAGAAGAGAACTTTGGCTCCCTTGACAGGGGCACCTCCGCCAGGTTATGACGCGAATGCAACTTGTGAGTTTCACTCAGGGGCACCAGGCCACACAATAGAAAACTGCAAAGCCTTCAAGCATAAGGTGCAGGACATGGTGGACGCTAAGATCATCAACTTCTCGGATAATGTGCCAAACATCACGAAGAACCCTATGCCGAATCATAGGGGAGGTGGGGTAAACGCCATTATTGAAGACGAGAGTTTGGATTTGTTGACTGACGTCAGAGATCTGAAGACGCCGCTTAGCTTCGTTAAAGCTAAGTTGATGAAAAGGGGTTTCTTTCCAGGATGCCGAGAGTTGTGTATGGGCTGTGCGACAAGTCCTAATGGATGTGAACAGCTGATAGAGGGAATTCAAAGTCTGATGACTGAAGGGATTTTACAGTTTAGCCAAAGGGCCGAAATCGGATCGGGAGAGGTAGTGCTGAAGCAAGATGATGAGGTCGCCACCATCACCATCCCTCGCCAGACGATAACTATTTCTGCATCCAGACCGCCTACGATTACCATTACCAAAGCTGGGCCGATACCCTTCGAAAGCACTAATGCTGTCCCATGGCATTATGGGGCTGAAGTCTACTGCAACGGACAGAAGTTGGAGCTAGAACCGTTTGGGTCGTCTGTGGAGAACCTTGCGGGAATCAGTGGTATTACTCGCAGCGGAAGAGTGTTTGCACCACCTGAGGTCGTGGCAGACAAAGCGGACAAAGCTGACGCATCTGATAAAGGTAAAAGTAAAGTCGTTGAAGAGATCCCCCGTGGGGTAGAGAAAGACTTACTTGTTAAAGACGCCGAGGAGTTTATGCGGTTGATTAAAAAGAGTGACTACAAGATTTTGGATCATCTCCATCAGACACCCTCGAAGATTTCCATTCTGAACTTGTTGCTGTGTTTTGAAGCACACCGCAACGCGCTGCTGAAGGTGTTGAACGCCGCATATGTACCGCAGGAAATATCGGTAAACTAGCTAGAGGAGGTCGTAGCCCATGTGAATGCTGGAAATGGGTTAGGGTTCACTGACCTAGAGCTGACGCCAAAAGGGAGGAACCACAATAGTGCCCTGCACATCTCGATAGAGTGTAGGGGAACGATTATGTCGCACGTGTTGGTGGACACGGGTTCGTCGCTTAATGTTCTTCCGAAGAAGGCATTAATGAAGTTAGATACTCGTGGAGTGATTTGCACACCCAGTGATCTGGTTGTGAAGGCGTTCGATGGAACCAAACGCCATGTTTTCGGGGAGGTGACGTTGCCAATCCAAGTCGGGCCAGAAACGTTCGACGCGATCTTTTACATTATGGACATCATGCCTGCTTACAACTGTCTCTTGGGCCGGCCGTGGATCCATGCTGCGGGAGTCGTGACCTCCACGTTGCACCAGAAACTCAAGTATGCTGTCGGAGGTAGCATCGTGACTGTATGCGGCGAGGAAGACATAATGGTGAGCCATTTGTCATCCTTCAAGTATGTTGAGATGGATGGGGAAATCCATGAAACCCTATGCCAAGCGTTCGAAGCTGTCAAAGTGAAGGATGTAGCTCCTGTAGTCACCGAGAAGCCAGAGATGACTCTCTCTTCATTCAAGGAAGCTCGGGCCGTCGTCCAAGTCGGATCTACCCCAGGCTGGGGGCGAATTTTGGAGATACCTAACAAGCAAGACAAGTTTGGGTTGGGATATTCTCCCGGAGCTGAAGCTTCTTCTTCTAGCAGTGTGTCTCGGGGTAAAGGGCCGATCCAGTTTACTAGTGGCGGGGTGATATTTGAAAGCGTCAACGCGGTGTCTGAAGACAGCGGAGATAGCGACTGTGACCTCGACTCTTAGATCCAGCCAAGCAAGCCAGGCGAGGGCCTTACCAACTGGTCCATCAAGGATATCATCCAGATGACAAGCGAAGAGTAATGATTTACTTTTTCCAATCATTGTACAACCCTATGTCCTACCCGGGACATAGTGGTTTTATTGTCAAGGCCTTGTTGGATTATGTACATGCATTTTATCAATAAATCAAAAGGCGTTTTTCTTTGTATTCAAATATTGTGATCTCTGTTATTCCTGTTTTATATTTGTTTTGAAAAACAATAAAATGGAAATGGGGTTTGTGCTAACCTGCATATCCTTATTTTAAGCTTAACCCTTGTTATTGCAGGATCCACATAACAGATGACATCGACTCTGGACCTTCTACGACTCACTTCGACTTCGATTTCCCGATCTATCAAGCCGAAGAAGAGATTGATGAAGACGAAGACCTTCCTGAAGAGTTGGCCCGCTTGTTGAAACAAGAGGAGAAAGTTATTCTGCCTCATGAAGAGGAGATCGAGATCGTGAATCTGGATTCTGAAGAACTCGTCAGAAACGTCAAGATAGGGGCTGCATTGCAGAGTGATGTCAAACAGAGATTGGTCGAGATGCTAAGAGAGTATAGTGACGTCTTTGCTTGGTCATACGAAGATATGCCCGGACTTGATACGGACATCGTGGTCCACCACTTGCCGCTGCGAGAAGATTGTCCTCCCGTTAAGCAGAAGCTTAGCAGGACACGACCAGATATGGCCGTTAAGATCAAAGAAGTGCAGAAACAGCTTGACGCTGGCTTCTTAGCGGTCACTACGTACCCTCCGCGGGTCGCCAACATAGTACCTGTACCGAAGAAGGAAAGTAAGGTACGCATGTGCGTCAATTATCGGGATTTGAATAGGGCAAGCCCTAAAGATGATTTCCCGCTGCCTCATATTGATGTGTTAGTCGACAATACAGCGTAGTTCTCCGTGTTTTCGTTCATGGATGGCTTCTCCGGCTACAACCAGATCAAGATGGCGCCGAAGAACATGGAGAAAACGACGTTTATTACTCCCTGGGGAACATTCTGCTACAAGGTAATGCCTTTCGGTCTGAAGAACGCAGGGGCCACTTACCAACGAGCAATGGTAACTTTGTTTCATAACATGATTCATCATGAGATTGAAGTCTATGTTGATGACATGATTGCGAAGTCCCAAACGGAGGAGGGACATCTGGTCAATTTGCTGAAGCTTTTTGAAAGGCTTAGGAAGTTCAGGTTGAGGCTGAATCCTAACAAGTGTACTTTCGGAGTACGGCCCGGAAAGTTACTGGGGTTTATCGTGAGCGAAAGAGGCATCGAGGTTGATCCTGCGAAGATAAAAGCGATACAAGAAATGTCAGTGCCGAAAACAGAAAAAGAAGTTCGTGGCTTCCTGGGCAGAATAAACTACATTGCAAGGTTTATCTCTCAGCTCACGGCCACGTGTGAACCGATGTTCAAGCTGTTAAAGAAAGATCAGGCGATTATCTGGAATGAGGATTGCCAGAAGGCATTTGACAAGATAAAGCAGTATCTTCAGGAACCTCCAATCTTGATACCCCCAGTGGCTGGACGGCCATTAATCATGTACTTGACAGTTCTTGAGAATAGTATGGGGTGTGTTCTCGGTCAGCACGACGAGACGGGCAGAAAGGAGCATGCCATTTACTACTTGAGTAAAAATTTCACAGACTGTGAATCTCGTTACTCGATGCTGGAGAAGACGTGTTGTGCACTAGCCTGGGCTGCCAAACGTTTACGACAGTACATGCTCAACCACACCATCATGCTAATTTCGAAGATGGATCCGATCAAGTACATCTTCGAGAAGCAAGCGCTTTCGGGCAGGATTGCCAGATGGCAAATGGTGTTGACGGAATATGATATTCAGTACGTTTCCCAGAAGGCCATCAAGGGAAGCGTATTGTCTGATTACCTTGCCGAACAGCCGATCGAAGATTGCCAGCCGATGAAATTTGAATTCCCTGATGAGGATATCATGTTTCTCAAAGCGAAGGATTGCGATGAACCGTTTCCTGACGAGGGGCCAGATAGGAAATCCCAGTGGAAATTGATATTTGACGGGGCGGTTAATTCTTACGGAAGTGGTATTGGGGTGATCATCACGACTCCCCACGGATCCCATATCCCGTTTACTGCGAGACTGACGTTTCCAGTCACCAACAATGAAGCGGAGTACGAAGCATGCATCATGGGTCTAGAAGAAGCGATTGATTTGAGAATCAAGAACCTAGATGTGTATGGTGACTCAGTGCTTGTGATCAACCAGATTAAAGGGGAGTGGGAGACTCGTCAATCGAATTTGGTGCCGTACATGAATTATGCCAGAAGGCTACTTCCGTTCTTTGATCGAGTGGAACTCCATCATGTACCCAGAGTAGAAAATCAGATGGCTGATGCCTTAGCGACGCTGGCTTCGATGTATAATGTCAATTTTTGGAATGAAGCTCCAAGAATTGTCCTTTCTCGTCTTGATAGACCTGCATTCATCTTTGCGATCGAGGAAGCCGCCGACGGCAAGCCATGGTTCCATGACATCCAGACTTTCCTTATGACTAAGGAGTATCCTGCGGGTGCGTCAACCCAGGATAAGAAGACTCTAAGGAGGCTGTCTGGAAATTTTTATCTCAATCCTGATGGAGTTTTGTATAAAAGAAACCACGATCTCGTGCTACTTAGATGTGTAGATGAGAAAGAGGCGAGTATGCTCATGGAAGAAGTCCATGAGGGCACATTTGGTACGCACGCCGGCGGGCATGCTATGACAAGAAAGATCCTGAGAGCAGGATACTACTGGCTAACGATGGAATCAGATTGCTTTAAATTCGCGAAGAGGTGTCATAAATGCCAGATTTATGCTGATAAAGTTCATGTGCCGCTGTGCCCGTTAAATGTCATGTCCTCCCCGTGGCCGTTCTCCATGTGGGGCATCGACATGATAGGCAAGATCGAGCCCACTGCATCTAACGGTCATCGCTTCATTCTAGTAGCTATCGACTACTTCACCAAGTGGGTGGAGGCAGCCTCATACGCTAACGTGACCAAGCAGGTGGTGGCTAAATTCATAAAGAGGGATATCATCTGTCGTTACGGAATTCCCGAGCGGATCATTGCTGATAATGGTTCGAATCTGAATAACAAGATGATGAAGGAGCTGTGCCAGAGTTTCAAGGTTGAACACCACAACTCATCTCCTTACCGGCCGAAGATGAATGGCGTCGTTGAAGCGGCCAATAAGAACATCAAGAAGATTGTTCAGAAGATGGTTGTGACCTACAAAGATTGGCACGAGATGCTACCATTTGCACTGCACGGTTATCGTACGACCGTGCGTACGTCAACTGGGGAAACTCCTTTCTCCTTGGTGTACGGTATGGAAGTTGTCCTACCGTTAGAAGTGGAGATCCCTTCTTTGCGAGTTTTGGTTGACGTGAAACTCAACGAGGCAGAATGGATTAAGAACCGACTGAACCAACTCAGCCTGATGGATGAGAAGAGGTTAGCATCGATTGCGCATGGTCGTCTGTACCAAAGCCGAATGAAGAAAGCTTATGATAAGAAGGTGCGTCCTAGAAGCTTTCAGACGGGTGATCTCGTCCTGAAGAAGGTTCTTCCTCCACACTCCGATCACCGGGGCAAGTGGACTCCCAATTAAGAAGGTCCGTACGTCGTCAGCAAGGTCTTCTCGGGAGGAGCCTTGTTGTTATCCACGATGGATGGTGAAGATTTTGCATCCCCGGTGAATGCGGACGCAGTTAAAAAATACTTTGCTTAAAGAATGACCCGCTGGAAAGAAAAAGAGATCCGGGCAAAAATGGGGCATCCTGGCGAACCATAAAAAAGGAAAAAGGTTTGGGCAAAAATTAGGGATATAAATTGAAAAATGTACACCCGCAAAGTCGAAAACCCAGATGGGCGGCTTTGGCAAAAAAGGGTATCCCGGTGAATCGAAAACCCGAAAGGGCGGTTCACGCAAAAGTTAGGGATTTGAAAAAGCAAATGACTGTGTTCCGCGTATGGACTTTCATTGTTTAGTGGTTTGGAAGACCTGAGGGCCGTTTATCTGAATCAATCTCTTCTGAAGCTGAAGCGTCGGAGAAGTATCGAAGTCGAGTGGGTCATAGAGGGATCAACTCATGGTGTTCATCTACGCCTCGTTGCCGACATTTGTATATACTGATGTATATTTATGTTTTATTTTTGCGCGGCTTCCTCATTCCAGGAGCTGGCATCTGTTGTAAAACATTTTTACCCATTTAGGGGTTCGTTATCAATAAAATGTATACTATTCAGCAATTCTGTTTGTCTGTCTAGCATTTATCTGTTTTGTTTGCGAAAAAGAACGCCGATGTTTTTGACAAAATGCGCATACATAAACTTACTGGCCTAGGCCACTGATTGTTGAAACAATGAATTACTCGAACATTGTCACAAGATGATAACCTTGATAGGTCCCTTTGAGAAGGGTATCTTGTCTGTTTGTTTGTGTTGTTACAGGTGTAGCATGTTCCAGACAGTACGCCGTATGCGTTCCCCAAGCAGGATGATTCCTCCTTCTCCAGCAAGTTCAGCAGCCTCTCCCCGCAGAGTCTGAATCGGAGATCGTAAAGCATTGATATGTCGCCCCGAGCAGAGAAGATTCTCTCCCCAATCAAGTACATCTTGAAGGAATGTCGTCTCCCCAGCTAAGTCATACTGAAGTATGCAGTAATTGATAGTTCCAGACTGAAGTCTCCAGCGGAATTGAGATTCCCCGTAGAGTCGTACTCTCCCCCGTAAGTAGGATGATTCCTTCTTCCCCAGCCGAGTTTGCAGTTCCCCAAGAGAGCCGAGTCCTTGGAAAGCAGTTCAGGCCATGATTGGTTTTCCCCAGTAGAGTGTTGAATAGCTGATGCTGCGTTTCCCCGCCGGAGTCGTTATCTCCAGGGAAGTAGCCGTGAAGGCTGTGCAGTTTATTTCCGCGATTGATATCGCTTTCCTCAGCAGGTCCAGGTTCTCGTAGAGCTTCGTTCCTCTGCAGCAGTCGACTGAAGTTTGCTTCCCCAAGCGAAGTCTGATTGAGATTGGCGTGACCTTTTCTCCGTGGCAGGATGAGTCTTTCCTCCACCAGAGTGGTTCTTTCTCCTTGACAGGAAGATTCTCTCGTCAGCATTTATTTTGCTGACGAGATCGCAGCATTTTGCATGATTGCATAGCATTTATCATAAACGCGTAGCATTTCCACCGTGTGGAGCATTGCGGCATATGCATACTAAACATGAGCTAGGTCGTTACCTTTCTTGTTTTGCAGGTGTTCCTCTGCAGAGTCGTTTGCTCAAGATGATTCTTGAATTCCTCCGCAGAGTCGTTTGCTCAAGATGATTCTTGAATTCCCCAGCAAGGTCATTTTCCCAAGATGATTCTTGAACTGTCCCCAGCAAGGTCGTTTGCTTAAGATGATTCTTAAAATCCCCAGTGCAGTCTCCAGAGTTGGTTGCTCAAGTTGATGCTTAGAGTCCCCGGCAGTGTGAGTGTTCAGGATGATTCCCGAAATCTCCAGCAAAGCTATTGGTTCAGGATGATTCTTGAAGTCCCCACGGAGTATTTGTTCAAGATGATTCTTGATGTCCTCAGCAGAGATGATTCACCCAGAATGATTTCTGGATCCCCGAAGCAGAGTTACTTGATAGTTCTCCAGAATCCCCAGCGGAGATGTGTCATCCCCAACAGGTTTCTGAACAGCGAAGTTGAAGCTTCCCTCGAAGACTTGATGATTGAAGTCCAACTGTATTGACAAAGCAGTTCTCCCCAGCGGATGCGGAGCGCCTGATGGCAGAAGTTTGGATACCCCCAATCGGTTCATGATTGACCGAGAATTCTATTCCCGACTTACTGATGAAGTCCGGCTGATGCCCGAAAGTTTTCTTTGAATGCCCGACGACATGATTAACGTGATTGTTGACCTGATGAGTCCCGAGGAATCCTGATGCTTGACGGCATGATCGACCATGTATTACCTGTTACCGTGTGACCAATTCCCCAGCTAGTTGTCGTACAACTAGTATTTCAGTTTTCGAAGATTTGTCCCCATCAGAGTACCGTGTACTTGTGCAGTTGGAAAATTTCCGGGTTTGTCGGTATTCAACCGTCTCGCGCCTTGATTGGTTGAGAGTCGTTCGCTTCTCACCCAGTCAGGTCCAAGCCGTTTGAATAGGGGCAGCTGTTGCACCCCAAAATTTGACCAACATTTCTTTACCTAGCTTATGTTGCATTTCATTCACATTAGCATTATCATTTGCATTTCATTGACATGTAGGCAGGAGATCAAGAGGTATGAGTACCAATCAAGAGCTATACAATACTATGAAGCTAGCTAAGGAGCTTATTCAAGTGTTCAAGGGTTGATATCTTTGTCAGAGAAGTCAAAAGATTCTCAGAGTGAGTGGTTGAAACCAAGGTTGTGTGCCTCCTAACTTGAGAGTTGTGGGAGCTCCTCAGATGATTCTGAAGCTATGAAGAAAGACTTGAAGCCTTGAGAGAGCTTATGAGATGTCTTGAAAGCCATCATGAAGCCTAGACAGGTCATTGTGCAAGATTAAGAAGACTCAGCCATGAGTGGTGTAATTAGGGTTTGACTGGGTCAACCCTAGGTCAACTGATGATTTGGAGAAGGTTGTGTAATACCCCAAATTTTCCCCTAAGACTTGTCGTCGCATTTCATTGCATTTTTATTGCATTTAATCAATTACTAACAAATTTGTGTAGTCGTTTGACTTTTTGCAGGTAAATATCATATGGCATGCATTTTTTTTCTAAAAAGTAAAAATGGCACAATTGGCAGGAGGACATGTGTAAGGAGTTATGAGTGTGAGAGGTTGAGAGTTCGAATCTCACCTTTGTCACTTTTTTTATTTTTTATTATTTTCACTCTAAATTTTTCTATCTTTCATTAAAAAAATAACAAAAATAGTTTTTTATTATTATTTAATTATTATTTTCGTATTTTAATTAAATCATTTTTTAAAATATTATTTTTTTCACTTTTTTCTAAATTATTCATAAAAATATCCAAAAAAATCATAAAATAAAAAATATTGAAAACAATTTTGTTCTTTTTATAATATTTTTGATTTTAGGAATCAATAGGATTATTAGTTTTTATTTTAAGTTTATTTTAATTATTTTAAATTATTTAAATTTTATTTTTTCTTAACTAATTATTTAGTTTGGGCTTTAAAATGGGCTTTAGGGACATTATTGACAATTTGGTGTTAACCCTAATTTGTTCCCTATATATACATGTGTTGCCTTGTTGGAAAAAAAGGGGAGAATGAAAAAAACCTAAGAGGAGTGAGTGCCGTTTGCCGTTATTTAGTTTTCTTCTTCATCCATTACTATTATTTCTTTTTCTTCATCTATTACCGTTATTTCTTTTTCTTTATCTATTACTGTTACGTTTATATATATATATATATATAATTTTTAAATTGTTAGAGTTTATATATATAAGATTAATTTTTGATTGAATTATGTCGATACGATGTTTGCACATTTGTGTGCATGACGCGTGACATTTGTGTTAGTTCGATCTGGTTGCGATGATCGCATTTTTGTGTGAGCAATAATACTATTTTTTGCTTAATTTCTTTTTCTTTGCGATAAATTTTGTTTCGTCCGATTTAGATCTGGTTGCGATGAGCGCATTTCTGCGTTAGCAACATTGTTGGGTTATTTGGCACATTTAAAATTCATTATTGCTTTATTATTATTATTATTATTATTATTATTATTATTATTATTATTATTATTATTATTATTATTATTATTATTATTATTATTATTAGTATTATTATTATCATTATTATCATTATTATTACCATTATTATTATTATTGTTATCATTAATTTATTAAAACTTGTTATAATATAAAAATCTGTTTTTTAAAATAAATAACATTAACATCTTTTCCAAATTAATATGAAAACCTATTATTTTTAAGAAAAACTTTTTTTTAGATAAATTTAAAATAATAACTAAAATCTTTTTTTTTTTAAATAATAACTAGAACCGTTATTTATTTTATTTTATTATTGTTCAATTCAAATTTCATTATCATATTGTATCTGCTCCTCTCATGTAACCTCGCGAACTTAACAATCGCTCTTTAAATTCTGCCTTTAAATTTCTGCTTGCATGGTTTAAATTATGACATTATCTCTCTGTTTGCATGATTCAATTATCTCACGCGTTTACCATTATTTCTGTCACATTGCACACATCCGAAGGTTAGGTCTAACTGTTTGGCCGCCGCGCCAATAGTCCGTAAAACTTCACACATTCAATTTCAAATCCTCAAAACTACAAACTACAAACCCTAATTTTCACAAATGCCTCGCCGCAGGCAAAATTACAATTTTACCCCTAGCATTAGGTCAAAGAGCCGCCGCGCTCATTTTAGGGTTTCCCGCCGTGGAATCCCTAATTTAACCCTAATTACAACTTAACATTTCAACGT
Source organism: Lathyrus sativus (assembly GCA_963859935.3). Classification (NCBI taxonomy): domain Eukaryota; kingdom Viridiplantae; phylum Streptophyta; class Magnoliopsida; order Fabales; family Fabaceae; genus Lathyrus; species Lathyrus sativus. The sequence continues at coordinate 215,109,530 of OZ012737.1, read as the reverse complement.
AGAGATTTGGAGTTTCTACACTCCACGTAAGCGTGTCCTTAAGATGCGTTTATTCCCCTTGAGACCTTGACCACAGTCAAGAAGTCTCTAACCTCCCTATTGAGGGGAACTACGATTACTCTGATTCCACTCCCGTAAGAATACGTAGGCACAAGATGCGATGTCTTGCCGAGTAAACTTAGAATTAACCCCTTAGGTCTCTTTTCTCACTTTTAATCCTTTGTACATATACCTTAAGCAAATAAATAAAGCAAATAGTAAACATTTGAACAAAAGGTTCCTGTAGAGTACTACAGAAGTTTAGGGTGCTAATACCTTCCCTAAATTTAACCAACCCCCGAACCCTAGATCTTTCCCCGCATTGTGTTTACGATGCAAAATAGGTTTTCCCTCTTTTGACCTTTTCCTTCGGATAAATCAAAGAGCGGTTGTGAATTGAATTGCGATTCAAACTCATTAATAGTTTGTGATCCTATTTCCACCGCAACAGAAAATGACGACTTCACTGGGGAGTCTTAATTTTTTAGGGTTATCCCTAACTTGTTCATATTTATTACTATCTGTGTTATTATTCATTTGCATGTATATATTGTACTCTGATTTTGGGATAGTTCCTTGTGTTGTGAGATAAGTCCTACGCCCGGACTAGTGACATTATTATAGGATGGGGATATATTCGATGAGGCTTATAGGGAGTTGAATCCCGACCAAGCTGATTCGAGAATCACCGCTCAGTTGAGACCTTTTCGAAAATAGTTCGGTTGAACCAGTAATCGCGAAAATTTTTTCCATGGTCGATTGGAGTCTGTGATATTGGGGACCGTAGTACCTTAACACCACCTTGGCCTTATTTAGGACGTAGTGCGGGAACCATGTGGGAGTAGTCCTACACTGGTTGCTACGCGATACTACACTCAAAAGAGGTTCTCTTGAGAATATTATTAACCCCTGAGTCAATCGGAAGGTCGATAATATCCGAAAGATGGGCTGATGACTTTGGGCACTTTTTTAGAACCTTGTTCGGCAGGTACAACTAACCCATAGTACGCTCCTTTTGGGGATGGGTAGACCTTAACTCCGCTCACGTTCCTTTAAACTTAGGACTTTGTGTGTTTTCATACATTGCATTCATAAAACATCATATCGCATTAAGATTTCATGGAATTCAAACTCTATTTATGAACATTGCAGGATACCATGGATTACTCTAGGAAGCATACTTTGAAATTTACTTTTAAGGGTTTTAATTTGGAAGTCCTAGAGAAGCTAAGAGATTTGGTTCAAGATCAAGAAAAGTTCCAAAACAGATATGGAAGGCTATTGTCTTTGTTGAAGGTTCACGTAAACGAAGGACTTCTTGCGACTTTGCTACAGTTTTATGATCCAGATTATCACTGCTTCACTTTCCCAGATTATCAGCTTTTACCTACCTTAGAAGAGTACTCTCGGTTGGTGGGATTACCTATCTTGGATAAGTCTCCATTCCCTTTCTTGGAAGAAGACCCTAAAGAACGAGATATTGCTAAAGCCATTTGTCTAAGGATATCCGATGTCAAAAACAATATGATCACCAAAGGGGGGACCTCCGGTTTTCTCAGGGAATTCCTAATTAAGAAGGCCCAATTTTATGCCGATCATAAAGACATGTTTGCCTTTGAGACAATATTTGCCTTGCTTATTTATGGGTTGCTGCTTTTTCCTAGTTTTGAAGGGTTTGTAATGCAATCAAGACCTTCATAAGGAGAAATCCAGTTCCAACGCTATTGGGTAATACTTATCATTCAGTACATCTCCGAAACTTTCATGGTGGAGGAATGATTACATGTTGTGTGCCATTACTATACAAGTGGTTTATTTCTCACTTACCCAAGTCCGGTCCGTTCTGGAGATCTAATCAAGAACGTTGGTCGCAAAAAGTTATGGCTTTAACTCACTCTGATATTGATTGGTATAATCGCATGTACGATGGGATATCAATCATTGATAGTTGTGGAAACTTCAACAATGTGCCTTTGCTCAGTTTCAATGGAGGAATTAGCTACAATCCAGTCATAGCTCGCCGACAGTTGGGATACCCCTTGAAGGAATCGCCTAAAGGTATTCATGTGGAGAAAATCTTTTTCGAAGACGACAAAAAGCTTCAAGATCAGATTCTATCTTCTTGGAATCATCTGCATAAGAAAGACAAAGAAAGTTTGGGCAGACCTAATTGTGTGTCCATGGAACCATACCTTCAATGGGTCCGAGGAAGAGCTATTGAGTTGAAGATGCCCTGCTCTCGCCAGGATCCTTCACCTCAAAGAGAGGAACATGTCCAGTATTTCATGACCGAAGCTGAGACTTTGAAGATCGCTTTGAAGAGATCACAACGCGAAACAAAAGCATGGAAGAACAAATACCATGTGATGGTCAACGAGTACGAAGAACTTCAAAAGCAGATTCAGTCGAAGAATGATGAGATACAATCCTACAAGAAGAGAAGGCTCTACGAATATTTATTTTCCTCCGACTCTCCGTCTGCTCACTGAAGCTGTGGAAAATGCTTCTCTAGGATTTTCTAGGCTTTTATTTAGCTATTTTGGTTGCAAGAATATTATTTGTAATTTGTCTTCAATGAATTAAAAGTTTCCTTGGTATTCCGCAATATTCGTGAATATTTGAATTCCATGAAATCTTCATTTGCATTCGCATTTTAGCATCATACTTTTGCATTGCATGTGTCTCCCGATTTCTCATACGCGGCTTTCTCACCTTCCAGTTTTGTCACCCTGAGTTCTCTGCATCAATACGACCCTTCAAAAGGATGGAAGATCAAAACCAAGAGATTAACCGTATCAGCCATGAACTCGAAGATCTTCGAGGAAGTGTAGGACAGATTTTGGAGATGCTACGAGCTCTTAGTGTGAAGGTGGATGTTCAGTCTACTGTTGTTTCTGGGACTACTAATACCGTTATGAAATCTCAACCAGCTGTTACTGTCGAGAATGTACCTCCTCACGGTCTTCAATCCGGTTTGGTGTCTCCTAGTGCTCAGCCAGTTCGACGAGCTACCCCTCCAAAGTGCAAAACTCCTAACTCCGACCATGGTAAAGGACCTGCACGTTCAGGGAACCGCAAAATGGCTACTCCTCAACCTGGGCAACATCAGCAGAATTATGTTCAAGGTTATTCGTTTCCATATGTCCAACAACCCTATGTAGCTACTGTTGCACCTCCTTTCGATCAGCAGTTTCCTACATACCAGCCTGTGCAGTCAGCTCCGGTATACCAAGCACCGATTCATCAACAACCTTCCGGTTGTCCGCCCTTGCAAGTTCCGGTCAACAGTCAACGAGTGCCCAACGCCCCTGTTCACCAGCAATCACAGGATCAGGTTCCTTATCTCCGTAAGAGTCAGTATAAGCCTTGTCCTCCAATTCCGATGGCTTTCACTGAGTTATACCCCCATTTGGTACAACAGGGTCTGATTACCACCCGTGCTTTGGGTCCTCCGCCTGCAGGTTACAACGCGGCCGCTCATTGTTTATTTCATGAGGGTGCGCCCGACCATGATCTAGAGAATTGCTATGCTCTTAAGAAAGTTGTCAGAAATTTGCTAGAAGCGAAGAAGTTGTCTTTTAGCAATGCTCAGCCGAAGATCGAGATTCCTCTCGGGGTCCCTCACTTGTCGAGTTCGAATTCTGCAAAGTATGTTGACCTCTCAACAAATCAGCCGAATCCAGTAATTATTCAAAGGCCTAGCTCGCTTCATTTCAGCAATCCTCAAGATGATATGACCGGGATCAACAAAGAATCTGGGAAGGTTATTTTGAAGCAACGACTGAAAACTGTTGAAGATGTGACCAGCATAACTGGGGCAAGCCATGACGACTCACAGTGATCGTAAACCAGACATCCTTTCCATTGAGGCTCCGCCAAAGGAAACTGTTACGCTTGAATGCAAGATTTCATAAACATTTAGAAGGATTTTCCCGACAGTTCATTTGTTTATTTATATGCATTTCTCTTTGATTAAGCATATTTAGCATGTACGAACTTGTTTATCTTTGATTAATTAATGCAACGCATATGTTTGTCTTGAATAAATCCATTCGTTTCACTCATTCAAAAAAAAACATTTTCATAAATTATAATGCCAACTTTACCCGATCTCTTGTTCTGATGGAGAATTGGGGGGAGGATGACGAACCCAAAACGTCAGATTTCTTGTCATATGCTTTCGATTGAAACCCGCTGATGATGTAAGGCATTGTTTCAAATCCCAAACACTGGAGATATAAGGATGTTAATCCCTAGTCAACCCTTTGAGCCTTGAAGTAGGAGTTTTCTTCTTTTAAGAACCTTCATCCTAACCTGGGGTAGGGTAGGTTTCAGTTAAACCGATCGAGCGCTTAGACTCTTAAAAAGGAAGAGCGAACCTTCGAGAATCTATCCTTAGCATCTTAAGAAGTCCAATACAATGACTATCCCTCGGTTACCTAAGGAGTGGGGCAGTCACGAGCCTTTCAAAAGATTTACACGACTTGTGCATAAAAGAACATTCAAAAAAATAAGAGCCCGCTAAGTCAAAACCTATGAAGGAGACTTAGGCAAAACTGGGGCATCCCGCTGGACTCCAAAGTCAGATCAAAAGATGTTGTCCAGGCAAAAGTTAGGGAATAAAAAAGAACAAAATCGTGTGACCAATTGCCATTAGAAATAGGTGAGTGACTGCCATGTCCAAAGCCTTGATAAGTTCTCGACCATAGCAAATCCGCTTGAGATATGAGCGTTCGTATCCGATTAACTGAATTAGGATTGGAGAACATCACGAAGAAGGGGTGGGTGCAAATATAACTTCGAGCCTTTATCCTTTTGTTTCTTAAACCGTGAACTGAGCCACGATACAACCTTTAAAAGACCTAATTGAAGTAGGACTTCGGTTGAAAGCATACTCGACAAGATCACGTTTCCTGACTCCTACGAGCTATGCTCAGAAAAAAATTTCATGTTGGCATTATAATTAAAACTTATATCCTGACTAGTGATTTCGGTCACAAGTTATCGCGATATCTTTTTTCAAAACAAAAATTCAGGACAAATATATGTGTACATTGACAAGCTCAGGATAGGCATTTCAGGCATGACAACTTTGCTTGATATCTTAGAGATTTACATATGAACATAACCCGTGGAACTTGAAGATCCTGCTGAACAGGGGCAGGCAGTTTCCCAATTCGCTTACCAACGCGAGTCTGACATTCTTAAGAGCTATTTCCCAAAGATTTCGTCGTAACACGATTAATTTGTGCCAGTTACGTCGAGACCTGACAAATCTCTCAAAGAGTTTGAGAACAATGGGGCAACCGAACTCGGTGTTCTCTATAAAATCCTCTTGAGATGACCATACCTCACAACGCAAATATCCTGGGGCACCGGGTTTCTAAAAAAGAAGAAACAAATGGCGACTACTATAAGGTCCTTCAAGATTAAAACCATGTGGTTCCACAACTTTCTTCATGCACCCGATGGATTCTACTCACGGCGGCCTTCATTCTCCAGTAAATCTCAGTGTTGCAACAGGCTCCTAAACTATTGCCTCATCACAGTCCCCAGCGAGACTATAAGCTGACAACTTTTTCTTAGGTAACTCGAAAGTGTCCCTCAGGTTTTCTTCTCCCCATATGAAGACATGATACTGTGCATCCCAAGCAGATCACCTTCTCCCCAGAGAATTCAGAACTTTAAAACCAGATGTGGTTCTACCATTGATCTTTCTTACCCATGATTGACGTATTGGTTGCAGAGAACGCAGGGTATCTCCATCGAGATGTTTATTTCATCTCTCGTCCTGTCTCTAGTCTGTTTCGTCAGTATACGCAAGGGCATAAGCATCACATGCCTATTTCATTACATATTCATTACATATTCATTACATATTCATTACATATTCATTACATACTCATTGCATACTCATTTCATAACATCTTGCATACATAGACATTAACATACATCCATATTAACATATGCATCAACATATGCGTTAGCATTCACAGGTCCATTGTGTCTCGCCATCATTGGTTGTTACCGCCGAGTAACTAGGTTCGTCCATTCTCTCCAAATAGATTGTCAGCCATAAGCATAAAATACTTACTTGTTTCCAGTTTCCCCACAGAGCTCGATCCTCGTGGATGACGGTTACTTCAGCTATCTTTCCTCACCAGGATAAGATATTTACCCTTCGAGTTCATTCCCTCGATGGAGTCTTGATTACCAGTCTTCTTTCTAGCTCGATCCTAGATTGAATCTCAGTCTTGTCGGTCGTCGAGCCAACCGGACGTGCATTTATTTTGCACCATCTGAAGATTTTCACCATATCATGACAGATACGCGACTGTTCTCGCCCGAGAAGCTCATCACTATACCCGGATGTGCATTTATTTTGCACTATCTTTCAAGAAAATCAACTATAATCCTTTACAGATACACGCCAGTTCACGCCTGGAAAACAATCCTACATCTTACAACATCAATATATGACATTTCTCACATAAAAAGCCGATCATATCTTCGTTATGACTCGCAGCAAATGGCCATCTCCATGGAGCAGTTGGGCTTCCATTTTCCCTGTCGTCTTGAGGTATAGGGAGGTTTTGAACCAAATCGTATTCAGGAGAGCACGATCTTGAAATACGGGGAGGTTTGAGCGGAATCATATTCAGGAGAGCACGATCTTGAATTATGAAGAAGTTCATTTACCCTTTAGTAAAAGAAGAAACCAAATCGTATTCAGGAGAGCACGATCTTGAAGTACGGGGAGGTTTGAGCGGAATCAATATTCAGGAGAGCACGATCTTGAAGAATGAGGAAGTTCATTTACCCTTTAGTAAAAGAAGGAGCGGAATCATATTCAGGAGAACACGATCTTGAAGAATGAGGAAGTTCATTTACCCTTTAGTAAAAGAAGGAGCAGAATCATATTCAGGAGAGCACGATCTTGAAGTATGAAGAAGTTCATTTACCCTTTAGTAAAAGAAGGAGCGGAATCAATATTCAGGAGAGCACGATCTTGAAGAATGAGGAAGTTCATTTACCCTTTAGTAAAAGAAGGAGCGGAATCATATTCAGGAGAGCACGATCTTGAAGTATGAGGAAGTTCAGTTTACCCTTTCATATTCAGGAGAGCACGATCTTGAAGTATGAAGAATTTCATTTACCCTTTAAAAAAAAAAGGGAGCCGAATCATATTCAGGAGAGCACGATCTTGAAGTGTGAGGAAGTTCAGTTTACCCTTTTCATATTCAGGAGAGCACGATCTTGAAATATGAAGAATTTCATTTATCCTTTATGTAAAAGAAAAATCAGAATCATATTCCAGGCGCCGACCTTAAATATGAGAAGATTTATATATCAGATAAGCAGCAGCCTCTTTATTTGAGTGTTTATCCATTTTGGCATGTAAGTCCCTTCCAACGATAAGTGACAGTTCTCCCTCGAGAAGCTTATCAGGGCATTTCTCATCAAAGTCCATTTATTTTGGCATACAACCGGTCTTTACCCTGTATATATGATATGGATTTCTGAAAAGTCCATTCGATCCCATCACGAAGGATAGTTTATAAAAGCTTGGATGTTATTCTTTGCTCAATGCTCCAGCGTTCTATAATCAATCTTGCAGTCGTGTAGATCCAGTCTCATTGTTAGACATTCCCAAGTGGAGGCCATCGCATAAGCGCCATCACCATTTAGGATCATGTTCCAACCACTTTAAGTCCATTTATTTTGGCATACAGCCGGTTTCTTACCCTGTATATTTGCTACAGAGTTCCGAAAGGCCCGTTTGATCCTGTCACGAGAGATAGTTTACAGAAGCTTGGATGTTATTCTTTGCTCAATGCTCCAGCATTCTGTAATCGATCTTGCAGTCGTACATGATCCAGTTTTTTAGATTCCCCCAGTGGAGGCCGTCTCACAGGTGCCATCTCCATTTGAGAATCTCGTTTCTAAAATGACAACTGGTCGTGTTCGCACCAGTTGACCATCATTTTAGAATTCCCCAGTGTTGTACTGTGTCCCAGCGCGTCGTTTTCCCCAGTGTGTTCTTCTCGTAGCGTCTGTCCCTGTGTCGTCGTATTCGTCAGCATTTTCGCATTCATCATTCCAGCATACGCATCATATCATATTCATGGCATCATCTACATTAAGCTGTTCTCGCTTTGTCCATATCATTGCATAGCACTGCGTCTAAAGGCAAAATTTTTGGTTATCTGTATTTAAATCCCTCCACCATGATTTCTCGAGTCTCCGTTGCTCGAATCACCCGGTGAAGTTATTTAAATATGGGCAACCGTAATACCCCAAATTTTGCCCTAAGACTTGTCGTCGCATTTCATTGCATTTTTATTGCATTTAATCAATTACTAACAAATTTGTGTAGTCGTTTGACTTTTTGCAGGTAAATATCATATGGCATGCATTTTTTTTCTAAAAAGTAAAAATGGCACAATTGGCAGGAGGACATGTGTAAGGAGTTATGAGTGTGAGAGGTTGAGAGTTCGAATCTCACCTTTGTCACTTTTTTTGTTTTTTATTATTTTCACTCTAAATTTTTCTATCTTTCATTAAAAAAATAACAAAAATAGTTTTTTATTATTATTTAATTATTATTTTCGTATTTTAATTAAATCATTTTTTAAAATATTATTTTTTACACTTTTTTCTAAATTATTCATAAAAATATCCAAAAAAATCATAAAATAAAAAATATTGAAATTTTTTTTGTTCTTTTTATAATATTTTTGATTTTAGGAATCAATAGGATTATTAGTTTTTATTTTAAGTTTATTTTAATTATTTTAAATTATTTAAATTTTATTTTTTCTTAACTAATTATTTAGTTTGGGCTTTAAAATGGGCTTTAGGGACATTATTGACAATTTGGTTTTAACCCTAATTTGTTCCCTATATATACATGTGTTGCCTTGATGGAAAAAAAGGGGAGAATGAAAAAAACCTAAGAGGAGTGAGTGCCGTTTGCCGTTATTTAGTTTTCTTCTTCATCCATTACTATTGTTTCTTTTTCTTCATCTATTACCGTTATTTCTTTTTCTTTATCTATTACTGTTACGTTTATATATATATATATATATATATAATTTTTAAATTGTTAGAGTTTATATATATAAGATTAATTTTTGATCGAATTATGTCGATACGATGTTTGCACATTTGTGTGCATGACGCGTGACATTTGTGTTAGTTCGATCTGGTTGCGATGATCGCATTTTTGTGTGAGCAATAATACTATTTTTTGCTTAATTTCTTTTTCTTTGCGATAAATTTTGTTTCGTCCGATTTAGATCTGGTTGCGATGAGCGCATTTCTGCGTTAGCAACATTGTTGGGTTATTTGGCACATTTAAAATTCATTATTGCTTTATTATTATTATTATTATTATTATTAGTATTATTATTATCATTATTTATTATTATTATCATTATTATCATTATTATTACCATTATTATTATTATTGTTATCATTAATTTATTAAAACTTGTTATAATATAAAAATCTGTTTTTTAAAATAAATAACATTAACATCTTTTCCAAATTAATATGAAAACCTATTATTTTTAAGAAAAACTTTTTTTTAGATAAATTTAAAATAATAACTAAAATCTTTTTTTTTTAAAATAATAACTAGAACCGTTATTTATTTTATTTTATTATTGTTCAATTCAAATTTCATTATCATATTGTATCTGCTCCTCTCATGTAACCTCGCGAACTTAACAATCGCTCTTTAAATTCTGCCTTTAAATTTCTGCTTGCATGGTTTAAATTATGACATTATCTCTCTGTTTGCATGATTCAATTATCTCACGCGTTTACCATTATTTCTGTCACATTGCACACATCCGAAGGTTAGGTCTAACTGTTTGGCCGCCGCGCCAATAGTCCGTAAAACTTCACACATTCAATTTCAAATCCTCAAAACTACAAACTACAAACCCTAATTTTCACAAATGCCTCGCCGCAGGCAAAATTACAATTTTACCCCTAGCATTAGGTCAAAGAGCCGCCGCGCTCATTTTAGGGTTTCCCGCCGTGGAATCCCTAATTTAACCCTAATTACAACTTAACATTTCAACGTAGAGATTTGGAGTTTCTACACTCCACGTAAGCGTGTCCTTAAGATGCGTTTATTCCCCTTGAGACCTTGACCACAGTCAAGAAGTCTCTAACCTCCCTATTGAGGGGAACTACGATTACTCTGATTCCACTCCCGTAAGGATACGTAGGCACAAGATGCGATGTCTTGCCGAGTAAACTTAGAATTAACCCCTTAGGTCTCTTTTCTCACTTTTAATCCTTTGTACATATACCTTAAGCAAATAAATAAAGCAAATAGTAAACATCTGAACAAAAGGTTCCTGTAGAATACTACAGAAGTTTAGGGTGCTAATACCTTCCCTAAATTTAACCAACCCCCGAACCCTAGATCTTTCCCCGCATTGTGTTTACGATGCAAAATAGGTTTTCCCTCTTTTGACCTTTTCCTTCGGATAAATCAAAGAGCGGCTGTGAATTGAATTGCGATTCAAACTCATTAATAGTTTGTGATCCTATTTCCACCGCAACAGAAAATGACGACTTCATTGGGGAGTCTTAATTTTTTAGGGTTATCCCTAACTTGTTCATATTTATTACTATCTGTGTTATTATTCATTTGCATGTATATATTGTACTCTGATTTTGGGATAGTTCCTTGTGTTGTGAGATAAGTCCTACGCCCGGACTAGTGACATTATTATAGGATGGGGATATATTCGATGAGGCTTATAGGGAGTTGAATCCCGACCAAGCTGATTCGAGAATCACCGCTCAGTTGAGACCTTTTCGAAAATGGTTCGGTTGAACGAGTAATCGCGAAAACTTTTTCCATGGTCGATTGGAGTCTGTGATATTGGGGACCGTAGTACCTTAACACCACCTTGGCCTTATTTAGGACGTAGTGCGGGAACCATGTGGGAGTAGTCCTACACTGGTTGCTACGCGATACTACACTCAAAAGAGGTTCTCTTGAGAATATTATTAACCCCTGAGTCAATCGGAAGGTCGATAATATCCGAAAGATGGGCTGATGACTTTGGGCACTTTTTTAGAACCTTGTTCGGCAGGTACAACTAACCCATAGTACGCTCCTTTTGGGGATGGGTAGACCTTAACTCCGCTCACGTTCCTTTAAACCTAGGACTTTGTGTGTTTTCATACATTGCATTCATAAAACATCATATCGCATTAAGATTTCATGGAATTCAAACTCTATTTATGAACATTGCAGGATACCATGGATTACTCTAGGAAGCATACTTTGAAATTTACTTTTAAGGGTTTTAATTTGGAAGTCCTAGAGAAGCTAAGAGATTTGGTTCAAGATCAAGAAAAGTTCCAAAACAGATATGGAAGGCTATTGTCTTTGTTGAAGGTTCACGTAAATGAAGGACTTCTTGCGACTTTGCTACAGTTTTATGATCCAGATTATCACTGCTTCACTTTCCCAGATTATCAGCTTTTACCTACCTTAGAAGAGTACTCTCGGTTGGTGGGATTACCTATCTTGGATAAGTCTCCATTCCCTTTCTTGGAAGAAGACCCTAAAGAACGAGATATTGCTAAAGCCATTTGTCTAAGGATATCCGATGTCAAAAACAATATGATCACCAAAGGGGGGACCTCCGGTTTTCTTAGGGAATTCCTAATTAAGAAGACCCAATTTTATGCCGATCAAAAAGACATGTTTGCCTTTGAGACAATATTTGCCTTGCTTATTTATGGGTTGTTGCTTTTTCCTAGTTTTGAAGGGTTTGTAATGCAATCAAGACCTTCATGAGGAGAAATCCAGTTCCAACGCTATTGGGTAATACTTATCATTCAGTACATCTCCGAAACTTTCATGGTGGAGGAATGATTACATGTTGTGTGCCATTACTATACAAGTGGTTTATTTCTCACTTACCCAAGTCCGGTCCGTTCTGGAGATCTAATCAAGAACGTTGGTCGCAAAAAGTTATGGCTTTAACTCACTCTGATATTGATTGGTATAATCGCATGTACGATGGGATATCGATCATTGATAGTTGTGGAAACTTCAACAATGTGCCTTTGCTCAGTTTCAATGGAGGAATTAGCTACAATCCAGTCATAGCTCGCCGACAGTTGGGATACCCCTTGAAGGAATCGCCTAAAGGTATTCATGTGGAGAAAATCTTTTTCGAAGACGACAAAAAGCTTCAAGATCAGATTCTATCTTCTTGGAATCATCTGCATAAGAAAGACAAAGAAAGTTTGGGCAGACCTAATTGTGTGTCCATGGAACCATACCTTCAATGGGTCCGAGGAAGAGCTATTGAGTTGAAGATGCCCCGCTCTCGCCAGGATCCTTCACCTCAAAGAGAGGAACATGTCCAGTATTTCATGACCGAAGCTGAGACTTTGAAGATCGCTTTGAAGAGATCACAACGCGAAACAGAAGCATGGAAGAACAAATACCATGTGATGGTCAACGAGTACGAAGAACTTCAAAAGCAGATTCAGTCGAAGAATGATGAGATACAATCCTACAAGAAGAGAAGGCTCTACGAATATTTATTTTCCTCCGACTCTCCGTCTGCTCACTGAAGCTGTGGAAAATGCTTCTCTAGGATTTTCTAGGCTTTTATTTAGCTATTTTGGTTGCAAGAATATTATTTGTAATTTGTCTTCAATGAATTAAAAGTTTCCTTGGTATTCCGCAATATTCGTGAATATTTGAATTCCATGAAATCTTCATTTGCATTCGCATTTTAGCATCATACTTTTGCATTGCATGTGTCTCCCGATTTCTCATACGCGGCTTTCTCACCTTCCAGTTTTGTCACCCTGAGTTCTCTGCATCATACGACCCTTCAAAAGGATGGAAGATCAAAACCAAGAGATCAACCGTATCAGCCATGAACTCGAAGATCTTCGAGGAAGTGTAGGACAGATTTTGGAGATGCTACGAGCTCTTAGTGTGAAGGTGGATGCTCAGTCTACTGTTGTTTCTGGGACTACTAATACCGTTATGGAATCTCAACCAGCTGTTACTGTCGAGAATGTACCTCCTCACGGTCTTCAATCCGGTTTGGTGTCTCCTAGTGCTCAGCCAGTTCGACGAGCTACCCCTCCAAAGTGCAAAACTCCTAACTCCGACCATGGTAAAGGACCTGCACGTTCGAGGAACCGAAAAATGGATACTCCTCAACCTGGGCAACATCAGCAGAATTATGTTCAAGGTTATTCGTTTCCATATGTCCAACAACCCTATGTAGCTACTGTTGCACCTCCTTTCGATCAGCAGTTTCCTACATACCAGCCTGTGCAGTCAGCTCCGGTATACCAAGCACCGATTCATCAACAACCTTCCGGTTGTCCGCCCTTGCAAGTTCCGGTCAACAGTCAACGAGTGCCCAACGCCCCTGTTCACCAGCAATCACAGGATCAGGTTCCTTATCTCCGTAAGAGTCAGTATAAGCCTTGTCCTCCAATTCCGATGGCTTTCACTGAGTTATACCCCCATTTGGTACAACAGGGTCTGATTACCACCCGTGCTTTGGATCCTCCGCCTGCAGGTTACAACGCGGCCGCTCATTGTTTATTTCATGAGGGTGCGCCCGACCATGATCTAGAGAATTGCTATGCTCTTAAGAAAGTTGTCAGAAATTTGCTAGAAGCGAAGAAGTTGTCTTTTAGCAATGCTCAGCCGAAGATCGAGATTCCTCTCGGGGTCCCTCACTTGTCGAGTTCGAATTCTGCAAAGTATGTTGACCTCTCAACAAATCAGCCGAATCCAGTAATTATTCAAAGGCCTAGCTCGCTTCATTTCAGCAATCCTCAAGATGATATGACTGGGATCAACAAAGAATCTGGGAAGGTTATTTTGAAGCAACAACTGAAAACTGTTGAAGATGTGACCAGCATAACTGGGGCAAGCCATGACGACTCACAGTGATTGTAACCCAGACGTCCTTTCCATTGAGGCTCCGCCAAAGGAAACTGTTACGCTTGAATGCAAGATTTCATAAACATTTAGAAGGATTTTCCCGACAGTTCATTTGTTTATTTATATGCATTTCTCTTTGATTAAGCATATTTAGCATGTACGAACTTGTTTATCTTTGATTAATTAATGCAACGCATATGTTTGTCTTGAATAAATCCATTCGTTTCACTCATTCAAAAAAAACGTTTTCATAAATTATAATGCCAACTTTACCCGATCTCTTGTTCTGATGGAGAATTGGGGGGAGGATGACGAACCCAAAACGTCAGATTTCTTGTCATATGCTTTCGATTGAAACCCGCTGATGATGTAAGGCATTGTTTCAAATCCCAAACACTGGAGATATAAGGATGTTAATCCCTAGTCAACCCTTTGAGCCTTGAAGTAGGAGTTTTCTTCTTTTAAGAACCTTCATCCTAACCTGGGGCAGGGTAGGTTTCAGTTAAACCGATCGAGCGCTTAGACTCTTAAAAAGGAAGAGCGAACCTTCGAGAATCTATCCTTAGCATCTTAAGAAGTCCAATACAATGACTATCCCTCGGTTACCTAAGGAGTGGGGCAGTCACGAGCCTTTCAAAAGATTTACACGACTTGTGCATAAAAGAACATTCAAAAAAATAAGAGCCCGCTAAGTCAAAACCTATGAAGGAGACTTAGGCAAAACTGGGGCATCCCGCTGGACTCCAAAGTCAGATCAAAAGACGTTGTCCAGGCAAAAGTTAGGGAATAAAAAAGAACAAAATCGTGTGACCAATTGCCATTAGAAATAGGTGAGTGACTGCCATGTCCAAAGCCTTGATAAGTTCTCGACCATAGCAAATCCGCTTGAGATATGAGCGTTCGTATCCGATTAACTGAATTAGGATTGGAGAACATCACGAAGAAGGGGTGGGTGCAAATATAACTTCGAGCCTTTATCCTTTTGTTTCTTAAACCGTGAACTGAGCCACGATACAACCTTTAAAAGACCTAATTGAAGTAGGACTTCGGTTGAAAGCATACTCGACAAGATCACGTTTCCTGACTCCTACGAGCTATGCTCAGAAAAAAATTTCATGTTGGCATTATAATTAAAACTTATATCCTGACTAGTGATTTCGGTCACAAGTTATCGCGATATCTTTTTTCAAAACAAAAATTCAGGACAAATATATGTGTACATTGACAAGCTCAGGATAGGCATTTCAGGCATGACAACTTTGCTTGATATCTTAGAGATTTACATATGAACATAACCCGTGGAACTTGAAGATCCTGCTGAACAGGGGCAGGCAGTTTCCCAATTCGCTTACCAACGCGAGTCTGACATTCTTAAGAGCTATTTCCCAAAGATTTCGTCGTAACACGATTAATTTGTGCCAGTTACGTCGAGACCTGACAAATCTCTCAAAGAGTTTGAGAACAATGGGGCAACCGGACTCGGTGTTCTCTATAAAATCCTCTTGAGATGACCATACCTCACAACACAAATATCCTGGGGCACCGGGTTTCTAAAAAAGAAGAAACAAATGGCGACTACTATAAGGTCCTTCAAGATTAAAACCATGTGGTTCCACAACTTTCTTCATGCACCCGATGGATTCTACTCACGGCGGCCTTCATTCTCCAGTAAATCTCAGTGTTGCAACAGGCTCCTAAACTATTGCCTCATCACAGTCCCCAGCGAGACTATAAGCTGACAACTTTTTCTTAGGTAACTCGAAAGTGTCCCTCAGGTTTTCTTCTCCCCATATGAAGACATGATACTGTGCATCCCAAGCAGATCACCTTCTCCCCAGAGAATTCAGAACTTTAAAACCAGATGTGGTTCTACCATTGATCTTTCTTACCCATGATTGACGTATTGGTTGCAGAGAACGCAGGGTATCTCCATCGAGATGTTTATTTCATCTCTCGTCCTGTCTCTAGTCTGTTTCGTCAGTATACGCAAGGGCATAAGCATCACATGCCTATTTCATTACATATTCATTACATATTCATTACATATTCATTACATATTCATTACATACTCATTGCATACTCATTTCATAACATCTTGCATACATAGACATTAACATACATCCATATTAACATATGCATCAACATATGCGTTAGCATTCACAGGTCCATTGTGTCTCGCCATCATTGGTTGTTACCGCCGAGTAACTAGGTTCGTCCATTCTCTCCAAATAGATTGTCAGCCATAAGCATAAAATACTTACTTGTTTCCAGTTTCCCCACAGAGCTCGATCCTCGTGGATGACGGTTACTTCAGCTATCTTTCCTCACCAGGATAAGATATTTACCCTTCGAGTTCATTCCCTCGATGGAGTCTTGATTACCAGTCTTCTTTCTAGCTCGATCCTAGATTGAATCTCAGTCTTGTCGGTCGTCGAGCCAACCGGACGTGCATTTATTTTGCACCATCTGAAGATTTTCACCATATCATGACAGATACGCGACTGTTCTCGCCCGAGAAGCTCATCACTATACCCGGATGTGCATTTATTTTGCACTATCTTTCAAGAAAATCAACTATAATCCTTTACAGATACACGCCAGTTCACGTCTGGAAAACAATCCTACATCTTACAACATCAATATATGACATTTCTCACATAAAAAGCCGATCCTATCTTCGTTATGACTCGCAGCAAATGGCCATCTCCATGGAGCAGTTGGGCTTCCATTTTCCCTGTCGTCTTGAGGTATAGGGAGGTTTTGAACCAAATCGTATTCAGGAGAGCACGATCTTGAAATACGGGGAGGTTTGAGCGGAATCATATTCAGGAGAGCACGATCTTGAATTATGAAGAAGTTCATTTACCCTTTAGTAAAAGAAGAAACCAAATCGTATTCAGGAGAGCACGATCTTGAAGTACGGGGAGGTTTGAGCGGAATCAATATTCAGGAGAGCACGATCTTGAAGAATGAGGAAGTTCATTTACCCTTTAGTAAAAGAAGGAGCGGAATCATATTCAGGAGAACACGATCTTGAAGAATGAGGAAGTTCATTTACCCTTTAGTAAAAGAAGGAGCAGAATCATATTCAGGAGAGCACGATCTTGAAGTATGAAGAAGTTCATTTACCCTTTAGTAAAAGAAGGAGCGGAATCAATATTCAGGAGAGCACGATCTTGAAGAATGAGGAAGTTCATTTACCCTTTAGTAAAAGAAGGAGCGGAATCATATTCAGGAGAGCACGATCTTGAAGTATGAGGAAGTTCAGTTTACCCTTTCATATTCAGGAGAGCACGATCTTGAAGTATGAAGAATTTCATTTACCCTTTAAAAAAAAAAAGGGAGCCAAATCATATTCAGGAGAGCACGATCTTGAAGTGTGAGGAAGTTCAGTTTACCCTTTTCATATTCAGGAGAGCACGATCTTGAAATATGAAGAATTTCATTTATCCTTTATGTAAAAGAAAAATCAGAATCATATTCCAGGCGCCGACCTTAAATATGAGAAGATTTATATATCAGATAAGCAGCAGCCTCTTTATTTGAGTGCTTATCCATTTTGGCATGTAAGTCCCTTCCAACGATAAGTGACAGTTCTCCCTCGAGAAGCTTATCAGGGCATTTCCCATCAAAGTCCATTTATTTTGGCATACAGCCGGTCTTTACCCTGTATATATGATATGGATTTCTGAAAAGTCCATTCGATCCCATCACGAAGGATAGTTTATAAAAGCTTGGATGTTATTCTTTGCTCAATGCTCCAGTGTTCTATAATCAATCTTGCAGTCGTGTAGATCCAGTCTCATTGTTAGACATTCCCAAGTGGAGGCCATCGCATAAGCGCCATCACCATTTAGGATCATGTTCCAACCACTTTAAGTCCATTTATTTTGGCATACAGCCGGTTTCTTACCCTGTATATTTGCTACAGAGTTCCGAAAGGCCCGTTTGATCCTGTCACGAGAGATAGTTTACAGAAGCTTGGATGTTATTCTTTGCTCAATGCTCCAGCATTCTGTAATCGATCTTGCAGTCGTACATGATCCAGTTTTTTAGATTCCCCCAGTGGAGGCCGTCTCACAGGTGCCATCTCCATTTGAGAATCTCGTTTCTAAAATGACAACTGGTCGTGTTCGCACCAGTTGACCATCATTTTAGAATTCCCCAGTGTTGTACTGTGTCCCAGCGCGTCGTTTTCCCCAGTGTGTTCTTCTTGTAGCGTCTGTCCCTGTGTCGTCGTATTCGTCAGCATTTTCGCATTCATCATTCCAGCATACGCATCATATCATATTCATGGCATCATCTACATTAAGCTGTTCTCGCTTTGTCCATATCATTGCATAGCACTGCGTCTAAAGGCAAAATTTTCGGTTATCTGTATTTAAATCCCTCCACCATGATTTCTCGAGTCTCCGTTGCTCGAATCACCCGGTGAAGTTATTTAAATATGGGCAACCGTAATACCACAAATTTTGCCCTAAGACTTGTCGTCGCATTTCATTGCATTTTTATTGCATTTAATCAATTACTAACAAATTTGTGTAGTCGTTTGACTTTTTGCAGGTAAATATCATATGGCATGCATTTTTTTTCTAAAAAGTAAAAATGGCACAATTGGCAGGAGGACATGTGTAAGGAGTTATGAGTGTGAGAGGTTGAGAGTTTGAATCTCACCTTTGTCACTTTTTTTGTTTTTTATTATTTTCACTCTAAATTTTTCTATCTTTCATTAAAAAAATAACAAAAATAGTTTTTTATTATTATTTAATTATTATTTTCGTATTTTAATTAAATCATTTTTTAAAATATTATTTTTTACACTTTTTTCTAAATTATTCATAAAAATATCCAAAAAAATCATAAAATAAAAAATATTGAAAATTTTTTTGTTCTTTTTATAATATTTTTGATTTTAGGAATCAATAGGATTATTAGTTTTTATTTTAAGTTTATTTTAATTATTTTAAATTATTTAAATTTTATTTTTTCTTAACTAATTATTTAGTTTGGGCTTTAAAATGGGCTTTAGGGACATTATTGACAATTTGGTGTTAACCCTAATTTGTTCCCTATATATACATGTGTTGCCTTGATGGAAAAAAAGGGGAGAATGAAAAAAACCTAAGAGGAGTGAGTGCCGTTTGCCGTTATTTAGTTTTCTTCTTCATCCATTACTATTGTTTCTTTTTCTTCATCTATTACCGTTATTTCTTTTTCTTTATCTATTACTGTTACGTTTATATATATATATATATATAATTTTTAAATTGTTAGAGTTTATATATATAAGATTAATTTTTGATCGAATTATGTCGATACGATGTTTGCACATTTGTGTGCATGACGCGTGACATTTGTGTTAGTTCGATCTGGTTGCGATGATTGCATTTTTGTGTGAGCAATAATACTATTTTTTGCTTAATTTCTTTTTCTTTGCGATAAATTTTGTTTCGTCCGATTTAGATCTGGTTGCGATGAGCGCATTTCTGCGTTAGCAACATTGTTGGGTTATTTGGCACATTTAAAATTCATTATTGCTTTATTATTATTATTATTATTATTATTATTATTAGTATTATTATTATCATTATTTATTATTATTATTATCATTATTATCATTATTATTACCATTATTATTATTATTGTTATCATTAATTTATTAAAACTTGTTATAATATAAAAATCTGTTTTTTAAAATAAATAACATTAACATCTTTTCCAAATTAATATGAAAACCTATTATTTTTAAGAAAAACTTTTTTTTAGATAAATTTAAAATAATAACTAAAATCTTTTTTTTTTAAAATAATAACTAGAACCGTTATTTATTTTATTTTATTATTGTTCAATTCAAATTTCATTATCATATTGTATCTGCTCCTCTCATGTAACCTCGCGAACTTAACAATCGCTCTTTAAATTCTGCCTTTAAATTTCTGCTTGCATGGTTTAAATTATGACATTATCTCTCTGTTTGCATGATTCAATTATCTCACGCGTTTACCATTATTTCTGTCACATTGCACACATCCGAAGGTTAGGTCTAACTGTTTGGCCGCCGCGCCAATAGTCCGTAAAACTTCACACATTCAATTTCAAATCCTCAAAACTACAAACTACAAACCCTAATTTTCACAAATGCCTCGCCACAGGCAAAATTACAATTTTACCCCTAGCATTAGGTCAAAGAGCCGCCGCGCTCATTTTAGGGTTTCCCGCCGTGGAATCCCTAATTTAACCCTAATTACAACTTAACATTTCAACGTAGAGATTTGGAGTTTCTACACTCCACGTAAGCGTGTCCTTAAGATGCGTTTATTCCCCTTGAGACCTTGACCACAGTCAAGAAGTCTCTAACCTCCCTATTGAGGGGAACTACGATTACTCTGATTCCACTCCCGTAAGAATACATAGGCACAAGATGCGATGTCTTGCCGAGTAAACTTAGAATTAACCCCTTAGGTCTCTTTTCTCACTTTTAATCCTTTGTACATATACCTTAAGCAAATAAATAAAGCAAATAGTAAACATCTGAACAAAAGGTTCCTGTAGAGTACTACAGAAGTTTAGGGTGCTAATACCTTCCCTAAATTTAACCAACCCCCGAACCCTAGATCTTTCCCCGCATTGTGTTTACGATGCAAAATAGGTTTTCCCTCTTTTGACCTTTTCCTTCGGATAAATCAAAGAGCGGTTGTGAATTGAATTGCGATTCAAACTCATTAATAGTTTGTGATCCTATTTCCACCGCAACAGGTTGAAACCTAATTCAAGAGCCATGTGATCATGGATTAATGCATTGAGATGTTATAAGGATGATTCCAAGGTCAACTAATCATGATTGAAGAGTTTGAGAAGTTTCAAGCTAGGGTTTCTAAGGCTTGACAGTGTAAAATCCCCTAGTTTGACCCCTAACTTCAAAGCAGTTTAGCTCAAGATGTGATTGTCATCTCATCCTACCCCCAACATGAATGTTGTAGAGCTTGTTCTTAGCTTTAATTTTAGTACTAGAAGTCCTTGATAGGATTTGTAGAACTCAAGTTATGACTTTGACAAGTTGCAGGTCATCTGAGGTATGTGAATCTGGGGCCTTGAAAGTCACCCAACTTGCATCAAACTTTTGCCCAAGAAGGATGATTCCTATGAACTTTTTGTCAACATGAATGTTGTTCCTTATCTTCTTAGCTTTCCAGAGAGTACTAGAAGTACTTGATAGGATTTGTAGAACTCAAGTTATGGCTTTGACAAGTCAAGGGCATTTTGGTCATTTGGAGATTACAGGTCATTGCAAGCATAAGGTCATAACTCCTATTTCCAAGCTTCAAATGGAAAAATCTTCAACATCAAACTTGCTCAAAATGATGTTTTAAGGCTAGTGAGGAGGTTATGAGATGTTGGAAAGGCTTGTAGCTCAAAGTTGCAAAAATGACCTAAAATAAGGGCATAAGTTAAATAAACCAAAGTTGGAAATTGATATTTTCAACCTACACATCCAAACCATGGCATGTAATATATCATTTTGACTCTAGAAAACATTTTAAAAACATTGGTTTAGCCACATTTTTGATTTGAGGTCTAAATTGTGGACTTGCTTTGAAAAGCACTTGCTTGCATATTAAGTAACATGTGCATAACCTAAAATCAAGGCATGAGCAAGGAACTTGGCAAGCTAAACCCTTCCAAAATGTCACTAGGGGACAAATTGAAAGAGATTGAGATGAATTTCAAGCTGCAAACAGAATTGAGCATGGCATGATACATGATTGAAAATCTCATGACATGAGAAGTGGAAGATCTCATTGGAAGGATCTAGAGGGTTCTAGATCATCCAAACTTCATCTATATAAGGAGTAGAGTGGATCCATTGAAGAGGTTGGTTATCATTGAAGGATTGAGCTTAGTTTGAGATTGAATTTTCATAGCTTGCAAGTGCAATCGGTTTCACCAAATTCCTCAATTTCCTTCCATTTTCTTGATTGATACTTCTTCCATGAATGTCAAGGAGTGATTCCAGATCATTTTCAAGAAGAATTGGTGGCTAGATCGTGTATGAGCGAGTGATTTTCAGCACCTGCAACTCACCATCGGGTTTCAAGATTCAAGCAATTTCCATTGGTTCTTTTGCATACAGAAGCAAGAGGAAGGTTCACTGATCGTGTCCAGAAGATTGTAGAGCTTGATTTGGAGGTTTGAGGCATCTGTTCAACCAAGATTCTCAGGTTGGTAACTTTCTTCCCCTAACATGATTTAGGTAGAATTAGGTTGAATTAAGGTGCTAGATTGATTGTAGAATGGCATAGGATGGATTTCAGATAGTTAATTGATGAATTAGAGACAAATTAGGAGAACTACCATTTTTGGTTGAGATTGGAATATGATGAATCTTGAGGTTTCAGAGGAAGTTAATGGTATGGTTGAACTCGTGGCAAGATTTGGGATGAGTTTCATGTTTTGACCTCTTGGATTGGAGGCCTCTAGGGAGAACTAGGGTTGAAGGGGATGATCGGAGCTCCACCGGTGGTGGCCGGAGCTGGGCGCGAAGTTCAGGCGTTTGAAAGGTAGGAGATGATGTTATTACCATTGGATCTTGTTTTGACCTTTGACTGGAAGCTGATCCAAGGGCCACGTTTCAATTTGAATTTGTGAAGGATCAGAATAAATGAAACGCTGCATTTCATTTAGCAGCTGGTTCTGGGCTTAGTGAAGTCAATGTTATTCACACCCCCTGATGGCCCAACCCAAACTTTTAACTGAGTCTGATTGCTATTGACACCGTGTGTTTGTTTATTTTAATTGGATTTTCTTCTTTTTTTCATTTTTATTCATGGTTTTTGTAAAAATCATAATTAATTGAAAATTAATCCAATTAAACCCATTCTTTTTGCATTCTACTCATGATTGAGTCTAATATTTTTTAGAGAAAAAATATTTTCATTTCATGTATTTTCTGATTTAATAGGAATTTTGTATTTTAATTGATATTAAAATGTTCATGATTGATGCATATTTTTGTGGAATTTTGTATGATCTCATGGTGATGATTTTGAGCCTAATTTTTTGTGTGTGATTAGGTTAGACATGTATGATCCGATAGAATTTTTCTCACATTTTTGTGATGAAAATAGGTGTGCTTTCTAGATTGAGATTTAGATGCTTCCTTTTTAGGGTTTAGGTTTGATACCTTAGAATGTAGAATTTACTTCTAGGTCCAATTGGATGGTTTGATCTTTGAAATTAATGTGGTAGAGTCATGATTGACATAGGTTCCCATAGATATTTTTGTAGGATTTTACAATTGATTTTAGTATTTTAGTTAGGACTAACTTTAGTACTAGGTTTTAGGTGATCCTAATCTACTAATTCAACTAGTTTAACTTCCCTAGTCCCCTTAGATTAGGGTTTGTGCTGGTTTGCCTTTGGTTGGGATTGAAGACAAGTTGAAGACAAGTTGAGGATGCTTGAAGTGGCTTGAAGTTGCTTGGAGCTTTGGATTTGTTGGTGCCTAAAGGTGTCTGATGAAGATTAGGAGATAGGACATAGGGAGAGCCTTGTAGTTAGAATGATTTCTTTCACAAACATGGAAAGCATCTTGTGCTTCCATTCCTCCCAATGACTAAAAGTCCTTCTCAGATATTCACATCCCTCCTTTGGAAGGATGAGTGGCTTTATCTGGGAAGTAGAACTTTGAGGGAACCAGTCTCTCATAATGATGAACTCTTACAGGCTTCCTTTGGTTGTCAGTAAGCTGTTTATCATTTCCCCTTATCCAGTTAAGTGATTTCTTCTGGTTTGAGTATCTTGAAAGATGTTGGGCTTGAGTTTGAAGATGAGGACTTCATTGAAGAGTGTGGAAGAGGATGATTCCTTGAGCATTGCCATTGTAGCTGAAGCTTGAAGAGCAAGAAGAACAAGTTGATACTTGGAGATCCAGTGGAGATTAAATGAAGAGCTGAGGCTTAGAGAATTGAAGGATGAAGTTGACACTTCTAAGTGATTGAAGACTACCCTGAGAAGCTGAAGCTTGTGGATGAAGGAGAAAGCTAGCTGAGACTGGTGAAGCACAGAGAGCTAAAGCTTGAAGACTGAGTTGATACTTATGAAGAGGATTCAATTGAGATTGAGTGTAAAGCTGAAGCTGAGGAATAGAAGACAAGTTGATACTCACATTGATGCTTGGAGAGCCTGAAGGAATCAAGTTGATACTTGTAGTTAAGAGTGAAGCCTGAAGGTGGAGTTGACTGAAAAGCTG
Organism: Lathyrus sativus; assembly: GCA_963859935.3. NCBI lineage: Eukaryota > Viridiplantae > Streptophyta > Magnoliopsida > Fabales > Fabaceae > Lathyrus > Lathyrus sativus. The sequence goes on along the minus strand of OZ012737.1, from coordinate 215,085,279 downwards.
AAGCTTGGAGAAATGAAGATAAGTTGAAACTTATGCTGATGGGTTGAAACCTGGAGAAGCAAATTGATATTTGTCATGAGAGATGGTAGCCTTGAAGGGTGGTTGAAGTATGAAGACTGGATGGCTGTCAGAAGAGCTGAGGCTTGGATTGAGAGAGAGTTGTTGATCTGCTTTCTTGTCTGTTTTCTTTTCTGTGCTGATGTGCCTTGTTTGACTTTCTTGATGCATTAGAATAGGTCCATATCTAGACTGACTTTAATCTAGGAGCATGATTGCACTAGAGGTTGAGTTGCTCCCTCTGCTTGTATTGTTACTGTATGGCTTTGCTTGCGGGTATTCGGTAGAGCCCTGCTCCCTTGCCCATGTGGTTTATTTTGCTTGACATCATTTCATTTTCTTCTGTATGATTACAGTCTCTTATATTCTGCTTGATAGCATGTTTTTACTTTCTGTATGACTACTATTATTCATATCTGGCTTGAGGTTGAGATGAGCTTGTGGAGGCTGCTGCCCCGCACACATTTCCTCCCTCACTTGCATTGCATACATTTTACTGTATATCTGTTTGCTGTTTAAGCTGATGCTTTATCTGTTTCTGTTTATCATTGACATGATCCCTTAGGACTCTCACATCCTTTGATAAGGAAGTGATGATTAGAACTTTAGGTTGAAACCTATGCATGATAACTTCTAGGAGTTCCCTGTTTCAAACTTCAACCATAGGACGAATCCTTGGCATGACAACAGTAGGACTTGATAGTCTCCCCGTAGTTGAGCCTGTTCTCTTCTCATCTCAAAACAGCTTAAGATACAGTAATCATGAATGATTTCTATCGTACTTTACGAGCCTTAAGCTATCTGAGAAAGGATTGTTGGAGAGCTTCTTTTAAACAGTCTGGATGTTTAGTATGGCACCCTTTGGGTGACATGCGACGCATTCACTCTCAGGTTATAGTCTCTAGTGCGATTGAAATTGAAAACACAATAAAAAACACTTCTTTCGTAAAAGACAGAAAACAAACTTCAAACCTTTTTGCCCCGTGGGCCCATAATTCAAAGGAAGCTTTTCTGAAGAAAAGAGTGTCGTTAAACTTCAGCGCCAACGCAAACAGGCTTTGTCCCTAACTGCTGGAACTGCTGTTTAACCCCACTCGATAAAACAGATGAATCTGAATCCCCGTAATCGGTAGTATCCCGAACTACGTAAGCTCTGATCTCTCATATCTGTTAAGAGTACGTAGGCACAATACTGATGTATTGGCGAGCCACCTCCCCTGTAACCCGTCGTAGGTCGAACTACGTTGACTCTGATTTCTCATTCTCTGATGAGAATACGTAGGCATAAAGCGCGACGCTTTGCCGAGTCATTTTCTTTTCTGTTTAAGCCAAGCCTTGATAGGTAGATAGATAAATCAACTCGTCCAGTAAACACAACAAGCGTGGATCCCGTCGAGTACGACGGACGTGAGGGGTGCTAATACCTTCCCCTTGCGTAACCGACTCCCAAACCCAGACAACGGTTGCGATGACCTTGTCTTATACCTTTTTCGTCAGGTTTTTCCGATTTTTTCCTTTCCCGTTCCGAGGGATAAATAACGAAAGGTGGCGACTCTTCTGTTTTGCCGGCACCTTATTTTCGCGGAAGCGACAGGTACGTCTTCCCTCAATTCTAACAATAGAATTGAGCTCTTATAATATAAATTTAACCTGTTGTAGAATCGTATATACAAGAATGAAATAGCAATTAAACAAACTACTTTGTTGTTATAGAACCTATCTCCTCTTGTCCCTTGATTCAAGTCGAATCAAGTCCTTCGACAGCTTCTGTATGAACCTCCGATTATAGCTCTATGTTTGAACAACCATTCGTCTTCAAACCCCAGCCCGACTGATCTCAAACACTCGTGTGGCGAACCCAAACTTTTCCTTCATAATTCACCGATTACCGCTACTAGATCGACGGAACCCATTGCTCCTCGATCACCTTCACTCGGCTAAATAAATGTTGAGAAGACTCGTCCAAAAACCCCCAAATGCAGAGAATCTTGGAGGACAAAACCCTAGAGGTTTTTTTCAAGAAAAACCTGCCAATTCCTCAACCCGAACCGGATTACCCAATCACGACTTTGAACGTTATCACCTTAGACAATCCATAATGCACAACAAATATTATTGTGTGTGATTGTTGTGATATGAAATGTAGAAGATGAAGATTGTGAGAACTTAAATTAACACCTCTTTCACTTTTCTTGTTTTTGTAATTGATTCACTTGATATAAAATGAACAGAGCAACTGAATATTTATATCAGACAAAACTGTTATAACTGATAAAACCAACTTTCAAATATAATAGACAACTCAAAAATTATGCAGCAAACAGCAAGTGGTCGACCCATGCAGAGTGCAGGGTCGACCTGAGCTAACTCGAGGCAAACAGATTATGCAAAATGTAACACCCCACTATAAACTATCGCGGAAAAATAAGATAAACAACAGAAGCAATTCAGAGTGCAACAAATAAAGTTTCATGACGACCGTCATGGATGTTACGACCGTCACGGTCATGACGAGCGTCAGGGAGTAGTGACGACCGTCACACTCCCAAATTCTGGGACGCATCGGAGGTGTCACCTATTCAACTTAGCAGACAACATGCATCTTCAACACAATCATTTATTCACATACGTAGCACAGGTTTGGATGAACGGACAACAATAATTTGCTTAACATTTTAATCATAAAACGACATGTTATAATATACTTCCAACCATTCACCATAACCAAACTCCACAAAATTCAGCAAGAAATCATCTTGTATAGATTCATTAAAACAACTAGTTTTCCATCAAAATTCAGCACTACCGATTCTCCGGCTTTGTGCGTACAACCAGCATTTAGTATTCGACAATAACAACCAATTTCACGAAGAATACTCAATAAAATTCAGCAACAAGAAAACAACTAAAACAAAACATTAAACGTTCATCCCCCTAAGAGTGCTACGTATCAGAGCGACCGACAACACCTTAAACGGAACGCTATACTCTATTCCGGATCTCCTGCAAATTACCACCAACGGAGGTAACATACAACGTAAAGGGTGAGATATCAACAATATAACATAAGGCATGATAAAATTCATGTCAGAATATTATCACAGCCTTATAGTTCCAGCAGTTCACAAATATCATCAATAATAAACTGCAACAACTCTTTATTCATAACCACAACAATTATCATTATAATTCAGTAACTCAACAATACAACTCAACAACACAACTCAACAATGCAACCCAACAATGCAACTCAATAATGCGACCCAACAACGAAACTCAACAATGCGACCCAACTGTACATATGCATGTGGTACCATTTTGGAGCCAACACTCCACAACCAATAATTTGCCACTAAGGGCCGCCAATACAGGCCATCACAGATTTTGCCACTAAGGGCCGCCAATACAGGCCATCACAGATTTTGCCACTAAGGGCCGCCAATACAGGCCAAATGATATGCTATGAGAAGCCACTATTATGTGTCGCTTCCGCGAAAATAAGGTGCCGGCAAAACAGAAGAGTCGCCACCTTTCGTTATTTATCCCTCAGAACGGGAAAGGAAACGATCGGAAAAACCTGACGAAAAGGTATAAGACAAGGTCATCGCAACCATTGTCTGGGTTCGGGAGTCGGTTACGCAAGGGGAAGGTATTAGCACCCCTCACGTCCGTCGTACTCGACGGGATCCACGCTTGTTGTGTTTACTGGACGAGTTGGTTTATCTATCTACCTATCAAGGCTGGTCTGAAAAAGAAAAGAAACTGACTCGGCAAAGCGTCGCGCTTTATGCCTACGTATTCCCATCAGAGAATGAGAAATCAGAGTCAACGTAGTTCGACTAACTACGGGTTACGGGGAAGGTGACTCGTCAATACATCAGTATTGTTCCTACGTACTCTCAACAGGCATGAGAGATCAGAGCTTACGTAGTTCGGGATAATATGGATTACGGGGATTCAGATTCATCTCTTTTATCGAGTAGGGTTAAACAGCAGTTCCAGCAGTTAGAGACAAAGCCTGTTTGCGGTGGCGCTGAAGTTTAACAACACTCTTTTCTTCAGAAAAGCTCCCTTTGAATTATGGGCCCACGGGGCAAAAAGATTTGTAGTTTGTTTTCTGTATTTTACGAAAGAAGTGTTTTTTATTGTGTCTGTAATTTCAATCGCACTAAAGACTATGACCTGAGAGTGAATGTGTCGCATGTCACCCAAAGGGTGCCATACTAAACATCCAGACTGTTGAAAAGAAGCTCTCTAACAATCCTTTCTCAGATAGCTTAAGGCTCGTAACGTACAAAAGAAATCATTCATGATTATTGTATCTTAAGATGTTTTGGGATGAGAAAAGAACGGGCTCAACTACGGGGAAACTATCAAGTCCTAATGTTGTCATGCCAAGGATTCATCCTATGGTTGAGGTTTGAAACAGGGAACTCCTATAAGTTATCATGCATAGGTTTCAACCTAAAGTTCTATCATCACTTCCTTATCAAAGGAAGAGAGATTCCTAGGGGATCATATCAATGATAAACAGAAACAGATAAAGCATCAACTAAAACAGTAAACAGTAAACGACTGTAAAATGCATGCAATGCAAGTGAGGAAGGAAATGTGTGTGGGGCATCAGCCTCCACAAGCTCATCTCGACCTCAAGCCAGATATGAATAACAATAATCATACAGAAGAAATGACATGCTATCAAGCAAGATATAATTACAACTGCAACCATACAGTAACAATAACATGCTATCAAGCAAACTAACCACATGGGCAAGGGAGCTAGGCTCTACCGAATACCCGTAAGCAAAGCCATACAGTAAAAATACAAGCAGAGGGAGCAACTCAACCTCTAGTGCAATCATGCTCCTAGCTTAAAGTCAGTCTAGATATGAACTTATTCTAATGCATCAAGCAAGTCAAACAAGGCCCATCAGCACAGTTGCACAGAAAAGAAAACAGACAAGGAAGCAGATCAACAACTCCCTTCTTTCAATCTCAAGCTTCAGCTCTTCTGACAGCAATCCAGTCTTCAGACTTCAACCACCCTTCAAGGCTATCATCCTCCATGACAAGTATCAACTTGCTTCTCCAAGGTTCCAAACCATCAAACATAAGTATCAACTTATTCTCTCTTCTCCAAGCTTCAGCTCCTCAGTCAACTCCACCCTCAGGCTTCACTCTTAACTACAAGTATCAACTTGATTCCTTCAGGCTCTCAATGCATCAGTGTAAGTGTCAACTTATCCTTTATTCCTCAAGCCTCAGCTCTACACTCAATCTCAATTGAATCCTCTTCATAAGTATCAACTTAGTCTTCAAGCTTCAGCTCTCTTTGCTTTACCAGTATCAACTTGGTCTTCTTCTCCTACAAGCTTCAGCTTCTCAGAGTAATCTTCAATCACATGGAAGTGTCAACTTCATCCTTCAATTCTTTAAGCCTCAGCTCTTCATTCAATCTCCATTGGATCTTCTTCACAAGTATCAACTTGTTCTTCTTGCTCTTCAAGCTTCAGCTGCAATGGCAATGCTCAAGGAATCATCCTCTCCCACACTCTTCAGTGAAGTCCTCATCTTCAAACTCAAGTCCAACATCTTTCAAGATACTCAAACCAGAAGACCATTGATTTAACAGAATGAGTGGAAATGATAGACAGCTTATTGACAACCAAAGGAAGCCTGTAAGGGTTTATCATTATGAGAGACTGGTTCCCTCAAAGTTCTACTTCCCAGATAAAGCCACTCATCCCTCAAAAGGAGGGATGTGAATATCTTAGAAGTACTTTTAGTCATTGGGAGGAATGGAAGCACAAGATGCTTTCCATATTTGTGAAAGAAATCATTCTAATTATAAGGCTCTCCCTATGTCTCCTACCTCCTAAATCTTCATCAGACACCTTCAGGCACAAGCAACTCCAAGCTCCAAGCCACTTCAAGCAACTTCAAGCATCCTCACCTTGTCTTCAACTTGTCTTCAATCTCAACCAAAGGGAAACAAAGCAAAAACCCTAATCTAAGGGGACTAAAGAAGTTAATCTAGTTGAGTTAGTCAGTTAGGATCACCTAAAACCTAGTACTAAAGTTAATCCTAACTAAAATACTAAAACCAATTGTAAAATCCTACAAAAATAACTAGGGGAACCTAGGTCAATCATGACTCTACCATATTAATTCCAAAGATCAAATCATCAAATAAGACCTAGAAATAAATTCTACACCACAAGGTACTAAACCTAAACCCTAAAAGGAAGCACCTAAATATCAATCTAGAAAGACAACCTATTTTCATCACAAAAATTTGAGAAAAATGCTATGGGAGCATACATGTCTATCCTAATCACACACAAAAAATCAAGATCAAACTCATCACCAAATGATCACACAAAATTCCACAAAATTAGGTATCAAACATAACCATTTTAATATCAATTAAAATATAAAATTCTCATAAAATCAGAAAATGCATTAACTAAAAATATTTTTTTTCTAAAAAATACTAGACTCAATCATGAATATAATGCAAAAAGAATGGGATTAATTGGATTATTTTTCAATTTTATATGATTTTTTCAAGAACCATGTATAAAATGAAAAAAAAATAAAGAAAATCAATGGAAATTAATAGGTGTGTGTGGCAAATAGCAAGAAAAATCAATTCAAATTTAGACTGGGCTGAAGAGGGGGGTGTCAGTATCAAGTGCAATCAAAGCCCAACACTTCAGTCTTCAATTCAAAAAATCAGAAATGTCACACACCAAGGTTCGAACTTGCTCACCCATGGTCTATGCAGCGAAGCTTCTCAGGTCAATAAACAAAACGATGCGTTTAAGGCTAGGGACGCGTGGCTCAACGTGAGCCCTGGGATCCACAGACCAAGTCAAATTCTCCACGCGAACGAACGGTGAGGATTGTATCTTCCTCGTTTCAAACCTGCAACTCACGCGCGCAAGCCCAAACCGCCGGTGGCTTTTCCGGCCACCCCTGCGCAACCCTAGATCCTTCTATACTCAACCATTGGTCACGATGTCTTAATGAAAATTGATCAAAATTTTCTCAGGAATCTAACCATGCCATTAGTTTACACTGAAAACACGTGATTCGCCAAAACCAAATCTCAACCAAAAATGGAAGGAACCCTAACTTGTCTCTAACCATCAAATTAACTAACCAGAATTCATCTACATGTCAAGGGGAACCTAACCACATGCTTCTAATGGATTAAAAGTGCATAATTACAAAGATATTTCAAAATCTTAGAACCAACCTTGAAGCTTGGATTGTAGTGGTTATGTGCTTCAATTCTTTCTCAAACTATGCAGAATCCTTCAAGGACTAATGGTGGACAATTCTTGATGCTCAGTTCTTGCTGCAACCTCTTGATTCTCCAAAACGCATTTCCAATTTTCAAGCTTTTTCTTCACTTCACATCAATGGATTCTCAATAGAATTCTGCTCCAGAAACTTCCAAATTCGTTCTAATTCTTACTTATAGTGTGTTCAGATGGATATCAAGCCCAAACTAGGCCTAATTATTGATTTTGGATGTTCACCTTTCCTTCCAAAGTTCAACATGAAAGTGTACCTTCAAGCCTTACTCATGCTCTAAACTCAATCCAAACCATCCACTTAATCATTAAGGAGTGTGATATAATGGTTTTTTTCCTTTGGTTTTAACATAGGGAGTGTATATGATATGTTTCTTAAATGTGAAGTAACCATCCAAATGACCATGCTATGGACCTCAAATCCAAAATGTGGCAATGCCAATCTTTCTAAAACATTAATTCCATTCAAATTGACCACAAATTGACTTGGAAACATGTAACTCTCATTTCTTTTGAATTTTCTCATTTTAATTCATTAAAATGGCTTTCATGTGAAGTTTTTTCAACCAATGCTTGATATAATCCATATCAATGGACACTTGATGTTTAGACAAGCTAAAAAAATCATTTTTAACAACTTTGATGTTGAACATTTTTCCATTTGAAGCTTGGAAATAGGAGTTATGGCCTTATGCTTGAAATGACCTGTAATCTCCAAATGACCAAAATGCCCTTGACTTGTCAAAGCCATAAGTTGAGTTCTACACATCCAATCATGGACTTCTAGTACTCTCTAGAAAGCTAAGAGAATAAGGAACAACATTCATGTTGACCAAAAGTTCATAGGAATCATCCTTCTAGGGCAAATGTTTGATGCAAGTTGGGTAACTTTCAAGCCCCCAGATTCACACACCTCAGATGACCTGCAACTTGTCAAAGTCATAACTTGAGTTATACAAATCCTATCAAGGACTTCTAGCACTAAAATTAAAGCTAAGATCAAGCTCTACAACATTCATGTTGGGGGAAAGATGAGATGACAATCACATCTTGGGCTAAACTGCCTTGAAGATAGGGGTCAAACTAGGGGATTTTACACTGTCAAGCCCTAGAAACCCTAGCCTGAAACTTCTCAAACTCTTCAATAATGATGAGTTGACCTTGGAATCATCCTTATAGCATCTCAATGCATCAATCCATGATCACATGTGTCTTGAATTAGGTATCAACCTTGTTCAAATCATCAGTTGACCTAGAGTTGACCCAGTCAAACCCTAATTGCACCACTCATGGCTGAGGCTTCTTAATCTTGCACAAAGACCTATCTAGGCCTCATGATGGCTTTCAATACTTCTCATGAGCTCTCTCAAGACCTCAAGTCTAACTTTCTGGATTCAGAATCATCTGAGGAGCTCCCCCAACTCTCAAGCTAGGAGGCCTACCCTCTTGGTTTCAACCACTCTCTCTGAGGATCTTTTAACTTCTCTGACAAGGATATCAACCCTTGAACACTTGAATAACCTTCTCAACTAGCTTCAAAGTCTTGTGTAGCCCTTGATTGGTAATAATACCTCTTGATCTCCTGCATACATGTCAATGAAATGCAAATGATAATGCTAATGTGAATGAAATGAAACACAAGCTAGGTAAAGAAATGTTGGGCAAATTTTGGGGTGCAACAGCTGCCCCTATTCAAACGGCTTGAACCTGACTGGGTGAGAAGCGAACGGCTCTCACACAATCAAGGTGCGAGACAGTTGAATACCAACAAACCCAGAAATTTGCCAACTGCACAAATACACGGTACTCTGGTGGGAACAAATCTTCGAACACTGAAATATTAGCTGCACGACAACTAGCTGGGGAATTGGTCACACGGTAACCAGTGATACATGGTCGATCATGCCGTCAGGCATCAAGATTCCTCGGGACCCATCAGGTCAACAATCAAGTTAATCATGCCGTCGGGCATTCAAAGAGAACTTTCGGGCATCAGCCGGACTTCATCAGTAAGTCGGGAATAGAATTCTCGGTCAATCATGAACCAATTGGAGATATCCAACTTCTACCATCAGGCACTCCACATTAGCTGAGAGAACTGCTTCGTCAATACGGTTGGACTTCAATCATCAAGTCTTCAGGGGAAGCTTCAACTTCGCTGTTCGGAAACCTGCTGGGGATGACACATCTCCGCTGGGGATTCTGGAGAACTATCAAGTAACTCTGCTTCGGGGGTCCAGAAATCATTCTGGGTGAATCATCCCTGCTGAGGACTTCAAGAATCATCTTGGACAGATAACTCCGTGGGGACTTCAAGAATCATCTTGAACCAGTAACTCTACTGGAGATTTCAGGAATCATCCTGAGCAAACACTCTGCCGGGGATTTCAGGAATCATCCTGAGCAGCTCTCTCTGGCGGCTGTACAGGGGATTTTAAGAATCATCTTAAATGAACGCCTTCGTTGGAGAATTCAAGAATCATCTTGGGCGCACGACTTTGCTGGGGAATTCAAGAATCATCTTGAGCAAGCGACTCTGCGGAGGAACACCTGCAAAACAAGAACGGTAACGACCTAGCTCATGTTTAGTATGCATATGCTTTGACAATGACGTAATGCTCCACACAGTGGAAATGCTACGCGTTTAGGGAAGATGCTATGCAATCATGCAAAATGCTACGATCCCGTCAGCAAAATAAATGCTGAAGGGAGAAACTTTCTGTCAAGGAGAAAGAACCGCTATGGTGGGGGAAGAAATCATCCTGCCACGGAGAAAAAGTCACGCCAATCTCAATCGGACTCCGCCTGGGGAAGCAAACTTCAGTCGACTGCTGCAGGGGAATGAAGCTCTACGAGAACCTGGACCTGCTGAGTAAAGCGATGTCAATCACGGAAATAAGCTGCACGACATTCGCAGCCAGAGCTTTCCGGGGGTAACGACCCCGGTGGGGAAATACAACATCAGCTATTCAATACTCTACTGGGGACGACCAATCATGGCCCGAACTGCTTCCAAGGACTCGGCTCTCTTGGGGAACTGCAAACTCGGCTGGGGAAGACGAAATCATCCTGCTTGGAGGGAGAGTACGACTCTGTGGGGGATCTCAATTCCGTCGGAGACTTCAGTCTAGAACTATCCATTGCTGCACACTTCAGTGAATAGTCTCCTACGAGACCTGCACTTGTGACCCGGTGCTGGGGGATGAACACACGCTTCGGCGCCTGACTCAGCTGGGAAGATGACGTTCCTTCAGGATACATCTGATTGGGGAGAGAATCTTCTCTGCCTGGGGAAACATATCGATGCTTTACGATCTTCGGTTCAGACTCTGCGGGGAGAGGCTGCTGAACTTTGTTGGAGAAGAAGGAATCATCCTGCTTGGGGATGCATACGGCGCACTGCCTGGAATATGCTGCACCTGCAACAACACAAACAAACAGACAAGATACCCTTCTCAAAGGGACCTATCAAGGTTATCATCTTGTGACAATGTTTAAGTAATTCATTGTTTCAACAATCAGTGGCCTAGGCCAGTAGGTTTATGTATGCGCATTTTATCAAAAACATCGGCGTTCTTTTTCGCAAACAAAACAGAGAAATGCTAAACAGACAAACAGAATTGCTGAATAGTATACATTTTATTGATAACGGACCCCTGAATGGGTAAAAATGTTTTACAACAGATGCAAGCCCCTGGAATGAGGAAGCCGCGTAAAAACAAAACATAAATATACATCAGTATATACAAATGTCGGCAACGAGGCGTAGACGAACACCATGAGTTGATCCCTCTATGACCCACTCGACTTCGATACTTCTTCGACGCTTCAGCTTCAGAAGAGATTGATTCAGATAAACGGCCTTCAGGTCCTCCAAACCACTAAACAATGAAAGTCCATACGCGGAACGCAGTCATTTGCTTTTTCAAATCCCTAACTTTTGCCTGAATCGCCCTTCCGGGTTTTCGATTCACCAGGATACCCTTTTTTGCCAAAGTCGCCCATCCAGGTTTTCGACTTTGCGGGTGTACATTTTTTTCAATTTATATCCCTAATTTTTTCCCGAACCTTTTTCCTTTTTTATGGTTCGCCGGGATGCCCCATTTTTGCCTGGATATTATTTTTCTTTCCAGCGGGTCATTCTTAAGCAAAGTATTTTTTAACTGCGTCCGCGTTCACCGGGGATGCAAAATCTTCCCCATCCATCGTGGATAACAACAAATCTCCTCCCGAGAAGACCTTGCTGATGATGTACGAACCTTCGTAATTGGGAGTCCACTTGCCCCGGTGATCGGAGTGTGGAGGAAGAATCTTCTTCAGGACGAGATCACCCGTCTGAAAGCTTCTAGGACGCACCTTCTTATCATAAGCTTTCTTCATTCGGCTTTGGTACAGACGACCATATGCAATCGATGCCAACCTCTTCCCGTCCATCAGGCTGAGTTGGTTTAGTCGGTTCTTAATCCATTCTGCCTCGTCGAGTTTCACATCAACCAAAACTCGTAAAGAAGGGATCTCCACTTCTAACGGCAGGACAACTTCCATACCGTACACTAAAGAGAAAGGAGTTGCCCCGGTTGACGTACGTACCGTTGTACGATAACCGTGCAGTGCAAATGGCAGCATCTCGTGCCAATCTTTGTAGGTCACAACCATCTTCTGTACAATCTTCTTAGTGTTCTTATTGGCCGCTTCAACGGCGCCATTCATCTTCGGCCGGTAAGGAGATGAGTTATGGTGTTCAATCTTGAAATTCTGGCACAACTCCTTCATCATCTTGTTATTCAGATTCGAACCATTATCAGTAATGATCCGCTCGGGAATTCCGTAACGACAGATGATGTCCCTCTTTATGAATTTAGCCACCACCTGCTTGGTCACATTAGCATATGAGGCTGCCTCCACCCACTTGGTGAAGTAGTCGATAGCTACTAGAATGAAGCGATGACCATTAGATGCAGTGGGCTCGATCTTGCCTATCATGTCGATGCCCCACATGGAGAACGGCCACGGGGAGGACATGACATTTAACGGGCACGGCGGCACATGAACTTTATCAGTATAAATCTGACATTTATGACATCTCTTCGCGAATTTAAAGCAATCTGATTCCATCGTCAGCCAGTAATATCCTGCTCTCAGGATCTTTCTTGTCATAGCATGCCCGCTGGCGTGCGTACCAAATGTGCCTTCATGGACTTCTTCCATGAGCATACTCGCTTCTTTCTCATCTACACATCTGAGTAGCACGAGATCGTGGTTTCTTTTATACAAAACTCCATCAGGATTGAGATAAAAATTTCCAGATAGCCTCCTCAGAGTCTTCTTATCCTGGGTTGACGCTCCCGCAGGATACTCCGTAGTCATAAGGAAAGTATGGATATCATGGAACCATGGCTTGCCGTCGGAGGCTTCCTCGATTGCAAAGACGAATGCAGGTCTATCAAGATGAGAAAGGACAATTCTTGGAGCTTCATTCCAAAAATTGACTTTATACATCGAAGCCAACGTGGCTAAGGCATCAACCATCTGATTTTCGGCTCTGGGCACATGATGGAGTTCCACTCGATCAAAGAACGGAAGCAGCCTTCTGGCATAGTTCATGTACGACACCAAATTCAATTGACGAGTCTCCCACTCCCCTTTAATCTGGTTGATCACAAGCGCCGAGTTACCATATACATCTAGGTTCTTGATTCTCAAATCAATTGCCTCTTCTAGACCCATGATGCACGCCTCGTACTCCGCTTCATTATTGGTGACTGGAAACGTCAGTCTCGTAGTAAACGGGATGTGGGATCCGTGGGGAGTCGTGATGATCGCCCCAATGCCACTTCCATAAGAATTAACTGCCCCGTCAAATATCAATTTCAACTGGGATTTCCTATCTGGCCCCTCGTCGGGCAACGGTTCATCGCAATCTTTCGCTTTAAGAAACATAATATCCTCATCAGGGAATTCAAATTTCATCGGCTGGTAATCCTCAATCGGCTGTTCGGCAAGGTATTCAGACAATACGCTTCCCTTGATGGCCTTCTGGGAAACGTATTGAATATCATATTCCGTCAACACCATTTGCCATCTGGCAATCCTGCCCGAAAGCGCTTGCTTCTCGAAGACGTACTTGATCGGATCCATCTTCGAAATTAGCATGGTCGTGTGGTTGAGCATGTACTGTCGTAAACGTTTGGCGGCCCAGGCTAGTGCACAACACATTTTCTCCAGCATCGAGTAGCGAGATTCACAGTCTGTGAACTTTTTACTCAAGTAGTAAATGGCATGCTCTTTTCTGCCCGTCTCGTCGTGCTGACCGAGAACACACCCCATACTATTCTCAAGAACTGTCAAGTACATGATTAAGGGCCGTCCAGCCACTGGGGGTATCAAGATCGGAGGTTCCTGTAGATATTGTTTTATCTTATCAAATGCCTTCTGGCAATCCTCGTTCTAGATAATCGCCTGGTCCTTTTTTAACAGTTTGAACATCGGTTCACACGTGGCCGTGAGCTGAGAAATAAACCTTGCAATGTAGTTTATTCTGCCCAAGAAACCACGAACTTCTTTTTCTGTTTTTGGCACTGGCATTTCTTGTATCGCTTTAATCTTCGCAGGATCAACCTCGATGCCTCTTTCACTCACGATAAACCCCAGTAACTTTCCGGGTCGTACTCCGAAAGTACACTTGTTAGGATTCAGCCTCAACCTGAACTTCCTAAGCCTCTCAAAAAGCTTCAGCAAATTGACCAGATGCCCCTCCTCCGTTTGGGACTTCGCAATCATGTCATCAACATAGACTTCAATCTCATGATGAATCATATCATGAAACAAAGTGACCATCGCTCGTTGGTAAGTGGCCCCTGCGTTCTTCAGACCGAAAGGCATTACCTTGTAGCAAAACGTTCCCCAAGGTGTGATAAACGTAGTTTTCTCCATGTCCTCCGGCGCCATCTTGATCTGATTGTATCCGGAGAAGCCATCCATGAACGAAAACACGGAGAACTGAGCCGTATTGTCGACCAACACATTAATATGAGGCAGCGGGAAATCATCTTTAAGGCTCACCCTATTCAAATCCCGATAATCGACGCACATTCGTACCTTACCGTCCTTCTTCGGTACAGGCACTATGTTGGCGACCCACGGAAGGTAAGTAGTGACCGCTAAGAAGCCAGCATCAAGTTGTTTCTGCACTTCCTCTTTGATCTTAACGGCCATATCTGGTCGCGTCCTCCTAAGCTTCTGCTTAACGGGAGGACAATCTTCTCGCAGCGGCAAGTGGTGGACCACGATGTCAGTATCGAGTCCGGGCATATCTTCGTATGACCAAGCAAAGACGTCACTATACTCTCTTAGCATCTCGACCAATCTCTGCTTGACATCGCTCTGCAATGCAGCCCCTATCCTGACGTTCCTGACAAGTTCTTCAGAACCCAGATTCACGATCTCAATCTCCTCTTCATGAGGCAGAATAACTTTCTCTTCTTGTTTCAACAAGCGGGCCAACTCTTCGGGAAGGTCTTCGTCTTCATCAATCTCTTCTTCGGCTTGATAGATCGGGCAATCGAAGTCGAAGTGAGCCGTAGAAGGTCCAGAGTCGATGTCATCTGCTATGTGGATCCTACAATAACAAGGGTTAAGCTTAAAACAAGGATATGCAGGTTAGCACAAACCTCATTGCCATTTTATTGTTTTTCAAAACAAATATAAAACAGGAATAACAGAGATCACAATATTTGAATACGAAGGAAAACGCCTTTTGATTTATTGAGAAAATGCATGTACATAATCAAACGAGGCCCTGACAATAAAACCACTATGCCCCGGGTAGGACATAGGGTTGTACAATAATTGGAAAAAGTAAATCATTACTCTTCGCTTGTCATCTGGATGATATCCTTGACGAACCAGTTGTTGAGGCTCTCGCCTGGCTTGCTTGGCTGGATCCAAGAGTCTAAGTCACAGTCGCTATCTCCGCTGTCTTCAGACACTGCATGGACGCTTTCAAATATCACCCCGCCACTGGTAAACTGGATCGGCCCTTTACCTCGCGACGCACTGCTAGAAGAGGAGGCTTCAGCTCTAGGAGAGTATCCCAACCCAAACTTGTCTTACTTGTTAGGTATCTCCAAAATTCTCCCCCAGCCTGGGATAGATCCGGCTTGAACAACGGCTCGGGCTTCCTTGAAGGAGGAGAGAGTCATCTCTGGTTTTTCAGTGACTACAGGAGCTACGTCCTTGACTTTAACAACTTCGAACGCTTGGCATAGGGTTTCGTGGATTTCCCCATCCATCTCAACATACTTGAAGGACGACAAATGGCTCACCATTATGTCTTCCTCGCCACATACGGTCACGATGCTACCTCCGACAGCGTACTTGAGCTTCTGGTGCAACGTGGAGGTCACGGCACCTGCGGAGTGGATCCATGGCCGGCCCAAGAGACAGCTATAGGCAGGCATGATGTCCATAATGTAAAAGACCGCATCGAATGTTTCCGGACCTACTTGGATTGGCAACGTCACCTCCCCGAAAACATGGCGTTTGGTTCCATCGAATGCTTTCACAACCAGATCACTGGGTGTGCAAATCACTCCACGAGTATCCAACTTCATTAATGCCTTCCTCGGAAGAACATTGAGCGACGACCCCGTGTCCACCAACACGTGAGACATAATTGTTCCCCCTACACTCTATCGAGATGTGCAGAGCGCTATTGTGGTTCCTCCCCTTTGGCGTCAGCTCTAGGTCAGTGAACCCTAGCCCATTTCCAGCATTCACGTGGGCTACGACCTCCTCTAACTGGTTTACCGATATTTCCTACGGTACATACGCGGCGTTCAACACCTTCAGCAGTGTTGCGGTGGAAATAGGATCACAAACTATTAATGAGTTTGAATCGCAATTCAATTCACAACCGCTCTTTGATTTATCCGAAGGAAAAGGTCAAAAGAGGGAAAACCTATTTTGCATCGTAAACACAATGCGGGGAAAGATCTAGGGTTCGGGGGTTGGTTAAATTTAGGGAAGGTATTAGCACCCTAAACTTCTGTAGTACTCTACAGGAACCTTTTGTTCAAATGTTTACTACTGCTTTATTTATTTGCTTAAGGTATATGTACAAAGGATTAAAAGTGAGAAAGGAGACCTGAGGGGTTAATTCTAAGTTTACTCGGCAAGACATCGCATCTTGTGCCTACGTATCCTTACGGGAGTGGAATCAGAGTAATCGTAGTTCCCCTCAAAAGGGAGGTTAGAGACTTCTTGACTGTGGTCAAGGTCTCACGGGGAATAAACGCATCTTAAAGACACGCTTACGTGGAGTGTGGAAACTCCAAATCTCTACGTTGAATTGTTAAGTTGTAATTAGGGTTAAATTAGGTTAGGGATTCCGCGGCGGGAAACCCTAAAATGAGCGCGGCGGCTCTTTGACCTAATGCTAGGGGTAAAATTGTAATCTTGCCTGCGGCGAGGCATTTGTGAAAAATTAGGGTTTGTAAGGTGTAAGGGTTGAAGTTGAGGACTATTGGCGCGGCGACCAAAAGCTAGACCTAACCTTCGGATGAGTGTAATTTGACAAAAGTATTGATGAAGAGGTGTGAGAGATTTAAATCATGCAAGCGGAAATAAAATGCGGAAAGTAAACGCGATTGTTGGTTCGCGAGGTTATAACCAAGAAACAGATACAATATGATAATGAATTTTGAATTGATAAAACAAATAACGGCAAACATAATAAACTGCAAAACGAACAAACAACGTTAGTGGGCAGGATCAGACGGCAAATTATGAGATGATGGAGAATAAAAAGTGCCAGATTCGAGATTTTCTGACATGAAGAGAAAGTTTTTGGTTTAGGCTTAAAAGGGAGTTTTAATGTTAAATGTATATATAAAAAAATTAAATTTAATTCTCAATCATAGTTTGGTTTTTTAAAAAAAAGTTTTATGTTATTATAAAAAATTTGTTTATTATTAAAAAAACATTTTAATTAGTACAAAAAAAAATCCAGTTGTTATTTTTTAAAAAACAGTTTTTACTATTAATTGGAAAAAGATTTTAATGCTATTTTAAAAAAACCAATTTTAATATTTAATTAGAAAAAGGTTTTAATAATATTTAAAATAATAATAAACAAAATAAAAATATAAAAATGAAAGGGGTTGGGCCGGTAGTTACATCCGGACCCAACCCGGTCGTGTACAGCTAGTAACCAGAAGGCACATGAATTAGGGTTTCAACCCTAATTCTTCTCGCGGCGCATTTTTTTGTTTCATCTTCTCCGTGCTTTGCCTCATCCTTTGTTTCGCTTTCGCCTTTCTCTTCCACTATCCATGATGAAATCGTTTGACGGTGGTATCGGGGATTGACGGATGATGGGGCGATGATAATGATGCTCCGAGTCTTGAGATTGTTTGCTCGCCGTTCAGATGAGCGGCGCTGGTGAACTTTCTTCAAGGGATCTCGTTCGTGTTTTGGCGATGAGCTTCGATGATCTTCTCCTCGCCGCCGTTTTCACACTCTCGCTTGCTTTGTCTCTGTCTCGTCTTTCGTACGTAGTCGCTAGGGTTCTTCGTATCTCCTTTTCCAAAGGTGAACTCGTTCCTCTTTATACCTTTTCTCTGATTTTTTTTGGGCTTGGATATTGGGGCTCTTACGTTATTTCTTTCACTGAGATTTGATTTTTGTTGATTGAGATTTGATTTGTTCTGATTTTGATATTGATTTTGTTGAGTTTTTAGAACCGGATATCATTTTGATGCGATTTTTGATTTGGTTCGAAACCTTCCATTTTTAGTTCGATTGATTGGATTCACCAATTTGCTTTGGATATTTGCAGATGCGGATTCGTTTTGGATATCGTGATTATTTACTCTGATTCCATTTGAACTGCTTCGTGATAAACTGAATCATTTTTTTCCTCTGATACAGATTTACTTGTGAACTTGGGCTACAGATTTGGCTGTGATATGTAAACTGAGCCCCGATGCTTGTGCTTTGATTCCACGATAGTTGAACTGTCCCCTGCTGATACCACTTTCAGCTTTATTGGGTGTCCTTGAGTTTACACCTTGTGAATTATTTGGCTGAAACTTCTTCTCATCGATTGCCTCTCTAATGCACTCTTGTCCTTGATAAGCCACGAACTTAGGGCTATGATGCTCTGACTGAGCCCTCACCTTGCTGTATTCGATTTTTCTTATGTACCTCGAGCTTGGTTGTGACTGGTGCGATTTGTGCTCACCCTGTTCTGATACATGGTGATCTTTCTGGTGTAATTTCGCTCGCAGGTGTTGAAACTCAAATGCTCTGTTTTATGGTTTGAGACAAACTTTTTCTGATGTTATTTCACTTGTTGATTTTTCAGAATTTGGCCCGTTGGGATCTTATTCGAGGCAAGCTCAGTTGACCTGTTGGTAATTCAATTTCAGTGCAGTTGAACTGGGTTCTCTGTTTTATGAATGTGAACTGAATTGGCTTCTTTTCTTACGAATCTGAGCTGTTTTGATTTTTCTGCTCCAATTTTGTGCAGTTGACCTGCTTTAGTCTTAAGTTCTGCTATGAGTTTGGACTGCTGATGTTGTTTGACTTTTGTGTTTTAGAGCTGACATTATGGGCCTTTGTGTCCAACGCGATTTGGTCGATGATGATTTGAGTTATGGTATTTGGTTAACCGAGCCATGTGCTTGTGTACTCGTTGGGGCGATGATGCTCTCGACTGAGCCCCGTTCTGCGCTATGCTTTGTTTGGTGGCGATTTGATAACTACACTTTGATATCCTGTTTGGTTGCAAGAACGGTCCTTTTGACTGCTGCTTTTCCAAGTGGTAATATGGACTCTGATCTAAATCCTGCATCATGGTTTTTTAGTCTTGAATTGGCTCGATCTTGCTGTTTTCTCGTTTGGCTTGCAGCTTCGTCTTTTGTCACAACTGATACAGCTTGACTCTGTTTATGAACTGCTTATGCCTTGGTTTATTACCTTGTTATTGTTGTTTCAGATATTAGCATCGACTCTGATTCGTTTTCTGATACAAGTTCACTGACCCTTCTTTTTTCTTCTTTCAGAGGGCAACTGATGGTGTGGTTATTGCCAGGTCAAAGCCATCGAGAAGGGTTACCCGGTGATGATGACCTTAGGGTCTGAACCATTTGGAACAGGATACTATAACCCTGACTTGTGTTTTATATTTTTGCTTCTGATTAAATTGGTGACGAGCCCTGTGTTCGTGCACTTGTTTGTTTCATGAACTGAGTATGGTTTCGCTATGATCTTGTGCTGGCGCTCACTTATGTGTTGCTTGCCATTGAAACTGTTTTGAATGGGGACTTGCCTTTAACTGATGTTGCTGAATTTTGTGGTACCTTGTCCTATGTTATTTTGCCGCAGCTTGTTGTGTCTCATTTTTCTGTACATGTTTCAGAACTGATGCTGCTCCTGAACTATATAGGTTTTGAGTTCCCAAATTCTGAATCTTGACATTGATGCGTTTGTGGCTTTTCAGGTGTTGGAAGTTTTGAAACCAAGGTGACTCAAACCTGCCGGCATCCGGGTTTGAGTCCAAAACTTGCCTATGTTGCCTTATTCTCGTATCAGTTTGGAAATCCAATCGCGGCAAAACGAATCAGCCCCACTTCTTTTATTTTTTCTATCTCTCGGATGTCCCGCAACGATTAAGAACAGGTGTTACCTGATCTGACGCCTACGGCGCGGATTGGTAACGGGGGTAGGTCGCAGCTTCGGTTGTGCCACTCCCGGCACTCGATGATGACATCGTTCTGAGAGTGTCAAAAGCATCTTCTAACCCTTTTTTTTCTATTGTTTTTGATGTGCAGGTTAGTCGAGATTTGCGGCGAAGCTTAAAGACAGCATGAAGACCCTTAGGAACTTTTAGGATTTAGGATAGATACTCATTGTAAATGTATAATCCTTTTGTAAATGAAAGATTATCATGAATAAAATCCAAATATTACTTCCATTTCAACTTGTAATTCTAGATGTTTATGAAATAAAATCCAGTAAACATTCATTTCTATTTTCTCAATTATGAATTTAAATATCCATGAATAATCATCCATAAATTATTTAAATTCAACTTTGATTTGTAGCTTATGAACATTCATGAATAAAAGCTCACAAATATTAAAACTTAACCTCTCCTTTGCCTTTTATAAATGATATCCCGCCATATGATTATATCCAAACAAATTCCAATTAAAACCTCGTTGATCACATCACCTCTCACGATAACCTTAACAGTATCCACTTCCTTTTCAACCCAACTTTACAAAAGGAAACAAAACTGTTTGGAAACGTTTCAGAATCAAACAAAGCACGGCCCCGAGTCCGATCATATTTCTGACAAAGCATACTGGTACCTTGACCCAAATGGCAAATAAATGCCTCAGAACGTAATAACAGCCCGTTTCCAAGAAATTAGCAGAATTTGCGTGAAATGACCAAAATACCCCTGGGACCAAATCTGCAAAACAGACACCTCCATAACTTGTTAGTGGTTAGCAAATGTTCATATGAGATGATATGCGAAATGACTGGCTAAATATAAGGGTAAAATTTGGGGTATTACAGTTGCCCCTATTTAAATAGCTACACCGGACGATTTGAGTGACAGAGACTCGAGGAATCGTGGTGGAGAGATTTAAATATAGATAACCGAAAATTTTGCCCTTATATGCGACGATATGGAATGCTATGGACGAAACGGGAACAGCTTAATGCAGATGATGTCATGAATATGATATGATGCGTATGCTGGAATAATGAATGCGAAAATGCTGACGAACATGACGACACCGGGGCAGACGCCACGAGAGGAACTCACTGGGGAAAATGACGCGCTGAGACACAGTACAACACTGGGGAAATCTAAAACGATAGTCAACTGGCGCGAATGACCAATTGTCACTTTTAGAACGGGAACGAGATTCTCAAATGGAGATGGCACCTGTGAGGCGGCCTCCACTGGGGAATCTAAAAGTAAAACTGGATCGCGTACGATTGCAAGATCGCTTATAGAATGCTGGAGCATTGAGCAAAGAATAACATCCAAGCTTCTGTAAACTATCTCTCGTGACACGATCAAACAGACTTTTCGGGAATCCGTAGCAAATATACAGGGTGAAGACCGGCTGCATGCCAAGATAAATGGGTTTTAATAAGACATGCCCTGATAAGCTTCTCGCGGGAGAACTGTCACTTATCGTTGGAAGGGACTTATGTGCAAAAAATGGATAAGCACTCAAATAAAGAGGCTGCTGCTTATCTGATAAATAAATCTTCTCGCATTTAAGGTCGGCGCCTGGAATACGATTCTGATTCTTCTCTTACTGAAGGATAAATAAACTTCTTCATGCTTCAAGATCGTGCTCTCCTGAACATGAAAAGGGTAAACTGAACTTCCTCATACTTCAGAATCATGCTCTCCTGAATATGATTCGGCTCTTTCGGGTAAATGAAATTCTTCATACTTCAGAATCGTGCTCTCCTGAATATGAAAAGGGTGAACTGAACTTCCTCATACTTCAGAATCGTGCTCTCCTGAATATGATTCCGCTCCTTCAGGTAAATGAAATTCTTCATACTTCAGAATCGTGCTCTCCTGAATATGAAACTGGCTGACTGGATTTACTCATACTTCAGAATCGTGCTCTCCTGAGCATGAAACTGGATGACTGAATTTCTTCATATTTCAGAATCGTGCTCTCCTGAAAATGAAAGTGGATAATCGAACTTCCTCATAACTCAGAATCGTGCTCTCCTGAATATGATTCGGCTCCTGAAATTTCTTCATTCTTCAGAATCGTGCTCTCCTGAAAAACGGTCAACTGAACTTCCCCATACTTCAGAATCGTGCTCTCCTGAATATGATTCCGCTCCTTCTTTTACTAAAGGATAAATGAACTTTTTCATAACTTCAGAATCGTGCTCTCCTGAGTATGATTTCGCTCAGACCTTCCCGTAACTCAAGATCGTGCTCTCCTGAATACGATTTGGTTCAAACCTCAAGACGGCAGGTAAATGGAAGCCCAACTGCTCCATGGAGATGGCCATTTGCTGCGAGTCATAACGAAGATAGGATCGGTTTCTTAGGTGAGAAATGTTGTATACCGATGTTGTAAGATGTAAAGTGTTGTGAAGTGTTTTAACATGTAGGATTGTAAAGTATTGTACTGATAGATTTTCCAGGCGTGAACTGTCGTGTATCTGTAAAGGAAAATAAATGCACGTCCGGGTACAGTGATAAACTTCTCGGGCGAAAACAGTCGCGTATCTGCCATGGTATGGTGAAAATCTTTAGATGGTGCAAAATAAATGCACGTCCGGTTGGGCTCGACGACCGACAAGACTGAGGTTCAATCTAGGATCGAGCTAGAAAGAAAACTGGTAATCAAGACTCCATCGAGGGAATGATCTCGGAGGGTAAATATCTAATCCTGGCGAGGAAAGATAGCTGAAGTAACCGTCATCCACGAGGATCGAGCTCCGTGGGGATACTGGAAACAAGTAAGTACTTTATGCTTAGGGCTGACAATCTATTTGGAGAGAATAGACAAACCCCAGTTACTTGGAGGTAACAACCAATGATGGTGAAGCATAATGAACCTGTGAATGCTAACGCATATGTTGATGCATATGTTAATGCGAATGTACGTTAATGTCTATGCATGTTAATGTTTATGTATGTTAATGTTTATGTATGTTAATGTTTATGTGTGCAAGATGTTATAAAATGAGCATGTAATGAGTATGCGAAATGAATATATGAAATAGGCATGTGATGCTTATGCCCATGCGTATGCTGACGAAACAGACTAGAGACGGGACGAGAGATGAAATAAACATCTCGACGGGGATACCCTGCGTTCTCTGCAACCAATACGTCAATCATGGGTGGGAAGGATCCATGGTGGAACCAAATCTGGTTTTAAAGTTCTGAATTCTCTGGGGAGAAGAAAACCTGAGGAACACTTTTGAGTTTCCCAAGAAAAAGTTGTCAGCTTATAGTCTCTCTGGGGACTATCACTGGGCAATGGTTTGAAAGTGTTTCTGCAATAATGATATTTCCGGGGAATGAAGAGATCCTGTCGGAATTTCCACTAGTCAAAGTAATTTATTACATTTCAAATTTGTTTGTTTTTTTTGAAAAACAGTTTTGAAAAATCTACAATACACCTTTCATTTTCAAATTTTAAGAATAGACGCATTTTGCATAACAATAATAAAGAGCAATGCACCAAGGAATGTAAGTAACGAGATGGTATCTTTTATTAAAGGGTGGCTGCTTGCTGAAGGCATAGTTCCACAGATGATTACATTTTGAAATTGGCAACATGGGAAAAAGGTTACATTGAATCCAATAACACCTACTGACACTAATAACTAAGACTAATCCAGAACCCTGCTTTGGGCAAGGATGAAAGAACTGAAACATGACTCTCATGCGGAAAGTGTGTTTGAGATAATCAGTGTCTTCTGATGCAATGAAATGCCTTTGTCCCTAACTTTTGCCTGGACCGCCCTTTCGGGTTTTCAATCCACCGGGACGCTCTTTTTTGCCTAAGCCGCCCTCTCGGGTTTTCAACTTAGCGAGCTTTTGTTATTATTTCTCTTTTTTTTTTTTTTTTTTTTCAACCCTTACTTTTGCCTAAGTCGCCTTTTGCAGGTTTTCGACTTAGCGGGTTTTTAGGCATAATATTTTCGGACTGCATCAGAATTCACGGGATGTGCTAGTTCTTCACCGTCCATTGTCGTAAGTATTAGAGACCCTCCGGAGAAGACAGTCTTTACAACGAATGGGCCTTTATAATTGGGCATCCACTTTCCACGCATATCTTTATGTACTGGTAATATCTTTTTAAGTACGAGCTCTCCTTGACGGAACTCACGGATACGAATCTTCTTATCAAACGCTCTTTTCATCCGTTTCTGATATAATTGCCCATGGCACATGGCTGTCAAGCGCTTCTCATCAATGAGATTCAACTGATCCAATCTGTCTTGAACCCACTCAGCTTCCTCAAGTTCAGCCTCCATTAACACTCTTAGCGAAGGTATCTCTACTTCGATGGGGAGCACGGCGTCCATTCCATATACCAGTGAGAAAGGTGTTGCCCCCGTCGAAGTTCTCACTGAGGTTCTGTATCCATGCAACGCAAACGGTAACATCTCATGCCAATCTTTGTAAGTCACAACCATCTTTTGCAGGATCTTCTTGATATTCTTATTCGCAGCTTCAACGGCCCCATTCATCTTAGGACGGTACGGAGAAGAGTTGTGGTGAGTGATCTTGAAATTGTCGCACAACTCTTTCATAGTCTTATTATTCAGATTGGTGCCATTGTCAGTTATTATCCGGCTTGGGATTCCATAACGGCAGACGATTTCTTTCCTGATGAAGCGGGCAACCACTTGCTTGGTCACGTTAGCGTAGGAGGCAGCCTCTACCCACTTGGTGAAATAATCAATGGCAACAAGGATAAAACGATGTCCATTAGAAGCTTTCGGCTCAATTGCCCCAATCATGTCGATGCCCCACATAGAGAACGGCCATGGTGAAGACAAAACATTCAACGGTGACGGAGGTACGTGTATTTTATCAGCATAAATTTGGCACTTATGGCATTTCCTAGCGTATTGGATGCAGTCGGCTTCCATGGTTAACCAGTAATACCCAGCCCTTAACATCTTCTTGGACATAGCATAACCATTGGCATGGGTTCCGAAGGTCCCCTCATGAATTTCCTGTAGTAACATGTCCGCTTCCCGTTTATCAACACATCTGAGCAGGACCATGTCGTGATTTCTCTTGTATAGCACACCGTTACTGATAAAGAATTTGGACGCCAATCTTCTCAATGTCTTTTTGTCCAGGCCAGTAGCACCATCGGGATATTCCTGCTTGACGAGATAGTTCTTGATATCGTGAAACCAAGGCTTTTCATCCACCTCAACCTCTTCGACCGTCTGACAATAAGCGGGCTCAACCTTGCGCTCAATATGGATAAGAGGTGCTTCATTAACGAATTTAACTTTCCACATAGATGCTAACATGGCTAATGCATCAGCTACGTGATTCTCGGATCTAGGAACATGCTCGAACTCTATCTCGTCGAAATACTTGATCAGCTCAATAATATAGTCTTTATAAGGGATTAACTTCTCATTCTTCGTCTCCCATTTGCCTTGTACCTGGTAAATAACCAAGGCTGAGTCACCACTTACTTTAAGAAGTTTGATTCGGAGGTGAATCGCCGCTTCGAGGCCGAGGATACATGCTTCATATTCTGCGACGTTGTTAGTGCATTCAAAGTCCAATCTTGCTGTAAATGGAGTGAATCCACCCTTTGGGTTCATCAAAACGGCGCCTATACCATGCCCATTGAAATTCGAGGAGCCATCAAACATCATCTTCCACCAAAGACCTGGTTCTGGACCTTCGCTCGGATCTGGCTCTTCACAATCTCTTTTAATCAACAGGATATCCTCATCGGGAAAATCGAACTTAAGAGGTTCATAATCTTCAACTGGCTGGTCTGCAAGGTAATCAGATAAGATACTACCCTTAATCGCCTTCTGGGGTACATACTGGATGTCATATTCGGATAACAACATGTGCCAACGGGCTAGCCTCCCGGTTTGAGCAGGTTTTTCAAAAATATACTTGATCGGATCCATTTTAGAAATCAATAACGTGGTATGACAGACCATATATTGCCGAAGGCGCTTAGCGGCCCATGCCAATGCACAACAAGTTTTCTCTAATGGTGAGTATCTGTTTTCGCAATCGGTAAACTTCTTGCTCAGGTAATAAATTGCATGTTCCTTTTTCCCAGTCTCATCATGTTGTCCAAGCACACAACCCATAGACTTCTCGAGAACAGTAAGGTACATAAACAACGGTCTTCCAGGTACGGGCGGGATCAGAATAGGGGGATCTTGCAAATAACCCTTAATCCTCTCGAACGCTTTCTGACAATCAGGGTTCCACTCAACTGTTTGCCCCTTGCAAAGCAACTTGAATATCGGCTCACAAGTAGCGGTCATATTAAAGATAAACCTGGAAATATAATTCAGACGTCCTAGAAAACCCCTAACTTGCGTCTCGGTTCGCGGAGCCGGCATATCTTGAATGGCTCGGACTTTGTCAGGATCCACCTCAATCCCTCGCTGGCTAACAATGAAACCAAGCAGTTTTCCAGATCTGACACCGAAGGTACATTTTGCAGGATTCAATTTCAACTGATATTTCCTGAGTCGTTCAAACAGCTTCACCAAATGGTCTAAATGCTCCTCTTCACTCTGAGATTTGGCTATCATATCGTCCACATACACCTCAATCTCTTTGTGCATCATATCATGAAAGAGAGTGGTCATAGCGCGTTGGTAAGTTGCCCCTGCGTTCTTTAAACCAAAGGGCATGACTTTGTAGCAGAAGGTTCCCCAAGGAGTAATGAAAGTAGTCTTCTCTTGATCATCGGGATCCATCTTGATCTGATTATAGCCAGAGAAACCATCCATAAATGAGAACAACGCAAAACTGGCCGTATTGTCTACCAGTGTGTCAATATGTGGCAGTGGGAAGTCGTCTTTCGGACTTGCTTTGTTCAGATCCCTGTAGTCTACACACATCCTAACTTTACCGTCCTTCTTAGGTACTGGCACAATGTTGGCAACCCAATCTGGATATTTCGCGACTGCCAAGAAACCTGCATCCAACTGCTTTTTAACCTCATCTCGAATCTTCAAAGACATGTCGGGTCTCGTTCTTCGGAGTTTCTGCTTGATAGGTGGACAATCTGGCTTAAGTGGCAACTTGTGAACAACAATATCTGTGTTCAGGCCCGGCATATCTTGATACGACCATGCAAACACATCAATATACTCTTTTAACAACTCAATCAACCTCGGCCTAATCTCCGTCCCAAGCATTGCACCAATCTTGACCTCTTTCTTGCTCTCATCTGTACCGAGATTAATTAGGTCCACCTGCTCTTTATGCGGTTGAAGCTCTGTGTACTCGTACTCAATCAATCTTGTTAGTTCAGCGGGTACTTCAAAATCTTCTTCACCCTCGTCCTCAGCTTGATTGATGGGTGCATCCCAGTCAGGAGTGTCAGCAAAGTCATTGGATCCAGCAAGGTTTACGATATCTTTTGACAAGGGAAAAATAACAGGGATCTCTACGGCCTCCCAGTTGTTCAAAACTGCATCACCCTTAAACACCAGGTTGCTCAGCTCTTCATTTTTCTCACAGTCACTGATGGCATTGACTTGGAAGCCTCCGCTGACAAATACCTCTTGGATAACCTTCGGACGCCCTTCGACAGTCGTGGCAGCTCCATTCTGAGTTGGTTTGTAACCCAACCCATAGCGATCAGTCTTGGTCTTGACATCAATTACCTCTCCCCAACCTTCAGGAATGCCCCTGTCAATTGTTGCTTTGGTACTCTTCAGAGATGCAAAAGATGGATTACCCTGACCCACTGTCTCTTCGACCTCCAGCAGAACAGCATTGGCGATCTCAAGTGCTTGAAAGGAAATGTCTAAAGCATTCTCGTCGGCCTCGATGTAACAGAAAGAGGACAGGTTACTGACCATCAGATCCTCCTCACCGTGTATAATAACCAACTTTCCATCGATCACGAATTTCATCCTTTGATGTAAAGTTGAGGTCACTGCCCCAGCGGCATGAATCCACGGCCTTCCGAGTAAACAACTGTAGTTGGGATTAATGTCCATGACTTGAAACGTGATATTAAAAATTTGCGGACCAATCAGGATAGGAAGCTCAACCTCCCCCATTACCGACCGGCGAGAGCCATCGAAAGCCTTGACAACCAAAGGAGTAGGTTTCAACACAGTCTCTTTACAAGCCAACTTATCGAGAACCCTCTTGGGTAGCACATTCAGAGAAGACCCGGTGTCTACTAGCACTCTCGCTAAATTGTCTTCTTGACATTTCACCGATATATGTAAAGCACGATTATGGTTCGGACCCTCCTTCGGTAACTCTTCATTGCTGAAACTGAGGGTGTTACAGGCGGTCAAATTGGCAATCACACTATCAAACCGACTGGTGCTGATATCGTGATCCACATGTGCTTGAGTCAAAACCTTCTGCAAGGCCATCCTATGAGCGGGTGAATTCATTAACAGAGATAGAATTGAGATCTTGGAAGGAGTCTGATGAAGTTGATCGATAACCTTATAGTCACTTTTCTTGATGATCCTTAAAAATTCAGCATCTTCATCATTCGTAACGGCTCTCTTACCTTTGTCTTTGGCAGGCACTGGGATATTAGTGATCTCCTTAGGTGGATCCTCATTAGAACGGGGAGTATACACACGACCACTGCGAGTCATCCTGCTTACCTCTGCGATATTGGTCACCGTGCCCTTAACCTCTTCATTTGGAATAACCTTCCCAGACTCCCTGTCAATCATAGTCACGTCATATTTCCAAGGCACAGCTTTAGGGTCACTGAAAGGAAACGGACTCGGTCTTCGAATAACTATAGGCTTAGGCTGATTCACCTCAGGGATATACGACCTTGGTATATCGAACACGAGATTGGCGGAGCCTGCCCCTGATAAATTAAACACTGGTACCTTACCCTTTGATTCAGGCTGATGGAAGACAGGCTCAACCACAGCGACTACATCCTTCTTGGCTTGGCTTGTCACTTGTAAAACACCCTCATTAATTAACCTCTGAACATCATCCTGAACTACCACACAACCCTTGCTACTGGCTTCACAACTTGCGCATGCAGCGTGGGAAGTATCTACTAAACCAGCTTCAAACAGCTTCGAATGGAACATCTTAAGAGGAGTCTTAATCTGTTCAACATCAAGGGCATAACCATCCCCCGAATCAACACTAACGGCATTGACACTCTCATGGTTAGGAAAAGGGTTCTTCTTAACATTTGGTTGAGGATCTTCGAATGACAAAATCTTCTTTTCCAATAGATCCCTGACAATATTTTTGAGAGCATAACAATTCTCCAGATCATGGCCAGGCGCACCCTCATGAAATAAACAATGAGCGGTGGCGTTGTAATTGGCGGGTAGAGGATTAGGAGGCGGACCCAAAGCCCGAGTAGTGATGAGACCTTGCTTGACCAAAGAGGGATACAACTCGGTGAAGGTCATCGGAATCGGCGGACAAGGCTTATACGTTCTTCTATTCGGAACATTCCGGCAAGGAGCCGGACTCTCTGGCTGTTGAGGAGCAGGGGCGTTGGGCGCCTGTAGGTAGTTGACAGGAGGCGGATAAACAGGAGGTTGTTGCATAGGTTGATACATGGGAACCTGTTGATTGAAAGAAGGTGTAATAGCTGCCACATAGGGTTGTTGAGCATATTGGACTGGGTACCCTTGAGGTTGAGCATAACCTTGCGGATGCCGATAAAAGCGTTCCCTTGGTCTACCAGAGGATATAGCATTAGTCTCACTCTCCTTCTTTTTCTGGGAGCTATACGGAGGTTTCTTCAGATGATCCTTAGAAGTACCATGATTATTTGTCATTTTACCACTTTTCATACCTAATTCAATCTTGACACCCACAGCAACGATGTCGGAGAAATTTGAAGTCACACTACCCACCATTCTCTCGTAAAATTCTGGACGGACTGTGTCGACAAACCAATCAGCTAACTCTTTCTCGGTCAAAGGAGGTTCTACCTGCGAAGCAGTCTCTCTCCACCTTTGAGCATACTCTTTGAATGACTCAGAATTCTTTTGTGACATACTCAGCAACTGTCTTCTGTCAGGAGCCAGATCCATATTGTACTTGTAGTGTTTGATGAAAGCGTCAGATAAATCTTGAAAACTCTTAATGCGAGACTGGTCTAAAGTTAAATACCACTTGGAAGAAGCACCCTTCAAACTGTCTTGGAAGCAATGAATCATCAGTTTATCATTCTCAACATGGGCAGCCATTTTGCGATAATACATGATCAGATGACTCTTAGGACAGGTGGCACCTTCATAACGATCGAAGTTCGGAGTTTTGAACTTCGGGGGAATAACTAAACCTGAGACCAAACAAACATCCCTTGCAGCAGTCCCAAAAATTTGATCACCCTCTACCTTTTTCAATCTCTGGACGATAGTGTTTACTTCTTCACGAAGCTTATCATGTTTCTCATAACCCTCAACATTCTCATCAAGATTATCAAAAACTGTCTCATTGAAGTACGGTTGCGCACGAGTGTGTACAACAGGTGGTGCAAAGATAGGAGCCCCCCTAGAAACTTCAGAAAACAAGGGCACGGCTTGCTGAACAGGGTGATTAATCGGAACAGTGGCTTGAGGAGGCACAAAACCCGGAGCAAGACCATAAGGTGGGTCCCTTGCTACGGTCACACTTGGTGAAGGGTCCACAGTAACGCCGGTAATCTCAGAAACAACAGTGGGCTGGGTATCCATTTTAGCATTCATGACATGTAACAATTCCATCATACGCCCCATACCCCCTCGAAGGTCTTCAAGCTCATTGCTAAGGCGATCAATCTCTTTTGCCTGATCCTCCATTCTTTTCCGAGTTTGAGCTCTGGTGTTGTATTGGTGCCGAGAACTCAGGGTGACAAAACTGGAAGGTGAGAGAACCGAGTGTGAGAAATCGGGAGACACATGCAATGCAAGAGTATGATGCTAAAATGTGAATGTAAATGAAGATTTCATGGAATTCAAAACATTTACGAATGTCGTGGGGTACCAAAGAAATCTTTTTCTTGTTTTTTCATTTTATTTTTTTTTTATTTATGGTATCCCGCGATATCCATAAATGATATTTGAACTCCATGGAATACAATGCAATGAGATGCTTTATGGATGCAATGCATGAAAACACACAAAGTCCTAGGTTAAAGGCTCGCATGAGGTTCAAAGGCAAGTACCCTCCCCTGAAGTTAGGTGGTTCATCCTGTCCTACAAAAGTAACCAGGTTCTAAGGGATCTCAATATCATTGATCCTTCACAAGGGTGGTTGTTCAGAAGGCAACTTACTTGCCAACCAAAACCCTCCAAGTTTAAGATCTCAATGAGCGTAGTATCGAGTGTCAACCAACTTCAGTCTGCACCAAAGCCGGTTACCTCACTACTTTCTAAAGGCCAAGATGAGTTAACTAGGGTTCTAAAAGTCAGTTAGTGCATTGACAACATATGGCAGCCTCAATATTATCCTCAACTTGACTTAAGGAATATAAGCACCAACCAAGAAGTCGCACTAACTATGGCCACCAGATCAACCGTATCGATATACGTCGTACAGTTTCCTTGGTCTATCGCCATTTACCTAAGGTACACTAGATCCGGGTGTAAGACCTATCTCACAGCACAAGGAACAGTCCCACAATCAAAGCACAAATATATACATGCAAATGAATAATAACACAGATAGTAATAAATATGAACAAGTTAGGGATAACCCTCAAAAATTAAGACATCTCCCCAGTGAAGTCGCCATTTTCTGTTGCGGTGGAAATAGGATCACAAACTATTAATGAGTTTGAATCGCAATTCAATTCACAACCGCTCTTTGATTTATCCGAAGGAAAAGGTCAAAAGAGGGAAAACCTATTTTGCATCGTAAACACAATGCGGGGAAAGATCTAGGGTTCGGGGGTTGGTTAAATTTAGGGAAGGTATTAACACCCTAAACTTCTGTAGTACTCTACAGGAACCTTTTGTTCAAATGTTTACTACTGCTTTATTTATTTGCTTAAGGTATATGTACAAAGGATTAAAAGTGAGAAAGGAGACCTGAGGGGTTAATTCTAAGTTTACTCGGCAAGACATCGCATCTTGTGCCTACGTATCCTTACGGGAGTGGAATCAGAGTAATCGTAGTTCCCCTCAAAAGGGAGGTTAGAGACTTCTTGACTGTGGTCAAGGTCTCACGGGGAATAAACGCATCTTAAAGACACGCTTACGTGGAGTGTGGAAACTCCAAATCTCTACGTTGAATTGTTAAGTTGTAATTAGGGTTAAATTAGGTTAGGGATTCCGCGGCGGGAAACCCTAAAATGAGCGCGGCGGCTCTTTGACCTAATGCTAGGGGTAAAATTGTAATCTTGCCTGCGGCGAGGCATTTGTGAAAAATTAGGGTTTGTAAGGTGTAAGGGTTGAAGTTGAGGACTATTGGCGCGGCGACCAAAAGCTAGACCTAACCTTCGGATGAGTGTAATTTGACAAAAGTATTGATGAAGAGGTGTGAGAGATTTAAATCATGCAAGCGGAAATAAAATGCGGAAAGTAAACGCGATTGTTGGTTCGCGAGGTTATAACCAAGAAACAGATACAATATGATAATGAATTTTGAATTGATAAAACAAATAACGACAAACATAATAAACTGCAAAACGAACAAACAACGTTAGTGGGCAGGATCAGACGGCAAATTATGAGATGATGGAGAATAAAAAGTGCCAGATTCGAGATTTTCTGACATGAAGAGAAAGTTTTTGGTTTAGGCTTAAAAGGGAGTTTTAATGTTAAATGTATATATAAAAAAATTAAATTTAATTCTCAATCATAGTTTGGTTTTTTAAAAAAAAGTTTTATGTTATTATAAAAAATTTGTTTATTATTAAAAAAACATTTTAATTAGTACAAAAAAAAATCCAGTTGTTATTTTTTAAAAAACAGTTTTTACTATTAATTGGAAAAAGATTTTAATGCTATTTTAAAAAAACCAATTTTAATATTTAATTATAAAAAGGTTTTAATAATATTTAAAATAATAATAAACAAAATAAAAATAGAAAAATGAAAGGGGTTGGGCCGGTAGTTACATCCGGACCCAACCCGGTCGTGTACAGCTAGTAACCAGAAGGCACATGAATTAGGGTTTCAACCCTAATTCTTCTCGCGACGCATTTTTTTGTTTCATCTTCTCCGTGCTTTGCCTCATCCTTTGTTTCGCTTTCGCCTTTCTCTTCCACTATCCATGATGAAATCGTTTGACGGTGGTATCGGCGATTGACGGATGATGGGGCGATGATAATGATGCTCCGAGTCTTGAGATTGTTTGCTCGCCGTTCAGATGAGCGGCGCTGGTGAACTTTCTTCAAGGGATCTCGTTCGTGTTTTGGCGATGAGCTTCGATGATCTTCTCCTTGCCGCCGTTTTCACACTCTCGCTTGCTTTGTCTCTGTCTCGTCTTTCGTACGTAGTCGCTAGGGTTCTTCGTATCTCCTTTTCCAAAGGTGAACTCGTTCCTCTTTATACCTTTTCTCTGATTTTTTTTGGGCTTGGATATTGGGGCTCTTACGTTATTTCTTTCACTGAGATTTGATTTTTGTTGATTGAGATTTGATTTGTTCTGATTTTGATATTGATTTTGTTGAGTTTTTAGAACCGGATATCATTTTGATGCGATTTTTGATTTGGTTCGAAACCTTCCATTTTTAGTTCGATTGATTGGATTCACCAATTTGCTTTGGATATTTGCAGATGCGGATTCGTTTTGGATATCGTGATTATTTACTCTGATTCCATTTGAACTGCTTCGTGATAAACTGAATCATTTTTTTCCTCTGATACAGATTTACTTGTGAACTTGGGCTACAGATTTGGCTGTGATATGTAAACTGAGCCCCGATGCTTGTGCTTTGATTCCACGATAGTTGAACTGTCCCCTGCTGATACCACTTTCAGCTTTATTGGGTGTCCTTGAGTTTACACCTTGTGAATTATTTGGCTGAAACTTCTTCTCATCGATTGCCTCTCTAATGCACTCTTGTCCTTGATAAGCCACGAACTTAGGGCTATGATGCTCTGACTGAGCCCTCACCTTGCTGTATTCGATTTTTCTTATGTACCTCGAGCTTGGTTGTGACTGGTGCGATTTGTGCTCACCCTGTTCTGATACATGGTGATCTTTCTGGTGTAATTTCGCTCGCAGGTGTTGAAACTCAAATGCTCTGTTTTATGGTTTGAGACAAACTTTTTCTGATGTTATTTCACTTGTTGATTTTTCAGAATTTGGCCCGTTGGGATCTTATTCGAGGCAAGCTCAGTTGACCTGTTGGTAATTCAATTTCAGTGCAGTTGAACTGGGTTCTCTGTTTTATGAATGTGAACTGAATTGGCTTCTTTTCTTACGAATCTGAGCTGTTTTGATTTTTCTGCTCCAATTTTGTGCAGTTGACCTGCTTTAGTCTTAAGTTCTGCTATGAGTTTGGACTGCTGATGTTGTTTGACTTTTGTGTTTTAGAGCTGACATTATGGGCCTTTGTGTCCAACGCGATTTGGTCGATGATGATTTGAGTTATGGTATTTGGTTAACCGAGCCATGTGCTTGTGTACTCGTTGGGGCGATGATGCTCTCGACTGAGCCCCGTTCTGCGCTATGCTTTGTTTGGTGGCGATTTGATAACTACACTTTGATATCCTGTTTGGTTGCAAGAACGGTCCTTTTGACTGCTTCTTTTCCAAGTGGTAATATGGACTCTGATCTAAATCCTGCATCATGGTTTTTTAGTCTTGAATTGGCTCGATCTTGCTGTTTTCTCGTTTGGCTTGCAGCTTCGTCTTTTGTCACAACTGATACAGCTTGACTCTGTTTATGAACTGCTTATGCCTTGGTTTATTACCTTGTTATTGTTGTTTCAGATATTAGCATCGACTCTGATTCGTTTTCTGATACAAGTTCACTGACCCTTCTTTTTTCTTCTTTCAGAGGGCAACTGATGGTGTGGTTATTGCCAGGTCAAAGCCATCGAGAAGGGTTACCCGGTGATGATGACCTTAGGGTCTGAACCATTTGGAACAGGATACTATAACCCTGACTTGTGTTTTATATTTTTGCTTCTGATTAAATTGGTGACGAGCCCTGTGTTCGTGCACTTGTTTGTTTCATGAACTGAGTATGGTTTCGCTATGATCTTGTGCTGGCGCTCACTTATGTGTTGCTTGCCATTGAAACTGTTTTGAATGGGGACTTGCCTTTAACTGATGTTGCTGAATTTTGTGGTACCTTGTCCTATGTTATTTTGCCGCAGCTTGTTGTGTCTCATTTTTCTGTACATGTTTCAGAACTGATGTTGCTCCTGAACTATATAGGTTTTGAGTTCCCAAATTCTGAATCTTGACATTGATGCGTTTGTGGCTTTTCAGGTGTTGGAAGTTTTGAAACCAAGGTGACTCAAACCTGCCGGCATCCGGGTTTGAGTCCAAAACTTGCCTATGTTGCCTTATTCTCGTATCAGTTTGGAAATCCAATCGCGGCAAAACGAATCAGCCCCACTTCTTTTATTTTTTCTATCTCTCGGATGTCCCGCAACGATTAAGAACAGGTGTTACCTGATCTGACGCCTACGGCGCGGATTGGTAACGGGGGTAGGTCGCAGCTTCGGTTGTGCCACTCCCGGCACTCGATGATGACATCGTTCTGAGAGTGTCAAAATCATCTTCTAACCCTTTTTTTTCTATTGTTTTTGATGTGCAGGTTAGTCGAGATTTGCGGCGAAGCTTAAAGACAGCATGAAGACCCTTAGGAACTTTTAGGATTTAGGATAGATACTCATTGTAAATGTATAATCCTTTTGTAAATGAAAGATTATCATGAATAAAATCCAAATATTACTTCCATTTCAACTTGTAATTCTAGATGTTTATGAAATAAAATCCAGTAAACATTCATTTCTATTTTCTCAATTATGAATTTAAATATCCATGAATAATCATCCATAAATTATTTAAATTCAACTTTGATTTGTAGCTTATGAACATTCATGAATAAAAGCTCACAAATATTAAAACTTAACCTCTCCTTTGCCTTTTATAAATGATATCCCGCCATATGATTATATCCAAACAAATTCCAATTAAAACCTCGTTGATCACATCACCTCTCACGATAACCTTAACAGTATCCACTTCCTTTTCAACCCAACTTTACAAAAGGAAACAAAACTGTTTGGAAACGTTTCAGAATCAAACAAAGCACGGCCCCGAGTCCGATCATATTTCTGACAAAGCATACTGGTACCTTGACCCAAATGGCAAATAAATGCCTCAGAACGTAATAACAGCCCGTTTCCAAGAAATTAGCAGAATTTGCGTGAAATGACCAAAATACCCCTGGGACCAAATCTGCAAAACAGACACCTCCATAACTTGTTAGTGGTTAGCAAATGTTCATATGAGATGATATGCGAAATGACTGGCTAAATATAAGGGTAAAATTTGGGGTATTACAAGCAGCACGTTGCGGTGTGCTTCAGAACACAGCAACAAATTCAAGATGGAAATCTTCGAGGGTGTCTGATGGAGATGATCCACGATCTTGTAGTCACTCTTTTTAATCAACCTCATAAATTCCTCGGCGTCTTTAACAAGTAAGTCTTTTTCTACCCCGCAAGGGATCTCTTCAACGACTTTACTCTTCCCTTTATCAGTTGTATCAGCTTTGTCTGCTTTGTCCGCCACGACCTCAGGTGGTGCAAATACTCTTCCGCTGCGAGTGATTCCGCTGATTCCCGCAAGGCTATCCACAGACAACCCAAATGGTTCTAGCTCCAACTTCTATCCGTTGCAGTAGACTTCAGCCCCATAATGCCATGGGACATCGTTAGTGCTTTCGAACGGTATCGGCCCAACTTTGGTGATGGTAATCGTGGGTGGTCTGGGCGTAGAAATAGTTATCGTCTGGCGAGGGATGGTGATGGTGGTAACCTCATCATCTTGCTTCAGCAATACCTCTCCTGATCCGCTTTCGGCCCTTCGGCTAAATTGCAGGATTCCCTCGGTCATCAGACTTTGAATCCCCTCTACCAACTGTTCACATCCATCAGGACTTGTCGCACAGCCCATACACAGCTCCCCGCAACCTGGAAAGAAGCCCCTTTTCATCAGCTTAGCTTTAACGAAGCTAAGCGGTGTCTTCAGATCTCTGACGTCAGTCAACAAATCCAAACTCTCGTCTTCAATAATGGCGTTCACTCCACCTCCCCTATGATTCGGCATAGGGTTCTTCGTGACATTTGGCACATTATCGGAGAAGTTGATGATCTTAGCGTTCACCATGTCCTGCACCTTGTGCTTGAAGGCTTTGCAATTCTCTACTGTGTGGCCTGGTGCCCCTGAGTGGAATTCACAAGTCGCATTCGCGTCATAACCTGGCGGAGGTGCCCCTGTCAAGGGAGCCAAGGTTCTCTTCTGGATCAACTGTAGCTGAAGCAAAGTATGCAATAGTTGCGCGTAAGACATGGGCGGTGTCTCGAGGTGACGGCTCGATAGAGGTGCCCTGTTATGATACTTTATGTACCCTTTTGATTCGGCTGCTGCTGCTGCTGCTGCTGTTGTGGCTATGGGACTGCTGGGATAGTTATGCTGGCCACCTGTTGGTGAGGGCCTTTACCCTTCCTTCGAGCGTTGGTCACGATGCTCGTTTCTCCTTCCCGTCTTTTGCCACTATAAGGTTTCTTTCCGCCTCCTCCAGCTGAGGATGAATCACCTTGAATTTTCCCTAGTTTGATCCCATTTTCAATGTGCTCACCCGTGATAATAAGATCTGAGAAGGTTCCGGACATACCGTTGACCAATTTCTCATAATAAACCCCTGGTAGGGTGGCTACGAACATTTGCACAAGCTCGCGTTCAACCATCGACGGCTGAACCCTGGCTGCCAACTCACGCCACCGCTGGGCGTATTCCTTGAACCCTTCGTTGTTCCTTTGCGACAGATTCTGCAGTTGGACTCGGTTCGGGGCCAAGTCGCTATTGTATTGGTAGTGGTGCACAAATGCTTCAGCAAGGTCCTTCCACGTGCGCACACTGGTAGGTTCCAGACTCATGTACCATTCGAGGGAGGGTCCGGACAGACTGTCCTGGAAGAAGTGCATCAGCAACTTCTCGTCCTCAGAATGAGCCGACATTTTATGGTAATATGATCT
The DNA here is from genome assembly GCA_963859935.3 of Lathyrus sativus. NCBI lineage: Eukaryota > Viridiplantae > Streptophyta > Magnoliopsida > Fabales > Fabaceae > Lathyrus > Lathyrus sativus. The sequence continues at coordinate 215,046,977 of OZ012737.1, read as the reverse complement.
CAGGTGGACGCGAGGGCAAGTGGTGCCCTTGTACTTTTCAAAGTCAGGTACCTTGAACTTGGGAGGCACCTTAAAATCAGCAATCAGTCCCAACTTGGACATATCAACGCCCAGGGTGTTCTGGTTCTCGATATTTCTCATCTTATCCTCGAGTGCCTTGAACCTTAGACGTGCTTCAGCAGTCAGCTCCCCTTCAGCACCTCTCTGAGAGAACACATCGTCTTGACGGTCTTCTAACCATGGCTGAGGCCCAAACAGATTCCCAACACCTGCGTTGCCGTTGCCCAGCCCAACATTGACATTAGCTTCAAGACTCCCATTACCGACGCCCGTCGTATTGCCATTGAGTCCCATGTTAGCTATCACATTGCCGTTGGCACTACCATTCCCCCCGGTCACGGGGACGCCATTCTGAGGAGTTTCAACTGGTGGAGGGGTTGGCACAGTCCTACCATGGAGTACGCCATTGCTATCGACCCTTGAAATCAGAGGCTGAACCAAGGTTCTGAGCTGATCCTAGCCATTGGCGACCGCTTGCATGAGCTCCATGAAGCGATCCATTCTTTCGCGGAGTTCCTGAACATCAGTTTGCACTTGCTCCATGATTCTGGTTTGATTTTCTCTGGTCGGATAGCGGTGGATAGGTCTCTGATCAATCCTAGATCAACCTGAAACAACCTTGAAAACACAAAAGGGTTAGGAAAAAACGACAAAGTGCTCGTCATGCAAATGCTTCATGCAAATGCAAACGGGTGTCTGTGCGTTAGGGAGATTTCCCCCGATCCTAGTGCCTGAGTGCCAGTGCTGAAAATAAGAAGTCCGAGTCCAATCATGGAAATAACATCTCATATATACGAAGAAAGCCCATCAAGGCAGTACACAACATCAGTGAGTACAAGATGAATCAATGGCGTGACCTCAGCCAACAAGCCTGGTGATGGTCAGCATACAACAATGATCAATCAAAAGGATTACAAATAGTCAAGCACGGCCACGGGCGCGAAACTCTTCTAACAACCCCTTCGTTTCTGGATGATCAGGCCGAGTGAGCAACCCTTCGACGAGTAACTCCCTCTGCATAATGGTGTATTGAAGACCTTCGACCGAATCTTCCCATGCTCCTTCGCCGAAACAATCTTCTAAATTCCGCTTCTTGGACTCAAACATCAGTTTGTGCTCCTTCAGGTTAGCAAGAGCCCTGTTGAGCTGGCCTTCAGCGACATATCTACGAGCGGTTTCTTCATCAAACCTCTTCTCACTAGCCTTCACTTGGGCTTTCAGCTTGGAGATCTGTTGCATCAGCTTATCCTCCCGCTCTTTCCTATTGGCTAGGGAGGCCTTCCAGTGCTGGTTGAACTTGGATATCCTCCGATACGCTTCGTCCAAGTGTTGCTTCTTCGTGGCCAGTACATCGTTGACAGCTTTGAAGTCTCGACCCATGCGTTCGCGCTCAGCTATCTGCTTAGTCAAATCTGTCCCCAGCTGGTTCACCAGTTCAGTCTGCCTCTTGAAGGAATGGACGGCTTCGTTTCTCTCGCTTCTGAGCTGAGCCAATTCTTTCTCCAGTTCTTCATTTTCCCTCTTCAATTCATCTCGCTCAGCTAACACCTGATTATGCTGCTGAATGGGCACAGTGGTAGGCTCTTCAATCACTGAAGGGCTTTCTGGCTTGGCAGGAAGAAACAGCATCCCTATAGCATCTGCTCTGGCTCTGATCCAAGTCGTATACGGAGTGTAGGCTTGGCTATTGCTTTTTCCCAGCAATGGTTTTCCCCGCTTACTGATACCATTCCAAGCGCGCTGAAGCTTAGATAACATATCCCCCTCTAGAAGACCAGTGAGGTACAGAGATTCCTGTACCTCTTCATCCTTCGGCGGAGCTTTCAAAGCATAAGCAAACTGTCGGACCAACAAAGATGGATTGTAGTTTATACAGCCCTTCCTGCCTATCAAAGGCACGTTCGGAAACCCGCTGCAGCTGAAGATAATCTCGGTACCCAACCTATCTCTGTCAAACCAGCCAATATCCTCTGCAGATAGACACATCAAACGCTCGGACCACTCAGCTGTGGCAGCAAACGAAGCAAAGGGACCCCTCTTGGGTAGATGACTATCAAGCCATTTATAAAGCAGGGGCGCACAACACGAGACATTCTTGCCCCTTCTGTTCTCGTTTTTGTAGTGGATGGAATGGTAGACATCTCCTATCAAGGTAGGGACTGGATTCCCTGAAGCAAAGATGCGGAAGGCGTCGAAGTCTACAAAATCGGGTATATTGGGGAACAGAATGATGCCATATATGCACAGAGCGAGAATGGCGTTGAACACGACCCAACACCCGTCTTTGGCGCACTGCTGAGCCTTTCCCACTAAGAACTGCAAGGAGAAACCGGGAACCTTGTTCCAACTAGACAATGCCAACTCGGAGGCATCCATATGAAGTGACGGAGCTAGACTAGCCAGATTAGGCTCAGCATCCATATGAACAAAAGGCATCTGCCTCTTGATAGGCACACCTAACAAATCAACATATTCCTCTAGCGTGGGCGCGAGAATGAAGTCCTGGAAAGTGAAGCATCTCAACGGAGGATCGTAGAACTGCAGCAGAGCGTGCAACCCATTCAACTCGAATGCAGAAGGTTTACGAACCAAACTGAGCAATTTGCCGTAAGATTTTCTGAACTCATCTCTCACAGAATCATCTGCTAAAGCAATCAAACCAGTCAACTGAACCACATCAGGGGCAGGGAGCTTGTAAGCCACGGTCTTCCTCAGAGAACCCATAATAATACAATAGGAGGCAAGAAATCCTGGATCGGGGAAAACGGTACCTGCAACATAGACACACGTTAATGAAATGCAAATGAGTATGCAAAGCAATGTAAAATGCAATCATGCAATAGGAGATCAAGGCAACTGTGTTGTGGAGATTCTGTATCAATAAAACCATGATGTTGCTCTATCAGGAACAACCACTATCTCTGATAAAAAGAAAACCCTGGTATCGGACCACAAATCTGCTCTGTCAAGAACACACATATCTGATAATAAGGACCTCTGATACAGGACCAAAACTCTGCTCTGTCAAGAATAAACATCTGATAATAAGGACCTCTGATACAGGCCCAAAACTCTGCTTTGTCAAGAACAATCATATATCTGATGATGAGAACCTCCGGTACCAACAAAACTGATTCACTATCAAGAAAACCAGGTAGTCTGAAGGTCAAAGTTTCCTGCAACAAACCCAACCCTGCTCATAGGTATGGACCTACACTGACTCAAGTTCGACATCCTATGCGGTCATCAGCGTCACAGACATTCAAGAGGGGTGATACGATACCCAGAAGGTGTGGCATCACCAGCTCATGAAGCGGCCTCACTCGGCTGAATCACAAATGATCGGTCCCCAGAGTCGACAATCCTCCAAACCAACAACCCCCTAAACCCAAAGGGTTGAAAAAGAAGTCAACCGGGAGAACCTCGTCTGAGCGTGGATTTCATGAGACACTAGTGTCTGCCAAGCAAGCACGCGCCCACTAATTTCCACAACTAATGCTAAGTTCACTAAAGCCTGGGTCTGGCTTCTCACTCATCAGAATGCCCCTCCCACAACAGCACAGATAATCATATCATACTGAAAATAAAATGCGGGAAATAAAATGCGATAAATAAACACAACCCAACAAGTAATCGTACAAGCGCTAGGATTGACTCTCGCAGGGGACGTCGGATCCCCAAACTGACTCGCATACGGGATGTTGGATCCTAGGAAACTATCAAGTTCCCCAGCAGAGTCGCCAGCTGTCGCTTCCGCGAAAATAAGGTGCCGAAAAAACAGAAGAGTCGCCACCTTTCGTTATTTATCCCTTAGAACGGGAAAGGAAACGATCGGAAAAACCTGACGAAAAGGTATAAGACAAGGTCATCGCAACCATTGTCTGGGTTCGGGAGTCGGTTACGCAAGGGGAAGGTATTAGCACCCCTCACGTCCGTCGTACTCGATGGGATCCACGCTTGTTGTGTTTACTGGACGAGTTGGTTTATCTATCTACCTATCAAGGCTGGTCTGAAAAAGAAAAGAAACTGACTCGGCAAAGCGTCGCGCTTTATGCCTACGTATTCCCATCAGAGAATGAGAAATCAGAGTCAACGTAGTTCGACTAACTACGGGTTACGGGGAAGGTGGCTCGCCAATACATCAGTATTGTGCCTACATACTCTCAACAGGCATGAGAGATCAGAGCTTACGTAGTTCGGGATAATACGGATTACGGGGATTCAGATTCATCTGTTTTATCGAGTAGGGTTAAACAGCAGTTCCAGCAGTTAGGGACAAAGCCTGTTTGCGGTGGCGCTGAAGTTCAACAACACTCTTTTATTCAGAAAAGCTTCCTTTGAATTATGGGCCCACGGGGCAAAAAGATTTGAAGTTTGTTTTCTGTCTTTTACGAAAGAAGTGTTTTTTATTGTGTCTGCAATTTGAATCGCACTAAAGACTATGGCCTGAGAGTAAATGTGTCGCATGTCACCCAAAGGGTGCCATACTAAACATCCAGACTGTTGAAAAGAAGCTCTCCAACAATCCTTTCACAGATAGCTTAAGGCTCGTAACGTACGAAAGAAATCATTCATGATTACTGTATCTTAAGCTGTTTTGGGATGAGAAAAGAACGGGCTCAACTACGGGGAAACTATCAAGTCCTAATGTTGTCATGCCAAGGATTCATCCTATGGTTGAGGTTTGAAACAGGGAACTCCTAGAAGTTATCATGCATAGGTTTCAACCTAAAGTTCTATCATCACTTCCTTATCAAAGGAAGAGATATTCCTAGGGGATCATATCAATGATAAACAGAAACAGATAAAGCATCAACTAAAACAGTAAACAGTAAACGACTGTAAAATGCATGCAATGCAAGTGAGGGAGGAAATGTGTGTGGGGCATCAGCCTCCACAAGCTCATCTCGACCTCAAGCCAGATATGAATAACAGTAATCATACAGAAGAAATGACATGCTATCAGGCAAGATATAATTACAACTGCAACCATACAGTAACAATAACATGCTATCAAGCAAACTAACCACATGGGCAAGGGAGCTGGGCTCTACCGAATACCCGCAAGCAAAGCCATACAGTAAAAATACAAGCAGAGGGAGCAACTCAACCTCTAGTGCAATCATGCTCCTAGCTTAAAGTCAGTCTAGATATGAACTTATTCTAATGCATCAAGCAAGTGAAACAAGGCCCATCAGCACAGTTGCACAGAAAAGAAAACAGACAAGGAAGCAGATCAACAACTCCCTTCTTTCAATCTCAAGTTTCAGCTCTTCTGACAGCAATCCAGTCTTCAGACTTCAACCACCCTTCAAGGCTATCATCCTCCATGACAAGTATCAACTTGCTTCTCCAAGGTTCCAAACATCAAACATAAGTATCAACTTATTCTCTCTTCTCCAAGCTTCAGCTCCTCAGTCAACTCCACCCTCAGGCTTCACTCTTAACTACAAGTATCAACTTGATTCCTTCAGGCTCTCAATGCATCAGTGTAAGTGTCAACTTATCCTTTATTCCTCAAGCCTCAGCTCTACACTCAATCTCAATTGAATCCTCTTCATAAGTATCAACTTAGTCTTCAAGCTTCAGCTCTCTTTGCTTTACCAGTATCAACTTGGTCTTCTTCTCCTACAAGCTTCAGCTTCTCAGAGTAATCTTCAATCACATGGAAGTGTCAACTTCATCCTTCAATTCTTTAAGCCTCAGCTCTTCATTCAATCTCCATTGGATCTTCTTCACAAGTATCAACTTGTTCTTCTTGCTCTTCAAGCTTCAGCTGCAATGGCAATGCTCAAGGAATCATCCTCTCCCACACTCTTCAGTGAAGTCCTCATCTTCAAACTCAAGTCTAACATCTTTCAAGATACTCAAACCAGAAGACCATTGATTTAACAGAATGAGTGGAAATGATAGACAGCTTATTGACAACCAAAGGAAGCCTGTAAGGGTTTATCATTATGAGAGACTGGTTCCCTCAAAGTTCTACTTCCCAGATAAAGCCACTCATCCCTCCAAAGGAGGGATGTGAATATCTTAGAAGGACTTTTAGTCATTGGGAGGAATGGAAGCACAAGATGCTTTCCATATTTGTGAAAGAAATCATTCTAATTATAAGGCTCTCCCTATGTCTCCTACCTCCTAAATCTTCATCAGACACCTTCAGGCACAAGCAACTCCAAGCTCCAAGCCACTTCAAGCAACTTCAAGCATCCTTACCTTGTCTTCAACTTGTCTTCAATCTCAACCAAAGGCAAACAAAGCAAAAACCCTAATCTAAGGGGACTAAAGAAGTTAATCTAGTTGAGTTAGTCAGTTAGGATCACCTAAAACCTAGTACTAAAGTTAATCCTAACTAAAATACTAAAACCAATTGTAAAATCCTACAAAAATAACTAGGGGAACCTAGGTCAATCATGACTCTACCATATTAATTCCAAAGATTAAATCATCAAATAAGACCTAGAAATAAATTCTACACCACAAGGTACTAAACCTAAACCCTAAAAGGAAGCACCTAAATATCAATCTAGAAAGACAACCTATTTTCATCACAAAAATGTGAGAAAAATGCTATGGGAGCATACATGTCTATCCTAATCACACACAAAAAATCAGGATCAAACTCATCACCAAATGATCACACAAAATTCCACAAAATTAGGTATCAAACATAACCATTTTAATATCAATTAAAATATAAAATTCTCATAAAATCAGAAAATGCATGAACTAAAAATATTTTTTTTCTAAAAAATACTAGACTCAATCATGAATATAATGCAAAAAGAATGGGATTAATTGGATTATTTTTCAATTTTATATGATTTTTTCAAGAACCATGTATAAAATGAAAAAAAAATAAAGAAAATCAATGGAAATTAATAGGCGTGTGTGGCAAATAGCAAGAAAAATCAATTCAAATTCAGACTGGGCTGAAGAGGGGGGTGTCAGTATCAAGTGCAATCAAAGCCCAACGCTTCAGTCTTCAATTCACAAAATCAGAAATGTCACACACCAAGGTTCGAACTTGCTCACCCATGGTCTATGCAGCGAAGCTTCTCAGGTCAATAAACAAAACGATGCGTTTAAGGCTAGGGACGCGTGGCTCAACGTGAGCCCTGGGATCCACAGACCAAGTCAAATTCTCCACGCGAACGAACGGTGAGGATTGTATCTTCCTCGTTTCAAACCTGCAACTCACGCGCGCAAGCCCAAACTGCCGGTGGCTTTTCCGGCCACCCCTGCGCAACCCTAGATCCTTCTATACTCAACCATTGGTCACGATGTCTTAATGAAAATTGATCAGAATTTTCTCAGGAATCTAACCATGCCATTAGTTTACACTGAAAACGCGTGATTCGCCAAAACCAAATCTCAACCGAAAATGGAAGGAACCCTAACTTGTCTCTAACCATCAAATTAACTAACCAGAATTCATCTACATGTCAAGGGGAACCTAACCACATGCTTCTAATGGATTAAAAGTGCATAATTACAGATATATTTCAAAATCTTAGAACCAACCTTGAAGCTTGGATTGTAGTGGTTATGTGCTTCAATTCTTTCTCAAACTATGCAGAATCCTTCAAGGAGTAATCGTGGACAATTCTTGATGCTCAGTTCTTGCTGCAACCTCTTGATTCTCCAAAACGCATTTCCAATTTTCAAGATTTTTCTTCACTTCACATCAATGGATTCTCAACAGAATTCTGCTCCAGAAACTTCCAAATTCGTTCTAATTCTTACTTATAGTGTGTTCAGATGGATATCAAGCCCAAACTAGGCCCAATTATTGATTTTGGATGTTCACCTTTCCTTCCAAAGTTCAACATGAAAGTGTGCCTTCAAGCCTTACTCATGCTCTAAACTCAATCCAAACCATCAACTTAATCATTAAGGAGTGTGATATAATGGTTTTTTTCCTTTGGTTTTAACATAGGGAGTGTATATGATATGTTTCTTAAATGTGAAGTAACCATCCAAATGACCATGCTATGGACCTCAAATCCAAAATGTGGCAATGCCAATCTTTCTAAAACATTAATTCCATTCAAATTGACCACAAATTTGACTTGGAAACATGTAACTCTCATTTCTTTTGAATTTTCTCATTTTAATTCATTAAAATGGCTTTCATGTGAAGTTTTTTCAACCAATGCTTGATATAATCCATATCAATGGACACTTGATGTTTAGACAAGCTAAAAACATCATTTTGAACAACTTTGATGTTGAAAATTTTTCCATTTGAAGCTTGGAAATAGGAGTTATGGCCTTATGCTTGAAATGACCTGTAATCTCTAAATGACCAAAATGCCCTTGACTTGTCAAAGCCATAAGTTGAGTTCTACACATCCAATCATGGACTTCTAGTACTCTCTAGAAAGCTAAGAGAATAAGGAACAACATTCATGTTGACCAAAATTTCATAGGAATCATCCTTCTAGGTCAAAAGTTTGATGCAAGTTGGGTAACTTTCAAGCCCCCAGATTCACACACCTCAGATGACCTGCAACTTGTCAAAGTCATAACTTGAGTTTTACAAATCCTATCAAGGACTTCTAGCACTAATTAAAGCTAAGATCAAGCTCTACAACATTCATGTTGGGGGCAATATGAGATGACAATCACATCTTGGGCTAAACTGCCTTGAAGATAGGGGTCAAACTAGGGGATTTTACACTGTCAAGCCCTAGAAACCCTAGCCTGAAACTTCTCAAACTCTTCAATCATGATGAGTTGACCTTGGAATCATACTTATAGCATCTCAATGCATCAATCCCTGATCACATGTGTCTTGAATTAGGTCTCAACCTTGTTCAAATCATCAGTTGACCTAGAGTTGACCCAGTCAAACCCTAATTGCACCACTCATGGCTGAGGCTTCTTAATCTTGCACAAAGACCTATATAGGCCTCATGATGGCTTTCAATACTTCTCATGAGCTCTCTCAAGACCTCAAGTCTAACTTTCTGGCTTCAGAATCATCTGAGGAGCTCCCCCAACTCTCAAGCTAGGAGGCCCACCCTTTTGGTTTCAACCACTCTCTCTGAGGATCTTTTAACTTCTCTGACAAGGATATCAACCCTTGAACACTTGAATAACCTTCTCAACTAGCTTCAAAGTCTTGTGTAGCCCTTGATTGGTAATCATACCTCTTGATCTCCTGCATACATGTCAATGAAATGCAAATGATAATGCTAATGTGAATGAAATGAAACATAAGCTAGGTAAAGAAATGTTGGGCAAATTTTGGGGTGCAACATTATGGACTACAACACAACAACAACAACAACAATGCAACAAGGCACCAAGCCTACAACCAATTATCCATAACAGAAACATCACCATTTCACACACATCATGTACTCACCATTTCAACTTGTTCATGTCAGAGACAGATAACAACAAACACGTAAGAATGCATTAAGCCTACAACCAATTTGTTTATAACAGAGACATACCAATCATTATATAACCACAACTTTCAACATAATCAAATGAGAATACTATATTAACATTTTCTCAACAAACGACATGGCAATTTCATAAGCATCAAGTATTCATCATTTCAATCCGTTCATGTAAGGGAACAATAATAACATCATTATCCACAAATAATAACTCAAGACATCTCCGCAGAACGACATTACAACTTCTACATATTTAATTATCTATATGTTTACGTTAATTGTGGAATGATAATTCATATAGTATCACACAGACCAAAGACAAACAACACTGTTTCCGACACAGACAAATCTTATCTCTAATATTTATCAATCTACGGAAACTACACCTATGATTCCATACCCGTCATGAAATCTATCATACCCCTGATTATAGAATTGAACCGCACCCTTACCTTGGAATTGAGGCTAATCCTATGCTTCCGGTTCTGATTTATCTCCACGGTGGTTCTTCTGTCACAACTTGCAATTCCTCCGATGATCAATCTTCTCTCAGCCACTCTCTTTCTTCCTTTACGGTTTATCTTTTGTAACCATGAAAACTGAATTGAGAGTACGAGAAATACCCAAAATACATCGCTATAACTTCTCAACATTATCGTGGCCACGTTCCAAATTCTGCTTAATTGGATTCTGTTAGTATGACGAGCGTAAAGAGCGTCACGAGCGTGAAGGCCATGACGGTCGTAATGGGTTCATGACGTTCGTAACGACCGTGATGACCATCACATGCCTATTAAGACCGTCACATCAGTAAAATCTCATTTTTTTCTAGACAAAACATCTCTTTAGCTTTCTAACGCTTTGAACGGGGGCTAAAACCGACTTACAGATCAAGAGATATGAATTTTTGAAGTTTTCCTAACACGGCTACGGGATTTTGCACTTTAGCCCGAGAATTCGACCGATTCAATTCCTTTCTTCGTGACAAACACATACTCAAATACGACTACGACACGACAAGACACGGAAAAGTCATAATTAAATTTAATCGAAATAAAACGGGCGTTACTGTCGCTACCACGAAAATAAGGTGCCGACAAAACAGAAGAGTCGCCACCTTTCGTTATTTATCCCACAGAAAGGGAAAGGAAACGACCGGAAAAACCTGACGAAAAGGTATAAGACAAGGTCATCGCAACCATTGTCTGGGTTCGGGAGTCCGTTACGTAAGGGGAAGGTATTAGCACCCCTCACGTCCATCGTACTCGATGGGATCCACGCTTGTTGTGTTTATCTGACGGGTTGGTTTATCTATCTACGCTAAAATTATGGTCTGAAAAGAAAAGAAAATGACTCGGCAGAACACAACAGTTCTATGCCTACGTATTCCCGTATGGAACGAGAAATCAGAGTCTACGTAGTTCGTCTAACTACGGGTTACGGGGAAGGTTGCTCGCCGAGATATCGCATCTCGTGCCTACGTACTTTCACACGTCGTGAAAGATCAGAGCAAACATAGTTCGGGACAACAAGAGACACAGGTTTGTCTTTTTTATCCGAGTAGGGTTAACAGACGGTTCCAGCAGTTGGTTGACTTTTGCAGACAAATTTCACATTCATCTGAGGACCTGTAACTTGTCTGGATCATAACTTGAGTTCTATAAATCCAATGGAGGACTTCTAGTACTCAAATTAAAGCTAAGAGAATTCTCTACAAGTTTCATGTTGGCCAAAAAATGAGATGAAACTTGTATCTTTAGGTAAGTGGTCTTGAAGTTAGGCACTAAATAGGGGATTTTACCCTGAGAACCCTAGCTTAGTAACTCCTCACACTTTGAATTCTTCTTGAATTGATCTTGGAATATCACCTCATGTATCTCAACACAAATTTCCATGATCACAAAGACTTAGAAATAGGTTTTGCTCCTCTTCAATTGCACAGTTGACTTAAGGTTACTCAGATGAAAACCCTAATTGCAACACCCTCAACTGTGGCTCTTCACACTTAGCATAATGACTTGACTGAGCTCCACCATGACCCTCAAGGCACTCCATGAGCTCTATCCACACTCTATCCATGATCAAGGCTCCACAACCCACTGATGGTCATCAATTGGCTCCCCAGGTTAGGAGATGAACCCTATACAAGCAACCAAACTTCTCAAGAACACAACCTTCTTCCTGATGAATTTGGTGACTTCTCAAGCTAAAATAAGACCTCTAGATAGGCTCCTCTTGATATAAACCACACTTGATCCCCTGCTATATAAACAATGCTATGCTATACAAATGCTAGATCAATGATATGCTAATGCAATGAAACCTAACCAAGTGAGAAAAAGGTTAGGCAAATTTTGGGGTGCAAGAGCTGCCCTTATTCAAGCGACTTGGACCTGACTGGATGAAAAGTGAACAACTTTCGAACAATCGAGGTAAAAGGCGGTTGAATACCAAAGAACCCGGAAATTTGCTAACCAAAAAAATAAACTGCACAAATTGCTTGGGGAACAAAATCCAGACAATTGAATCCGGTCGTCACGGCAACAACTGATTAATCATCCGATACAGAACCTGGTTTCAACATCAACCACCTGTGTGACACCACAAGCATTGAATCCAAACAAGCAATCTTCAAATACACGCTACAATATGTGGAGGCAAATCGCCACACATCACACAAGTCTGCAAGACATTGTTCAATACAGGTTTCGATGATGACAAATTACAGCCTTGGATGGATTGGAAATTATAAACTCCAGATCTACTAAACAGATGCAACGTATCACCTGCCATATCCTTTTATACTTGTCTTAAAACTGTTGTAATAAATATACTATGTGTAGATAAAATGCAATCATGACCAGAGGCATGAAAAACCACAAACTGATGAATTTTTGCAGGTTTGCAGGGCATCAGTCGACCATAGGGTCGGCGCATGCATCAGAGCACTTTTCCACTGGTCAACGCATAAAGGCAATGAGTCGACCATAGGGTCGGCGCATGAAGGAAATATTTTCCAACGGGTTAACGCATAAAGGCATGAGTCGACCATATGGTCGGCGTATGAAGGAAATAGCTTTCAACGGGTCAGCGCACGCCGACTGTATGGTCGACGCATACTGATGCATTTTCTAGATTTCCAAAAACACAAGCCATGCGTCGACGCACAGACCTGCTACGGTCGACCGTTCGTGCGGAAATCCTGTTTTTAAATGATTCCCTCTTCTATTTGAAATACTGTTATGTCTTAAATTGGGTTGGTACTATATATACTTGTTTAACCACTTGTGTCACATTAACATTTGATAATATTTGATTCATGTGTTCAAAAACAAGAAAGAGTGAAATAGGTGTCCAAGATTCATCATCTTCATCTTCAACATCTCACAACACATCAATTACACACAACCATTTTTGAAGTGCATTGTGAGTGATTAAAGGTGATAAGGTTCGAAGCTTAGATTGGGTAATCAAGTTCGGGTTGAAGCTTGTGACAGGTTCTTTCTTGAATAAAACCGTTAGGGTTTTACCCTACAAGATTTGTTTGAATTTTGAGGGTTTTTGGACGAGATTCTTCATCAAGGGTCAACTGAGCGAAGGTGATTGTGAAGAGGTGTTCTTCACAAGTCTAGTAGCGGATTCAGTGATATTGAAGGGAAGATCTCGGGTTCGATTTATTGCTGTTGAGATCAGCCGGAGCCGAAGGTTTGAACAACAACGTGTTATTCAATAAGGTGGCTGGAATCGGAGGTCCATCAACAACAATCGGAGGACTTGATTCATCTTGAATCAAGGGGCAAGGAGTGAAAGCAACTTTCAACACATTGAGATTTCTGTTGTATATTTGCTGCTCAATCCTTGTATAAACTGTTACATTCAACAGGTGATATCTATAAAATCTATCTCAATTCTAGTTTTAGAATTGAGGGCAGACGTACCCCGAAGCGAGGACGACGGGGGAACTGCCTCACCAAATACTTGTCTTCTCTATTTTTCAGCATTTACGTTATAGCTCAAAAATAAGTGATTTTTGTATAAGCACTATTGTCAAACTGTGAGATCAATTGAGTAAGAGGTTAAAACTCTGCTTTTGACTCCAAAGTACAATAAGAAATTGTACTAGGCTAGTTGGAATCACTTACTCAACATAAATATCACTTGGAGTGTTTTGCACACCAAGTGTTTGACAAATTGCCTAAACCAAAATTATCTTACTTGTGTATCTAGTTTTGGTTTGCTCTTTGAATCATTGGAACTAGGAATCCTAACAACTGAATTAGATCATTGATAAGTGTGATTAGTGTTGTGATTCTATTTTCCATATTGTCATTAATCCAAAGGCTTACGCATATCCGGTTTTCCAATAACCGTTCGTTTATAGACTATATTTTCCTCGGCCGCTTCCGCACTTAGAACAATTTTTCAACACCAATTTTTAATTGGTAGCGCCGACTCAAATTTTAATTGGGGATCTATTCAACCCCCCCTTCTAGATCTGTGCCATAGTCTAACAAGTGGTATCTAGAGCTCCGGTTACTCAGTGCTTCAAATACAACGTAGATAGAAAATGGCTAACGAACCAAAAAGGGCGTACAATAGAGCTCCCGTTTTCAACGGTGAAAATTATAGTTATTGGAAAGACTGTATGCGGGTGCATATAAACTCCATAGACAGAAAAATATGGAACGTTATCCTCAATGGTCCAATAGAAATTGCTATGACCAATGCGGATAACGTAGTTGTGCCAAATTCCGAAGCACAATGGACCGATGACGATGAGAAAAAATACAATTATGATTGGAAAGCCAAAAATATCTTAATCTCCTCATTAGGTGTAGATGAATACTATCGTGTATCCCATTGTCCTACTGCTAAGGCCATGTGGGACTCACTACAAATAGCCCAAGAGGGGACAAACGATGTTAAGTTGGCTAAAATTAACACATTAACACAAGAGTTTGATCTCTTTTTCATGGAGCAAGGGGAAACCATTGCTGACATGCAAAAGAGATTTACTCATCTCATAAATCGTTTACATTCATTAGGTAGGTCTGTTTCCAATGATGTTGCTACTAATAAGATATTAAGATGTCTTAACAGGGAATGGCAGCCACAAGTGACCGCCATCAAAGAAGCACATGATCTTACCTTATTAGACTTGACAACATTGTTTGGCAAACTATAAGAGCATGAATAGGTACTCTTGAGCCTAGACCAACGCGAAAAGATGGAAAAGAAAGAAAAAACGAAGGTGAGTGAAAAGAAATCGATAGCTCTCAAGACTTCCTCCTTGAAGTCTCAAGCAAAAGAGCAAAGTGATTATTCCTCAAGCGACGAAGAAGAAGAGGACAAGAGCAAAGATATGGGGTTGTTCGTTAAACGGTATAACCGTTACGTGAGAAAGAACGACATCCAACATTCCGAGAAGAACTTGATAAACTTCCAGAAACAATCGAGGTACTCCAAAGATGATGACTCAAAAGGCAAAAAGACTAGAGGGACGTGCTACAAGTGTGGAAAGCCCGGTCACTACAAACCGGACTGTCCGATGAACAAAAAGGGAAAGGAAAAGGAATCATCAAAGTCACACAAGAAATCATCAAAGCCTAGGAGAGCGTACATAGCTTGGGAAAGTGACATCGACTCTTCCTCCTCTGATGAAAGCTCTAGTGATGAAGAAGAGTCCGTGAACCTATGCCTCTCCGCTCATCAGAAAAATAAGAAAAAACAGGTACGTCACTCTAAATATGATAAGTCCTCAAATATGTCGCATTCAGAATTACAAACCGCATTTAATGCTTTACACAATGAAGCAATTGAAGCCTTCAAGAAACTTGCCTCTAATAAAATAATTTTTACGTATTTAGAGCACAAAGTTAAAGAGTCCGAAAAGAAACTAGAGGACCTTAAGGCTTCCATTGTGAAAGGCAATGAATCGGATTGTAAGGACAATAGAAATCCTTTCGACTTTGGGTGTGATACTTGTCATATTTGGCAAGGTGAGGTTAGAAACCTCAAGGCCAAATTAAACAAGGCACTTGAGCCTAAAATTACATTTTCTATTGATGAAAAGGATTTTAGAAAAAGTATGATTAACCCATACCAAAAATATGCATATGTAATTAGGGATCAAGCAAGTAAAAGAGATTCTAAAGTCGATTTTGCATGCTTATATTGTTGCAAGAAAGGCCACTCCATTGGTAAATGCCGATTTAGGAGATTTCTTGTTCCTAAAGGCATCTACCAATGGTTGCCCAAACGCAACCATTTTGTCGCTAACCTATTAGGACCCAATATGCCATTGGGTACCTCCTTGTGCTAATTATGTTTTGATAGGTGAAATGTGTCGAGACCACCGAGAGAAGATGGGTTCTCGACAGTGGGTGCTCAAGACACATGTCTGGAGACATATCCTTATTAATAGACTTCGTGGCTAAGAAGAAAGGGTATGTAACTTATGGTGATAACAACCGCGGAGCAATACTAGATAAAGGTAGTGTAGGTAATCCCGCCTCTACTATGATTTCCGACGTGTTGCTCATCGAAAACCTTAAACATAATCTGCTTAGCATTAGCCAATTATGCGATAAAGGATACAATGTATCTTTTTCAAAAGATTGTTGTAAAATTGTGCATGAAAATGATAAGAAGAATATGTTTAATGGTTTTAGAGTAAACAACGTATATATGCTTGACTTAAATGAAGTATCGCTAACAAGCGACAAATGCCTCATAACTATGAGTGAAGACTCATGGCTATGGCATAAGCGTTTAGCGCATGTTAACTTTGACTTACTCAATAAGGTAGTCTCAAAAGAACTAGTCTTAGGACTTCCCAAAATAAAGTTCACCAAGGATCACCTTTGTGATGCTTGTCAAAAAGGGAAGCAAACGAGGATCTCATTTAAATCCAAAAAGATAGTTTCAACAACGAGACCTCTTGAACTTCTTCACATGGACTTGTTTGGGCCGTCTAGGAGGAAACTATTACGGGTTCGTAATAGTGGATGGCTTTTCTAGGATTTGTTGGACCATCTTTTTAGTAAGTAAAAGTGATACATTTGCCGCTTTTGAAAAGTTTGCTAAGCTTTCCCAAAATAAGTTAAATACAAACATAGTGTCAATTAGAAGCGACCATGGAGGTGAGTTTGAAAATCTCTTATTTGAAGAATATTGTGGTAACCATGGTATAGATCACAACTTCTCCGTTCCACGCACCCCTAAACAAAACGGGGCTGTGGAGCGTAAAAACCGAATTTTAGAAGAATTGGGAAGAACAATGATTAATGAAAGTGGTTTACCGAAATATTTTTGGGCCGACGCCATTAGTACGACGTGTTATGTTTTGAATAGGGTGCTTATTCTCCCCATTCTAAATAAAACACCGTATGAACTTTTAAAAGGGGGAAAGCCAAATGTTTCTCACTTGCATGTGTTTGGATGGAAATGTTTTGTATTAAACAATGGAAAGGAAAACTTGGGCAAATTTGATTCCAAAGCCGATGAAGGTATCTTCCTCGGATACTCTCAATCGAGTAAAGCATATAGAATATATAATAAATGATTACTTGCTGTAGAAGAGTTTGTGCATGTTACTTTTGATGAGTCCTATCCGAGAAATGTCGGAAAGGATAGTGTTGTTCATGGTGCAGGTACATCCACAGAAGGCATACTCAAAAGTGGCGAGACGGGGATTGATCAACCTGACAAAGTCAAAGTTGAGGAGGATAAGGATGTACACCATGATGTAACCGAGGAAGTTCATCCGCCTTCAAACGATGATCTCCCTCAAGCTTGGAAGTCATCTAAAGACCATCCAATTGAAAACATTCTCGGAGACATCACAAAGGGTGTAACAACTCGATCGAAGCTAAGTAATTTCTGTTATCACTTCGCATTCGTTTCACAGATGGAACCTAAAAAACCTAAGGAAGCCCTACTCGATGAACACTGGTTTTTGTCAATGCAGGAGGAGCTGAATCAGTTCACTAGAAATGAGGTTTGGGACCTTGTCCCTCCTCCGCGAGGTCATCGAGTAATCGGCACCCGATGGGTGTTTAGAAATAAACTGGACGAAAACGGAGTAATAACTCGCAACAAGGCGCGGTTAGTCGCGTAAGGGTATAACCAAGAGGAAGGCATCGACTATTAGGAAACTTATGCGCCGGTTGCCCGACTCGAGGCTATACGCCTTTTACTTGCTTTCTCCTGTGCGAAGGATTTTAAGTTATTTCAAATGAACGTCAAGAGTGCGTTCCTTAACGGGTTCATAAATGAAGAAGTCTATGTTGCTCAACCTCCTGGTTTTGAGTCTCATGAGTATCCTGATCATGTCTACTAACTGAAAAGAGCTTTATACGGTCTCAAACAAGCTCCTAGAGCTTGGTATGAGAGACTAAGCAAATTTTTACTTGATCAAGGCTACTCAAGAGGAAAGGTTGATACTACTCTCTTCATTAAACATCAAGGAAAGCACTTAATTCTTGTACAAATTTATGTTGACGATATCATATTTGGATCCACTAACATGAATCTCGTAAGAGAGTTTGCTGAGCTTATGCAGGGTGAATTCGAGATGAGTATGATGGGTGAACTCACATACTTTCTCGGTTTGCAAATCAAGCAACTGAAGGAAGGAACATTCGTGAGCCAAACAAAATATTGTTTGGAGCTTCTCAAGAGATTTGACATGGCAAATTCAAATGCCATAGACACTCCTATGCCAACATGTGTAAATATGAGTAAAGATGAAAGTGGTAAGAATGTTGAGGTAAAAAGGTACAGAGGTATGATTGGCTCGCTTCTCTATCTTACTGCTTCTCGTCCCGACATTATGTTTAGCGTATGTATGTGCGCCAGATACCAATCATGTCCTAAGGAATCCCACCTAAAATCTGTCAAACGCATACTTCGATACCTATCTAGTACTCCGAAATATGGACTGTGGTATTCCAAAGGTAATGATTGTTCATTGGTAGGCTTCTCCGATTCCGATTTTTCCGGTTGCAAATCGGATAGGAAAAGCACCAGCGGTACGTGTCACTTATTTTCAAATTCCTTGGTCAGTTGGCACAGCAAGAAACAAGTGTCTGTTGCTCTGTCAACCGCCGAAGCGGAATACATAGCCGCCGGTAGTTGTTGTGCGCAAGTCCTATGGCTTAAACAACAACTATTGGACTTCAATTTGAAGTTAGAACGCGTTCCAATATTTTGTGACAACACCAGTGCTATAAATCTTACCAAAAATCCAGTGTTACATTCGCGCACCAAACACATAGAAATTCGACACCATTTTCTGAGGGACCATGTAGAGAAGAGTGATGCTGTCTTTGAACACGTTGATACCAAAAACCAACTAGCGGACATTTTCACAAAGTCGCTAGCCACTGAGCCCTTCTTTCATATCCGTCGAGAACTTGGCATTCTCGACATTTCTGATTGGGTTTAACAATTACTACGTTCATAATTAATCTATTTACAACTATGCTTTTGTACTACTAACAAGTTTAGCTTTTGTTGCAAGTACAAATATGTGGTTAACAAGTATGGTCGGTATAGAGGTGACATTGCTCCTTTCTCTCTCTCTTTATATCTCTCTCTCTCTCTAAACATTCATGACTTGAAACTAAGTATATCGTTTGACAATCATGGTACTTATATATGTCTATGACTTTTGCTGCTAATACTATGTGTGTTGGATGCAAATTATATTGTGAAAGGGTGAATAGGCATGATAAATAGGCAAGTGTGGCATTTTGCATAATATGAAACTGAAAAATTGGGTTTTTGAAGGTTATGAGTCGACCTAAACAGGACAACGGTCGACGCATGCTGTAGACTTTCAAAATTATCAAAAAACACACAGTATGCGTCGACGCATGCAGGGGCTATGGTCGACGGCTCGCGCAAAAACCCATAATTTTTTTTGAAAACCATTCCAGTTTCTCTTCTTCTCCATTTAATGTGTTGTCAACTTTTGTTATGATTTGATATTGCATTTGTCTTGTAAATTGCTTCTAGGCATCTATTGTGTCCTCTTGTCTCCTCCCTCTTACCAAAACCCTAAAACCTCTCTCTATTAAAGGGAATAGTCTTCATCTTCTCCAAAATCATCCTCAACTACTCTCTTCAAAGTTCATCTCTACAAAATCTCCAAAAATCATCATCAATGGCTTCTCTTTTTCGCAAAAATACAGGTAAGAGATCAAGGGCCTCATCATCATCCGCTTCAGTCTCCATTACCGCTGTCTCCCTAGTTCATCCATCTGCTATTGAAAACTTCAACAAGAATCTCAGCAAAAGAGCAATCGTTCCACAACATGCCTTCTACCAGGCAACGACGGAGCGCTTGCATCTCACCCAAATTTTGTCTCTGCTGGAGGTTCAGGGGTTCTTCAATTTTATGGAGTGTAACACAAAGTATAGTGAGGATTTAGTCCGGGTGTTCTACACAAGTCTGCGTGATAACTTTCAAGGTCAATATTTCCACACTTTTGTCGGCAATAAACTGGTAAACATAAATTCTGAAGTTGGAACAAGTATTTTGATATGACTGTCGATGCTGATGCACCACCTCTTCATGAGGTAACGAACTCTCGTATGGTGCCAGGATATGAGTTTAAGAGCGCTCTGAATGACATGCTCAAAAGACCCTATCCATATGCCATTGTCAACAGTGATGCCTTTCCTAGAACGGTCATAGCCGGGAAACTCCTAACATGGGAGCGCATCCTTCAGTGGATTGTCGCTCGCATCCTACGACCGAAAAAAGGTGGACTGTCCCGTGTCGAACAAGCTGAGGTACATCTCATATATATATTGAAACATAGGATCAAAATAAACTGGCCATACTATATTGCAAGCAGGATTTTTGCTCTAAGAGACTCAGGTAGAGGCACTGATCTAGCCTATGGGTCGTTTATTTCAGAAATTCTTGTCGCAGCAAATGTTGTATACCCAACATTTCCTTGTGTTTCAGTCCCCTCTGACAAAGAATTTAGCACCAAAACCCTTGCCATGATGGGGTATTTTTGGTGTGATGAACGACAATCATACAGATTTTTCCGTCGAGCCAATATTCCTCGGGTGACTCATGACAGTTCCGATGACAGCTCTGAAGAGGAAAGTGAAGAACAAGGTGAGCAGGACGATGATGAAGAAAATACAGCTGCAGAGGTACAAGAACCTGTATGTGAGACACAAGACTATCATCAATCGCCAGCTCAACATGCGTCTCCAAATATCGATTGGCTCCAACATTCAGCTCCATCTGAAGAACAAGAAGAAGGTTACACAAATCAGGGATGGGGTGAATGGCAATACACAGGCTAGACTACCCTGGGTAGATTATACGATCCATATCACGGCTACCCTCAAAACTATCAACCTTCCCAACACTCATCACTTCCTCCACCATCGGACAACTCTGAAGTAATTAATATGATGCAGTCCATGCAGTTAGATCAACAAACCTTCATGAGGAGTCAAAATACGTAAATGGAGCAGATCAGAGCTGAGCTTCGTACTCAAAATGAAAGGTTAAATTCATTTTCGACTCGAATGGACGCCCGTCTTAAAGCTCTTGTTGCATCGCATGAAAGGCAAGACCTGGAAATCACCGACTGTCTTCATCACCTCAACATGTCCGTAGAAGCATTTGTGGACTTCTCGGACCCTTACCGCAATCCCGATACTGCATATCGGGGGAGGGGCCGAGGTCGGGGGAGGGGATATTAGTCTCATAGTTGCATATTTGTTTCTTCTGTGTACTTTCCATTTTTCCATGTTATGTTTGCCTGAATATTCACCTATTTGCATGTCTTCTTAATTATCTATTAAATCAAGTTACTTTTGTTCATTATCATTCTTATGTGTGAAGTTTGGTAATTAACTATCACCTATTGTATGTTTTCTGTTAATTGATGCGTTCTCCTTCTCTTTTTGATGTTGTCAAAGGGGGAGAAGAACATGTAGCAAGCAAGCACCAAAGCCAAGTTAGGATATTCACAACAGTTGATGATTAACAACAGTTGATGGTTGTTTGTTCTGCAGCCTTATATTACAAAAGAAAGGGGGAGCTTGTGTATACATTGCATATTGGTTGTTTTGGTTGTATACAGGTTGTCATCATCAAAAAGGGGGAGATTGTGGAGGCAAATCACCACACATCACACAAGTCTGCAAGACATTGTTCAATACAGGTTTCGATGATGACAAATTACAGCCTTGGATGGATTGGAAATTATAAACTCCAGATCTACTAAACAGATGCAACGTATCACCTACCATATCCTTTTATACTTGTCTTAAAACTGTTGTAATAAATATACTATGTGTAGATAAAATGCAATCATGACCAGAGGCATGAAAAACCACAAACTGATGAATTTTTGCAGGTTTGCAGGGCATGAGTCGACCATAGGGTCGGCGCATGCATCAGAGCACTTTTACACAGGTCAGCGCATAAAGGAAATGAGTCGACCATAGGGTCGGCGCATGAAGGAAATATTTTCCAACGGGTCAGTGCATAAAGGCATGAGTCGACCATAGGGTCGACGCATGAAGGAAATAGCTTTCAACGGGTCAGCGCACACCGACTGTATGGTCGATGCATACTGATGCATTTTCCAGATTTCCAAAAACACAGGCCATGCGTCGACGCACAGACCTGCTGCGGTCGACCGTTCGCGCGGAAATCCTGTTTTTAAATGATTCCCTCTTCTATTTGAAATACTGTTATGTCTTAAATTGGGTTGGTACTATATATACTTGTTTAACCACTTGTGTCACATTAACATTTGATAATATTTGATTCATGTGTTCAAAAACAAGAAAGAGTGAAATAGGTGTCCAAGATTCATCATCTTCATCTTCAACATCTCACAACACATCAATTACATACAACCATTTTTGAAGTGCATTGTGAGTGATTAAAGGTGATAAGGTTCGAAGCTTAGATTGGGTAATCAAGTTCGGGTTGAAGCTTGTGACAGGTTCTTTCTTGAATAAAACTGTTAGGGTTTTACCCTCCAAGATTTGTTTGAATTTTGGGGGTTTTTGGACGAGATTCTTCATCAAGGGTCAACTGAGCGAAGGTGATTGTGAAGAGGTGTTCTTCACAAGTCTAGTAGCAGATTCAATGATATTGAAGGGAAGATCTCGGGTTCGATTTGTTACTGTTGAGATCAGCCTGAGCCGAAGGTTTGAACAACAACGTGTTATTCAATAAGGTGGCTGGAATCGGAGGTCCATCAACAACAATCGGAGGACTTGATTCATCTTGAATCAAGGGGCAAGGAGTGAAAGCAACTTTCAACACATTGAGATTTCTGTTGTATATTTGCTGCTCAATCCTTGTATAAACTGTTACATTCAACAGGTGATATCTATAAAATCTATCTCAATTCTAGTTTTAGAATTGAGGGCAGACGTACCTCGAAGCGAGGACGACGGGGGAACTGCCTCACCAAATACTTGTCTTCTCTATTTTTCAGCATTTACGTTATAACTCAAAAATAAGTGATTTTTGTATAAGCACTATTGTCAAACTGTGATATCAATTGAGTAAGAGGTTAAAACTCTGCTTTTGACTCCAAAGTACAATAAGACATTGTACTAGGCTAGTTGGAATCACTTACTCAACATAAATATCACTTGGAGTGTTTTGTACACCAAGTGTTTGACAAATTGCCTAAACCAAAATTATCTTACTTGTGTATCTAGTTTTGGTTTGCTCTTTGAATCATTGGAACTAGGAATCCTAACAACTGAATTAGATCATTGATAAGTGTGATTAGTGTTGTGATTCTATTTTCCATATTGTCATTAATCCAAAGGCTTACGCATATCCGGTTTTCCAATAACCGTTCGTTTTTAGACTATATTTTCCTCGGTCGCTTCCGCACTTAAAACAATTTTTCAAAACCAATTTTTAATTGGTAGCGCCGACTCAAATTTCAATTGGGGATCTATTCAACCCCCCCTTCTAGATCCGTGCCATAGTCTAACACAATAAGCAGGAACCGAGTCGCAGGACGATATCAAAATATCATCCTTAACCTTCCATTTCCGAAGAAACGAGCATCGCACTAAACGAAAGCGCGGTATGTCAATATACCATCCTCGACCTTCCATTTCCGAAGAAACGGGCATACACTATGTAAAGTGTGTCATCCATATACTATATTGGATCTTCCATTTCCGAAGAAACGAGCATCGCACTAAATAAAAGTGCGTCATCCATGTACTATCCTGGATTTTCCATTTCCGAAGAAACGAGCATCGCACTAAATAAAAGTGCGGATTATCAATATACTATCCTTGACCTTCCATTTCCGAAGAAACGAGCATACACTACGTAAAGTGCGTCATCCATGTACTATCCTGGATCTTCCATTTCCGAAGAAACGAACATCGCACTAAATAAAATCGCGGATTGTCAATATACTATCCTTGATCTTCCATTTCCGAAGAAACGAGCATCGCACTAAATAAAAGCGCGGTATGTCAATATACTATCCTTGACCTTTCATTTCCGAAGAAACGAGCATGCACTACGTAAAGTGCGTCATCCATATACTATCCTGGATCTTCCATTTCTGAAGAAAAGAGCATCGCACTAAATAAAAGTGCGTCATCCACGTACTATCCTGGATCTTCCATTTCCGAAGAAGCGAGCATGCACTACGTAAAGTGCATCATCCATGTACTATCCTGGATCTTCCATTTCCGAAGAAACGAGCATCGCACTAAATAAAAGTGCGGATTGTCAATATACTATCCTTGACCTTCCATTTCCGAAGAAACGAGCATACACTAAATAAAAGTGCGTCATCCACGTAATATCCTGGATCTTCCATTTCCGAAAAAACGAGCATCGCACTAAATAAAAGTGCGGATTGTCAATATACTATCCTTGACCTTCCATTTCCGAAGAAACGAGCATACACTAAATAAAAGTGCGTCGTCCACGTACTATCCTGGATCTTCCATTTCCGAAAAAACGAGCATCGCACTAAATAAAAGTGCGGATTGTCAATATACTATCCTTGACCTTCCATTTCCGAAGAAACGAGCATACACTAAATAAAAGTGCGTCTTCCACATACTATCCTGGATCTTCCATTTCCGAAGAAACGAGCATCGCACTAAATTAAAGTGCGGATTGTCAATATACTATCCTTGACCTTCCATTTCCGAAGAAACAAGCATATACTACGTAAAGTGCGTTATCCATGTACTATCCTGGATCTTCCATTTCTGAAGAAACGAGCATCGCACTAAATAAAAGCGCGGATTGTCAATATACTATCCTTGATCTTCCATTTCTGAAGAAACGAGAATCACACTAAATAAAAGCGCGGTATGTCAATATACTATCCTTGACCTTTCATTTCCGAAGAAACGAGCATGCACTACGTAAAGTGCGTCATCCATATACTATCCTGGATCTTCCATTTCCGAAGAAACGAGCATCGCACTAAATAAAAGTACGGTATCGGGCATCCGAAGACTTGAACAAGCAAATCTGCGGGGAAAATCTGGCAACAACTTCAAAGTCTAATTATGAAGCCTTTTAATGCTGACGTAACAGCCCTCCGAGGAAAACTCTTCTGGGGAAATTCTGGCGTCAACTGCCAGACACTTACCTTGACAACAAGTAATGACTTCAAAGGTCTAATCCATGAAATCTTTCCTTTTAAAAATGCTGACGCAACAACAATCTGAGGAAAACTCCGCTGGGGAAGAAGAGAAGCTTAACCAAGCAACTCTGACGAGGGAACACATGATAGGACGAACGTTATCATCACATGTCTCATGCCCAAAAATTTGCATATCCAAAAACCCTCATGAACAAGAATTCCAATTACCTGCAGGGAAAACACCTGAAAACAAAGAGGTAACCTACCTGACTTATGTTTCAAAATGCACATGTTTGAAAAATGGCGTAATGCTCCATACAGCATGGAAATGCTACGCGTTTAGGTAGATGCTATGCACGATGCAAATGCAAAGAGACGTTCCAGCAAAATAAATGCTGGAGGAACAAAGCTAAACTTCGGCTGGTGGAAGAAACAATCCTGCTGGGGATATCTCGACAAATTCGGAGTTACGAACTCTGCTGAGGATGAACAACCTATTGGAGGAAAGACAACCTGCTGGAGAACAGAAAGAACAATCTTGCGTGGGGGACGATCCTTTTCAAGACCATCGACAACCTGGTTGTACCCTGTGAGGACTTCACTAGGGATTGAATGTACACACGACCAACTGCTGAGAATGCACATTACTGCCTGACCGCCTGCTAGCTCGCATCCAACTCTTCTGGGGATAAACTGCGACTTCCATCTGCTGGGGAGGAATAAGATCACCTAAAGCTTGTTTCTACATTAAGGGACTCTGGCTGGGGAAACACGATCCCTTGGCTGTTTGCTGCGAAGGTAACGACCCTGCAAAATATGAGCAACAACAAGATATCCTATATAAAAGGAAATATCCAGGTCAATAGCCGTGACAATTGCTCAGTTAATTCAAAGTTTTAACAATTATTGGCCGAGGCCTGCAAGTTTATGCACGTGCAAGTTTATCAAAAACATCGACGTTTTTCACAAACAAAATAGTAAAAGTTAAAACAAACACCAAGTACTGAATAGTATGTGTTTATTGATAACGGGCCTGTAAATAGGAAACTTTTTTACAATGGATGCAACTCCTGAAAAGAGGAAGCCACAAAATAAATACAAATATGTACAACGGTACAAAGAAATTTGTATACATGTCGACAACGTGGTACAGACAAACACCATGAGCTGATCCTCCTATGACTCGCCTGACTCCGACGCTTTCCCGATACTCCGTCCTCGGAAGAAATTGACTTGGATAATCGACCCTCAGGTACTCCCAAACCACTAAGCCATGCAGTATCAAACTCGGCCCGCAGTCATTTGCTTTTTCAATCCCTAACTTTTGCCTGAATCGCCCTTTACGGGTTTTCAATTCACCGGGATACCCTTTTTTGCCGAAGTTGCCTTTTCAGGTTTTCGACTTCGTGGGTGTACATCTTTTCAATTTTTCCCTAATTTTTGCCCGAACCTTTTCTTTTTTCTTTTTGGTTCGCCGGGATGCCCCATTTTTGCATGGACTGTCTTTTTTCTGTCCAGCGGGTCTCTTTAAGCCAAGTATTTTTTAACTGCGTCCGAGTTCACAAGGGATGTAAAATCCCCGCCATCCATGGTGGACAACAGTAAGGCTCCTCCAGAGAAGACCTTTCGAACGATATATGGACCTTCATAGTTGGGAGTCCATTTGCTCCTGTGATCTGATTGTGGTGGGAGAATCTTCTTCAGCACAAGATCGCCCGTCTGAAAGCTTCAAGGGTGCACCTTCTTGTTGTAAGCTTTCTTCATCCGGCTCTGATATAACCGAGCATATGCGATAGATGCAAGTCTCTTCTCATCCATCAAACTGAGCTGATTCAGTCTATTCCTTATCCACTCTGCCTCATCAAGTTGGACATCGAGCAAAACTCTCAAAGAAGGAATCTCAACTTCTAATGGTAGGACAACCTCCATACCATACACCAGTGAGAAAGGTGTTGCCCCAGTTGATATGCGTACCGTCGTACGATAACTATGAAAAGTGAAGGGCAACATCTCGTGTCAGTCTTTGTATGTCACAACCATCTTCTGAACGATCTTCTTGATGTTCTTATTCGCCACTTCGGCAGCGCCATTCAGGCCGATAGGGAGATGAGTTGTGATGCTCAATCTTGAAATTCTGGCACAATTCCTTCATCCTCTTGTTATTCAGGTTCGAACCATTGTCAATAATGATTCTTTCGGGGATGTCGTATCTACAGATGATGTCCTTTTTGATAAATCGGGCTACCACTTGCTTGGTAACATTAGCGTAAGACGCTGCTTCGACCCGTTTGGTGAAGTAATCGATAGCTACCAAGATGAACCGGTGTCTGTTGGATGCGGTGGGCTCAATTTTGCCAATCATATCAATGCCCCACATGGAGAAAGGCCACGGGGACGCCATAACATTCAAAGGGCTCGGCGACACACGAATCTTGTCTGCGTAAATCTGGAAATTATGGCACTTCTTTGCAAACTTAAAATAGTCCCTTTCCATCGTCAGCCAATAATACTCTGCCCGCAATAACTTTCGAGACATAGCATGTCCGCCGGCATGTGTGCCGAAGGTACCCTCGTGGACCTCCTCCATGAGCAGATTAGCCTCTTTCTCATCCACACATCACAATAGCACCAAATCATGGTTTCTCCTGTACAGAACACCATCTAGATTCAAGTAAAAGTTGCCAGCCAATCTCCTAAGAGTCTTCTTATCTCGGCTGGATGCCCCAGTCAGATACTCTTGGTTCTTTAGGAAATTCTGGATATCAAAATACCACGGATTTCCATCGGAAGCTTCCTCAATGGCGAATATGAAAACAGGCCTATCAAGGCGAGAGATAACTATTCTGGGAGCATCATTCCAGAAGTTAACTTTGTACATTAAAGACAATGTCGCAAGAGCGTCAGCCATCTGATTTTCTGCCCGCGGCACATGGTGAAACTCTATTCTGTCAAAGAAGGGCAACAACCTCCTTACATAATTCATGTACGGTATCAGATTAGGCTGACGAGTCTCCCATTCTCCCTTGATCTGGTTCACGACTAACGCGGAGTCTCCGTATACGTCAAGATTTTTAATCCTCAAATCAATAGCCTCCTCGAGACCCATGATACACGCCTCATATTCAGCCTCATTGTTGGTAATTGGAAATGTCAATCTGGCAGTGAACGGGATGTGCGTCCCATGGGGAGTCGTAATGATTGCCTCAATTCCACTTCCATATGAATTAACAGCCTCGTCAAAAATCAATTGCCATTGGGAACTCCGCTCAGGACCTTCACGATGCAACGACTCCTCGAAGTCTTTCATCTTCAGGTACATGATATCCTTGTCAGGAAAATCAAACTTCATTGGCTGGTAATCATCGATTGGCTGCTCGGCGAGGTACTCTGACAAGTACGCTACCTTTGATAGCTTTTTGTGAAACATACTGTATATCATACTTTGTCAGTACCATTTGCCATCGGGCAATCCTTCCTAAAAGTTCCTGTTTCTCGAAGACATATTTGATCGGATCCATCTTCGAAATCAGCATGATTGTATGATTTAGCATGTATTGTCTCAGACGTTTGGCAGCCCAAGCAAGTGCATAACACGTCTTTTCGAGCATTGAGTAACGGGATTCACAATCTGTGAAATTTTTACTCAAGTAATAGATCGCATGCTCTTTTCGTCCAGTCTCGTCATGCTGACCGAGAACACAACCCATACTGTTCTCAAGAACCGTCAAGTACATGATCAGTGGTCTTCCGGCTACTGGGGGCATCAACACCAGAGGTTCCTGCAAGTATTCCTTTATTCTTTCAAACGCCTTTTGAAAATCTTCGTTCCAGACAATCGCTTGATCTTTTTTCAACAGTTTAAACATTGGCTCATACGTGGCTGTAAGGTGAGATATGAACTGGGCAATATAGTTCAACCTCCCCAAAAAGCCACGAACCTCTTTCTCTGTTTTAGGCGCTGGCATTTCTTGTATCGCTTTTATTTTAGCAGGATCAACCTCAATTCCTTTTTCACTAACAATGAATCGCAGTAGCTTTCGAGATCTTACCCCGAAGGTGCACTTATTAGGATTCAGCCTCAGCCTGAACTTCCTAAGCCTCTCAAACAATTTCAGAAGATTCACCAGATGCTCTTCCTCCGTCTGGGATTTGGCAATCATATCGTTAACATAGACCTCAATCTCTTTATGCATCATGTCATGAAAGAGCGTTGTCATAGCACACTGATATGTTGCCCCATCGTTCTTCAAACCAAAGGGCATCACTTTGTAGCAGAACGTTCCCCACGGGGTAATGAAAGTTGTTTTCTCCATATCCTCCGGTGCCATCTTAATCTGATTATAGCCCGAAAAGCCGTCCATGAAGGAAAACACCGAGAATTGAGCAGTATTGTCGACCAATACGTCAATATGAGGAAGCGGGAAGTCATCCTTAGGGATTGCCTTGTTCAGATCCCGATAGTCAATGCACATTCGTACCTTACCATATTTCTTTGGTACAGGCACTATATTGGCGACCCAAGGAGGGTAAGTTGTAACAGCTAGAAAACCAGCGTCCCACTGTTTCTGTACTTCCTCTTTAATCTTCACGGCTATATTTGGTTTCGTTCTTCTGAGCTTTTGCTTGACCGGCGGACAGTCTTCACGCAGTGGCAAGCGGTGGACCACAATATCAGTGTCTAACCCAAGCATATCATCATAAGACCAAGCAAAGATGTCACTATACTCTCGAAGCATCTCGACAAGTCTCTGCTTGATATCGCTTTGCAGCGCAGCCCCTATCCGGACATTCCTGACAACTTCTTCCGAACCCAAATTAACGACCTCAATATCCTCCTGATGAGGCAGAATGATTCTCTCTTCTTGTTTCAAAAGTCGAGTCAGCTCTTCTGGTAAGTCGTCATCCTCAACAATCTCTTCCTCGGCTTGAAATATCGGGTGCTCAAAGTCGAAGCGAGTCATAGGGATTTCTTGATCGGTGTCATCTGAAATATGGATCCTGCAAGAGAAAGGGTTAAATGCTTCAAATGATATGCAAACGAAGCATACAACCACATTGCCATTTTATTGTTAAAAATAAAAAGCAGAAAAACAGGGATCACAAAATTCGCATGAGGAAAACGCCTTTATTTGATGATTAAAACAAAGCATACACATAAACAAGTAGGCCCTGAAATAAAATCACTATGCCCCGGGTAGGACATAGGATCGTACAATAATCGAAAAAACAAGGCATTACTGTTTCGTCGTCACTTGAATAAAGTCCTGGATAGACCAGTTGCGTAGGCTTTGTCCTGGCTCGCTGGGCTTGATCCATGAATCCGTGTCACAATCGGCCCTTTGAACTTTGGCGCGCTCTGTGATGAAGATGACGACGACGGGCGATATCCTAAGCCAAACTTGTCCTGCTTAACAGGAATCTCCAGAACTTGACCCCAACCTTTAGTCTTCCCGGCCTGAACTACCGCTTGGGCTTCTCTGTATGAAGACATAGCCACCTCTGGCCCGCTGCTTATGATAAAAGATTGGTCTCTGATCTGCACCCCTTCAAAAGCTTGGCACAATGTCTCATGGATCTCACCATCCACTTCGACATATTTGAATGATGACAGGTGACTTACCAGGATATCTTCCTCCCCACACACGGTGACAATGCTACCACCGACCATGTATTTAAGCTTTTAGTGCAACGTAAACGTTATAGCCCCTCCAGAGTGAATCCAAGGTCGTCCCAGCAAACAACTATAAGCTGACTGTATATCCATAATATAAAACATAGTGTCAAACACCTCTGGACCGACCTGGATGGGTAAGGTCAATTCTCCAAACACGGACCTTCTAGTCCCGTCAAAAGCTCTCACCACCAAGTCACTTGGCGTGCATATTATACCTCGGGTATCTAGCTTTAACAGTGCCTTCTTGGGCAACACATTCAAGGATGAACTAGTGTCAACAAGGACATGAGACATAACAGTGCCCCTGCACTCAACTGAAATGTGCAACGCACTGTTGTGGTTGCGGCCCCTGGGTGTTAAATCAAAATCTGTAAAGCCAAAGCCATGCCCCGCATTCATGTGCGCAATCACTCCTTCGAGCAGATTAACGGATATCTCCTGGGGTACATAAGCAGTGTTAAGAGCTTTCAGCAAAGCGTTCCGATGAGCTTTGGAACAAAGCAACAATGACAAAATCGAGATTTTGGAAGGCGTCTACTGCAGATGATCGACAATTTTATAATCACTCTTCCGAATTAATCTCATAAATTCTTCCACATCTTTAGTCAAAGACTCTTTTTCCTTCTCTTGAGAAGGTTCTTCTTCATTGACTTTACCCTTCCCTTTGGCAATTCTCTCAGCCTCTACTTCTGGCGACGTGAAAATTCTACCGCTGCGGGTTATGCCCCCTGCCCCCACAAGGTTATCAACTGACCCTACCGGCAGACTCTCCAGGTTAATCTTTTCCCCATTGTAGTAAACTTCCGCCCCATAGTTCCAAGGGATGGCTTTGGTGCTTTCATATGGAATGGGTCCAACTTTGGTTATTATAATAGTCGGCCTCTTGGGAGGCGCCGATATCGTGACAGTCTTAAACGGGATCGTAACCGTTGCAACTTCGCTCTGCTTTTCAGCTATTGCCTCAACATGCTTCTCTTCAGCAGTACGGTCGAATTGCAGCGTTCCTTCATCAATCAGCCCTTGAACACCTTTTCTCAAACTATCACAACCCTCAGGCCGGGCTAAACAGTCAACACAATCTGTATCGTAACCAGGGAACACTCCCCCTTTCAGCAACCTGCTCTTTACACAGCCCAAAGGTGTCTTTAATTCATCCACATTCATAACCAAATTCAGACTGGTATCTTCCAATATTGCACCCACCTGCGCAGATCCGTGAGACGACATCAGATTTTTCTCAATATTGGGTTCCTCATTACCAAAGTTTATAGCCTTGCTATCTATCAAATCTTGCACCTTGTGCTTGAATGCATGACAATTCTCTATGCTGTGACCGAGTGCCCCGGAGTGGAATTCACAATGTGCATTAGCATCATAACTAAAAGGAGACGTGCCCTTCGGCGGAGCTAGCGTCCTTTTCTCAACAAGCTGCAATTATAACAAAGTTGGAAGAAGCTGAGCATACGGTAGTGGAGGCGCATTAACACTCTTCTCACGGCCCTATCTCTATCCTGAATTCTTCGTTGAGCAGGGTGCTGCTGGCTCTGCTGCTGCTGCTGTTGTTGAGGTACGAGAATTGTTACACTAGCAATCTGTTGCTGACGGTATTGGTTTCGACCTCTACCTCTTCCTCGGGAGATGTATACTGAATTAGTATCCCCCTGCTTCTTGTTCCCAAAAACCTTTATACCACCTTCAGCTGAGGTTGATTCTCCCGCTTGAATCTTACCGATCTTGACACCGTTCTCGATACGCTCTCCTAAGAGTATCATCTCAGAAAAATTATTCGTCGTACAATTGATAAGCCTGTCATAATACAACCCAGAGAAAGTGCCCACAAAAATATCCACCAACTCACGCTCTACCATGGGTGGGTGCACCCTAGCTGCAAGCTCACGCCACCTCTGGGCGTACTCTTTAAAACTCTCGCCATTCTTCTGAGAAAGATTTTGGAGTTGGACCCTGTTCGGTGCAAGGTCGCTGTTATATTGGTAATGCTTTACAAAGGCTTCCGCCAACTCTTTCCAGCTACCAATATGAGTGGGATCTAACCCCATATACCATTCCAATGACGGTCCCGACAAGCTATCTTGGAAAAAATGCATCAGCATCTTTTCGTCGTCAGAATAAGCGGACATTCTCCGATAATAAGACCGTACATCAACTCTTGGGAAAGTATCCTCCTTATACTTGTCGAAAGTAGGCGCTTTGAACTTGAGTGGCACCCTCATGCCAGGAACCAACCCCATATTAGCCATGTCCAACCCCGTGGAATTCTGAATGGCAAGATTCCTCATTTGCTCCTCCAAAATCTTGAACCTTCGGCCATTGTCAGTGGGCATCTCAAGATCCCTGCCTGGCAGAGGGAAAGCATCTTCTTGACGATCCTCGCCCCAGTGAGAATCCCCATTATCATACCCAGCATAAGCAGCATTAGGACCAAAGCCAGTCTGATTGAACCTGGGACCATACCCCACATTACCAAAACCCTGATTGCCAGCACCCGACCCAAAACCAGCGTTGTAAGCACCCATTCCAACACCATTGTTGCTTGCGTTGCCAAAACCTGCATTGTCGTAGCCCTGATTGCCATAGCCCTGATTGGCACCACCAAAACCAGCATTGCCAACACCAATACCTATACCAGTGTTCCCAGCACCAACACCAAAACCAGCATTCCCAGTTTCGACATTAAAACCAGCATTTCCAACTCCAACATTTCCGTTGGTTTCCACATGCCCGTTACCATTACCAGTCACATTCCCGTTCCCAGCTCTATTACCGTTCTCAGTGGTATTGAAGACGACCACCGGTACAGCATCACCAGCTTGGAGAGTCTCGCCATGAGGAGGATCAGTAGCAACTCCGCCATGTAGCACACCATGACTGTCAACCCGGGCAATCAGAGGCTGCATTAGAGTCTGAAGCTGCTCTTGGCCCTTGGCCACAGTTTCCATCACTTGCATGAACTGCGCCATCCTGTCGCGCATCTCTTGCATCTCAGTTTGCATTTGATCCATAGCTTTCTTACAGTTACTTCTCGTAGAGTAGCGATGAATTCACTGATCGGCAATCCTGAAACCTGAGTCGACAAAGGGTTAGGAGAACAGTTCAAAGTACCTGCTATGCAAATGATTTATGCAAATGCAAACGTGTGTCTGTGCTTTAGGGAGATTTCTCCCCCGATTCTAGTGCCAGAGTGCCAGTGGTGATAGCAAGAAGTCCGGATCCAGTCACTGAAATAACATCTCATATATATATATATATATATATATATATATATATATATATATATATATATATATATATATATATATATATATATATATATATATATATATATATATATATATATATATATATATATATATATATATATATATATATATATATATATATATATATATATATATATATATATATATATATATATATATAAGGCCCAACAAGGCAGCAATACAATGTCATGGGGAATCAACAGCATGACCTCGACCAACAAGCCTGGTGATGGTCAGCCTACAGCAGAGATCAGAAAAATACAAAGGGTTACAAAGATAATCAAGTGCGACATCGGGGGTGAAACTCTTCTAGCAACTCCTTTGTTTTGGGATGATCAGGCCGAGTGAGTAACCCTTCAACCAGCAACTCCCTCTACATAATAGTGCACTAGAGACCTTCAACAGAATCTTCCCACGCGCCTTGGCCAAAACAGTCTTCCAACCTTCGCTTCTTAGACTCGAACATCTGCTTGCGATCTTTCAGGTTAGTGATAGCTTTGTTTAGCATGTCATCAGTGGCATACCTACGAGCAGTTTCCTCATCAAACATCTTCTCTCTAGCCTTCACCTGAGCCTTCAGTTTGGAGATCTGCTGTTTCAGTTTGTCCTCCCTCTCTTTGTTGCTGGCTATAGTGGCATTCCATAGCTGGTTAAACTTGGAAATTCTCCGGTATGCTTCATCCAGGTTCTGCTTCTTAGTGGCAAGCACATCGTTGACAGATTTGAAGTCCAAACCCAAACGTTCATGATCAGCTATCTGCTTGGTCAAGTCTGTGCCTAACCGGTTTACCAGCTCTGTCTGCTTTTTGAAAGAGTGGACGGCTTCGTTTCTCTCGCTTCTAAGCTGTGCCAGCTCTTTCTCCAACTCTTTGTTGGCCTTTTTCAGCTCTTCCTTCTCAGCTAACACCTGATTGTACTATTGAATAGACACGGTAGTAGGCTCTTCAACCACTGGAGAGCACCCTTTCTTAGCAGGTGGAAAAGGCATCCCTATGGTCTCTGCCCTGCTCTTAATCCAAGTCACATAAGGAGCGTAAGCTTGGCTATTGCTCTTACCTAACAATGATTTTCCTTGTTTGCTGACGTCATTCTAGGCATGCTGAAGCTTAGCTAACATATCCCCCTCTAGAAGACCTGTGAGGTACAGAGATTCCTGCACCTCTTCATCTTTTGGCGGACCTCTCAAAGCATATGCAAACTGTCTGACAAGTAGAGAGGGGTTGTAGTTGATGCACCCTTTTCTTCCAATCAAAGGCACATTCGAAAAACCACTGCAGCTGAATATGATTTTAGTACCTAACATATCTCGATCAAACCAAACGACACTCTGTGCTGATAAACCCATCAAGCGCTCAGACCACTAAGCTGTGGCTGCAGATGAAGCAAAGAGACCCTTCTTGGGCATGTGACTATCAAACCATCTGTAGAGTAAGGGCACACAACACGATACATTCTTACCCCTTCTATTTTCATTCTTGTAATGGACAAAATGATACACATCGCCAATCAAGGTAGGATCTGGATTCCCTGATGCAAAGATATGGAAGGCATCCAAGTCTACAAAATCAAACATGTTGGGAAACAAGATGATGCCATAAATGCAGAGGGCAAGGATGGCGCTGAATACGATCCAACAACCGTATTTGGCACACTGTTGGGCTTTCCCAACTAGAAACTGCAGAGAAAATCCAGGAACCCCATTCCAACTGGACAGAAGAAGTTCTGAGGCATCCAGGTGAAGAGCAAGAGCTAGATTAGCTAGATTAGGCTTAGTATCCATGTGAACAAACGACATCTGATTCTTAATAGGCACACCCAACAACTCAGCATACTCCTCTAATGTAGGTGCAAGAATGAAGTTCGGAAAAGTGAAGCACCTCAATGGAGGGTCATAGAACTGTAGCAAGGCATACAACCCATTCAACTCATATACCGAAGATTTACGAACCAGACTGAGCAGCTTCCCATAAGATTTCCTGAATTCCCCTCTCACTGTATCATCTGCCAAGGCAATCAAACTGGACAACAAAGCAACATCTGGGGTAGGGAGCTTGTAGGCCACATTCTTCTTCAGAGATCCCATGCTAGCATAATAGAAGGCAAGAAAACTGGAACCGGGGGATAATATATGCACATGCAACACAGACACACGTTAATGATATGCAAATGAGTATGCAAAATTCAAAATGCAATCATGCAACAGGGGATCAAGATTGAGCTGCTGAGGAGGCCGAGGCTCTGTTCCAACACAATCACAACACTGCTCTGATAATACAACCCTGAAGAGGACCAATAATTATGCATTGTCGAGAACAGACATCTATAATGATAAAAACCCTCTGATACCAACAGAACTGATTCACTGTCAAGAAAACCAGGTAGTCTGAAGGTTAAAGTTTCCTGCAATAACTCGACCCCGCTCACAGGTGTGGACCTAATCACAGACAAGGTATGGCATCCTATGCGTTTCCCAGCGTCACAGAATTTCAAGAAACGATGATAAGATACCCAGAAGGTGTGGCATCATCGTCTCTTGAAGTGGCCTCACTCAGCTGAGTCACAAATGATCGGTCCCCAGAGTCGGCAATCCTCCAAGCCAACAACCCCTCAAGCCCAAAGGGCTGGAAAAGAAGTCAACCGGGAGAATCTCGTCTGAGCGTGGATTTCGTGAGACACTAGTAACTGCAAAGCAAGCACGTGCCCACTACTTTCCACAACTAATGCTAAGTATACACTCAAGCCTGGGTCTGGCTTATCACTCATCAGAGCCCCTTCCCACAACAGCACAATAATGATATCATACTGAAAATAAAATGCGGAAAGTAAAGTGCGATAAATAAAACCCAACAGGTAAACACACAAGCGCTAGGATTGACTCGCATAAGGAACCAGAGTCCCCAGAAGAGTCGCCAACTGTCGCTACCGCGAAAATAAGGTGTCGGCAAAACAGAAGAGTCGCCACCTTTCGTTATTTATCCCACGGAAAGGGAAAGGACACGATCGAAAAAACCTGACAAAAAGGTATAAGACAAGGTCATCGCAACCAATGTCTGGGTTCGGGAGTCAGTTACGCAAGGGGAAGGTATTAGCACCCCTCACGTCCATCGTACTCGATGGGATCCATGCTTGTTGTGTTTATCTGACGGGTTGGTTTATCTATCTACGCTAAAAGTCTGGTCTGAAAAGAAAAGAAAATGACTCGGCAGAACACAGTAGTTCTATGCCTACGTATTCCCATATGGAACGAGAAATCAGAGCCTACGTAGTTCGCCTAACTACGGGTTATGGGAAAGGTTGCTCGCTGAGATATCGCATCTCGTGCCTACGTACTTTCACACGTCGTGAAAGATCAGAGCAAACGTAGTTCGGGACAACAAGAGACACATGTTTGTCTTTTTTATCCGAGTAGGGTTAACAGACGGTTCCAGCAGTTGGTGTATGCAGCTCGCTCAGTGGAGATTTAGGCGTTTACCGTTTGGGGTAGAACCGGGAGTTAACAAAACTCTCCTTATGAAAATGGTTTCCAAGGATTAAAGGTCCGATAGGACAAAAAGATATTTGATCTTTGTTTTCTGTCTTTTAAAGAAGTATCTTGTATGGATGTTTGCAACTGATATCGCACTAGAGACTATGACCTGAGAGTGAATGCGTCGCATGTCACCCAAAGGGTACCATACTAAACATCCAAGATGTTGAAAAGAAACTCTCTAACAACCCTTTCTCAAGTAGCTTAAGGCTCACAGCGTACGACATCAATTAACCTTTATTACTGTATTTTGATTTGTTTGAAGATGAGAAGAGAAAGGACGCACTAAAGGGGAACTGATCCAATCCTAAAGTTGTCATGCAAAATTGATCCTATGGTTGAGGTCAGGAGGGAACTACCTAATGTTATCATGCATGGTTAGAACCCTAATGTCTGTCATAACTTCTCTTGAACAAGAGAAGTCAGAGTTCTTAGGGGAACATGGCAAAGGAAAGCAACAACAACAGAAATAACTGAAAAGAAATGACTGTAAGTAAAATGCATGCAATGCAACAAACAACCAGAAGGAGCCAAGCTCAACTTCTATAGAAAACAAGCCAGAGGCAACACACCACACAGGCAAGGGAGACAGACTCAACCTTCAACCAGCAAGCAAAGCCAAACAATAACAGTCAAGTAGAGGGAGACAGACTCCACCTCTAATGCAGACAAGCAAAGGGAGAAACTCAACCTTTAGGATGCTCTTAGGCCTAGATCACTATATGAGAGCCTAGTCTAATGCAACACACCAAACAGTCACACAAGCAACAACAAAGCAATAAGAAAACACAGCAGACAGACAACTCAACAGCAAAGCAGCCTAACAGCAAAACAATCAACAGTCTGCAAAACAACTACAAGTCCAAACCATCTTCAAGAGAAGGAAATGAAAGCTCCAACCTCAAGCTCCAACAAAAGAGAAGAGAGTTAACATCAAGATTATTGATTGATGATGGGAAGCATGATGGAAACCAAAGGAATCCATCATGGCACTCAACCATACATCTGAGATAGGCATCCTCAAAGGTTCTACCTTTTGTGGTATGCCACACATCCTTCCAAAGGAGGGATGAGGCTTCCACATAGGCACCTTGAATCATTAGATGAGGATGGAAAGCAATCAAGGCAATCAATGTTTATTTGAAGAAAGAGAAATCAAGACTAAAGCTCTTCCTAAACCCTAATTGATTAAGCTACAAGAAAGCTACTAAAAGGAGGTCCAAACACCAAATCAAACACCACAATCAAGCAAACAAAAACCTCTATAAGTCTAAAACACTATCCAATAGGAATGGGAAGTTGATCTTATGCTATAGGCTACCATTGGAGTTCAACTAGTGCAAGTGTTATGTTGAAGGCATCTTAAAACTAGCCTAAGTATTAAATCTATTTAAAATACCAAATCATCTCCTAAAATCCTATAAAATTTTCTAAGGGAACCTACATATGTTAGGAACCTAGGGTAAAAGGATCAGGGCCTAAATCAATGGGGAAAGTCACTAAAGAAATCCTAAACTTAAAGTTGTCAAAGGGAAATCCTAAAATGGAAGGTCATGGGAACCTAATCCAAAACAGAACCTATTGTTATCTAAAAATCATTAAATAAATCCTAAGGGATCATGCATCTCTATACTAGCAACCAACAAAAAATCTCATTCAAATTCCATACCAATTGATCATACAAAAATCAGCAAGAAAATGAAGAAATAATCCAAAATTAAAGAATTAAACAAAATGCAAAAAATCAAATTAAATTGAAAATTGCATGAAAATAAAATGTAACAGCACCAGAAAATCAGAAATTAAATCTAGATTATCCACATATTTTTATTTTATTTTTCTGACCAAAATTGAATTTAATATGAATTTAAAATTAATAAAGCAATTAAAATAAAAAGAAAATGAATTAACAAAAAATAAAATCTGAGAAAATATCAGGATGGTTGGATCTGAGGACTTAGTATGCTAATTTGAACGCTCAGGGCTTGCCACCTAATAAATGAAACGGTGCATTTTTGGGGTCAAAGGTCCACGTCTGAGGACAAATCATAAGCGTATGATGAGAATACAAAGTCTTCTTTTCACTTCAATCCAACGGATCTTGTTCATTGTCTTCATTTTAAACTCAGATGGAGGGAAGATTTTCAGGTGAACCAGACGGTGGCTCGGGTGGCTGAGCCACCATCTTCTCCGGCGAGCTTAAAGTTACAGGTCAACAAAACAACCAAACCTTACATCAATCTTCTCAGTTTTTCATGATGAATCCAAATATCATATCCGTTTCTTCTAATTCTCACTAGAATTCAAAACACGATAGCAACCAGAAAATATGCCAAACCTTCAAGTGTCACCAAACTTCAATCTAAAGCCATAGATCTTCTCCTTATTCATCATAGATCATCCTAAACTATTCCAATCATGCTAACTCTCAATAATCAAGGAGATTCGCATCCAAACAGAAAGTTGATCATATCCTAATTTGTCTCTAAATTCCACAATTTTGATCCAGAATCCATCTATAATCTCTCCTAAACCTTAACCTCATGCTAAAACATGCTAGATCATCATGAATCTACAACAATTTTGAAAGTTGCATAACTGAGTTGCAGCCAAGGTTGTCAAACTCGCGAGTCTACTCAGACTCGTAAAGGGTCTGCAGACTCGACTCGCAGACTCGACTCGCAAACTCGTACGAGTCTATGGAAAATTAAAACTAACTTTCAAAACCTATATGTGACACATACATGACACACATATGTATTTTTAAACTTATAAATGCGTCATCTTTACACTTATATATAATAGAATACCAATTAACATCAAAATTTAAATTTCATACTCCAAATTTCTTTAAAAAATTCAATAATAAAACAAACAAAATAGCAAAGTATGTATTTAAAAATTTAAAGTACTAATTTCTTCTCAATTGACTACTATATAAAGAAAAAATAAAATCATAAAATATATATGATAATGGCTTTAAACATCCAAAACTCCAGTGAAATCATCACCATCATCTTCATCGGTATCTTGAGTATCATCAACAAATTCTACCTCGGATGAAACACTTTCTTTATCATTAATCAAAATTGGATTTCTTGAAGTTCCACTTCCACCTAATTCAATATTTCCACCACCACCACTACTTCGCACAACATTATTAACAAAAACAACAACTTCCACAACATTGTTAATTATAACATCATGTTACTCAACATTAACTTCAGCTTGCATATTTTCCTCATTAGGATCTTCAATTATCTATTCATCATCTTTACACAAGAGAATATACAAGAGAAACATTCAAGTGAAGCATATTATAAAATAATTACACAACAAATGATTAACTCACAAAAACAAACGTGAATAAAGCAAGAGACCTAATAAACACACACATCTATGAAAGGATGAAGGGAGGAAGAAACCTTGTCGAAACAAGAGACTAGGAGAAAGAATTTATAATTCTCGTACAAACAAAAAAATAAGGGGTTTTTAAAAATAAAATAAAATATTTTGGAGAATTTACGCCTTTTTTGGGTTTAAAAAAAACAAAATACAAAAAAAAATTATAAACTCGTAAACTCATCATAGACTCACGAGTCTATACGAGTTTATGCGAGTCTACCTGAGTCTACTCGAGTCTATCAAAAAATGATTCTATGTGCGAGTCTACTCGTTTTCGCTTCCTAGACTCGTAAACTCGTACGAGTTTACGAGTCTACCCGCGAGTTTGACAACCCTGGTTGCAGCTTCAAATTGGAGCAGTTAGGGCACGATGTCGCTACTGCGAAAATCGGCGCCGGCTATGACAGAAGAGTTGCCACCGTGCGTTATTTACCCCCCAAGAGGGAAAGGAAACACTCAGAGTAAACCTAACGCAAAGAGGAAAAGGAATGGTCATCGCAACCAAATCCTAGATTCGGGAGTCGGTTACGCAAGGGGAAGGTATTAGCACCCCTCACGTCCGTCGTACTCGACGGGATCCACGCTTGTTGGTTTGTCTACAGGATGAAAAAACAATCTATCTACGGCTTCTGAAGCTAAACGGAGGGAAACTGACTCGGTAGAGCATCGCTGCTCTATGCCTACGTATTCTCAAGAGAGAAAATCAGAGTCAATGTAGTTCGGGAAACTACGGGGAAGGTTTGCTCGCCAAGACGTCATGTCTTGTGCCTACGTATTCTCGCCCGATACGAGAAATCAGAGCATGCCGTAGTTCAGGCTAACTACGGGTAATCAAAGGGTGTTCTCGGTCACACAGGAGTGTGAGATTAAGTTGACTTTAGAGGTACGGGAACCTACGAAACTTAGAACTACGGTTCGGTCTCAAGTGCGCTAGGGCAAGAGAAAGGGGTAACAGGTGTTAGCGGGAAAGTCTCGATCGCACGGTAGCGAGAGAACAGAGAAGTTAGTTGTTAATGTGCTCGCTAGGATATCGCATCCTATGCCTACGTACTCTCAACAGGTATGAGAGATCAGAGCAGCCGTAGTTCAGCCTACTACAGCAAAACGGGGAAGCGGTCTCGATTGCACGAAAGCGAGAGAAAAGGAACTCAATCGCCGAGAGGCGAGAACGAGACGCACACGCTAAATCCTAAACGTAGGAGCGAACGCGTCGCATATCACCCAAAGGGTGCTATACTAAACATCCAGGTTACGTGAGGGAAACCCTCCCGCAACCATTTCCTACGTATCTAGCGCTCTTACAACACTCGAAGGTCGCTAAGAGGAAATGAGAGACATGGAATAGAAATAATGCTACTGACCAGAAATGGTTCCGTCGATCTTTGACTTGTTGCGTGCAAGCTTCGTCTTCGTGCTTGTATTCTTTATGATTTTCTTCTTTATGTTTTTCTTCTTTATGCTTTTATTCTTGGATCTTTACTTCTTGGAAGAGGAAACAGAAATGGAAAAGAAGTCCCCTAACAAGTGGACTTTTAATTCTATCTCTAAAAAGTGTAAAATAAACTCCTAAGAAAAACTATATCCTAAAAGGAAAAGTTACAAAAGTTTGCAATGATAACTTACAATCTAAAGTCCTATACGAAATAAGAACTAAAATATTCTAAAGAAAATAAACTAAATTCTCTAAAAGAAATTACCACCTAAAAACCTATCCTAAGAATTATAATATTCTAACAAAATATTAAACTATAATTCCTAAAGAAAATTACAATTAAAATGCAATATAAAAATATTTACAATAAAAGAAAAATAAAATGCACAGGGGGGGTATTAGTTCAGTACAGGGGTGTGCTGCAAAAAATAAAATAGCAGGCCCAGCCCACCAACAACACACAAAAACGGGGAGAGGGGTAAGCCAGTAAAACGGGGTATGTTACAGCAAAACGCCAATGGATTTGGCCCAACAACAAAAAAAAAGGCAACAGCATAAAAAAACAGGGGGTGTATGGGCTAAAAACACACGGGTTAGCATCCCAATCACCACACAGACACGTCCACTCTCTTCTCTCTTTCACTTTCTCAGAAAACAAACCCTAGTCCCTCTCTCAATCTTTCACTGTTCACCTCCGCCGTAAACCTCTTTCTCCCTCCATTCCATCTTACTCGCCTCCGTCTTCAACCACCCTTCAGCTTCTCCTAATCTCACCGTCATCTACCTCCGTTCTCCTCTCAGATCAACACTCCTCTTATATCATCTCAAAATCACCTCTCGCTTTGAATCCTACAAACACAGATGAATAAACTGAAAAAACAACAAAACTATCGCAGCTCTGGAAACATCTTGATCCATCCTTTGACGTTTTTGAAGACAAGTAGTTGTTGACGAAGACATGAAGAACACAGTGAGTTCTTGAGTGCTTCAAAGTTTGTTAAACGGATGAAGATGATTTTGAGGATAATAGTGGATGCGAAGATCGGAGTTGGAGATCACGAAGAGACTTCGTTACTGAGGTTGGTGAAGAACTATGGATCTTTGAAGAAGATCTTGAAGTTGCATGTGGATGATGAAGGTCCAGGACGTTTTGATTCATAGAGGTCCGCGAAGATCTCCATGCTCGATGAAGATATGATGAAAATCGTTTGAGGAAGATGAACGTTCTGGAGACGCTTTGATGAATGATGTTGAATGTTCTATGAAGATCGATGAAGATCTTCGAGTTTCTGGAGATTCCTGTGCTGAATTGATGAACATTGTGTTGAATCATGTCAAGATCTGGAAAATATGAATGAACTGATGAAGATGCATTGGATCTTAATGAATATTGAAGATCTGGAAAACGGTTATGATGATGAACGATGCGTTTCTGGAAAATCTCAGGAAGATCTTGATGGATCTTGCACGTTCTGGATTTCCAGACAATACAAAGCCGGTTGAACGCTTGAGATCTGAAAAAACTTGAAGATCCGTTGATGTTGATGTGAATTTGTGGTGAACATCCTGGTGAAATCTTTGAAAACGAGTTGAGAATCATTGATGATCTCAAGAACACGATGAACAAATCTCCTG
Source organism: Lathyrus sativus (assembly GCA_963859935.3). Classification (NCBI taxonomy): domain Eukaryota; kingdom Viridiplantae; phylum Streptophyta; class Magnoliopsida; order Fabales; family Fabaceae; genus Lathyrus; species Lathyrus sativus. Next base: position 215,002,913 of record OZ012737.1, on the reverse strand, counting down.
CAGTTTCCGGTGAGATCTGGAAAAAAATGATGAACATCTGAAGAATATGGTGATTCCGGTGAGATAGCCGCCGTGAGAAGTGCCGTTTGATTTTGCCGTTCACGTTTTTCGGCGGTTTGCATGTGGTTCGGCGAGGGAGAGATGGTAGATGACGTGGCAAGCTGCATGTAGTGTGAGGTGTCAGGCGGAGTGGGGCATGCAGAGAGAGTGTGGACAAGTGGCCAACTCTGAGTGAAGAGAGAGAGAGAGAGATGGGTGGCACTTTATAATGATGCCAAGTGGCGCATGGGTTGGGCCCCCAAAACGGGACAACTGGCCCACTAAAACTCAGATTAAAGACTGAATAATGGATTAATAAAAGCTAACGAATTAATACTGATTCAATTAATGGCTAATGAAATGATTAACTTGACTAATTAATGATGGTTAATTAATACGAAAATTAACACTACTAATTAATAAAACTGACCCTAATTAAACTATTGATTAAACTAGTCTAAACTAGTAAACTTAATAAAAGAAAATCTATTAAAACTAAACAACTCAATTAATATCTAAACTAATATCTATTTAAAAATAAAATCTATAATTTCTAGAAAATGAAATTAAAATCTATACTAATAAACAAACTATTCAATTATAAAAGTCTATTAAAATTCAAAAAACCTGTATTAAAATCTATATTATTCTATTTATTAAAAAGAAACTATTATTCTAATATTCTAATAAAAATCTATTAAAACTAGAGAAAACTATTAAAACTCTATTAAACAATTAAAACTCTATTTAAAATCTAGAAAAAAACTATTATATTCTAAAATAGAAAATAGCAACCAGAAGAAATAAATTGGCAAACGTAACACGCGAGAGTGCAGTAGAATAAGCGGTAAAAGGGGTACGGACACCGCGATGTCCTCAAAAAATAACAGCGTAGGCTGAAAACACCGGGAAGCGCCCAACTTCCCAAAAATGAAACTCCGCTTACTCGAACCGGCCTAAATCGCCTGAAATGTGAAAACAGGGTTGTGATCCTGATAAAACCAATATGACCGAAAGAATGCAATGTATGCGGTATGCGAGTGCGGATGCAAAATGAGTCGAAACATAAACCAGATGTGGGAATTGGTTGGTCAAATTTTGGGGTGCAACAGCTGCCCCTATTCAAGCGGCTTGGACCTGAAGGGTTGAAGAGCAAACGACTTTCAAACATTCAAAGGTAGAAGGCGGTTGAATACCAAAGAACCCGGAAATTTGCCAACCGCAGAAATAAACTGCAAACTGCTTGGGGAACAACGTCCAATGAACTAAATCTGGTTGTTACGGCAACAATCGATCAATCATATGATAAACTCTGATTCTAACATCAATCACCTGTGTAACGCCACAGGCATTGAGTTAACTTTGCAAGAAACATACCCATCATCACGGGTACAACTCCGTCCACAACTGGACTAAATTTCGTCAACACGAGGAGAGACTCCATCACCACGGGTGCAACTTCGTCCACAACTGGACTAAATTTCGTCAACCCGAGGAGAGACTCCATCACCAAGGGCACAACTCCGCCCACAACTAGAATAACGATCTCTGTCAATCACAGGTAATGAATCCGTCAACACGGACAATAATCACTGGCGACTTCACTTGGGACAACTCCGTCAATCACGGGTAACGATTCCGTCAACACGGATAGCAATCACTGTCAACACAGGTAACAATTCCGTCAACACGGAGAACAATCTCTGTCAATCACAGATACAAATTCCGTCAACACGGATCCGTTTGAAGAATACTTTGCTGGGGAATACGAGAAACTTAACCAAACCACTATGTGGGAAAAAAGTCTACTAGGGAAATCACTAGCGATAACTCCAAAAGTTTGAGCCATGAAATCTTTTAATGCTGACGTAACAGCAATTCGAGAAGAATCCCGCTGGGGACGAAAAGAAACTTAACCAAGCAACTTTGTTAGGGGACGAACGTTATCATCACCTATCTTACACTGAGAATTTGAATATCTAGAAATCCTTCTGAGCAAGAATCTCACTCCTCTGCAAGGGATAACACCTGAAACCAAAGAGGTAACCAACCTGGCTTATGTTTCAAAATGCATATGTTTGATAATGATGCAATGCCCCATACGACATGGAAATGCTACGTGTTTAGATAGATGCAAATATGATGATATATGCAAAGATGCCAAGAGGTGCTTCAACAAAATAAATGCCGAAGACAAGACCCAATCCGCTGGGGATAACCGGGTATCACAAAATCATTCCAGCAATATAAATGCCGGGAAGGTGAGATTGACTCCCACTGGGGAGGAAACAACCCTGCTGGGGAACAGCTTGCAAACTCGATATTGCGAACTCTGCTGAGGTTGATCATCCTGTGGGAGGAAAGACAACCTGCTGGAGAAAGGAAAGGATGGTCCTACACGGGAATGATCTTTCTAAACCACTGACAACCTGATTGTACTCTGTGGGGATTAACTAAACTGGGTAGATTGTGCATGGCTCACCGCTGGGAATGCCCCTTCTGTCAGGGATATCAATCTTGACCCGCTAAGGATACTCTTGATCCTGCTCTGAGGAGGGTTAAATGCAATCTCAACTTTCCTGGGGACAATATGTGACTTCCATCTGCTGAGAAGGAGTAATCCTGATTTGACAACATCCACAAGGAATACAGAACATTAATCGGGGGACCGATATCAATCGAGCTTTGTATCGGGGAACGTGACACCACGTGAGTTATTGGGAATTATCGTGTCGGATATATTTAGGCTTTTTCTAGTTTAGGGACAAAAATAGGTTATTAACAAAATGGATTTTAGAGGGAAAATACTAGACGGGGCTAGCATTCAAAGGTGGACTACCAGACGAGAACTGATAGCAAAATGGGTTAGGTTGTCTCACGAGAACTGATTTATGGTTTGAACGTCAGACGAGGCTGATTGAATAATAGGTTAAAGAAAAGGTGACCAGACGGGGCTGGTTTGGAACAATAGTTTAAAGAAAAAGTGGTGACCAGACGAGGCTAGTAAAACAATAGGTTAAGGAAACAGTGACCATACGAGGCTGGTTTCTGGTTTGGATATCAAACGGGAACTGATTTTTAGTTTGGGTATCAGACGGGAAATGATTTTCGGTTTGGATATCAGACGGGAACTGATTTTCGGTTTTCCAGACGACAACTGGGCTTCGGAAACGATTTGGGTTACAAGGTTCTGACCAGTAACAGGTTTAGGCTGTAGGATAATGATCCACTAACAGCAAGGCCTTTTTCGAAGGTTCAGGTTTTTTTTTGGGTAGGGTAATGACACGATTCCCCGACACTCAATTCTTGCTGGGGTGAACAAACTCGCTTGAACAACTTACCCCAATATAACTCAACTTGCCTCAATCCAACTCTTAGGGAAACTTACTCTGAACAGAAGGCAACTTGCTACAAGACGACTTCGAGATGGCCTGCCCCGACATCTGTACAACGAGAAGACTCATCCTTAATTAAATAACTCTCAACATGGTTGGTTTCAATATACTTCTGAAGTAGCTTGCCACTGAACGAGCGTTGAGCGACTTAACCTGCCCTGATTGAACACTGGAGGGATATGTCCTCAACTTACAGAAACTCTGGTGGATTGCCCCTGAATGGGTCTCAAGAAGATTCACTTCTGATCAACTGCTTCTTAAATAAACTGCCCATGATCAACCGATGCTTCGGGACTTGTCCTCAGACCAACTGGTTCCATACTCACTGGAAGTCAATGCCCCGGATTCACAGGGTTTCACAGCGTACATCATTCTGATCCAGACTACTAAACTATTTAGTCCGGTTTGATTATTCCCTGGTGGAATTTCCTCCCTGTCAACTACTGACCTGCAATTAAAATTGTCTATTCGCGAATGGTAACTTTAATGCAGTGTTCATGCAGATTTTGAAAAAAAGTTGTGCTGTCACTCATTTACATGTCATGATTGTGAGTGACAAATGAACCATAAAGTTCAAACGCAATGCTGCTGTGATTAGTGAAAAATACAACAAGAATATGATTAGCAAATCATGAAGGAGTCAGGTTACTCGACCTTATCGTAATGCGCTTTCAGAATAAACCCTACCTCAATTAGGTCTTTTAAGGGTTGTATCGTGGTAGGGTTCACGGTTCGTGAAACAAAGGATATTTGGCTCAAATTATGATTTGTACCCACCCCTTCTACGTGATGATCTCCGATCCTAATATTTAGTTAACTTGGCACGAGCGCTCGCCTCTTCGAGAGGTATGTTGAATAGTGGGAACAAAGGTTAAAGGACTCACAAGGTTTTTGGAGTGACAGTTACGCCTTTTTCGTGTTCGGTGTCTGTATCCACACGACTTTGTCCTTGTTTGAGGATTTTTCTGTTGAGATCCTTTCATTTTATTCTTTTGATTCCCTAATTTTTGCCTGGACTGACTCTTTTGAGTTCTTTTCGATTTCTTTTGAAGTCCAGCGGGATGCCCCGATTTTTGCCTAAGTATTTGCTTTCCAGCTTTTCCTTTTCTTTTTACTTAGCGGGCTTTCTTTTTCTTTCTTTCCCCCTTTTTTTTTGAACACGTCGTGTGACACTGGTTGTCTTGATGGCTCCGAAAGGGTTGTAACTGCCTCACTCCTGATTGGTGAGATTTAACCATTGTGGTTGACAAGGTACAACCTCTTGAGAGGAATAAACTGTGATTGGTCCTCGAATGGAGACACTTCTCTATAAGGCTTGAACGCTCGGTCAAGCTAAATGACAACTATCCTGCCCCGGGTTAAGATGTGAGGGTTTAAAAGTCCGAAAGAAACTTCTACTTCTTGTCTCGAAGTGGTTAACAAGGGACTAACTCCTTATATCTCCAGTGTTTAGGGGATTTGAAACAATGCCTGTACATCATAGGCAGGGTTTTATCCGAAAGCATACGATCATCGGTTATGAGTATTCAGTTTCGTCATCCTCCCTCCAGTCTTTGCTAATCATAGTGATAAAGTGGAGTAAAAATTGCAAGTGTCAGTGCAATGCAATAAATGAGTGACAACGATATGATTAATTCAGAAAAATGCATAGTCACTTTATCAATACTACTATCGGAAACAAACAATGTTTAACAGCAAGTAGTAACTAACAGAAAGGAAACTACAAATGCAAATGATAAAAAGTCTGAGGACTGCCAATGCTGAGGACGTCTGCCTGTTGTCGCTACCGCGAAAATAAGGTGCCGGCAAAACAGAAGAGTCGCCACGTTTCGTTATTTATCCCTCAGAACGGGAAAGGAAACGATTCGAAAAACCTGACGAAAAGGTATAAGACAAGGTCATCGCAACCATTGTCTGGGTTCGGGAGTCGGTTACGCAAGGGGAAGGTATTAGCACCCCTCACGTCCATCGTACTCGATGGGATCCACGCTTGTTGTGTTTATCTGACGGGTTGGTTCTTTCTATCTACCTATCAAGGCTGGCTTAAAAAAAAAGAAAATGACTCGGCAAAGCATCGCACTTTATGCCTACGTATTCTCATCAGAGAATGAGAAATCAGAGTCAACGTAGTTCGGCTAACTACAGGTTACGGGGAAGGTGGCTCGCCAATACATCAATATTGTGCCTACGTACTCTCAACAGGTATGAGAGGTCAGAGCTTACGTAGTTCGGGATAATATGGATTACGGGAATTCAGATTCATCTGTTTTATCGAGTAGGGTTAACAAACAGTTCCAGCAGTTTGGTGTATGCAACTCGACCCTTAGAGACTTAGGCGTTACCGTTTGCGGTAGAACTGGGAGTTAACAACACTCTTTTCTTCAGAAAAGCTTCCTTTGAATTATGGGCCGACGGGGCAAAAAGGTTTGAAGTTTGTTTTCTGTCTTTTACGGAAGAACTGTTTTTTATGGATGTTTGCAACCAATATCGCACTAGAGACTATGACCTGAGAGTGAATGCGTCGCATGTCACCCAAAGGGTGCCATACTAAACATCCAGACTGTTGAAAAGAAACTCTCCAACAATCCTTTCTCAGATAGCTTAAGGCTCGTAACGTACGACGTCAATTAAGCTTTATTACTGTATTTTAATTTGCTTTGAGATGAGAAGAGAGAACGACCAGGTTCAACTAAGGGGAGACTATCAAGTCCTAATGTTGTCATGCCAAGGATTCATCCTATGGTTGAAGTTTGAAACAGGGAACTCCTAGAAGTTATCATGCATAGGTTTCAACCTAAAGTTCTAATCATCACTTCCTTATCAAAGGAAGTGAGATTCCTAGGGGATCATGTCAACGGTAAACATAATCTGATAAAGCATCAACTTAAACAGTAAACAATAAACGACTGTAAAATGCATGCAATGCAAGTGAGGGAGGAAATGTGTGTGGGACATCAGCCTCCACAAGCTCATCTCAACCTCAAGCCAGATATGAATAACTGCAATCATACAGAAAGAATAAAATAAAATGCCATCAAGCAAATCATAAACCACATAGGCAAGGGAGCTGGGCTCTACCGAATACCCGCAAGCAAAGCCATACAGTAAAAATACAAGCAGAGGGAGCAACTCAACCTCTAGTGCAATCATGCTCCTAGCTTAACACAATCTAAACATGAACTTATTCTAATGCATCAAGCAAATCAAACAAGTCACAATAATACAGTTGCACAACAAGAAAACAGACAGGAAAGAAAGCAGATCAACCACCCCACAGCTTCACAGCAAAGCTTTCTTCTGACAATAGTTCAGTCCTCAGTCTGTAACCGTTCTTCAAGGCTATCATCTTCAATAGCAAGTATCAACTTGCTTCTTCAAGCTTTCAATGCATCAAACACAAGTATCAACTTGTTCTCCAACTTCAAGCTTCAGCTCTTCATTTGATCTCAGTTGGATCTTCTTCACAAGTGTCAACTTGTTCTTCTTGGTCTTCAAGCTTCAGCTCCAATGGCAGTCTTCAAATACAGAGAAGTAGCAACCTCTAGCATCTTCAATATTCTAACAAGGAACTCCATCCTCTAGCAAGGGAGAAATATTCATCTAACAAGAGCAAGGTTTGATAGTGGAAAGCCAAGTGAAGACCAAAGGTCACCACTAAACACCCCACCATCAAAGAAAGGAACCCTCAAAGGTTCTACCAATTTGTGAAGAGCCACACATCCTACCAAAGGAAGGATGAGGCCTTCACAAGGGGACCTTGCATCATAGGGAAGAATGGAAGTGATCAACACCTTCCATGTTTATGAAAGAAGAGAATCTATCTAGAAGCTTTACTTACAAACCCTAATCTTAACACCTAAACAAAACTACCCCAAAGGAAGAGCAAACTTCAAGTCCAAGCTCCACCATGCATTCCTCAGTAGCCCACACAAGTCTTCATCATCATCCAAGAGCAAGAGAAGCAAAACCCTAATCTAAGGGAACTAAAGAAATCATTCTAGTTGAATTAGCAAGTTAGGATCACCTAAAACTTAGTACTAAAGTTAATCCTAACTAAAATACTAAAACCAATTGTAAATTCCTACAAAAATAACTATGGGAACCTAAGTCAATCATGAATCTACCATACAAAATCCAGGGGTTAAATCATCCACAAAGTCCTAGAAATAAATCCTAAACTATAAGGTACTAAGGTTAACCCTAAAACTAGAGCACCTAAAGTTTCAACTTAAAACCAACACCTAATTTCATCACAAAAATGCGAGAAAAATCTAAGGGGAGCATACATGTCTAAACTAGCTACACACAAAAGAATCAGCTCAAAAATCATCATCAAATGATCACACAAAACTCCACAAACCAAGGTATCAACCATAATGGATTTAATATCAATTAAAATGTAAAAAATGCACATAAAATGAAAATGCATGATTTTCCTAATATTTTTAATTCAATAAAATTCTAGACTCATTCATGAGTCAGGGGAAAAAAACTTGGATCAATTTGAGTTAATTTCCTATTTTTTTATGAATTATTTTCTAAACTATATGAAATGCACAAAATAAAGAAATAAGAAGAAAAATAATAAAACTGGCGTGCTGAATAGCAAATCATTGCAGTTCATTTCAGGAATTGGGCCAAATGGGGGGTGTGGATATCAATCTGTGCACTAAGCTCAAACCAAACCAATTAATGAAACGGTGCGTTTCATTCAAATCCAAGTCTTCAGACTTTGAGAGCCAACCGTGGCCATCCATCCATTGCCTGAGTCAAATGTCAAACCCTCATCCCACGGCTCATGTTCATCGTCCCCAATTCAAACTGAGATGGAGGGAGTTCTCAGACGGTGGCCTGAGTTGCAGCGCCACCGTCTTCTCTGGTGAAGTGGTGCACACAGGTCAATAAAAATACTGAAACAAATCATCATCCCACTCAATTTTTCATCCTGATCACGAATCCATCATCCAAATTCCCTAATTCCTTCTCTAACTCCAAACACGATAGAATTTTCAGAAATCCACCAAATCTTGATCATCATGATTCTTAAAATTAATGACACTAATGGAAACTACACTCATCAGAGATCACATTCCACTATCCAAACATGAATAACACTCCTAGAATCATGAGAAATCCATCTCAACAGAAGTTGCACAACACCTAGCATTGTCTCTAACCGTGTAATTAACCATCCTAAATCCATCTAGATCATGAATAGAACCTAACCACATGAAGATTTCTATCTAACACTGCCTTAATTAAGCATAATTTCAAAATTCACCAACCTGTGTTCAAGCTTGTAACAGATGCAGTTCTTGCTCGATTCCTCCTTCACAATGATCCAGATTCACTCCAAAACTCCTTCCAAAGCTAATGCAATCTTCAATTTCTCTTGGATTGGCCTTGAACTCAGAATACGATTTCAACTTGCAGTTGTGAAACTTCAACCTCACTCTCTGCTTCAGGGATCAATCTTCACCAAAAAAATGGCTGAACACACTCTAATGTTTATATAGAACTCAATGGAAATGTCTATAACTTTCTGTAACCTCCCATATGAGATTTTGCAATTTCAATTTCTCCTTCAAAGTATCATGTGCATAGTCACGATTCTGGCTCTCTTTGGGCATGAAAATGCTTGGAAAATTCATCTCATGAGATATTGAATTAGTTTGTTATGTTAATTTCCTTGTTTGCAAGCCAATGGTTCATGTTTGATATGTTGCTTCATCATGAAGAAATGAAATGGAAGTGCATGAATTTGACCTCAAACCAAAATTATAACATTGCCAAAGTTTCTAAAATGATTTTTCCATTCAAAATGACCTATAATTTTTCCTTGTTTGGACACAAAATGAATTATTTCAATTTTTGGTCATTAAATGCCTTTAATTCTTCCTTTTTCAAAATTCCTTGAACCAAGTCTCTCCTTGAGCCATTTCAATGCCTCCTTGATGCATGGTCAAGGTTAAACCCCCATTTTGAGCAACTTTCAAGTTGAAAAAAATTTCATTTGAAGTGTCTAAGTTGGTGAAAATGACCCATGATCGTAAATGACCTATAATCACAAATTCCCAAAATACCCTTGACTTGTCAAAGCCATAACTTGAGTTCTACAAATCCTATCAAGGACTTCTAGTACTCCATGGAAAGCTAATAGGATAAGTAACAATATTCATGTTGACCAAAAGTTCATAGGAATCATCCTTCTAGGGAAAACGTTTCATGCAAGTTGGGTAACTTTCAAGCTCCAAATTCACATACCTCAGATGACTTGTAACTTGTCAAAGCCATAACTTGAGTTCTACAAATCCTATCAAGGACTTATAGCACTCAAATTAAATCTAAGACTGTGCTATACAACAATCATGTTGGGGTCAAGAAGAGATGACAATCACATCTTGAGCTAAATTGCCTTGAAGATAGGGGTCAAACTAGGGGATTTTACACTGTCAAGCCTTAGAAACCCTAGCCTGAAACTTCTCAAACTCTTCAATCATGATGAGTTAACCTTGGAATCATCCTTAGAACATCTCAATGTATCCATCCATGATCACATGGATCTTGAATTAGGTCTCAACCTCCTTCAAATCCTCAGTTGACTTAGGGTTGACCCAGTCAAACCCTAGCTACACCAATCATGGCTGAGTCTTCTCAATCTTATACAATGACCTGTCTAGGCCTCAAAGTGATCTTCAACACTTCTCATGAGCTATATCAAGACCTCAAGTCCCTCTTCATGGCTTCAGAATCATCAGATGGTTTCCACAACTCTCAAGTTAGGAGACACCCCCTCTTGACTTCAATCACTCTCTCTGAGGATCTTTCAACTTCTCTGACAAGGATATCAACCCTTGAGCACCTGAATAACCTTCTTAGCTTAGCTTCATAGTCTTGTATAGCCTTTAATTGGTAATCATACCTCTTGATCTCCTGCACACATGTCAATGAAATGCAAATGATAATGCTAATGTGAATGAAATGAAACATAAGCTAGGCAAAGAAAAGTTGGGCAAATTTTGGGGTGCAACAGCTGCCCCTATTCAAACGGCTTGGACATGACTGGGTGAGAAGCGAACGAATCTCAAACAATCAAGGTACGAGACGGTTGAATACCAACAAACCCGGAAATTTGCCAACTGCACAAGTACACGGTACTCTGATGGGAACGAATCTTCGGAAACTGAAATAATAGTTGCACGACAACTAGCTGGAGAAATACTGATCTGAACCTCCATCAGGATGATTATCTGATTTATCTAATATCATGGTGTCCTCAAATCATCGAGGGATCACTGGTTACACGGTAACGGGTGATTTGCCAACCACACACAGGTAAACTATACTCTGATTGTTAGGAACATCTTCAAACTGAGCATGACAGTTGCACGACAACTCTGTTGGGGAATTGGTCACATGGTAACCGGTGAAGGATCTAATCCTGAATCTCCGTCAGGATGATCATCTGATTTTGCTGTAGATCTTCGTCCTCCCGTCATCAAGGGGTCGTCGGTTACACGGTAACTGGTAATGGATGGTCGATTATGCCGTCAGGCATTCTGCATCATTGTGGCAGAAGAATTCCTCGGGACTCATCAGGTCATGAGGAACTTTTAACAATCAAGTTAATTATGTTGTCGGGCATTCAAAGAACATCTCGGGCGTCAGCCGGACTTCGTCAGTAAGTCGGAAATAGAATCCTCGGTCAATCATGAACCACTAAGGATATACAATCTTTTGCCGTCAGGCACCCTGCGTCGACTAGGAAAACTGTTTCAACATCGCAGCTGGACTTCATCAATAAGTCTTCAAATGGAATCCTTAATCAATCACGGACCAATAAGGATATACATTCTTTTTCCGTCAGGCACTTCGCGTCAGCTGGGAGAACTGCTTTGACCTCGCAGTTAGACTTCATCAGTAAGTCTTCAAATGGAATCCTTAATCAATCACAGACCAATAAGGATATACATTCTTTTACCGTCAAGCACTCCGCGTCAGCTGGGAGAACTGCTTTGACCTCGCAGTTAGACTTCATCAGTAGGTCAGTGATATATATATAGACACACACACATACACACACACACACTAAATTAATAATAATTTACAAAATAATAATGATATTTACAAACTCTTAAAAGAAATGTTAAGAAAATAATACATAAATTATATACAAACATAAAAACAGTGAGCTTAAAGAAATAACATATGATAACAATAACTAAATAAAATAAAATAAAATAAAATAAAATAAAAAGATTAAGAAAATAAGGAAAAAGGAAAACAAGGAGGGGGTTTCTGTTAGCAAAACGGGGGTATGGTGTAGATCCAATAAATGGATGGGCCATGAGGCCCATTAAACTATCAGCAAAAGAAAAAAACGAAGAAAAAAAAAGAGAAACAGAGGTCCAAATGCCCTCTTCTTCAACCACTCGCCCAGACTCCTCTCTCTGTTCACTCTCACTCGCATTCCAACCTTCCGTCTTTTGCTTCTCTCTCACCTCAGACTCCCTCTATCTCTCATACTCACTCCCGCTCGCCTTCAATCCCCTTAGTTTCAACTTCTTCTCATCATTTCTCTAGTTTTCGATTAGCTTGTTTGGGTTTGAAAAGGTGAGTTGAGTTTGAAGATAGCTGATAAGGTATTCTGGTTTGGGTTATTTTGAAATCGAGATGAAGAAATGGGTTGAGATTTGGAGTTAAACAAAGTAGATGTTGAAGAATGGGTTCTGGGTTGAGTTTTGAATCTGGGTATGGTTTGAAAATGAGTAAGAAGGTCGATGATGTTTAGAGGTTGTTTCGGTTTAGAAGGGAAGAAGGTGAAGTTGTTGCGAAATGGGTATGGAGATGGCGGATGAAGTTTCTTGTTGGTTGTTGTTTTGGAGAAGAAGGAGGGTCGTGTTTTCTGGTTGTCCGAAAATGGCGTGTGGTGAGTTGTTGGTTTTTAACATTCATTGTTGAAGTTTGTTGCGTGAGGATGGTTTTGAAGAGCGGGTTTCAGAGTGGTTGTCGTTGTAGATGTTGGAACGGGTTTTGCGGTGTGTGTTTGGAAGAAGGAGGTCGGGCTTGAGCTTTGGTGGTGATGGCGAAAAAAGGCGGTGAGAGTTTGAGGAGATTGAGTTGGGGTTTTGGTTGGTTCGTTTGTTGAAGCGTATTCTGGGTTTTCCGGATGAACACGATGGAGATTGTGAGGGAAAACGGGTTTCGGATGGGTTGTTTTTCTGCAGAAACGAAGGTGACAATGGTGGAATAACAATGGTGGGTCGTTTGAAGGTGGAGGATATGGTGTTGAATGTTTGAAGTTTGTTGGTTGTTTTGCATTGTGTTGTGAGTTTCAAAATTTTGAAGTTTGTTTGATGTTTTGTTCATGAAGTTTTGGTGTTCAGTAAATGGAGGTGGAAGTTAGATGGTGAAGATGAAGGTTGGAGGAAGAAGGAACTTGAAGGAGTTATTATTCATGAAGCTTGAAGGTGAGCTGGCTGAAGGAGATGCTGAACGGCTAGGGTTTGCTGGAGGAAGGAGGAAGTGAATAGTGCCTGTATACTAACGTGGCCCTGGCTTTGGTTAATGATAAAATGAAAACTGAATACTAACATGCTGATAAAGCTGAATCAATTAAAGCTGACTTAAATTAAAGAAATAATTCTAATGACCTATACAATTAATTAACTTCTTATTTAAACACTTAATAAATCTGACTATTAATAATAAAATAAAAATTAATCCTATTAATTCCAAACTAAAAACAAAATCAATTTCAAATAATAAAAATCCTATTCTAATTTCTATTTCCTATTTTCTATTTAAAAATAAAATAATGTAAACCATTTAAAATTCTAAATAAAACTAATTAATAATCTATTTAAAAAAACAACTAAAAGGAAAAAAACTAACCAATAAAATCTATATTAAAAATAAAAGATCTATTCTTATTTAAAATATTTTCTACATAATTAAATATAAAACAAAAACTATTCAAAATAATTAAATAAGACAAAATAGTAAATAAATGCAAAATGCCATGGAAAAACGGGCGGGCACCGAAATGCGCCGATATTATCAACACAGATTGAATCATCAGGAGGAGAGCGACTTTTGCTCGATTTCGACACTGAACTTATTGTTTGAATTGATTTGAATCGCCTGAAACGCGAGTAATGCGGCTAAAATCCTGATAAATTCAATCCGGCCGATAACACGGACAAAATGCGACCTAAATGATATGCAAATGAAAACGAAACAAAAGCCAGTCAAAGTAGGAAAACCGGTGGGCAAATTTTATGGTGCAACAACATTTACACATGAGAAATGTACTTAATACATAGCCAATGATTCATAACAACACAACAAGATGATGAAATGCAATTATGCATAATGCATAGTTGTCATGGTCTTCTCCTCCTGACATGATGGCCTCTCCCATGATACGGATATGGCGGAGGTAGTTTAACCTCGACCCTTTTAGTAAACTCCAAAAACCACTCGGTTCAAGGTATTGAAGCTTGTGGCAAGAGCGTGGTGTTGATTTGCAGTTGTTTCCACCAGACCATCCAACCGTTGATTGACATTAGAGGAGAATGTGTTGAAGTTTTCAATATGCGTCTCATATTGACTCTGAAGTTGTGAGAGACGCTCATCCTGAGCATTGATGAAAGCACAATGTTCTAATTGCATACTCCTGAGCATACCCGATTCAATTTCAAATTCGAAGACATGTTTGTGAATCGACCGGGCATTGTTTAGGTCAACTCATGCAGTTAAAACTAGCAAAATATGACATTTTTGATCATATGGGCAAACATAAAGACATAGATAACCAGCCAAAACATATTTTAAGCATTCAAAGAGATAACATACATATAATACAACATATATGCCAAATGTAACACATAATTTGATGCATTTTGTGAACATGAGAATCGAGAAAGAGATAGTTGAGGAGAGATATTACCTTCATTCCAAATATAGCTAGATGAACACACACATATACATTCAACATCTTCGATTTGTTAGATATCCGATAATCAAACTAAATATATCATAGATATATAAAGTATGTGCAAGAAATTTCACTAAATACGATCCGAAATATCGAGAATACCTAGTTCCCGTCGGATATGAAAGAAAGGCTCAGTAGCAAGAGGTTTTGTGAAAATATCAACTAGTTGATTTTTAGTATCAACGTGTTCAAAAACCACATTGCCTTTCTCCACATGATCCCGAAGTAAGTGGTGTCGTATTTCAATATGCTTAATGCGTGAATGCAGCACGAGATTCTTGGTAAGATTGATGGCACTTTTATTGTCACAAAAGATCGGAATACGGTCAAGTTTGAGATTAAAATCTAGCAATTGTTTCTTAAGCCATAGGACTTGAGCGCAACAACTACCGGCGACAATGTATTCCGCTTTGGCGGTTGACAAAGCAACAGAAATCCGCTTCTTGCTATGCCAACTAACCAAAGAGTTTGAAAATAAGTGACAAGTACCACTGGTACTTTTCCTATCCGATTTGCACCCGGCAAAATCGGAATCGGAGAATCCAACCAAGGAACAATGTTTCCTTTGGAATACCATAGCCCATACTTTGGAGTACCCGAAAGGTATCGAAGTATGCACTTAAATGCTTTTAGATGGGATTCCTTAGGAGAAGATTGATATCTAGCGCACATGCAAACACTAAACATAATATCGGGTTTAGAGGTGGTAAGATAGAGAAGAGAGCTGATCATACCTCGATATCTTTTTACCTCTACATCCTTACCACTTTCATCTCTATTTAGATTTGCACAGGTCGGCATTGGTGTGTCAATGGCTTTGGAGTTTGCCATGTCAAACCTCTTGAGAAGCTCAAGACAATATTTCATTTGACTTACAAAAGTTCCTTCCTCAAGCTGCTTGATTTGTAACCCGAGAAAACATGTGAGCTCCCCCATCATACTCATCTTGAATTCACCCTGCATTAGGTTAGAAAACTCTCTTACGAGATTCATGTTAGTTGATCCGAATATGATGTCATCAACAAAAATTTGCACCAAAATTAAGTGTTTTCCTTGACGCTTAATGAAGAGGGTTGTGTCGACCTTGCCTCTTGAATACCCTTGATCAAGTAGAAACTTGCTTAGGCGCTCATACCAAGCCCTAGGGGCTTGCTTGAGTCCATACAAGGCACATTTTAACTTGTATACGTGATCAGGATATTCATGAGACTCAAAACCCGGAGGTTGGGCAAAATAAACTTCTTCATTTATATAGCCGTTAAGGAATGCACTTTTTACATCCATTTGAAATAGCTTAAAATTTTTCGCACAAGCAAAGGCAAGTAAAAGTCGTATAGCCTCGAGTCGAGCAACCGGCGCATAAGTTTCCTCATAGTCGATGCCTTCCTCTTGGTTATACCCTTGCACGACCAAACGCGCCTTGTTGCAAGTTATTACCCCATTTTTGTCCAGTTTATTCCTAAACACCCATCGGGTGCCAATTACTCGATGACCTCGTGGAGGAGGGACAAGGTCCCAAACCTCATTTCTCTTGAACTGGTTAAGTTCCTCTTGCATAGATAAGAACCAATGTTCATTGAGTAAGGCTTCTTTTGGGTTTTTAGGTTCCATATGAGAAACGAAAGCGAAGTGATAAAAGAAACTACTTATCTTAGATCGAGTCGTAACTCCCTTTGTTATATCACCGAGGATATTGTCAATGGGATGGTGTTTGGAAGACTTCCAAGATGGAGGAAGATCATCTTTTGTAGACGGATGAACTACCTCGGTTTCTTCATGACGGTCATCTTTTTCCTCCTCAACTTTGGCTAGGTCCGGGTTGATCAATTCCTAGCTCGGCACTTTTGAGTATGTCTTCCGAAGATATACCTACACCATGAACAACACTACCTTTTCTGAAATTTCTCGGATAAGATTCATCAAATGTTACGTGTATAGACTCTTCAACGGTAAGTAATCTCATATTGTATATTCTATAGGCTTTACTTGACAGAGAGTATCCGAGGAAGATACCTTCGTCGGCCTTATAATCAAATTTACCTAAGCTTTCTTTTCCATTATTCAACACGAAACACTTACAACCAAAGACATGAAGATGACAAACATTTGGCTTGCGCCCTTTTAAAATTTCATACGGTGTTTTGTTTAGAGTTGGGCGGATAAGCACCCTATTCAATACATAACATGTTGTACTTATGGCGTCGGCCCAAAAATACTTAGGTAATGCACTTTCATTGATCATGGTTCTCCCTAACTCTTCCAAAATACTATTTTTGCGCTCCACAACCCCGTTTTGTTGAGGGGTACACAGAGCGAAGAAGTTATGATCAATACCATGTTTACCGCAATATTCCTCAAATAAATGGTTTTAAAACTCACCTCCATGATCACTCCTAATTGATATTATGTTCGTGTTTAATTTATTTTGAGAAAGCTTAGCAAATCTTTCAAAGGTTGCGAATGTATCGCTCTTGCTAGCCAAGAAGATAGTCCAACATAATCTAGAGAAATCATCAACTATTACAAAACCGTAATAGTTACCACCTAGACTTTTAATTCTAGATGGCCCAAATAAATCCATATGGAGAAGCTCAAGAGGTCTCGTAGTTGAAACGGTGTTTTTAGATTTAAAAGAGATCCTCGTTTGCTTTCCCATTTGGCAAGCATCACAAAGGTGATCCTTGGTGAACTTAATTTTGGGCAGACCTATGACCAGATCTGTTGAAACTAACTTGTTTATCAAGTCAAAGTTGACATGTGCTAAACGTCTATGCCATAACCATGAGTCCTCACTCATTGTCATGAGACATTTATCACTTGTCAAAGATACTTCATCCAAGTCCAGCATATAGACATTGTTTACTCTTAGGCCATTAAACACACTCTTCATTTCATCATTATACAAAATTCGACAACAATATTTTGAAAATGATACATTGTATCCTTTGTCGCATAATTGGCTAATGCTGATGAGATTATGTTTAAGGCCCTCAATAAGCAATACATCAGAGATAGTAGTGGAAGAGGGATTACCTACACTACCTTTTCCTAGTATTGCACCACGGTTGTTGTCTCCATAGGTTACATATCCCTTCTTCTTTGCCACGAAGTCGATGAAGAGAGATATGTCTCCTGTCATGTGTCTTGAGCAGCCACTATCAAGAACCCATCTTCTCTCGGTGATCTCAAGACGTTGTACCTATGAAAAACAATTAACAAGAGTAGGTACCCAATGGCTTATTGGGTCCTAAGTTGTGAGTGACAAAATGGTCGCATTTAGGCAACCATTGATAAATGCCTTTAGAAACCAAAAATCTCCTAAAACGACATTTAGCAATGGTGTGGCCTTTCTGTCGCATCACTGCGAAGTGGGGCCGGCAAGGACAGAAGAGTCGCCACCGTTCGTTATTTATCCCAAAAGATGGAAAGGAAACGATTAGAGAAAACCTAAAGAAAACGGGAGAAGACAGGTCATTGCAACCATATCTCGGGTTCGGGAGTCAGTTACGCAAGGGGAAGGTGTTAACACCCCTCACGTCTTTCGTACTCGACGGGATCCAGGCTTTGTTGTCTATCTAAAAGGGTGTTTACTATCTAAGCTACGGATCAGGAACAAAAGAAAAGAAAAGAGACTCGATAGAGCATCACCGCTCTATGCCTACGTATTCCCTCATGCAATGGGAAAGTCAGAGTCAACGTAGTTCGGCTAACTACGGGTGAAAGTGGGGAAGATTGCTCGCCAAGACATCGCCGTCTTGTGCCTACGTATTCTCATCTGGTATGAGAAATCAGAGCAAACGTAGTTCGGGCTAACAAGAACACCGGTTGGTTCAAATGTTTTAATCGAGTAGGGTTAAACCTTCGTTCTAGTTGTTAGGGACGAAGTCTGTTTGCGGTAGAACCAAAGCTTAACAACACTCTTTTCTGAAAATGATTTCAATTAATCCCGAAGGATAAAATGATTTGATATTTATTTTTGTGTTTTTTAGAGAAGAATTGCATTGATTATTGTTTGTAACTCATATTGCACTAAAGACTATGACCTAGGAGCGAATGCGTCGCATATCGTCCAAAGGACATACGCTAAACACTCTAGATAATTGAGAGGAGGCCCCCTGATCACCATTTCCCAAGTACTTAAGGCTTGTAACATACAACAATCCTTAAATTTTATTAGATGTTTTGAGAAAGTTTGAAGATGAGAAGAGAATACACTCTAAAGGGAGACTAAGACTCAACCTAATGTTCTCATACAAAGTGCTCCTATGATTGGGATGAAAGGGAATGCTACCTAATGTTATCATGCATGGATTAAAACCTAAGGTCTATCATAATCTCTCTTAAACAAAAGAGATTAGAGGTCCTAAGGGAACATGGAAAAGAAGAAAGAAGAAGGAAGCAAAAGATAGAAGAAAAGAATGCAAACATGCAATGCAACACAAAGATGAAGAGGGAGGAAAAAGGTGTGGGGTAACAACCACCACAAGCACATCTCAACTTCAAGCATGCAAATGGAAATGCAAATGATGCAAACACAAGAAGAGAAGTGCAAGAAGGCAAGCAAACATGAACATGCAAACACATCATCACTTTGAACAACATATACAAGAGTATGCATTCAAGTGGGAATCGAACACGCGTGTCGAAGCCATCATGATTAAAAAATCAAGAACAGTGACGTATATCCAAAACATCTCACTCCTAATGCATCATACTGATCCATGAAGATTCGAAGTGAAACGACACCAAAACAAGCATGAAAAACAGCAAAACATGCCTACTGGCACAATGTTAATCGATTAACACCAGGGTTTAATCGATTAAACAGTCAAAAATGCCTGAAAATTTGAAAATTCGTGTTGGTTAATCGGTTAACACTGTGCCAAAAGCAGAAAAACAGTCAGATAACAGCATTTCAACACATAAGCACTTATCCGATAATCTGGATAATCACATAATCAATTATGCATGAATTTAAACCAGAAAACAGTGATCCAATCAACATGTAAACACATTAAACCAGCAAGATCACTGATCATATGAATCAAATTAGCAAAATCAATCGAAAATGAAGATCCACATGATAATTATGCAAATAAGCTCCAAAAAAAAATCGGATCAAGAATTCTAACCTACGAAGCGGAGAATTGCTTCAGTAATTGTTGATTTACTCCAATTAAGCAGATCCAAGCAAGAAATCCAGACTTCCTTCAAGATCCAAGAGATTGCTTGTAGTAGAAATGAAGATCCACAAAAAATTAAGCCAAAATAATCCAAATAATCACTTCTAGATCCACTTCATAATTCAGATCCAAGCTTGCACGAAAATTGGATGAAGAAATTGATTCAATGAGGATGATGGATGAAGGTTTGAGCTCAAGAAATCAATGATTCCAATTGAGAATCAATGAATTCAATGTGAGAAGAGCTTTAGTGTAGTTTGGGAATGGAAAAGTTGAGAGAAAATTGAGAGAATGAGAATGAATTCTGAAGTGAGAATGAAATTATGAGGATTAGATGTGTGAGGTTTGGAGTAGATCATTTAAATACCCCTTAGGTTAGGATCCAAATGAGGTTTGGAATGTGGTTTGTGAAAAATGGCATGGAATTAGGAATGGAAATTTGGAGGGAACTTGAAATGATTTGAAACTTAACCAAAATTTGAAATTGTTATAGATCCTTCCTTTAGTGTAAAATCAACTTCTCATGTGATCAAATTTGGACCCAAAATGAGTTCACTTGAAAATCCACGTGCAGAGCAGAAATTTGCACTAGTTAATCGGTTAACCATATGGTTAATCGATTAACACCCTTGAATATTTGAATTTGACATGTTTTTGACTTGGTTAATCGGTTAACCAATTGGTTAATCGATTAACACTTCAAAAATTTGAATTTGGCGCCTTTTGGAAGGAAACCTGCACAATGGTCTGTTTTCAATCGTTTTGAGCTCTGTTAAGCTTCTGAAACTTGTTCTTGAATATTATAACCGTGAGAATGCTTGAGATATCCTGAATGTGGTCTTTTGATCTAAAAATATCCTACAAAACAAAATAAAATCGACCGCTCGATCGCCGGGCAAAATAAATGTCGGAGCCCTTGATGCTTGTTGTTTAGTCTCTTGCACTAAAGGAACCCCGAGCCACAGAGACGCCTTGATCTCATGCCTCAAGAAAAAATGCTATGATATGCATAAATGCAGAAATGCAGAGAACAAATGCTAGAACAATGCAGTGAAAACATAAGCCAAGTAAAGAAAAGGTTGGGCAAATTTTGGGGTGCAACAGCTGCCCCTATTCAAGCGACTTGGACCTGAATGAGTGAAAAGCGAACGACTTTCAAACAATCAAGGTAAAAGACGGTTGAATACCAAAGAACCCGGAAATTTGCCAACCGCAGAAATAAATTGTAAACTCTGATTGGGGATGAACATCTCCGGAAATATCTGAACTGATGGTTGCAACGGTAACAAGCGAACTGATTACCAATTTCAAATCATCGACATTAAGTCGGAAATATCATCTGACATCACCGTCAGGCATCGACACTAAGTCGAGAAAACATCTGCTATCATACGGCGGATAATGAACCTCTGACTTCACCGTTAGGCATTGACATTAATTCGGAAAAACATCTGACCTCGCCGTCAAGTAATAATATCCATCTTCAAAGAAGATATCTCTGACTTCGCCGTTAGGCCTCTGACCTCGCCGCCAGGCATTGACATTGATTTAGTACAACCCACTTGACCTCGCCATCAGGCCTCGATATCAAGTCGATAAAGCATCTGACCTTGCCGTCAGGCCTCGACATCAAGTCGGTAAAAACATCTGACATCACCTTCAGAACCATTGAATCCAATAAGCAGTAAACCGATCGGCTCAACACACATCTGAGAAGAAACATCTGACATCACCGCTAGACATCCGTTAAATAAAAAACAGGTAACGAATCCGGATACAAGGACTTCTGACATCGCCGACAAGAGTTTGCTAAATATAAGCGAGTAATAAATCTGAAAATCGGATCAACACAGAGCATCTGACATCGCCGCCAGGAATCTATTGAGTTGATGAAGACATCTGACATCACCGCCAAGAATCCACGAAGCTGATACACATCTGACATCACCGCCAAGAATCTGCGGGGACTAAAACATTTGACCTCACTGTCAAGTATCCACACAGTTGATACACATCTGACATCACCGTCAGGAATCTACGAAGACTAAAACATTTGACCTCGCCTTCAAGTATCCACACAGTTGATACACATCTGACATCACTGTCAAGAATCTACGAAGTTGATACACCTAACATCACCGACAGGCATCTGCAGGGGATAAAACATCTGACATCACCGTCAGGCATCCACGCAGTTGAGAAACATCCGACATCGCCGTCAGGAATCTACGAAGTTGATGCACCTGACATCGTTGTGAGGCATTCGCTAAATAAAAGCGAGCATCAAACCCAAAGGTAAGGACATCTGACATCACCACCAGGCATTCGCTAAATAAAAGCGAGCAACAAACCCAAAGGTAAGGACTTCTGACATTGCCGCCAGACATTCGCTAAATAAAAGCGAGCAACAAAACCAAAGGTAAGGACTTCTGACATCGCCGCCAGACATTCGCTAAATAAAAGCGAGCAGCAAACCCAAAGGTAAGGACTTATGACATCGTCACCAGACATTCGCTAAATAAAAGCAAGCAACAATCCCAAAGGTAAGGACTTCTGACATCGCCGCCAGACATTCGCTAAATAAAAGTGAGCAACAAACCCAAAGGTAAGGATATCTGACATCACTGTCAGGCATTTGCTAAATAAAAGCGAGCATCAAACCCAAAGTTAAGGACATATGACATCGCCGCCAGGAATTCGCTATATAAAAGCGAGCAACAAACCCAACGGTAATGACATCTGACATCGCCGTCAGACATTCGCTAAATAAAAGCGAGTAACAAATCTGAAGGTAAGGCCATCAGACATCGCCGCCAGGCATTCGCTAAATAAAAGCGAGCATCGAACCCAAAGGTAAGGACATCTGACATCGCCGCCAGGAATTCGCTAAATAAAAGCGAGCAACAAACCCAAAGGTAAGGATCAACCCGAAGTTGAGAAATGCATCTTGGGAATACTCCGTTGGGGAAGAGAGAAACTTAACCCAGCAACTCTGGCAGAGAGGAAAAGAGAAATTTAACCAAATAACTCTGCTTTGGGAGCGTGAAGAAACTTAACCAAGTAAATCTGCTGAGGAACAAAGAGAAACTTAACCAAGTAGCTCTGTTAGGTAACACATAATAAGATGAACGCGTCCATCAAAGATAACAGTATGGTCTGGATACTACTAGGGCAAAGATATCAGTCATCTGTCAGAGATATACCTGTAAACAAAGAGGTAACCACCTGGCTTATGTTCCACATGCGTATGTTTGAAAATGGTGTAATGCTCCATACGAAATGGAAATGCTACGCGTTTGGAGGATGCTATGCACAAAATGCAAAATGCAATGGAACCAAACCAGCAGAATAAATGCTGAAGAAAAAACCAAAAATTCACCCTGCTGGGGAAATGGTTAGCACATGCTAATCGCCATTGGACTTAAACTAGGAAACGAGCCTTGGACGACTTCTCTACTGGGGAACAAAGTTCTTACGAGAACAAGAAATTCAAACTCAGCTGGGGATTCACGTCAAAACCTGCTGAGGAAAATGCTCTGAACGGCTCTCCAAAATACAACTGTTCTTGGGAAAAGACGGCTCTGCCAGATAGACAACCAGACATTGAAAACAAATTCACCCTACTAGGGAATCAACAACTCTGCGGGGGATCCAGAATTAACCACCGAGATCCACAACACGCTCTGCTGAAGAAAATAGCCCTGAATGACTCACCAATACTCGACTGAAAGTGACGACTTACTAGGGAAGCAGTCAAAGTCCAACCTGCCGGGAATTACTCATATAAGGCGCAACCTGCCTCTGCTATAGATCCACTCTTCCAGGGAATCACAAACTTACCGAACTTGCTGGGACATAGTCTACCTCTACGGGGAAATATGACTACTTCATGATAACCTTGCTAAGGATAGAGAGACGCCTCTGCTAACCTGCAAAGGGGAAAAACCAACTCTACTGGGGATCACCCAATGAGGGAAACAACATCAACCTCTTCTTGGGGATGAGTCAACAACTTGAACTCTGAGGGGATAAAAAGTTATACGTTCAAACTCTGTGCGGAGAAATCCCATCTTGACTCACTGGAGAGTATAGGCACACCTGTAACCTGTCGGGATTAAATGTGTACGAACCAACTGCTGGGAATAAGCGCACCCACTTAATCTGCTAGGAATATCAATCTCGACCCTTTGGGGATAACCTTACTCTGCTGGAGACTTCGGTCTTGAATTTCGAAGAGCTAAATGTGTACCGACCAACTGCTGGGGAATAAGCGTACACCTTTAACTGCCTGCTCCATCTGCATACAACCCTACCAGGGATAGAGATACTCAAACTTCAAATAGCTGGGAATTGCCCCAAGGATAGCGACCCTACAAATATGAACAAACAAACAAGATATCCTGTACAAAAGGAACTATCTCAGTCATCATCCGTGACGTTGTTCAAATAACTCAAAGTTTTAACGATTATTGGCAAAGCCTGCAAGTTTATATATGCACAGTTTATCAAAAACATCGGGCATTTTTCGCAAACAAAACAGTAAGACAAAAGCAAAACAAACAATTACTGAATAGTATATGTTTTATTGACAGATGGGCCTGTAAATAGGCAAGATTTTACAACAGATGCAACCCCTGAAAAGAGGAAGTTGCGCAGAAATGCACAGAAATATACAGAATGTCGGCAATGTGGCACAAATGAACACCATAAGTTGATCCATCTATGACTCGCATGACTCTGATACTACATCGACGCTTCGTCTTCAAAAGAGATTGATTCAGATAAACGGCCCTCAGGTCCTCCCTCAATCCACTAAGCTCTGAAGATCATACACAGACCGCAGTCATTTGCTTTTCAAATCTCTAACTTTTGCGTGAATCGCCCTTGCAGATTTTCAATTCACCGGGATACCCTTTTTTGCCAAAGTTGCCTTTTCAGGTTTTCAACTTTGCGGGTTTACATCTTTTTCCTTTATATCCCTAACTTTTGCCCGAACCCATTCTTTTTATGGTTCGCCGGGATGCCCCATTTTTTCCTGGATATTCTTTTTCTTTCCAGCGGGTCTCTTTGAGCAAAGTATTTTTTAATTGCGTCTGCGTTCACAGGGGATGTAAAATCCTCACCATCCATGGTAGATAACAGCAAGGCTCCTCCGGAGAAGACCTTTCGCATGATGTATGGACCTTCATAGTTGGGAGTCCATTTTCCCCTGTGATCTGTTTGTGGAGGGAGAATCTTTTTCAGCACAAGATCGCCCGTCTGAAAGCTTCGAGGGCGTGCCTTCTTGTCGAAATCTTTCTTCATCCGAATCTGATACAACTGACCGTATGCAATAGACGTTAGCATTTTCTCATCCATTAGGCTAAGCTGATTCAATCTGTTCTTTATCCATTATGCCTCATCGAGCTTGACGTTGACCAGAACTCTCAAAGAAGGAATCTTGACTTCTAGTGGCAGGACAACTTCCATACCATACACCAACGAGAAAGGAGTTTCCCCAGTTGAAGTGCGTATCGTAGTACGATATCCATGCAAAGCAAAGGGCAACATCTCATGCCAATCTTTATAGGTTACAACCATCTTTTGTACTATCTTCTTGATGTTTTTGTTGGCCGCTTCAACAACGCCGTTCATCTTCGGACGATAGGGCGATGAGTTGTGATGCTCGATTTTGAAACTCTGGCACAGTTCCTTCATCATCTTGTTGTTCAAGTTCAAACCATTATCAGTAATGATTCTTTCGGGCACTTTGTATCTACAGGTGATGTCCTTCTTGATAAATCTGGCTACGACTTGCTTCGTGACATTCTCATAGGAGGCTGCTTCCACCCACTTGGTAAAGTAGTCAATGGCAACCAAAATGAAACGATGTCCATTGGATTCGGCTGGCTCAATCTTGCCAATCATGTCAATGCCCCACATGGAAAAGGGCCAAGGAGATGTCATGACATTCAGAGGACACGGCAGCACATGAATCTTGTCTGCATAAATCTGGCATTTATGGCATTTCTTCGCATATTTGAAACAATCAGATTCCATCGTCAGCCAATAATACCCTGCTCGCAACAGTTTTCGAGACATGGCGTGCCGGCCGGCATGCGTACCAAAGGCTCCTTTGTGGATCTCTTCCATAAGCAAGCTTGCTTCTTTCTCGTCCACGCACCTGAGTAATACCAAGTCAAAATTCCTCCTATAGAGTACACCATCTTGGTTCGGATAAAAGTTGCCAAGCATCCTTCTCAGAGTCTTCTTATCCCGGATCGACGCCCCTGGCGGATACTCTTATTTCTTAAGAAAGTTTTGGATGTCATAAAACCATGGCTTGCCATCAGAGGCTTCCTCAATGGAAAATATAAACGTCGGCCTGTCAAGGTGCGAGATGACTATTCTTGGAGCATCATTCCAATAGTTTACCTTGTACATTGAGGATAACGTCGCCAGAGCGTCTGCCATTTGGTTCTCCGCTCTCGGCACGTGATGTAACTCTACACGATCAAAGAATGGCAACAGCCCCTTGCATAGTTCATGTAAGGAATCAAATTGGGTTGCCTAGTATCCCATTCTCCTTTGATTTGATTTATAACTAGCGCTGAATCGCCGTACACATCTAGGTTCTTGATCCTCAGATCAATATCTTCTTCCAACCCCATGATGCACGCTTCATACTCCGCTTTGTTGTTGGTGGAAGGAAATGTCAGCCTCGCAGTGAATGGTATATGAGACCCATGGGGAGTCATGATGATTGCCCCAATTCCACTACTGTACGAGTTAACAGCACCATCAAATATCATCTGCCACTAGGAACCACGCTCAGGACCTTCATTAGGCAATGGTTCATCACAATATTTCATCTTCAGATACATGATGTCTTCGTCAGGAAATTCAAATTTCATTGGTTGATAGTCTTCGATCGGCTGTTCGGTGAGATACTCTGACAGAACACTCCCTTTCATAGCTTTTTGGGAAACATATTGGATGTCGTACTCTGTCTGTACCATCTGCCACCTGGCAATTCTTCCGGAAAGTGCTTGCTTTTCAAAGATGTATTTAATTGGATCCATCTTCGAAATGAGCATGGTTGTATGATTAAGCATATACTGTCTCAAATGTTTGGAAGCCCACACGAGTGCGCAACACGTTTTCTCCAACATCGAGTACCGAGACTCACAATCTGTGAACTTTTTACTCAGATAGTATATTGCATGCTCTTTCCTTCCAGTCTCGCCCTGTTGACCGAGAACACAACCCATACTATTCTCAAGAACCGTTATATACATGATCAAAGGTCTTCCAGCGACTGGGGGTATCAGTATCGGGGGTTCCTGCAAATATTCTTTTATTTTATCAAATGCCCTTTGGCAATTTTCATTCCATACAACCGCCTGATCTTTCTTTAGCAATTTGAACATTGGTTCGCACGTGGCTGTGAGATTAGATATGAACCGAGCAATGTAGTTCAATCTCACCAAAAAACCACGAACCTCTTTTTCTGTTTTCAGCGCTGGCATATCTTGAATAGCTTTTATTTTTGCAGGATCGACCTCGATTCCTTTTTCACTGACAATGAACCCCAGCAGCTTTCCTGACCTGACTCTGAAAGTACACTTGTTAGGGTTGAACCTCAACCTAAATTTCCTGAGCCTCTCAAACAGATTCAACAAATAGACTAGATGTTCTTCCTCTGTTTGGGACTTCGCAATCATGTCATCAACATAGACCTCGATCTCATGATGAATCATATCATGAAAGAGAGTCACCATAGCCCGCTGATAGGTTGCCCCTGCATTTTTCAACCCAAAAGGCATTACCTTATAAAAGAAAGTCCCCCACGGCGTGATAAACGTTGCTTTCTCCATATCCTCCGGTGCCATTCTGATCTGGTTATAACCGGAAAAACCTTCCATGAAGGAAAACACGGAATATTGAGCAGTATTATCAACCAATACATCAATGTGGGGGAGCGGGAAATCGTCTTTCGGGCTCGCCTTATTTAAATCTCTGTAATCGACACACATCCGTACCTTGCCATCCTTCTTAGGCACGGGTACGATGTTAGCGACCCACAGAGAGTAAGTTCTGTTGCACCCCAAAATTTGCCTAACCTTTTCTTAACTTGGTTCATGTTTCATTTCATTTTCTTCTAGCATTTGCATTGCATAGCATTGTTCATTTAGCAGGGGATCAAGAGGTTGTGCATAGCAAGAGAAGGTCACCCAGAGTGTTGAGCCTAAGCAAGGGGTTTTACTCAAGCATGAGTGGTCATCAAGTCACCAAGAAGTGGTCAAAGTTTTGTGAAAGAATTGATGGGTGTATGTGGAATATCTCCTAACTCGGAGGCTAGTTGAAGATCATCATAGGATTGTGAATTCATGATTATGGATATGGGATGTTGAGGAAGCTCATTGAAGGCTTTGAGAGCCATGTTGGAGTTTATTCAAGTTGTTGTGTCATGTGGAAAAGGCCACAGTTAAGAGTGGTGCACCTAGGTTTTTCATCTGGTCAACCCTCAGTCAATTGTGAAATTGAAGGAGATTAAGACTCAATTCCCATTCTTTGTGATCATGGAATGTTGTATTGAGATGTCTAATATATCATTTCAAGATCAAATCAAGAAGAATCAAGAGTGTGAGGAGTTACTAAATTAGGGTTCTCAGTGTAAAATCCCCTATTTAGTGCCTAACTTCAAGACCACCTATCTCAAGATAAAAGTTTCATCTTGTTGCACCCCAAAATTTGACCAACAGTTATTTACCTAGCTTGTGGTTCATCTCATTCATCATCTGCATTTCATTGATATGTGTGCAGTAGGTCAAGAGGTATGAGTACCAATCAAGACTTTGAAGCTAGCCAAGAAGGTTGTTCAAGTGTTCAAGGATTGATATCCTTGTCAAAGAAGTTAAGAGATCCTCAGAAAGATTGGTTGAAACCAAGGGTGTATGCCTCCTAACTTGAGAGTTGTGGGGATCCCCAGATGATTCTGAGGCTGTGAGGATGGACTTGAAGCTTTGAGAGAGCTTATGAGATGTCTTGAAAGCCATCATGAAGCCTAAGGAGGTCATTGTACAAGTTGAAGAAGACTCAGCCATGAGTGGTGGAATTAGGGTTTGACTGGGTCAACCCTAGCTCAACTGATGATTTGGAGAGGGTTGAGACCTAATCCAAGAGCCATGTGATCATGTATTGATGCATTGAGATGCTATAAGGATGATTCCTAGACCAACTCATCATGATTGAGGAGTTTGAGAAGTTTTAAGCTAGGGTTTCTAAGGCTTGACAGTGTAAAATCCCCTAGTTTGATCCCTATCTTCAAGGCAGTTTAGCTCACGATGTGATTGTCATCTCATCTTACCTACAACATGAATGTTGTAGAGCTCGTTCTTAGATTTAATTTGAGTACTAGAAGTCCTTGATAGGATTTGTAGAGCTCAAGTTATGACTTTGACAAGTTACAGGTCATCTGAGGTATGTGAATTTGGGTCCTTGAAAGTCACCCAACTTGCATCCAACTTTTGCCCAAGGATGATTCCTATGGACTCTTGGTAAACATGAATATTGTTCCTCATCTTCTTAGCTTTCTAGAGAGTATTATAAGTCCTTGATAGGATTTGTAGAACTCAACTTATGGCTTTGACAAGTCAAGGGCATTTTGGTCATTTGGACATTATAGGTCATTTCAAGCATAAGGCCATATCTCCTATTTCCAAGCTTCAAATGGAAAAATATTCAACATAAAACTTGCTTAGAATGATGTTTTAAGGCTAGTAGGGAGGTCATGAGATGTTGAAAAGGCTTGTAGCAAAAAGTGATAAAAATGGCCTAAAATGGAGGCATAAGTTAAATAAGTTGAAATTGGAAATTGGAAATCCCAAGTTACACATCCAAACCATGGCATATAATAGGTCATTTTGACTCTAAAAGACATTCTAATTACAATGGTTCAGCCACAATTTTGATTTGAGGCCTAGATCATGGGGCTGCTTTGGAAATTGGTTGCTTGCATCTTAAGGTTCAAATGCAAAACATAAGGAAAGGTAATGAACAAGCTAGCTATGCATATAAACACATCCTATATCTCATATAAGGATAATTTAAAGTCATTTTTGGTTGCTGCAAGAGCTTGGCATGAGATAAGGCATGAGATGAGAAGTGAATTCATAAACTCATGACATGAGAATCCCAATTTCTCATGGGATGGTTCTAGATGATTCTAAACCACTCTATATAACATATAGAACTTGCTCAGATGCAAGGTTGGTGTAAGATTTGAGAGAAGAGAGAGTTGGCCATTTCACTTGCTTCCATTGCAAGTTGAAAGCAAAATCCACATTCTGAATCATTTCCATCCATTCTTTCAATCTAAACACATTCCTCTGATCATAGTGAAGCTGTGCAGATCAATTTGAGAGCAAAACCATGGAGATTTGAAGGCATAGCATTTGGATTTTCAAGGTTGCAAGTCATAATCGGTTTTGGAGATTGAAGCTTTCTTGGTCCAATCTTTTGCAAACAGAAGCTCTATCATCATTCAAGGATCGATTCTGAAGAGTTTGAAGGCTTGCAGTGAAGGTTTCCACCATCTGTGAATCAAGAAATACTAGGTTTGCAAAATTCACCCTACACCATAATTTATGCATCTTTAGGTAGAATGGTTAGGTTAGAACTGTTAGAGACCAATAGGTGATCATTTCTGGAGAGTTAGGGATCGTTTGATGAAGGTTGAGTTATGGACATCATTACTTTGTTGAGCAAAAACTCGAGCTATGGTGAGCTATAAAACGAATTAGATATCAAGAATCAATCAGTGTGAGTTGGTGATCAATCTGAGGTAGTTAATTGCAAGAATGGTTGAAGTTGATGT
Source organism: Lathyrus sativus (assembly GCA_963859935.3). Lineage (NCBI taxonomy): Eukaryota > Viridiplantae > Streptophyta > Magnoliopsida > Fabales > Fabaceae > Lathyrus > Lathyrus sativus. The sequence continues at coordinate 214,972,439 of OZ012737.1, read as the reverse complement.
CTGAGCCTATCTTTGATCTTGGATCGGGTTTGAAGATTTAGGGTGTTTCAATTGATTTCAAGGCCATGGTTAGATTCAGGATGAAATTCTGGACAGGTTAGGGTTTGGAATTTTGGTTTTTCATTGAGATTTGATGGATTTCGAACTGGGGTTTGAGCTCTGCAACTATGGAGCTTTTCCCTCCATTGCCATGGCTGAAGGAAGAAGACGAAGTGTTGGCCATTGGATCAGGCGTGGACTCATTGACTAGGGTCAGATCTGAGGGTTGTGGTTTAATCTCGGTTTGTGAAGAGAATCTGAAACCAGCATGAAGCGTTGCGTTTCATTAAAAGATTGTGTTGGGCTTAGTGAAATAAGTTTCTATCCACACCCCCAGTCTTGGCCCATTGGTGATTTGAACTGCATTTTGTTACTCTTTGCACCGCTTCTTTTTCTTTTTCTTTATGTTTTTTTAAATTGATTTTCTGATTAGAAACTGGGCCTAGCGTGTTTACTAATTGTACCCCCATTTTGAGCCCATATGAAATCTGAACTGAATATACTTGCTATTCACACCAAATATTTCCCATTTTAATTTCTTTTCCTCCATTTTTCATTAATCTTTGGAAAATCATAATAAATAGAAAATTAATGATTTTTGCATGGAGATTTTTTCTCCCATTTCATGTTCATGTCTAGAAAATTATAAAACCATAATATTTGCATTTCATGCATTTTTAGTATTTTTTGTATATTTTCTATTTTAATAGCTTTTTAATTCTTTTATGTTGATACATGATTTTGTAGAATTTTGTTTAGCTAGTTCCCTTGGTATTTTTAGGCCATTCTTTTTAGGATAGTTATATTAGTACTTTATCTCCCCTCTGGATTTATTCCATAATTTTGTGATGAATTTTAGGTTAGTTTTGCTTAGATGATTTTAGGTTGTGTAGAATTAGGTTAATCCTTAACATAGGTCCACAATAACACTAGAATTTTGGGTTTCTAGGTCAAGTTAGATATTGGGACATATAGGGTATTAAAGGGTAGTCTTGTAGGACCCCTTAGAAATTATATTAGGTTTTAATATAATAGTATACTATTTTTAGATGATTTTTGTAGTTGATGATTGTTTGTGTTGCCCTTATGGGCTTGTATTTTTGTTTGCTTTGCTTTGTGGGCTTGGAGAGCTTGGTTTTGCTTTGAGGAGCATTGAGGAGCATAGTAGAAGACTTGGAGATTGATTGAGGAGATTGAGAGCTTGATCTTATTTGTTGTTTTAGGGTTAGGGACTAGGAAGAGTTTAGACCTAGTTAACTTCTTTCTTAAACATGGATGGTATCTTTCACCTCCATTCCTCCCTATGATTCAAAGTCCTTCCATGGTATTCACCTCTCTCCTTATGAGGGATAAGTGATGGTACCTAGGAAGTAGAAATTTTGAGGGAACCCTTCATTTGATGTTGAACCCTTATAGGTCACCTTTGGTGGTCAATAAGCAGTTCAACACCCCAGCTTATCCAGTTAAGTGATTTCCTCTGGTTTGAGTATCTTGAGAGATGTTGAGCTTGAGTTTGAAGATGAAGACTTCATTGAAGAGTGTAGAAGAGGATGATTCCTTGAAGCATTGCCATTCCAGCTGAAGCTTGAAGGGCAACAAGAGCAAGTTGATACTTGAAAACCCCTTGAAGACCCCTTGAAGATCCAGTAAAGCCTGAAGGTGGAGCTGATTAAGGAGCTGAAGCTTGAAGAAGACGACTAAGTTGAAACTTAGGTTAAAGGGTTGAAACCTGGAAAAGTAAATTGATATTTGTCAAGAGTGACGGAAGTCTGAAGACTGAGTTGCTGTTGGAAGAGCTGAGGCTTGGAGTTGGGAGAGGAGTTGATCTGCTCTCTGTTCTGTTTTTCTTTTCTGTATTGATGTGTTTTGTTTGACTTGCTTGATGCATTAGAATAAGTCTATATCTAGAATAGCTTTAATCTAGGAGCATGATTGCACTAGAGGTTGAGTTGCTCCCTCTGCTTGTACTGTTACTGTGTGGCTTTGCTTGCGGGTATTCGGTAGAGCTCAGCTCCCTTGCCCATGTGGTTTGTTTGCCTGATGGCATTTTATTTCTTCTGTATGATTGCAGTTTACTGTTTTTTGCTTGATAACGTGTTGTTCACTTTCAGTGTGATTACTGTTATTCATTCTGGCTTGAGGTCGAGGTGAGCTTGTGGAGGCTGAAGCCCCACACACATTTCCTCCCTCACTTGCATTGCATGCATTTTACTGTTAAGTTGATGCTTTGTCTGTTTGGTGTATCATTGACATGATCCCTTAGGACTCTCATTTCCTTTGATAAGGAATTGATGATAGAACTTTAGGTTGAAACCTATGCATGACAACTTCTAGGAGTTCCCTGTTCAAACCTCAACCATAGGATGAATCCTTGGCATGACAACAGTAGGACTTGATAGTCTCCCTCCTAGTTGGGCTTGTTCTCTTCTCATCTCAAAACAGTTTAAGATACAGTAATCATGAATGATTTCTTTCGTACGTTACGAGCCTTAAGCTATCTGAGAAAGGATTGTGGGAGAGTTACTTTTCCACAGTCTGGATGTTTAGTATGGTACCCTTTGGGTGACATGTGATGCATTCACTCTCAGGTCATAGTCTCTAGTGCGATTGAGATTGCAAACGCAATAAAAAACACTTCTTTCGTAAAAGACAGGAAATAATGCGTAGTGTCCCGAACTACGTAAGCTCTGATCTCTCATGCCTGTTGAGAGTACGTAGGCACAATACTGATGTATTGGCGAGCTACCTTCCCCCATAACCCGTCGTAGGTCGAACTACGTTGACTCTGATTTCTCGTTCTCTGATGAGAATACGTAGGCATAAAGCACGACGCTTTGCCGAGTCACTTTCTTTTTCTTTTCAGCTAGCCTTGATAGGTAGATAGACAAAACCAACCCGTCCAAGTAAACACAACAAGCATGGATCCCGTCGAGTACGACGGACGTGAGGGGTGCTAATACCTTCCCCTTGCGTAACCGACTCCCGAACCCAGACAATGGTTGCGACGACCTTGTGTTATTCCTTTTCGTCAGGTTTTCCCGATCGTTTCCTTTCCCGTTCTGAGGGATAAATAACGAAAGGTGGCGACTCTTCTATTTTGCCGGCACCTTATTTTCGCAGTAGCGACAGCTGGCGACTCTGTTGGGGATCGAACCCAGAATCTCTGGTTCTCCGGTTCCCTATGCGAGTCAATCCTAGCACTTGTATGATTACTTGTTGGGTTGCATTTATTTATCGCATTTTACTTCTTGCCTTTTATTTCCCACATTTTATTTTCAGTATGATATGATTATTATTGCTGTTGTGGGGAGGGGGTAATCTGTTGAGAGATAAGCCAAACCCAGGCTTGAGTACACACATAGATTTAGTAGTAGGGAGTAATGGTTAGCCTGCTTGCTTAGCTCGCACCAACTAGCCGCGAAACCTGCACTCGGACGAGATTCTCTTTGATGCTTCTTGCCTGGCCCTTAGGGCTCGACAAGTTGTCTGACCCGAGGATTGTCGACTCTAGGGACCGATCATTTGTGATTTAGCCGAGTGAGGCCGCTTCATGAGCTGGTGATGCCACACCTTCTGGGTATCGTATCACCCCTCTTGAATGTCTGTGACGCTGATGAACGCATAGGATGCCGTACCTTGAGTCAGCTTAGGTCCATACCTGTGAGCAGGGTTGGGTTCATTGCAGGAAGCTTTGACCTTCAGACCACCTGGTTTTCTTGACAGTGAATCAGTTTTGTCGGTACCGGAGTTTCTCATTTGCAGATATGTTTGTTCTTGATAGAACAGGTTTTGATCAGAGGATCTTATCATCAGATGTGTATTTGCCCTTGATAGAGCAGAGTTTTCGTCATCAGTTGTTTGTTCTTGATAGAGCAGATTTTTGATTGGGGTCTGAAGATCTCATCAGCAGATGTATGTTTGTTCTTGATAGAGCAGATTTTTGATTGGGGTCTGAAGATCTCATCAGCAGATGTATGTTTGTTCTTGACAGAGCAGATTTCTTGATCCTACATCAGAGGTCCTTATTATCAGACATTTGTTCTTGACAGAGCAGAATTATGATCCTATGTATATGGCCCTATCAGATGGTGGTTCTTGACAGAGCAGACTTGTGGTCTGATACCAGGGTTTTCTTCTCATCAGATGCAGTGGTTGTTCTTGATAGAGCAAGATTATGGTTTTGTTGATACAAAATCTCCACAGCAGTTGCCTTGGTCTCCTATTGCATGATTGCATTTTGCATTAGTTTGCATATTCATTTGCATTTCATTAACGTGTGTCTGTGTCACAGGTACCGTTTTCCCCGATCCAGGATTTCTTGCCTCCTATTGTATTGTTATGGGCTCTCTGAGGAAGACCGTGGCTTACAAGTTCCCTGCCCCTGATGTGGTTAAGCTGACTGGTTTGATAGCTTTAGCAGATGATTCTGTGAGGGACGAGTTCAGAAAATCTTACGGCAAGTTGCTCAGTTTGGTTCGTAAACCTTCTGTGTTCGAGTTGAATGGATTGCACGCTCTGCTACATTGCTACGACCCTCCGTTGAGATGCTTCACTTTCCAGGATTTTGTTCTCGCACCCACGCTGGAAGAGTCGCCGAAGGCCAACTCAACAAAGCTCTCGCTAACCTGAAGGAGCGCAAGCTGACGTTTGAGTCCAAGAAGCGGAAGCTAGAGGATTGCTTCGGCGAAGGAGCATGGGAAGGTTCGGTCGAAGGACTTCAGTATACCATTGTGCAGAGGGATTTGCTCGTCGAAGGGTTACTCACTCTGCCTGATCATCCAGAAACGAAGGAGTTGTTGGAAGAGTATCGCGCCCATGGCCGTACTTGACTGTTTGTATCCCTGTTGTTTTGATCATTGTTGTATGTTGACCATCACCAGACCTGTTGGCTGAGGCCACGCTGTTGATTCATCTTGTACTCGTTGATGCTATGTACTGCCTTGATAGGCTTTCTTTATATATGAGATTGTTGTTTCCATGATTGGACTCGGACTTCTTCTTATTATCAGCACTGGCACTCAGGCACTAGGATCGGGGGAATCTCCCTAACACACAGACATACGCATGCATTTGCATAAAGCATCCGCATGACGAGCATTTTGTTGTTTTCCTAACCCTTTTGTGTTAACAGGTTGTCACAGGTTTTTACAGGTTGTCCCAGGTTGTTTCCGGTGGTTCCAGGATTGATCAGAGACCTATTCACCGCTACCCGAATAGAGCTAATCAGACCAGGATCATGGAGCAAGTGCAAACCGATGTTCAGGAACTCCGCGAAAGGATGGATCGCTTCATGGAGCTCATGCAAGTGGTCGCCAACGGCCAGGATCAGCTCAGAACTTTGGTTCAGCCTCTGATTTCCAAGGTTGATAGCAACGGCGTGCTCCATGGTGGGACTGTGCCTACTCCTCCACCAGTTGAAACTCCACAGAATGGTGTTCCCGTGACCGGGGGCAACGGCAGTGCTAATGGCAATGTGATGGCCAACATCGGACTCAATACGACAGGCGTCGGTAATGGAAGTCTGGGAGCTAATGTCAATGTCGGGCCGGGCAACGGCAATGCAGGCGTCGGGAATCTGTTTGTGCCTCAGCCATGGCTAGAGGATCATCAGGATGATGTGTTCTCTCAGAAAGGTGCTGAAGAGGAGCTGAATGCTGAAACGCGGCTTAGATTCAAAGCACTTGAAGATAAAATGAGAGATATTGAGAATCAGAATACTTTGGGCGTTGATATGTCCAAGCTGGGATTAATTGCTGATTTCAAGGTGCCTCCTAAGTTCAGGGTACCCGACTTTGAAAAGTATAAGGGCACCACTTGCCCTCGTGTCCACCTGAGATCGTATTACAGGAAGATGTCTGTTCATTCCGAAGATGAGAAGATGCTGATGCACTTCTTCCAAGACAGTCTTTCCGGGCCATCCCTTGAGTGGTACATGGGTATGGAGCCCACTAGTGTGCGCACATGGAAAGATCTTGCTGAAGCATTTGTGCACCACTACCAATACAATAGCGACTTGGCCCCGAATCGAGTTCAGCTACAGAACCTGTCGCAGAGGAACAATGAAGGGTTTAAGGAGTACGCCCAGCGGTGGCGTGAGTTGGCAGCCAAGATTCAGCCGCCGATGGTTGAACGAGAGCTCGTGCAGATGTTTGTAGCCACCCTCCCAGGGGTTTACTATGAAAAGTTAGTCAGTGGCATGTCCGGGAAGTTCTCAGATCTCATTATCATGGGTGAGCACGTCGAGAATGGGATCAAGATCGGGAAAATTCAAGGTGAGTCATCCTCAGCTGGAGGAGGCAGAAAGAAACCTTATGCTGGCAAAAGGCGAGAAGGAGAGGCGAGCGCTGTGACCAATGCTCGAAGGAAGGGAAAAGGCCCTCACCAGCAAGTGGCCAGTATAAATATCCCGGCAGCTCCGCAGCAGCAGCAGCAACCGAATCAACAGGGATATAGAAAGTATCAGAATCGGGCATCTTTGGCAAACCGTCACTTCGAGGCACCGCCCATGTCGTACGCGCAACTCTTGCAGACTTTGCTTCAGCTACAGTTGGTCCAGAAGAGGACAATGGCTCCCTTGACAGGGGCACCTTCGCCAGGGTACGACGCCAATGCCACTTGTGATTTCCACTCAGGGGCACCAGGCCACACAATCGAGAATTGCAAAGCCTTCAAGCACAAGGTGCAGGACTTGGTGGATGCCAAGATCATCAACTTCTCCGATAATGTGCCCAATGTCACGAAGAATCCTATGCCGAATCATAGGGGAGGTGGTGTGAACGCCATTATCGAGGACGAGAGTGCAGATTTGTTGACTGATGTCAGAGATCTGAAGACTCCACTTAGCTTCGTTAAAGCTAAGTTGTTGAAAAAAGGGTTCTTTCCAGGTTGCGGAGAGTTATGCATGGACTGTGCTACACGTTCTGATGGATGTGAGCAGTTGGTAGAAGGAATTCAAAGTCTGATGACTGAGGGGATTCTGCAGTTTAGCCGGAGGACTGAGAGTGGATCAGGAGAGGTAGTGCTGAAGCAAGCCGATGAGGTCGCCACCATCACCATCCCTCGCCGGCCGATAACCATTTCTGCGCCCAGACCGCCCACAATTACTATCACCAAAGCTGGGCCGATACCCTTCGAGAGCACTAACGCTGTTCCGTGGCATTATGGGGCTGAAGTCTACTGCAACGGCCAGAAGTTGTAGCTAGAACCGTATGGGTCGACTGTGGAGAACCTTGCGGGAATCAGTGGTATTACTCACAGAGGAAGAGTGTTTGCACCGCCAGAGGTCGTGGCAGATAAAGCGGTCAGAGCTGATGCGGCCGATAAAGGGAAAAGTAAAGTCGTTGAAGAGACCCCGCGTGGGACAGAAACAGACTTGCTTGTTAAAGATGCCGAGGAGTTTATGCGGTTGATTAAAAAGAGTGACTACAAGATTGTAGATCATCTCCATCAGACGCCCTCAAAGATTTCCATTCTCAACCTGTTGCTGTGTTCTGAAGCACACCGCAATGCGCTGCTGAAGGTGTTGAACGCCGTATATGTACCGCAGGAAATATCGGTAAATCAGCTAGAAGAGGTCATAGCCCACGTGAATGCTGGAAATGGGTTAGGGTTCACTGACCTAGAGCTGACGCCGAAAGGGAGGAACCACAATAGCGCCCTTCACATCTCGATAGAGTGTAGAGGATGATTATGTCGCACGTGTTGGTGGACACGGGTTCGTCACTTAATGTTCTTCCGAAGAAGGCATTAATGAAGTTGGATACTCGTGGAGTGATTTGCACACCCAGTGATCTGGTTGTGAAGGCGTTCGATGGAACCAAACGCCATGTTTTCGGGGAGGTGACCCTGCCAATCCAAGTCGGGCCGGAGACATTCGACGCGATCTTTTACATTATGGACATCATGTCTGCCTACAGCTGTCTCTTGGGCCGGCCGTGGATCCATGCTGCGGGTGCCGTGACCTCCACGTTGCACCAGAAACTCAAGTATGCTGTCGGAGGTAGCATCGTGACCGTTTGTGGCGAGGAAGACATAATGGTGAGCCATTTGTCTTCCTTCAAGTATGTTGAAATGGATGGGGAAATCCATGAAACTCTGTGCCAAGCGTTCGAAGCCGTTAAAGTGAAGGACGTAGCTCCTGTAGTCACTGAAAAGCCAGAGATGACTCTCTCCTCATTCAAGGAAGCTCGGGTCGTTGTCCAAGCCGGATCTACCCCAGGCTGGGGGCGAATTTTGGAGATACCTAACAAGCAAGACAAGTTTGGGTTGGGATATTCTCCTGGAGCTGAAGCTTCCTCTTCTAGCAGTGCGTCGCGAGGTAAAGGGCCGATCCAGTTTACCAGTGGCGGGGTGATATTTGAAAGCATCAACGCGGTGTCTGAAGACAGCGGAGATAGCGACTGTGACCTCGACTCTTGGATCCAGCCAAGCAAATCAGGCGAGAGCCTCAACAATTGGTCCGTCAAGGATATCATCCAGATGACAAGCGAAGAGTAATGATTTACTTTTTCCAATCATTGTACAACCCTATGTCCTACCCGGGGCATAGTGGTTTTATTGTCAGGGCCTTGTTGGATTATGTACATGCATTTTGTTAATAAATCAAAAGGCGTTTTTCTTCGTATTCAAATATTGTGATCTCTGTTATTCCTGTTTTATATTTGTTTTGAAAAACAATAAAATGGCAATGGGGTTTGTGCTAACCTACATATCCTTGTCTTAAGCTTAACCCTTGTTATTGCAGGATCCACATAACAGATGACATCAACTCTGGACCTTCTACGGCTCACTTCGACTTCGATTGCCCAATCTATCAAGCCGAAGAAGAGATTGATGAAGACGAAGACCTTCCTGAAGAGTTGGCCCGCTTGTTGAAACAAGAGGAGAAGGTTATTCTGCCTCATGAAGAGGAAATCGAGATCGTGAATCTGGGTTCTGAAGAACTCGTCGGAAACGTCAGGATAGGGGCTGCATTGCAGAGTGATGTCAAGCAGAGATTGGTCGAGATGCTAAGAGAGTATAGTGACATCTTTGCTTGGTCATACGAAGATATGCCCGGACTTGACACTGACATCGTGGTCCACCACTTGCCGCTGCGAGAAGATTGTCCTCCCGTTAAGCAGAAGCTTAGGAGGACGCGACCAGATATGGCCGTTAAGATCAAAGAGGAAGTGCGGAAGCAGCTTGATGCTGGCTTCTTAGCGGTCACTACTTACCCTCCATGGGTCGCCAACATAGTGCCTGTATCGAAGAAGGACGGTAAGGTACGAATGTGCGTCGATTATCGGGATTTGAATAGGGAGAGCCCTAAAGATGATTTCCCGCTGCCTCATATTGATGTGTTGGTCGACAATACAGCGCAGTTCTCCGTGTTTTTGTTCATGGATGGCTTCTCCGGTTACAATCAGATCAAGATGGCGCCGGAGGACATGGAGAAAACGATGTTTATCACTCCCTAGGGAACGTTCTGCTACAAGGTAATGCCTTTCAGTCTGAAGAACGCAAGGGCCACTTACCAACGAGCAATGGTTACTTTGTTTCATGACATGATTCATCATGAGATTGAAGTCTATGTTGATGACATGATTGCGAAGTCCCAAACGGAGGAGGGACATCTGGTCAATTTGCTGAAGCTTTTTGAGAGGCTTAGGAAGTTCACGTTGAGGCTGAATCCTAACAAATGTACTTTCGGAGTACGGTCCAGAAAGTTACTGGGGTTTATCGTGAGTGAAAGAGGCATCGAGGTTGATCCTGCGAAGATTAAAGCGATACAAGAAATGCCAGTGCCAAAAACAGAAAAAGAAGTTCGTGGTTTCTTGGGCAGGATAAACTACATTGCAAGGTTTATTTCTCAGCTCACGGCCACGTGTGAACCGATGTTCAAGCTTTTAAAGAAAGATCAGGCGATTATCTGGAATGAGGATTGCCAGAAGGCATTCAATAAGATAAAGCAGTATCTTCAGGAACCTCCAATCTTGATACCCCCAGTGGCTGGACGGCCATTAATCATGTACTTGACAGTTCTTGAAAATAGTATGGGGTGTGTTCTCGGTCAGCACGACGAGACGGGCAGAAAAGAGCATGCCATTTACTACTTGAGTAAAAAGTTCACTGACTGTGAATCTCGTTACTCGATGCTGGAGAAGACGTGTTGTGCACTAGCCTGGGCTGCCAAACGTTTACGACAGTACATGCTCAATCACACCACTATGCTAATTTCGAAGATGGATCCGATCAAGTACGTCTTCGAGAAGCAGGCGCTTTCGGGCAGGATTGCCAGATGGCAAATGGTGTTGACAGAATATGATATTCAGTACGTGTCCCAGAAGGCCATCAAGGGAAGCGTATTGTCTGATTACCTTGCCGAACAGCCGATCGAAGATTACCAGCCGATGAAATTTGAATTCCCTGATGAGGATATTATGTTTCTCAAAGTGAAGGATTGCGATGAGCCGTTGCCCGACGAAGGGCCAGATAGGAAATCCCAATGGGAATTGATATTTGACGGGGCGGTTAATTCCTACGGAAGTGGCATTGGGGTGATCATCACGACTCCCCACGGATCCCACATCCCGTTCACTGCGAGACTGGCGTTTCCAGTCACCAATAATGAAGCGGAGTACGAAGCATGCATCATGGGTCTAGAAGAAGCAATTGATTTGAGAATCAAGAACCTAGACGTATATGGTGACTCGGCGCTTGTGATCAACCAGATTAAAGGGGAGTGGGAGACTCGTTAATCGAATTTGGTGCCGTACATGAATTATGCCAGAAGGCTACTTCTGTTCTTTGATCGAGTGGAACTCCATCATGTGCCCAGGGCCGAAAATTAGATGGCTGATGCCTTAGCCACGTTGGCTTCAATGTATAAAGTCAATTTTTGGAATGAAGCTCCAAGAATTGTACTATCTCGTCTTGATAGACCTGCATTTGTCTTTGCGATCGAGGAAGCTGCCGACGGCAAGCCATGGTTCCATGACATCCAGACTTTCCTTATGACTAAGGAGTATCCTGCGGGTGCGTCAACCCAGGATAAGAAGACTCTGAGGAGGATGTCTGGAAGTTTTTATCTCAATCCTGATGGAGTGTTGTATAAAAGAAACCACGATCTCGTGCTGCTCAGATGTGTAGATGAGAAAGAGGCGAGTATGCTCATGGAAGAAGTCCATGAAGGCACATTTGGTACGCACGCCGGCGGGCATGCTATGACAAGAAAGATCCTGAGAGCAGGATACTACTGGCTGACGATAGAATCAGATTGCTTTAAATTCGCGAAGAGATGTCATAAATGCCAGATTTATGCTGATAAAGTTTATGTACCGCCGTGCCCGTTAAATGTCATGTCCTCCCCGTGGCCGTTCTCCATGTGGGGCATCGACATGATAGGCAAGATCGAGCCTACTGCTTCTAACGGTCATCGCTTCATTCTAGTAGCCATCGACTACTTCACCAAGTGGGTGGAGGCAGTCTGTATGCTAATGTGACCAAGCAGGTGGTGGCTAAATTCATAAAGAAGGACATCATCTGTCGTTACGGAATTCCCGAGCGGATCATTACTGATAATTGTTGCACCCTAAAATTTGGCCAACTGGTTCTACCTGATTTGTGTTTTCATAGCTTTATCATTTGCATAGTAGGTCATATACATAGTTCATTCATTTGCATAGCATAGCCTGGGCAAGCCATCCAACAAGGGGTCAAGTGCCATTCTTATCTCAAGAAGCATATCCAAGGGTTTTTTTTATTCAAGCCCAAGTCTATTCAAGTCACCAAGAAAGAAATTGAAGCTTTGAGAAATTAATAGATCAAGCAGTGAATTTATAGCATGTCTGGGGAGTATTTGAAGATCATCATAGAGGTTGTGAGCTATGGACTGAGGCATGGAATGTGTGTAGACATCATGGAAGACCTAGAGGGTCATTTTGAAAGTAAGACAAGTTATTGGTGTGGTTGCAAGAGCTACAGTTGAAGACAGTCAACTAGGGTTTCATCTGGGTCAACCCTAGGTCAACCCTATGTCTAATTATTGATTGAGGGGCATCAAGGCCTATTTGAAGGATGTGGGATTCATCATATGATATGTTGAAGCATATGTGGTGTTGTGCCAAGAGAAAATCAAAAGAATCAAGAAGGATTGAGGATGACAAGACAGGGTTCCTAGGGTAAAATCCCCTGTTTTCCACTGAACTTCCAAGCCTTCTAAGTCAAGATGTGAGCTCCAAGTAACTTGGATCTCCATATTAATGTTGTAGAGGAGGTTCATAACTTTAATTTGAGTACTAGAAGTCCTCAAGGGGATTTATAGAACTCAAGTTATAGCCCAGACAAGTTAGGGGTCCTCAGAGGCATCTGAAATTTAACTGTGAAAGTCACTTGACTTCCAAGCAACTTTTGAGCTGGAAGGAGTTTTCAAATGGAATCTTGGCAAACATGAGAGATGTTCCTTATCTTCTTAGCTTTCCAAAAAGTTATAGAAGTCCTCATTTGGATTTGTGGAGCTCAAGTTATGAGTTATACAAGCCAAGGGTATTTTGGGAAAGTGAGATTATAGGTCCTTTTTGAGCATAGGTCAAAATCTCCATGTTCCACTCTTTAGATGAAAAAGCGTCCAGCACGGAATGTGCTTAAAATGATGTTTTTAGGTCAGATAAGTCATCATGGTAGATTGATCGGCTTATTTCAAAAAGTCACTTAAAATGGCCTAAAAAAGGGGAATAAGTCAAATAAAGTGGTGAAAAAAAATCAAATTTTGGGTTAGAGGTCACAAACAAGTCATATGACATACCAATTTGATTGTAAAATGCATTTTAAAGACAATGGCATTGGCATATTTTTGAATTGAGCAATAATTTCATGACTTGCTTTGTAAAAGTGGTTACTTGAAATGTAAGTCACTAATCCAAACCACTTAACAAGGCATTTGGAAGGCTATTTTGGTTAGAAACTTCCAAGGGAAGATACATGAACAATCTAGAAATTTCCCAGGGAAGATACATGAATAATCTAGAAAGTTCCAAGGGAAATGGATTTTATTATTTTGGGCTTGGGCTTCATTTCTAGAATATTCCAATCATCTCTATAAATGTTTAGAAACTCATTTGAAGCAAGGTTGGTGATTGATTGGAGTTGGATTTGAAGAGAGCATATCAATTTTCAAGAGAGCAAATCAAGTGGTGATTCTTCATTCAAGGCGATTTCGGTTCGATTCGAAGATTGTAGCACTTTCCTCACATGTTGTTGAACGAATTTGAAGCTTTCGGAAGCACGAAAAGAGCCGAAGATACTCCGTTTCGAAGCTCCGATCAAGGTATGTAAACCTTCACTTTACCATGGATTTAGGATGAGATAATTAGAAATTCTTATGCGGTTAGGATCGTGAACACCTATGGATGATTTTAGGATTGTTAATATGGAGATTTTCTTCATTCCCTTTTTCTTTTTATTTTTCTGTTTTGAGGTCTGTTTGCTTTTATTGCGTCAAAAATAGTAAAAATGTTCAAGAAATTATGAAACTTTTCCTACAGATCTTGATTGTCTTAAGAAATTTTAGGTGCTGAGTTTGCATTTTTTAGATTTTTTTTGATTTAGTTATGATTTTTCTTTCGTGCTAATATCCATTGGTGTACATAACTGTTCATCTGTTTTGTTTAATTTTGTTCTCTTTGATGCTTCATGATTTTGAGCTGAGTTTTGGATATGTTTTATATGATATGCATAGGTTTCCCCAGAAATTTTATTGGAATTTCTAGACGACTCTAAGTTTAGTTTTGAATCCTCTTTTTAGAGCCATCCCCATCTGAATGTTCCCTGGACACTTTATAGGTTTTCCTTTAGAAAGTGACTTTAACTTTAGAATTTGGTTTTAATTTTTTTACCATAGGTTGCTAACATCTTCAGGAGATTGTAGAATTTTTCTTAGATTTTTGTGGATTGTTTTCCTATTTCTTTTGCATTTTACATTCTGATGAGTATTTTGCATGATTTAATTGATGTTTGGTTTGCATATTTGATACCGCTGTTTTGTAGAATTTTGTTCTCTCAATTGGTGATGATTCTTGCTTAGATCTTTTGGTAGATTGTATCCAACACTCGCATGTTCCCTTAGGAATTTTTGTAGATTTTTGAGATGTAATTTGGTTCTGTTTTAGGGTTGTTAATTAGGACCTTCCCAATTGATGGTTAACCTTGACCCCTTGCATGTTAGGAATTGTTTAGACCCCTTAGAAGTTGATATAGGGTTTGATCTTCGATCTTGATAATATAGATATTAATATACTTTAGGGTTTCCCTTAGGATAATGTGATAAAACTTTAGAATAAAAATGGTAAAAAAAAATGTTGAAATAGATATGGTGTAATAAAAAACTTAGAATATTTTAGGGCTTAAACACAACATAGGTGCACTTGAACATTTTATTTTTGGGTTTTTAGATTGAATTAGAGTATGGGACCTATGGGGTATATAGGGTAGATATAGTACTTCCCTTAGAATTAATATTAGACTTGTAAATATTATTTTACTATTTTTAGTATATTTTGCAATTGTGTGATTGTTTGGTTTGCCCATTTTTGGGGTTTATTTTGTTGTGTGGGCTTTTTTGGGCATTTGCTTGGGGTGTTGGCTTGGTTTGAAGAGCATGATGGTGGAGCTTAATAAAGACAAAGTTGAAGATCAAAATAAAAGATTGATGAAGATTGCTTGGCTTGCCTGAAGTTGTTTGAAGACTATATGACATAGGGTATAGGTAGAGCCTTAGAGTAGAAACTTTCTTCATAAACATGGATGGTTTCTGTTGCCTCCATTCTTCTCTATGATTCAAAGTCTCTCTTTGATACTCACCTCCTTCCTTTGGAAGGCTTAGTGACAGTATCTAGGAGATAGAACTTTTGAGAGAAACAGTCTGTATTTTGTTAACAGCCTGTATGCCACCTTTGGTGGTCAACTGACTGTTTAACATCCCAAATCATCTTGTGAACTATTACTCATCTAGGAGAGCTTGCTTTGAAGAAACTTTGAAGATTGAAGATGAAGTCCCTTGCCTTGAAGACTGATCAAAGATGAAGATTGTTCATGTCGGAGTTGCTGTTTTTGGAGCTGGTGTTGTTGTTTAGAGCTGTTGCTTGGTTTTTCTTTACTGTATTGTTTGTTAATTCTTCCCCTTGAGGTTGAAGTGAAGTTGTTTCACTTTGCCCATTGTTTTCTAGGTTCGAGGTCGAGTGGGACTCCCTTGCCTCGCTTGTACTGCTGCATTCATGCATTTTACCGCTTTACTGTATATATGTTGTTGCTTTTCCGTTTATCCCCTTAGGATCTCTGTTTCTCTCTGTGCAAGAGAGAAATACGACAGACATTAGGCTCTCATCCATGCATGCCAACAGTAGGGTAGATTTTGATTCCCTTTTCAACCATAGGTCCTAGAGTTCTGTCTATTCTTTCTCAAAATAATCAGAAAAAACACAATAAACATTTCAAACACCATAAAAAACAGTTCTTGCATAAAAGACTGTAAACCAATAAAAAAACGTCATTTTTGTCCGCTTGGACCCATAATCAGGAGAAAACCTTTTTCAGAAGGATAAAAACAATCAAGACAGACTTGTGTCGTGCATGGCCCGAACTACGTTTGCTATGATCTTTCATGTTGTATGAAAGTACGTAGGCATAGGATGCGATATCCTAGCGAGCAACCTTCCCCTCCTTTCCCGTAGGTAGGCGAACTACGTTGACTCTGATTTCTCGTTCCAGATGGGAATACGTAGGCATAAAGTGCGATACTTTGCCGAGTCATTTTCTTTTTCTTTAACCCTTGACCTGTAGAATAGATAGAATAACAATCTATACCAGAAAACAAGCGTGGATCCCGTCGAGTACGACGGACGTGAGGGGTGCTAATACCTTCCCCTTGCGTAACCGACTCCCGAATCCAGGATTTGGTTGCAATGACCATTCCTTTCCCGTCTTTGCGGTAGGTTTACTCTGAGCGTTTCCTTTCCCTCCGTTGGGATAAATAATGCACGGTGGCGACTCTTCTGTTCAGCCGGCGCCGATTTTCGCAGTAGCGACAGCTGGCAACTCTGCTGGGGACTCCAACGGTTCCCTACGCGAGTCAATCCTAGCGCTTGTTTTCCCGTCGTGGATTTTGTATGGATTTACGTTCTCTGTATTTTACATTCAGCACTATATTATTGATTATTGCTGTTTATTGGGTGTTGGGGTTCTGTTATTGAGAGATAAGCCGGACCTGGGCTTGAGCGTACTTAGAATTAGAGTGGAAAGTAGCGGACGCGCACATGCATTGCATGTCCTAGTGTCCCGCAAAATTCACACTCAGACGAGGTTCTTCTGGTTGGCCTCTTGTCCCACCCTTTGGGTGGCATGGGTTGTTGGTTAGTTGGATTGTCGACTCTGGGAACCGATCCATTGGAAGTTGGCTAAGTGAGGCCTCTTCAGGATTTGATGATGCCACTCCTTCTGGGAATCGTATCATCAACCCTGAAAGTCTGTGACGCCGACGACCGCATAGGATGTCATACTTTGTGTCAGTTATTAACCTACCTGTGAGAGGGGTTGGGGCCTGCAGGTAACTTGACCTCCAGATTACCGGTTTTCTTGATTCAGTGGTATTTGAGGACATCATTATGAGGTCCGTTGGAGACCAGGTTCGAGCATTGTTCTGGTTTGTTGACACCAGGTTCGAGCAGGGTTATGGGTCTGACTAAGACCAGTATGGTGGATTCTTCTCAGCCAGGGGCACTTGGTCCCTTGTGTGTGCATTTTGCATGACTGTTTGCATTTGCATTTCATTTTGCATATTCATCCTCAGCCGGAACAGGGAGCTTACCCGTTTTGTCCGCTTGATCAAGTTGATTTCCCGACATTCGTATTGGACTCGAGTTAGCATCTGGAAAGATCATGGCTTCAGAAGAGCAGAACTTGGTTGTTACTCGGGTGGAGTTTGAATTGTTGAAGTACCAGGTGAGTCAGATCATGGAAGCCGTCACAGCTATGAATGGAGGAGGAAACAATGGTCAAAGAGCTCAGATGAACAATGTTGCTCAACTAGTGCAAACCCCTGTCAGAGGTCCATATTCTTTGAATGACGCCGAGTGTCACCATTCTACTTTCTCTACGCCAGATTCTCCAAGGATTGTTCCATCCCCAAGAGTTGTTCCGCAGGTTAATATTCAGGACCCACTGACTGTTGAGTATATGAGAAGACTTCAGACGTTGGAAGATCAGATTGCCGCCTTGGTGAATAAGAACACTCTTGATTTGAATGTTGCAGGCATGTGTTTGGTGCCAGGTCTTGTATTGCCTCTGAAGTTCAAAGCGCCCAATTCTGAGAAGTACAAAGGGGATAGCTGTCCGAAGCTACATTTGGTTATGTTCTGCAGAAGAATGACTCCGTATATCACCAATGACAAGCTCATGATTCACTGTTTCCATGATAGTTTGATCGGAGCATCTTTGGACTGGTACATACACTTGAAGAGTGATAGTATTAAATCATGGTCGGACTTAGCCAATGCCTTCGTGAAGCAGTACGACTACAACCTGGAAATGGCTCCTTTTCGCGTACATTTGCAAGAATTATCTCGTGTGGAGAATGAATCCTTTAGGGGGTATATGCAAAGATGGAGAGAATTGGCTGCTCGTGTTCAACCACCGATTCAGGAGAGAGAAATGGTTAGCCTCTTTTTGGATACTCTGAAGGGCCGTTATTATGACATGATGTTCACTTGTACAAGCTTTGAAGGTCTGATGAGAATTGGAGAGCTTGTTGAGAGAGGACTCAAGAATGGAAAGCTTTGAGATGCTCCTTGTATCCCAGTTGATAAGAATGAACCAGTTCTCACTTCTCAAGAGGAATGGGAAGAAGGAAGCGATGTTGTCTCAGAATCTCTAACGCCTCAGGCTCAATTTTCAGACACTTCAAACCAGCAGTCATATTATCGTCAGCCGCGTCGTCACGCCCGACAAAGACCAAGGAAACCTGAAAGGCAGTTTACTCAGCTACCGGTGTCGTACAGTCAGTTGTTGCCAGATTTGGTCGAAAGTGGATTAATAGTGCCGAAAGAGACTAGTCCAATGATCCCGCCTTATCCTTCAGGTTCTGATGCCAGCGCCCGCTGTGAGTACCATGTTGGGGTACAGGGGCATTCGACAGATGATTGTAAAGTGCTTAGAAGTCAAGTTCAGAATCTGCTAGACTCTAACAAGATCTTTATCACGCCTCAGGGTTTTGTTCGGATTATTGATTATCCTTCATCCAATTGTATGGGTTCGTCAGTCCATGTCAGGGAATACTCTACTGAGAGTGTATGGTCGGGAGAAGGTCTAGCTGAGAGCTCAGTTGAATATGGAGGAAGTTACTAGAGGTTTCTGTGCCGGGTGTCGCATCTGTTTTCTCTACTGATTGTTTAGCTTTCGTGCATTGTTGTTTGCTGACCACCACCAGGCTTGTTGGCTGGGGTCATTGTATTTTGTACTTGGGTGTGCTTGTTTACTGTTCTTGTTGGCTTTACATAATGGTGTGAGGTGTTTATCTCCGCAGTTACAACTTGGGGTTTATTTGTCTTGTCTAGAATATGTGTTTGATTTCTGCATTGCATTCTCACATAACAGGTACATCAGAACTGTGGGTCTTATTTCCTATCATCCAGTTTGTTGCAGGAATTCCTCAGAGGAATGGAACAGAATCAGGCTGAATTGATTGAAGTCTGAAGCCAGCTGAGGCAGATGATGAAAGACCTGCAAGAGTTGCGTCTGGATCAGAAGATACTCAAAGAGGAAAATAATCAGCTGAAGACCCAAATGAGCTTGATCATGGAAGTAGCCAAGAACGTGATTAGGAAAGAGGATGATCAGCTATCTGAAGCCGCAGTGAAGGAGCTTGTTCCACCTGTGTCGGTGGAACCCGTGCCTGTGGAACTTGAGCTTCAAAAACGTGTTGATCAACAACAACAACAACAACAACAACAACAACAACAAAAAAGGATACATCCGGCTCAGCGAAGAATTCAGGAGGGGAGGCCAAAGAGGGTATTTAAGGCGCCACCTTCAACGTATGCTGAGCTCTTTCAGACTTTATTAGGTTTGAAGCTGGTTGGAAAAAGAACATTGGAGCCCCTCACAGGAACGACGCGTCCTTATGGGTATGACACTAGCAAGCAGTGCGAGTTTCATTCCGGGGCATCCGGACATGATATCGAAAGTTGTCACGCTTTTAAGCACAACGTCCAGGACTTGATTGACACAAAAGTTGTTGAATTCACACCGAGCGGCGTAACTGTACATAATGGTCCTATCCCAGTTGGTGCTAAAATGACGGACGTTCCCGAAGCTGCAGTAGATCAGAAGTATATTCTGCAATCATTGGTGTCAGAATCCCCCTGTCCTCAGTTGCTGCCTAGACCAAGCCTGAGGATGAAAGCGTTTGAACAAAAGGAGTCCCTGATGGTTCAGACTCGACCTCCAAGTGGTTCGAATGATCAAAATCAACAATATGTCCAGTCTTCGCAACAGACGTCAACTCCTTTCCAGAATCAGCTGCCTTACCGTTATCGGTCAAACCTGCGTGCTAGACAGAGCCCAATGAAGTCAGAAAGGTAATTCACCCGGCATCCGTGTTAAACAGTATGGTCAACAGGCAACTTTGAAGATGGCTGGTTCAGCAGCAAGTCAGATGTGAAAGCCTGGTTACCGGAAGCTGACGTTTTCCTGTGTTTCATCTTGTCATTTCTTTATGTTTGTAGTTGCTTTCTTGTTAAAGTGCAATCTCGTTTGTAAAACTTGTTGTTTTCATTCAATTGATGATAATGAAATGAGTATGCATGTTTTGAATAAATCCATTCGTGTTCACTAATTGATTTTTACAGATGTCCAACGCTTGGTTAAGCGGAACCCGGGGAGGATGACGAAAAGAACGACATGCAAGCTTCCGATATTGTATGCCTTTGAAATAAAACCTGCTGATGATGTACAGGCGTTGTTTTAAATCCCTAAACACCGGAGATATAAGGAAGATAATCCCTTGATAACCCATTTGAGCCTAGTTGTAGGAGTTTCTTTCTAAAAGTGAAAAACCCTTAATCTCAACCTGGGGCAGGGTAGGTGTTAGCTAATCTGACCGAGCGTCCAAATTGCAAAAGGAGTGTCCGTTCGAGGATCAATCACACCTTCATAGGTCGTGCCTAAAAAGCCGCAGTGGTTAAGCGTCAGGAGTGACCCAGTCACATTATTCCCGAAAGAGTCAGACAACCAGTGTCACATGACTTGTTCGAAAAAACAAAAAGCGAAAAGAATCAAAAGCCCACTAAGTCAAAACTTGAAAACAAATGACTTAGGCAAAAGTAAGGGCATCCCGCTGGACTTGAAAATCAAAAGAAACTCAAAAGAGTCAGTCCAGGCAAAATTTAGGGAAATAAAAAATGAAAAGGATTACAAAAGAAAAGTCCTCAAATGAAATATGAGTCGTGTGACCCCAAGTGTCAAAGACGAAAAGTGAGTGGCTGTCACTCCAAAAGCGCATAGTTTCTCGAACTATCACTCCTATATTTCAACCTCCCAGAGGTGAGCGCTAAGGTCAAATTAGCTGAACGTAGGATCGGAGAACATCAAGGAGAATGGGTGGGTTAAAAAGTAGACTTTGAGCCTTTATCCTTTCTTTCAAAACCGTGAACCTGACCACGTTACAACCTTCAAAAGTCCTAATTGAGGCAGGTGGGTTTCAAAGGCATATATCGGTTAAGATCGCGTCGAAGCTGACTCCTAAAAGGGTTCTTCTTACCATGTTGGCGCTGATATTGATATTTTGATAAATGATTTGTGCTTTGTAGGCCATAAACTGATTTTCCTTTTTTCCAGTGAACAGATTGGATGTTAAAACTGTCATATGCATTGCATTAATGTATCTTTTATGCAGAACAACTGGTTTTACTTACAAGTAAGCACTTAACAACAGGAAAGTTTCCTACAGTGGAAAGTCTGATCAGGATAGAATGCGGGATGCCCCAATATTCCGAGAGCAGGGGCAAGCTATTATCAAGTGATCCCCAATGAGGTCAGCCATCCAAAGTCGTTATTCTGGGGCAATCAGGTCGAGATCCAGTAGATCTCTCGTAGCTAGAAGTCACTATACCGAATCAGCCAATCGGGGGCAAAGTCATTGCAGACAGGGGCAGGCTCTCCTAAGAGCACGGAAGTTATTCCTCATTCGAGAGGCATTTGATTTGAAGTTTTGCTGAGGATCAGAATGCTGGGGCATTTCATATCAGGCCGTTAGGGTGCAGATTTTCAGATTTCCTTTTAAGGACTATCCCCACAGAGATCCCACAAGCTGGGGCATATCAGAAGCGAAGGAATTGTTCTTCTCCATGTCATCAGAGCTACTCAGAGCTATTCGAGCAGATTCAGCTAATCTCCAAGTGTGAGTCGAATGTCGGGAAGTCGTGTTACCGTCTATCGACCCTTCAATCAGAAGCTGTGAATTCAGACAGGATATTGTTCAGCGTCAATCATATATGACCCATCCCAGATGGCCTAAAGTCCAATTCTTATTGGCAATTTTCAAGAAGCCCAATCCATATTGGCAAACACTGTAAGGCCCATCCAGGGTGGTGCATCAGTTTCAAAATCCAATCTTCATTGGTACGTGGAAGACTCCGTCTGTTTTCCCCAGCAAAAGTCCAATTTCATTGGCACGGGTAAGCTGTCCCTGACAGAAGTCCAATCATGATTGGCGCATTCAGTTACTCCTCAACAAAGTTGGCTTCACTCTTCCAGCATTTATTTTTCTGGAACAGTTCTGTGATGCCTGGTTATCCCCAGCGGAGTTGGCGTTGTCTTCAGCATTTTGCTGAAGCGGTTTTCTGTATCTGGCGACCCGAGCCTGCATTTGCATTTGCATATATCATCATATTTGCATCATACTTGCATTTCATCCTCAAACGCATAGCATTTCCATCCTATATGGAGCATTACGCCATAGAAAAATTCAAACATGCGTATATGCATACGGAGCATAAGCCGGTTTTTCTATCATCCTCCAGTGTCAACAGGAAGTACTCTGTAATCAGTTCATGGGCATTTATCCAGCAGCTTTATTCAGATAGCTCTTTGGTATTCGATTCTCAGATCATGCAACGGTTATGCTTTATTCAACGATCGTCTGGTATTGGCAGACTTCTCTTCCCGTCAATTCACATTGACGATGGGTTTCCCCCAGCGGGCCTTCTCCGTCTATCATGAGACATCAGGAGTTGGAGTTGGTTTTCTCCGTCTGTCCTTAGACGTTGAGGGGTTTCAAGGCAATCTTTCAGATATTGGCGTTCTTTCGGTTTATTGGACGAGATGGCATTTCAAGAAGGTTTTTCTGACCGTTGATTCTTATTGACGTCGAGGCTCTTCGAAGAATGTTTGGTTTTCCTAGTTGTTGATCCTTATCAACGGCATGGCTCTTGTGAGGTGGTTTTTTTGTCAATCCTTATTGATGATGTGGCCCCTTTGAAGATATTGTTCTTTCCATCAATTCCTGTAGACGAAAGGATTCTGAAATTTGATGAGTGGTGATGAATATGGATATGGTGGAGTCTTGCTGTCTATCTTTAGACAATGTAAAAATGGATATTGGTTTTCCTATGGTGGGCAATGTAAATGTGAATATTTTTCTCCTTCGGGAAGGAGTCTTTTTGTCTATCCTTAGACAATGTGAGTATGGATCTTAGTTTTCCTACGGTGGACGATGTAAAAATATATTTTTTTCTCCTTCGGGAAGGAGTCTTGCTGTCTATCTTTAGACAATGTAAAAATGGATCTTGGTTGTCCTATGGTGGGCAATGTAAATGTGAATATTTTTCTCCTTCGGGAAGGAGTCTTGCTGTCTATCATTAGACAATGTGAGTATGGATCTTGGTTTTCCTACGGTGGACGATGTAAAAATATATTTTTTTCTCCTTCGGGAAGGAGTCTTGCTGTCTATCATTAGACAATGTGAGTATTGGATATTGGTGTTCCTTCGGGAAGGTTGTCTCCGTCTATCATTAGACGAGGAGAATAATGAATATGGATTTTCCTTCAGGATGGTGCCTTTCTGTCTATCTTTAGACAATGTGATTAATGGGTATGGTTGTCCTACGGTGGACGATGTAGATATGGGTATGGTTGTCCTATGGTGGACAGTGAAAAAATGAGTATGGTTTGTCCTACGGTGGACGATGTAAATATGGGTATGGTTTTTTTCCTACGGTGGACGATGTGAACATGGGTTATATTTTTCCTTCGGGATGGTGTCTCCGTCTATCATTAGACGAGGAGAGTATGGATATTATTGTTTGCCTGCGGGATGGTGTCTCCGTCTATCAGTAGACGATGGGAGGTGATCAAGCGCATGTTGATCCAACCTTCGGGTTTGGTATTTGTGGTGTCACACAAGTGACTGGTGTTGAAGTCAAATCTCTTTATCAGAGGATCGATCAGTTTATTACCATAATAATTGAATTCAGTTCGCTGGATGGTGTTCCCCAAGCAAGGGCGCAGTTTATTTCTGCAGTTGGCAAATTTTCGGGTTTATTTTGTATTTAACCATCTCGTACCTCGATTTTTTGAAGGCTCCGGGCGTTTCACCCAGTCGGGTCCAAGCCGTTTGAATAGGGGCAGCTGTTGCACCCTAAAATTTGGCCAACTGGTTCTACCTGATTTGTGTTTTCATAGCTTTATCATTTCCATAGTAGGTCATATACATAGTTCATTCATTTGCATAGCATAGCCTGGGCAAGCCATCCAACAAGGGGTCAAGTGCCATTCTTATCTCAAGAAGCATATCCAAGGTTTTTTTTATTCAAGCCCAAGTCTATTCAAGTCACCAAGAAAGAAATTGAAGCTTTGAGAAATTAATAGATCAAGCAGTGAATTTATAGCATGTCTGGGGAGTATTTGAAGATCATCATAGACGTTGTGAGCTATGGACTGAGGCATGGAATGTGTGTAGACATCATGGAAGACCTAGAGGGTCATTTTGAAAGTAAGACAAGTTATTGGTGTGGTTGCAAGAGCTACAGTTGAAGACAGTCAACTAGGGTTTCATCTGGGTCAACCCTAGGTCTAATGCTTGATTGAGGGGCATCAAGGCCTATTTGAAGGATGTGGGATTCATCATATGATATGTTGAAGCATATGTGGTGTTGTGCCAAGAGAAAATCAAAAGAATCAAGAAGGATTGAGGGTGACAAGACAGGGTTCCTAGGGTAAAATCCTCTGTTTTCCACTGAACTTCCAAGCCTTCTAAGTCAAGATGTGAGCTTCAAGTGACTTGGATCTCCACATGAATGTTGTAGAGGAGGTTCATAACTTTAATTTGAGTACTAGAAGTCCTCAAGGGGATTTATATAACTCAAGTTATAGCCCAGACAAGTTAGGGGTCCTCAGAGGCATCTGAAATTTAACTGTGAAAGTCACTTGACTTTCAAGCAACTTTTGAGCTGGAAGGAGTTTTCAAATGGAATCTTGGCAAACATGAGAGATGTTCCTTATCTTCTTAGCTTTCCAAAAAGTTATAGAAGTCCTCATTTGGATTTGTGGAGCTCAAGTTATGAGTTGTACAAGCCAGGGGTATTTTGGGAAAATGAGATTATAGGTCCTTTTTGAGCATAGGTCAAAATCTCCATGTTCCACTCTTCAGATGAAAAAGCGTTCAGCACGGAATGTGCTTAAAATGATGTTTTTAGGTCAGATAAGTCATCATGGTAGATTGATCGGCTTATTTCAAAAAGTCACTTAAAATGGCCTAAAAAAGGGGAATAAGTCAAATAAAGTGGTGAAAAAAAATCAAAATTTGGGTTAGAGGTCACAAACAAGCCATATGACATACCAATTTGATTGTAAAATGCATTTTAAAGACAATGGCATTGGCACATTTTTGAATTGAGCAATAATTTCATGACTTGCTTTGTAAAAGTGGTTACTTGAAATGTAAGTCACTAATCCAAACCACTTAACAAGGCATTTGGAAGGCTATTTTGGTTAGAAACTTCCAAGGGAAGATACATGAACAATCTAGAAATTTCCAAGGGAAGATACATGAATAATCTAGAAAGTTCCAAGGGAAATGGATTTTATTATTTTGGGCTTGGGCTTTATTTCTAGAATATTCCAATCATCTCTATAAATGTTTAGAAACTCATTTGAAGCAAGGTTGGTGATTGATTGGAAGAGAGCATATCAATTTTCAAGAGAGCAAATCAAGTGGTGATTCTTCATTCAAGGAGATTTCGGTTCGATTCGAAGATTGTAGCACTTTCCTCACATGTTGTTGAACGAATTTGAAGCTTTCGGAAGCACGAAAAGAGCCAAAGATACTCTGTTTCGAAGCTCTGATCAAGGTATGTAAACCTTCACTTTACCATGGATTTAGGATGAGATAATTAGAAATTCTTATGCGGTTAGGATCGTGAACACCTATGGATGATTTTAGGATTGTTAATTTGGAGATTTTCTTTATTCCCTTTTTCTTTTTATTTTTCTGTTTTGAGATCTGTTTGCTTTTATTGCGTCAAAAATAGTAAAAATGTTCAAGAAATTATGAAATTTTTTTCTACAGATCTTGATTGTCTTAAGAAATTTTAGGCGCTGAGTTTGCATTTTTTAGATTTTTTTTGATTTAGTTATGATTTTTCTTTCGTGCTAATGTCCATTGGTGTACATAACTGTTCATCTGTTTTGTTTAATTTTGTTCTCTTTTATGCTTCATGATTTTGAGATGAGTTTTGGATATGTTTTATATGATATGCATAGGTTTCCCCAGAAATTTTATTGGAATTTCTAGACAAATCTAAGTTTAGTTTTGAATCCGCTTTTTAGAGCCATCCCCATCTGAATGTTCCCTGGACACTTTATAGGTTTTCCTTTAGAAAGTGACCTTAACTTTAGAATTTGGTTTTAATTTTTTTACCATAGGTTTCTAACATCTTCAGGAGATTGTAGAATTTTTCTTAGATTTTTGTGGATTGTTTTCCCATTTCTTTTGCATTTTACATTCTGATGAGTATTTTGCATGATTTAATTGATGTTTGCTTTGCATATTTGATACCGCTGTTTTGTAGAATTTTGTTCTCTCAATTGGTGATGATTCTTGCTTAGATCTTTTGGTAGATTGTAGCCAACACTCGCATGTTCCCTTAGGAATTTTTGTAGATTTTTGAGATGTAATTTGGTTCTATTTTAGGGTTGTTGATTAGGACCTTCCCAATTGATGGTTAACCTTGACCCCTTGCATGTTAGGAATTGTTTAGACCCCTTAGAAGTTGATATAGGGTTTGATCTTCGATCTTGATAATATAGATATTAATATACTTTAGGGTTTCCCTTAGGATAATGTGATAAAACTTTAGAATAAAAATGGTAACAAAAAATGTTGAAATAGATATGGTGTAATAAAAAACTTAGAATATTTTAGGGCTTAAACACAACATAGGTGCACTTGAACATTTTATTTTTGGGTTTTTAGATTGAATTAGAGTATGTGACCTATGGGGTATATAGGGTAGATATAGTGCTTCCCTTAGAATTAATATTAGGCTTGTAAATATTATTTTACTATTTTTAGTATATTTTGCAATTGTGTGATTGTTTGGTTTGCCCATTTTTGGGGTTTATTTTGTTGTGTGGGCTTTTTTGGGCATTTGCTTGGGGTGTTGGCTTGGTTTGAAGAGCATGATGGTGGAGCTTAATAAAGACAAAGTTGAAGATCAAAATCAAAGCTTGATGAAGATTGCTTGGCTTGCCTGGAGTTGTTTGAAGACTATAGGACATAGGGTATAGGTAGAGCCTTAGAGTAGAAACTTTCTTCATAAACATGGATGGTTTCTGTTGCCTCCATTCTTCTCTATGATTCAAAGTCTTTCTTTGATACTCACCTTCTTCCTTTGGAAGGATTAGTGACAGTATCTAGGAGATAGAACTTTTGAGAGAAACAGTCTGTATTTTGTTAACAGTCTGTATGCCACCTTTGGTGGTCAACTGACTGTTTAACATCCCAAATCATCTTGTGAACTATTACTCATCTAGGAGAGCTTGCTTTGAAGAAACTTTGACGATTGAAGATGAAGTCCCTTGCCTTGAAGACTTATCAAAGATGAAGATTGTTCATGTCGGAGTTGCTGTTTTGGGAGCTGATGTTGCTGTTTAGAGTCGTTGCTTGGTTTTTCTTTACTGTATTGTTTGTTAATTCTTCCTCTTGAGGTTGAAGTGAAGTTGTTTCACTTTACCCATTGTTTTCTAGGTTCGAGGTCGAGTGGGACTCCCTTACCTCGCTTGTACTGCTGCATTCATGCATTTTACCGCTTTACTGTATATATGCTGTTGCTTTTCCGTTTATCCCCTTAGGATCTCTGTTTCTCTCTGTGCAAGAGAGAAATACGACAGACATTAGGCTCTCATCCATGCATGCCAACAGTAGGGTAGATTTTGATTCCCTTTTCAACCATAGGTCCTAGAGTTCTGTCTATTCTTTCTCAAAATAATCAGAAAAAACACAATAAACATTTCAAACACCATAAAAAACAGTTCTTGCGTAAAAGACTGTAAACCAATAAAAAAAACGTCATTTTTGTCCGCTTGGACCCATAATCAGGAGAAAACCTTTTTCAGAAGGATAAAAACAATCAAGACAGACTTGTGTCGTGTGTGGCCCGAACTACGTTTGCTCTGATCTTTCATGTTGTATGAAAGTACGTAGGCATAGGATGCGATATCCTAGCGAGCAACCTTCCCCTCCTTTCCCGTAGGTAGGCGAACTACGTTGACTCTGATTTCTCGTTCCAGATGGGAATACGTAGGCATAAAGTGCGATACTTTGCCGAGTCATTTTATTTTTCTTTAACCCTTGACCTGTAGAATAGATAGAATAACAATCCGCACCAGAAAACAAGCGTGGATCCCGTCGAGTACGACGGACGTGAGGGGTGCTAATACCTTCCCCTTGCGTAACCGACTCCCGAATCCAGGATTTGGTTGCGATGACCATTCCTTTCCCGTCTTTGCGGTAGGTTTACTCTGAGCGTTTCCTTTCCCTCCGTTGGGATGAATAACGCACGGTGGCGACTCTTCTGTTCAGCCGGCGTCGATTTTCGCAGTAGCGACAATAATGGTTCGAACCTGAATAACAAGATGATGAAGGAGTTGTGCCAGAGTTTCAAGATTGAACACCACAACTCATCTCCTTACCGGCCGAAGATGAATGGCGCCGTTGAAGCAGCCAATAAGAACATAAAGAAGATTGTTCAGAAGATGGTTGTGACCTACAAAGATTGGCACGAGATGCTGCCGTTTGCACTGCACGGTTAGCGTACGACGGTATGTACGTCAACCTGGGCAACTCTTTTCTCCTTAGTGTACGGTATGGAAGCAGTCCTACCGTTAGAAGTGGAGATCCCTTCTTTGCGAGTTTTGGTTGATGTGAAACTCGACGAGGCGGAATGGATTACGAACCGACTGAACCAACTCAGCCTGATGGACGAGAAGAGGTTAGCATCGATTGCGTTTGGTCGTCTGTACCAAAGCCGAATGAAGAAAGCTTATGATAAGAAGGTGCGTCCTAGAAGCTTTCAGATGGGTGATCTCGTCCTGAAGAAGATTCTTCCTCCACACTCCGATCACCGGGGCAAGTGGACTCTGAATTACGAAGGTCCGTACGTCGTCAGTAAGGTCTTATCGGGAGGAGCTTTGTTGTTATCCACGATGGATGGTGAAGATTTTGCATCCCCGGTGAACGCGGACGCAGTTAAAAAATACTTTGCTTGAAAGCGACCCGCTGGACAGTAAAAAGAGAGTCCAGGCAAAAAAGGGGCATCCCGGCGAACCATAAAAAAGGAAAAAGGTTCGGGTAAAAATTAGGGATATAAATTGAAAAGATGTACACCCGCAAAGTCGAAAACCCGGATGGGCGACTTTGGAAAAAAGGGTATCCCGGTGAACTGAAAACCCGCAAAGGGCGGTTCACGCAAAAGTTAGGGATTTGAAAAAGCAAATGACTGCGTTCCACGTGTGGACTTTCTTTGTTTAGTGGTTTGGAAGACCTGAGGGCCGTTTATCTGAATCAATCTCTTCCGAAGCTGAAGCGTCGGAGAAGTATCGAAGTCGAGTGGGTCATAGAGGGATCAACTCATGGTGTTCGTCTATGCCTCGTTGCCGACATTTGTATATACTGATGTATATTTATGTTTTATTTTTGCGCAACTTCCTCATTCCAGGAGCTTGCATCTGTTGTAAAACTTTTTTGCCCATTCAGGGGTTCGATATCAATAAAATGCATACTATTCAGCAATTCTGTTTGTCTGTTTAGCATTTATCTGTTTTGTTTGCGAAAGAGAACGCCGATGTTTTTGATAAAATGCGCATACATAAACTTACTGGCCTAGGCCACTGATTGTTGAAACAATGGATTACTTGAACATTGTCACGAGATAATAACCTTGATAGGTCCCTTTGAGAAGGGTATCTTGTCTGTTTGTTTGTGTTGTTACAGGTGTAGCATATTCCAGACAGTGCGTCGTGCGCATCCCTGAAGCAGGATGATTCCTCCTTCTCCAGCAAAGTTCAGCAGCCTCGCCCCGCAGAGTTTGAACACGAGATAGTGAGCACTGATATGTCTCCTCGGGCCGAGAAGATTCTCTCCCCAATCAGATGCATCCTGAAGGAATGTCATCTCCTCAGCTGAGTTAGGCGCCGAAGCGCGTGTTCATCCCCCAGCACCGGGCCACAAGTGCAGGTCTCGTAGGAAACTATTCATTCACTGAAGTGTGCAGCAACTGATGGTGCGAGACTGAAGTCTCCAACGGAATTGAAATTCCCCACCAGAGTCGTACTCTCCCCCGAAGTCGGATGATTCCTTCTTCTCCAGCGGAATTGAAATTCCCCACCAGAGTCGTACTCTCCTCCCGAAGTCGGATGATTCCTTCTTCTCCAACGGAATTGAGATTCCCCACAGAGTCGTACTCTCTCCAGCAAAGCAGAATGATTTCTCCTTCCTCAGCCGAGTTTGCAGACCCCCAAGAGAGCCGAATCCTTGGAAGTTGCTCAAACCATGATTGGTTCTCCCCAGTGTGTTGAACAGCTGAT
The DNA here is from genome assembly GCA_963859935.3 of Lathyrus sativus. Lineage (NCBI taxonomy): Eukaryota > Viridiplantae > Streptophyta > Magnoliopsida > Fabales > Fabaceae > Lathyrus > Lathyrus sativus. Next base: position 214,942,289 of record OZ012737.1, on the reverse strand, counting down.
GCTGTGTTTCCCCGCCAGAGTCGTTATTCCTAGGGAAGTGGCCGTGAAGGCCGTGCAGTCTATTCCCGCGATTGACATCGCTTTCCACAGCAGGTCCAGGTTCTCGTAGAGCTTCGCTCCCTTGCAGCAGTCAACTGGAGTTGTTTCCCCCGCAGCAGTCAACTGAAGTTGTTTCCCCTGCGGAGTCCGATTGAGATTAGCGTGACCGTGTTCTCCTCAGCAGGATGATTCCTCTATCTGAGTAGTTCTTTCTCCTTGACAGGAGGGTTCCCCCTTCGGCATTTATTTTGCTGACGGGACCGCATCATTTTGCATGATTACATAGCATTTATCATAAACGCATAGCATTTCCACCGTGTAGAGCATTGCACCATTGCTGAAGCATACGCATAATAAACATGATCTAGGTTGTTACCATTCTTGTTTTACAGGTGTTCCGCCGCAGAATTGATTGCTCAGGATGATTCCTGACATTCTCCCCAACAAAGTCGCTTGCTCAAGATGATTCTTGAAGTCCCCAGCGAAGTCTTCAGTTCAAGATGATTCTTGAATTCCCCAGCAGGGTCGTTTGCTTAAGATGATTCTTAAGATCCCCAGTGCAGTCGCCAGAGTGGTTGCTCAAGCTGATGCTTAGATTCTCCGGCAGAGTGTTTGCTCAGGATGATTCCTGAAAGCTCCAGCATGGTTATTGGTTCAAGATGATTCTTGAAGTCCCCGGCGGAGTTATCTGTCCAAGATGATTCTTGAAGTCCTCAGCAGAGTTGATTCATCCAGAATGATTTCTGGATCCCCGAAGCGGAGTTACTTGATAGTTCTCCAGAATCCCCAGCGGAGATGCGACATCCCCAGCAGGTTTCTGAACGGCGACGTTGAAACTTCCCTCGAAGACTTCATGATTGAAGTCCGACCGTGTTAATGAAGCAATTCTCTCAGCTGATGCGGAGTGCCTGATGGCAGAGGTTTGGATATTCCCAATTGGTTCATGATTGACCAAGAATTCTATTCCCGACTTGCTGGTGAAGTCCGGCTGATGCCCGACAGTTCTTTGAATGCCTGATGGCATGATCAACCTGATGGTTGACCTGGTGAAGTCCGGCTGATGCCCGACAGTTCTTTGAATGCCTGATGGCATGATCAACCTGATGGTTGACCTGGTGAAGTCCGACTGATGCCCGACAGTTTTCTTTGAATGCCTGATGGCATGATCAACCTGATGGTTGACCTGGTGAAGTCCGGCTGATGCCCGACAGTTTTCTTTGAATGCCTGATGGCATGATCAACATGATTGTTGACCTGATGAAGTTCGGCTGATGCCCGACAGTTTTCTTTGAATGCTTGATGGCATGATCAACCTGATGGTTGACCTGAAGAGTCTCGAGGAATCGTGATGCCTGATGTCATGATCGACTATGTATTACCAGTTACCGTGTGACCAATTCTCCAGCTAGTTGCCGTGCAGCTATTATTTCAGTTCTCGAAGATTTGTTCCCATTAGAGTATCGTGTACTTGTGCAGTTGGCAAATTTCCGGGTTTATCGGTATTCAACCGTCTCGCACCTTGATTGGCTGAGAGCCGTTCGCCTCACCCAGTCAGGTTCAAGCCGTTTGAATAGGGGCAGCTGTTGCACCCCAAAATTTGACCAACAGTTATTTACCTAGCTTGTGGTTCATCTCATTCATCATCTGCATTTCATTGATATGTGTGCAGTAGGTCAAGAGGTATGAGTACCAATCAAGACTTTGAAGCTAGCCAAGAAGGTTGTTCAAGTGTTCAAGGATTGATATCCTTGTCAGAGAAGTTAAGAGATCCTCAGAAAGATTGGTTGAAACCAAGGGTGTATGCCTCCTAACTTGAGAGTTGTGGGGGCTCCCCAGATGATTCTGAGGCTGTGAGGATGGACTTGAAGCTTTGAGAGAGCTTATGAGATGTCTTGAAAGCCATCATGAAGCCTAAGGAGGTCATTGTACAAGTTGAAGAAGACTCAGCCATGAGTGGTGGAATTAGGGTTTGACTGGGTCAACCCTAGGTCAACTGATGATTTGGAGAGGGTTGAGACCTAATCCAAGAGCCATGTGATCATGGATTGATGCATTGAGATGCTATAAGGATGATTCCTAGACCAACTCATCATGATTGAGGAGTTTGAGAAGTTTTAAGCTAGGGTTTCTAAGGCTTGACAGTGTAAAATCCCCTAGTTTGATCCCTATCTTCAAGGCAGTTTAGCTCAAGATGTGATTGTCATCTCATCTTACCTACAACATGAATGTTGTAGAGCTCGTTCTTAGCTTTAATTTGAGCAGGATCGACCTCGATTCCTTTTTCACTGACAATGAACCCCAGCAGCTTTCCTGACCTGACTCTGAAAGTACACTTGTTAGGGTTCAACCTCAACCTAAATTTCTTGAGCCTCTCAAACAGATTCAACAAATAGACTAGATGTTCTTCCTCTGTTTGGGACTTCGCAATCATGTCATCAACATAGACCTCGATCTCATGATGAATCTGTTGCACCCCAAAATTTGACCAACATTTATTTACCCATCAAGTGTTTGAAAGTTGATACCTTCATCAGAAAGTTCAAGAGATCCTCAGAGAAACTGTTTGAGACTAGAGTTATGTGCCTCATAGCTTGAGAGTTGTGGGAGCTCCTCAGAGGATTCTGAGACTTTGAGAATGAACTTGATGCTTTGAGAAAGCCTATGAGATGTCTTGATAGCCATCATGAAGCCCAAAGAAGTCATTGTGCAAGAATTCAAAAGATTCAGCCATGAATGGTAGAATTAGGGTTTGACTGGGTCAACCCTAGATCAGCTGAAGATTTGGAGAAGGTTGAGACCTAATCCAAGGTCCATGAGATCATGGAATGAGGTATTGAGATGTTATAAGGATGATTCCTAGACCAACTCATCATGATTGAGGAGTTTGAGAAGTTTTAAGTCAGGGTTTCCAGGGATTGTCAGTGAAAAAACCCTAATTTGATCCCTATCTTCCAGGCAGTTTTAGCTCAAGATGTGATTGATATCTCATCTTCCCCATAACATGAATGTTGTATAGCTTGTTCTTAGCTTTAATTTTAGTGGTAGAAGTCCTTGATAGGAGTTGCAGAGCTCAAGTTATGGTTTTGACAAATTACAGGTCAGCTGAGGTGTGTGAATCTGGGTCCTTGAAAGTCACCCAACTTGCAGACAACGTTTTCCCTAGTAGGATGATTCCTATGATCTCTTGGTCAACATGAATGTTGAAGGGCATCTTCTTAGATTTCTAGAGAGTACTAGAAGTCCTTGATAGGATTTGTAGAACTCAACTTATGGTTTTAACAAGACAGGGGTATTTTGGTCATTTGGTGATTATAGGTCATTTTAAGCAAAGGCCATATCTCCTATTTCCAAGCCTCAAATGGAAAAACTCAAAACATAAAAGTTGTTCAAAATGGCATTTTAAGCTTAGATAAGAGGTCATGAGTTAGTGAAAGAGCTTTTAGCAAGGATTTTCATGATTGGGTAAAAATGACCTAAAAATGGCTTATAAGTTGAAAAGTTGAAATGGAATTTTGGTTTAGGAGATGTACAAATCCAAAATAGGTCATCCAATATGTCATTTTGACTCCAAACATTATTCTAAAAACAATGGTTCAAGTAGAATTTTTATTTGAGGTCTTAAAATGAGGGCTACTTTGTAAAGTTCATGCTTGCATATTAAGGAACCTTTGAGAAACTTGGCATAAGGCAAGGTTTAGCTTGTTTTTTCACTCATTAAATACCAATTACTCATTTAAGGAGATATTAAATGGAAATGCATGGCTTATCATGAGTTTGCATGAGAATTACTAAATATGGAAAAATCAAAATCTCATTGCATGATACATTCTAGAAGCTTCTTGGAAGGTTCTCAAAGCTTCCACACATTTCCATTGACACCTATATATGCCCTAGAGGTGATCCATGCCCTGGTTGGTGACTGATTGTGCTTGCATACCATAGTTTGATTCCATAACTCCATTGTGCATTTTGATTTCAAACTCCATTAAAACTTCATCAATCATCATAATTCTTGTTATCATCATCTTCTACCATCATCATAGAGAGATTGGCAAGCAAGAACCAGAGGAATTAGTGGCTGGCTCGTGTGATCCAAAGCTTCCCTCCAATTTGCATGAAGGTGTGGATAGAGTGATTCAAGAGATTTGAGCAAGAACCATTGCAAACAGAAGCATTAGTAGCCATTGAAGACCACTTGAGGCAAGTATCAAGGCTTGAATTGAAGGCTAACCACCATTGCCATCATCACTTGCAAGGTATGCAACTTCATTCGAATCCCACTATTTATCCATTGTTAGATCATGTGGTTAGGATATACGTGATAGAGACCATTAGGGGATGATTCATGAGTAGTTTAAGGGCTGTTCTTGAAGGTTGGTTCCATGGTAGTTTCTGTTCATCAATCAAGAACTCACATGTCAGGGCGTATTAACACTAGATACCATGTTTAGAATGCTCACCCTAAACTGTAGATCATGCTAGCATAGTTTCAACAAGAATGGTGATCATGCATATCATATGAAATTCAGTGATACACAAGTCTTTCAGCGATCGGGTTTGGTTTTGGGGAGGGTTTCAGACAAAATCACTTGCCTGGTCGTGTAGAGGGAGGAAAATGGTGCAAGTTTCGTTTTTATAGTGTGTTATTTCATGGTGGGACGAGGGAGATATAGGGAGTGGAAGTTACGTGCATGGACTAGAGTTTCAGAAACCCTAATGGCTGGTTAGAGAAGATGATGATACTACCATTGGATCCATTGACTAAATAATCGCATCTAACGGTCCAAGGTTAAACAAGAAGCGGAGGGAAACCCTAAGCATCAAAACGCCGCGTTTAAATTAGTATGGAATCCTGGGCTCAGCAAAGTCTTGATACCCACACCCCCACCGTTGGCCCAATCCAAGTTTGAACGTAAAGGACTCGCTATTTGCACCGCAGCTTTGATGTTTTTCTCTTAATTTTCTCTTTATTTTCTGATAACCATTGGGCCCAGGCGCGCCATGCTAGGCGCACCCCCTCTTCCTGGGCCCATCTTAGATAATAACTAGGGCGCCCTACTAATGACACCCCCTCCCCATTTTATGCTAATTCTTTTATTTCTATTTCTCTTATATTTTCTTGCATGTTATAAAATCCATATAAAATTGAAAAATGATTATTTTTCACTCCTTGTTTTTTTCACACATTCATAATCACGTCTAGAAAAATGTAAATAAATAAAATTCCATTTTATTTTTCTTTTAATATTTTTAGTATATTTTCCATTTAGATAGCTTTTTTAATTGAATTTGGTTGATACTCAATTTTGTAGGATTTGTTTTAGGACTTTCCCTTAGGATTTTTGAGCCATCCTTTTTGCCATAGTTAGACATTGAACCACAGATCATATAGGATTTAATTCACAATTTGTAGATTAAAATTTGATTAGTTTGATAAGCATAGTTTTAGTGTACTCAATTAGGGTTTTAGGTTGCATAAGTAGATTTGACCAATTTTGTTTTGGGGTTTTATAGGCCAAATTAGTGTATGGGGGAATATATGGGTTAAGGGTAAGTATATATAGAATCCCCTAGATTTTTCCTAGAATATTATATAGTATTTTAGTATTTTTAATTGATTTTTGAATGTATGGTTAGTATGTGTGTTGCTTAAAGGCATAGTTTGTATTGTTTTGTTTTCTTTTCTTCTCCTTTGAGTGTGTGAGCCTTGAAGATTGAGTTGAAGACCTTGTGGATCATCATTGAAGCTTTGAAGACCTTGTAGAGGAGTTTAGTTAGCTTTTGTTTGTCCTGTTTATAGGATCATAAGTGCATAGGTAGAGCTTTAGATAGAATAATTCCATTCAATAAACAAGGAGTGTCTTGTTCACCTCCTTCCTTCTCTATGACATAAAGTCCCTTAAGGGTATTCACCTCTCTCCTTTGGAGGGATTAGTGACCTTACCCTATGAGGTAGAACTTTGAGAGAGCCTTTCCTTTTGATGTTAAGTCCTCAATGGCATCCTTTGGAAGTCAGTGAGCACTGTAACATCTTCACCTCATCTTGTTGACTGAATCTTGTTTGCTGAAGCATTTGGGTTGTTGAAGATAGCAATGGAAAGTATTGAAGACTTGATTGAAGATCTAAAAGTCATTGAAGATAGAAGCTGAAGCTTTGAAGAGGATGAATCCTTGAAGACTGTTGAAGTCTGAAGACTTTGTGAAGATCAAGTTGACACTTGGGTTAGAAGCTGAAGCTTTGAAGAGGATGAATCCTTGAAGACTGCCATTCCAGCTGAAGCTTGGAGATTGTTGAAGTCTGAAGACTTTGTGAAGATCAAGTTGATACTTGAAGATCCCTGAAGATAGTGAAGCCTGAAGGTGGAGCTGATCAAAGAAGCTGAAGCTTAAAGGGAGAAGATGAGTTGATACTCATGTTGTAGGGTTGATACTTGGAAAGCAAGTGATCTCTGAAGTCTGAAGACTGAAGTACTGCTGGAGGAGCTGAAGCTTTCTTCTGTTTTTCTTTTCTGTATTGTGTGTTTTGCTTGATTTGTCTGTTGCATTAGATTAAGTCCATCTAGAATAAGTTCAGTCTAAGAGCATGATTGCATTAGAGGTTGAGTTGCTCCCTCTGCTTGTATTGTTATTGCATGGCTTTGCTTGCGGGTATTCAGTAGAGCCCAGCTCCCTTGCCCATGTGATTTATTTTGCCTGATGGCATTTCATTTCTTTTATCTGTATGACTGCAGTTTACTGTTTATTGCTTGATAGCATGTTGTTTATTTTTCAGTATGATTACTGTTATTTCATGACTGGCTTGAGGTTGAGACGAGCTTGTGGAGGCTGAAGCCCCACACACATTTCCTCCCTCACTTGCATTGCATGCATTTTACTGTTAAGCTGATGCTTTGTCTGTTTTGGTGTATCATTGACATGATCCCTTAGGACTCTCATTTCCTTTGATAAGGATTTGATGATAGAATTTTAGGTTGAAACCTATGCATGACAACATCTAGGAGTTCCCTGTTCAAACTTCAACCATAGGATGAATCCATGGCATGATAACAGTAGGACTTGATAGTCTCCCTCCTAGTTGGGCTTGTTCTCTTCTCATCTCAAAATAGTTTAAGATACAGTAATCATGAATGATTTCTTTCGTACGTTACGAGCCTTAAGCTATCTGAGAAAGGATTGTAGGAGAGCTTCTTTTCCACAGTCTGGATGTTTAGTATGGCACCCTTTGGGTGACATGCGACGCATTCACTCTCAGGTCATAGTCTCTAGTGCGGTTGAAATCGCCAACACAATAAAAAACATTTCTTTCAGGAAATAGGCCGTAGTTTCCCGAACTACGTTTGCTCTGATCTTCCATACCGTGTGGAAGTACGTAGGCATAGGATGCGACGTCCTAGCGAGCAACCTTCAACCTTTCCCCCGTAACCCTCCGTAGGCCGAACTACGTTGACTCTGATTTCTCATTCTCTGATGAGAATACGTAGGCATAAAGTGCGACGCTTTGCCGAGTCATTTTTCTTTTCTTTTTCAGCCAGCCTTGATAAGTAGATAGATTATAACCAACCCGCCCAAGTAAACAAACAAGCGTGGATCCCGTCGAGTACGACGGACGTGAGGGGTGCTAATACCTTCCCCTTGCGTAACCGACTCCCGAACCCAGACAACGGTTGCGATGACCTTGTCTTACCCTCATTCGTCAGGTTTTTCCGATCGTTTCCTTTCCCGCTCTGAGGGATAAATAACGAAAGGTGGCGACTCTTCTGTCATGTCGGCACCTTATTTTCGCGCAAGCGACAACTGGCGACTCTGCTGGGGACTTCCTCCCTATGCATTTGGGATCCAACGTCCCTTAAGAGAGTCAATCCTACCGTTTGTGTGTTTACCTGTTGGGTTGCGTTTATTTATCGCATTTTACTTCTCGCACTTTATTTCCCGCATTTTATTTTCAGTATAATATGATTATTTGTGCTGTTGTGGGATGGGAGTTCTGATGAGTGAGAAGCCAGACCCAGGCTTGAGTGCACCATAGATTTAGAGTGGAAATTAGTGGGCGCGTGCTTGCTTTGCAGGCACTAGTGTCTCATGAAATCCACGCTCAGACGAGGTTCATCCGGTTGGCTTCACTTTCAACCCTTTGGGTTGAGACGGTTGCTGGTTTGGTGGATTGTCGACTCTGGGGACCGATCATTTGTGATTCAGCTAAGTGAGGCCTCTTCAAGACTTGATGATGCCACTCCTCCTGGGAATCGTATCGTCAGTTTTGAAAGTCTGTGACGCTGATGAACGCATAGGATGCCGTACCTTGAGTCAGTCTAGGTCCATACCTGTGAGTGGGACTGGGTTTATTGCAGGAAACTTAAACCTTCAGACTACCTGGTTTTCTTGACAGTGAATCAGTTATGCTGGTACCAGGGTTTCTCAGTTGCAGACTCGTCTGTTCTGGATAGAGCAAGTTTGTGATCAAGGGATCTTATCATCGGGTGTATCTCTGTTCTTGCTAGAGCAGGTTCTGATCAGAATATTGTTATCAGTGGTTTGTTCTTGATAGGACAGATTTTGAGTGGGGTCTGAAGATCTCATCAGCAGATGTTATTTGTTCTTGATAGGGCAGATTTTGAGTGGGGTCTGAAGATCTCATCAGCAGATGTTATTTGTTCTGGATGGAGCAGATTTTGAGTGGGGTCTGAAGATCTCATCAGCAGATGTTGTTTGTTCTTGAAAGGACAGATTTTGAGTGGGGTCTGAAGATCTCATCAGCAGCTGTATGTTTGTTCTTGATAGGGCAGATTTTTGATTTGGGGTCTGAAGACTTCATCAGCAGATATTTATTGATCATACACCCGGGGTCCTTATTATCAGACGTTTGCTCTTGACAGAGCAGAATTTTGATCTCATGTATATGGTCCTATCAGAAGGTCGTTCTCAGCAGATCAGATCAGTGGTCTTACACCGGGGTTTCCTTCTCATCAGTGACTGTTGATACCGAATCTCCACAGCAGTTACCTGGATATATTATTGCATGACTGCATTTTGCATTAGTTTGCATATTCATTTTTGCATTCCATTAGCATGTGTCTGTGCTGCAGGCGCGTTTCGTACCCTGATTCTGGTGTCCCGAGCAATATGAGATATTTTCTTCCATGAATGGATCCAGTCTTATCACTGCATTGACACTATGTTAGCCCGTTGACACCAGAATTAGGGGTGATCTCCTAAACGCACAGACACCCATGGCATTAGCATAATTCATCTTGCATGGCAGAAGCCGGGGCTTGTCTTCTAACCCTTGTGTTTGCAGGTTTGACTCAGAATCGAGCAGCTCAGACTAATGGAGCAGGTACAAGCTGAGTTGGGGAAAATCCAAAGCCAGCTGGGGCAGGTCATGAATGACATACAGGCAGTGCGCCTGGATCAGCAAGTACTCAGAGAAGAGAATCAGCAGCTGCAGAATCAGTTGAGCTTTCTCATGGGAGTGGTGAGAAGTATGCTAAAAAAGGAGAGTGATCGAGCACCCGAGGTGGAGACCAAAGTGCTTCCTCTGTTACCGTCAGTGCCACCTGTGCCGAAGCCAAATGGACCTCATAGATCCTCTGCACAGCATGGAGCTCAAGACCTGTCTCGTCAGCAGCCGCGTCGAGCATCTCAGAATAACCCTGAAGGTCATAATCAAAAGAAGAAGCTACTTAATAGAGCTGTGGACCCCCTACCTGTGAGTTATGCCCAGCTGTTGCCACTGTTGGTTCAGAACCGTGTTCTCAAGCTTCGGACCTCAGATCCGCCAGATGACGTGTCACCAGACGTTGATCTCAACATACATTGTGATTTCCACTCAGGAGCACCGGGGCACCATGTTGAAACATGTAAGGCTCTCAAGAATAAGATTCAAGACCTTATTGACTCAAGGACAATTAGGCTTGTGCCGGGCGGCATGAGAGCATCGGGAAGGTTCATCCCGTACCCTGCAGAAGAGGTGAATGATTCCACTCCTTTGCCTGAAGCTGAGAAAGATCTTGAATATGTCCCGCGACCTTTGGTGACTGAATCGCCTCGCTCGCAGTTTCTACCTGGATCAGGTTCGAGGACGCAAGCGCCTAAACAAGGGACCGTTGCCACGCAGAAACGGCGACCTCTTACTCCTTGGCGGAGAGAATACCAACACCAGGATCAAAAGAGGCCTCGCAACCACTTAGAACGAAGGAATGCTTCTTTCCATCCAGTGCCTGTGCCGTATAGCCAGATTCTTCCACAGTTGATTCAGAATTCTTTGGTGGAACCGAAAGCTCTCAAGCCCGTGCCAGAGCCTTACCCTCCAGGGTACAATCCTCATGCTCAGTGTGGTTACCACGGTGGATCTCCGGGGCATTCAACTGAAGATTGCAAGGCTTTCCAGGCAAAAGTGCAACAATTGATCGACCAAGGGTGTATTTCCTTTCCAGACGGAGTTTTGGTTATACGTGGCAACCTCTCAGCTGTCTGAGCTCGCAAATTCAGAGGGTTATTTCCAGAAGCCAGTGATCCAGACAGGCAGACGTCCTCAGCATTGGCAGTCCTCAGGTTTTTTACCATTTGCATTTGTAGTTTCTTTTTTGTTAGTTACTACTTGCGGTTAAACATTGTATGTTTCGAATGGTAATATTAATAAAGTGAATATGCATTTTTTCTGAATTAGTTATGTCGTTGTCACTCATTTACTGCATTGCACTGGCACTTGCATTTTATTTACTCCACTTTATTACTATGAGTAGCAAAGATTGGAGGGAGGATGATGAAACTGAATACTCATAGCCGATGATCGTATGCTTTCAGATAGAACCTTGCCAATGACGTATAAGGCATTGTTTCAAATCCCTAAACACCGGAGAGATAAGGAAGAGAATCCCTTGTTAACCACTTCGAGCCGAGGAGTAGGAGTTTCTTTCGGACTTTTAACCCTCACATCTTAACCCGGGGCAGGGTAGTTGTCAGTTAGCTTGATCGAGCGTTCAAGTCTTATAGAGGAGTGTTGTCCTTCGAGGACCAATCACATCATATTCCTCTCCAGAGGTCGTACCTCATCAACCACAATGGTTAAACCTCACCAATCAGGAGTGAGACAGTTACAAGCCTCTCGGATAAATCTAGACAGCCAGTGTCGCACGACTCGTTCCAAAAGAAAAAAGAAATAAGAAAGCCCGCTAAGTAAAAAAGAAAAGCTAGAAAGCAAATACTTAGGCAAAAATCAGGGCATCCCGCTGGACTTCAAAAGAAAAATCGAAAAGAACTCAAAAGGAGTCAGTCCAGGCAAAAATTAGGGAATCAAAAAAATGATGAATGGAAAAGAAAGGATTATAAAAGAGAAAAATCCTCAAACAAGGACAAAGTCGTGTAGACACAGACGCCGAAAACGAAAAAGGAGTAACTGTCACTCCGAAACACCTTGTGAATTCTTTAACCAGTTGTTCCCAATGTTCAACATACCTCTCGAAGAGGCGAGCGCTCGAGCTAAGTTAACTGAACTTTAGGATCGGAGATCATCAGGTAGAAGGGGTGGGTACAAATCATAATTTGAGCCAAATATCCTTTGTTTCACGAACCTTGAACCCGACCACGATACAACCCTTAAAAGACCTAATTGAGGCAGGGTTTATTCTGAAAGCGCATTACGATAAGGTTGAGTAACCTGACTCCTTCATGATTTGCTAATCATATCCTTATTGTATTTTTTCACTGATCATATCAGCACTACGTTTGAACTCTTTGGTTCATTCGTCACTCACTAGCATGACACGTGAATGAGTGACAGTACAACATTTTTTCGAAATTTGCATGAACACTGCATTAAAATTACCATTCGTGAATAAACAATTTTAGTTGCAGGTCAGTAGCTGATGCGGAGGAACTTCAACAGGGAATAGTCAATCAGGACTGAATCGTTAGAGGTCTGGATCAGAATGGTGTGTTGTGAAACCCTGTGAATTTGGGGCAATGACTTCCAGTGAGTTTGGAATCGGTTTGTCTGAGGACAAGTCCCGGAGCATCAGTTGATTATGGGGCAGTTTATGCAAGAAGCGATTGATCGGAAGTGAATCTTCTCGAGACCCAATCAGGGGCAGTTATCCAGAATTCTTGCGATTTGAGGGCAGATCCCTCCAGTGTTCAATCAGAGCATGTTGAGTCGCTCGTCGCTCGCTCAGGGGCAAACTACTTCAGAGATATTGAAGCCGACCGTGCTGAGAGTGGATTAGTGGAGGATGAATCCTTCTGTTGTGCGGATGTTGGGGCAAGCCATCTGAAGATTGTCTAGTGGCCAGTTGTTTTCGGTTCAGAATGAATTATTCCCAAAAGTCGGACTGGGGCAAGTTGAATTGCGCTGGGGCAAGTTGTTCAAATGAGTTTGTTCACCTTAGCAAGAATTGAGTATCGGGGAATCATGTCATTACCCTGCCAAAACCTGAACCTTCTGAAGAAGCCTTGCGGTCATTGGATTGTTGTCCTACAGCCTAACCTGTTACTCGACTCCATGATTGGTAGCCTATATACCCTGTGTTGACGTTGTTGAACCAGGATTGTTTCTCAGCAGAGAGGTACAGTTTGAGGTTGTTCCCCCTGTACAGTTGGAGACTGCAGCAGATCGAGATGGCGTTTATCTCTTATCAAATTAGGGTCAAGATTACCCTCAGCAGACCAGGATTGATATCCCCGAAGCAAGGCGAGTTCCCCTTCTCCAGCAGAGTTCAGTAGTCTCTCCTCCGCAGAATCTGAACGCAAGATAGTGAGAATTGATATGTCTCCCCAGGCAGAGATGATTCTCTTCCTCAAGCAGACACATCCTGAAGGAACGTCGCTTCATCAGCTGAGTCAAGGGCGAAGCTCATTCCCCCAGCACCGGGTCACAAGTGCAGATTTCATAGAAATGTTTGGGTGCCAAAGCTCGTGTTTTCCCCAGTAAAGTCGCCGAAGCAGGTGTCTTCCCCAGCACCGTGTCACAAGTGCAGGATTCGTAGGAAATGATTCGTACACCAGAATATGCAGTAACTAATGGTGCCAGACTGAAGTCTCCCGCGGAATTGAGATTCCCCACCAGAGCCGTATTCTCTCCCGAAGTCGGATGATTCCCTCTTCCCCAGTAGAGTGTTGGAACAGCTGACGTTGTATTCCCCCTGCAGAGTCGTATTCTACCCCGAAGTCAGATGATTCTTTCTTCCCCAGCGAAACTGAAATTCCTCATCAGAGTCGTACTCCCCAGTAGAATGATTTCTCTCTCCCCGGCTGAGTCCGCAAACCCCAGGAGAGCCGAGTCCTTGAAAGCAGTTGGGACCATGAGTGGATTTTCCCTAGCAGAGCATTGAACAGTTGATGCGGTATTTCCCCAGAGTCACACTCTCTCCAGCGAAGTAGAATGACTTCTCCTTCCTCAGCCGAGTTTGCAGATGTCCAAGAGAGCCGAATCCATGAAAGTCGATCAGACCATGATCGGTTTTTCCCCAGTGGAGTGTTGAGCAGCTGAAGTTGTTTCCCCACAGAGTTGTTATCCCCAGAAAAGTAGCCATGGCTGCCACGCAGTTTATTCTCGCGATGGATATCAGCAGGTCCAAGTTCTCGTAGAGCTTCGTTCCCCCTGCAGCAATCAACTGAAGTTGTTCCCCCTGCAGCAGTCAACCGAAGATCAATTCCTCAGACAGAGCCCAGTTGATATTGGCGTGTCCACGTTCTTCTCAGCAGGATGATTCCTCTATCTGAGTAGTTCTTTCTCCTTGACAGGAGAATTCTCCCTCGGCATTTATTTTGCTGACGAGATCGCATCATTGTGCATGATTGCATAGCATTTAGCATAAACGCATAGCATCTCCACCATGTGGGGCATGGCGCCGAAGCATATGCATCATAAGCATGATCTAGGTTATTATCATTCTTGTTTTACAGGTGTTCGGCCGAAGGATCAGTTGCTCAGGATGATTCCTGACATTCTCCCCAACGAGGTCGCTTTCTTAGGATGATTCTTAAGACCCCGGTGTAATCCCCACAGTCGCTCGCTCAAGATGATTTTTGAGATACCCAACGAAGTCTTCAGTTCGAGATGATTCTCGAATCCCTCAGCAGGGCCATTTGCTCAAGATGATTTGTGGGATCCCCAGCGCAGCTTCCCGAGTTGTTTGCTTAAGATGATTCTTGAGCTCCCCAGTAGCGTCCCCGACGAAGATCGCCCAGGACAATGCCTGAAACTCCAAGAGAGTCGAGCCCTTGGAAGCCGCTCAAGTCGTGATTGGTTTACCCGGCAAGAGTTGCCCAGGATGGTTTCTGGAATCCCCAACGAAGTGGAGGTCTTTTCCCCAGCAGGTGGTTGGCATTTCCCCAGCGGCAGGCAGGTAGATTGATATCCCCAGCCGAGCACAGCCATGAGTGGTGGATGAAATGTTTCCCCAGCAACAGGCAGGTAGATTGATATCCCCAGCCGAGCACAACCAGGAGTGGTAGATGAAATGTTTCCCCAAGCAGATCCTGAAGGATCGTCCAGCAAGCTGGAGTTTGTTTATCCCGCAAGTTTGAGAACTTAATGACATGAGTATCTTGTAGCCTGACGGCTATGTTCCCCATAAGGGTCGTTTCCCAGAGAGCCGTTCAGGATGTTTATCGCTTTCCCCATGCAGAGTATAGCAGAGGATAGTGTGTGGATCAGCCTGATGCGCCGTGTTCTCCGGAGGAGCCCGTCATCCTCAAGTGTAAGTCCAGATGAGATCGGCAGAAAATGCAGCTCCCTTGAAGGGTAGCTCTTCCTCAGCATAATGGTTACTCTCCCCGAGTGGATGGTTCCTCTTCCCGGCATTTATTTTGCTGGGGCATTTCCTTGCATGATTGCATAACATTTACTCAAAAGCGTAGCATTCCCTTTCGCGCGGAGCATTACGCCCATTTTTCCAGCATTTGTATATGAAGCATGAACCAGGTGGTTACCGTGCTCTCGAGCAGAAGTACTTGCTCCACAGTAAAGTTGGTAGGAATCGTCTGAGTGAGCTCTTTCGTTATTCTCCAGCAGTTGTTGAAGTCGTTTGGGTGAACTCTCTCGTCTTTCTGCAGCAAAGTCTACAAGGTTGTTTGGGTGAACCCTTATTCCTTTTCCCCAGTGAGTCGTCAGGATTGTTTGGGTGAACCCTCATTCCTCTCTCCTCAACAGAGTTGTTAACCTGATGATTATGTCCGGTGACCCGGCATGTTTGCTTTTACTTAGCAACGACTTGACAGGATGTCAAGAGAATAGCAGCGTGATATGTTTGCTCCAACAGTGATGTCTAATCTGAAGATTGACTTCGTAAACGCCCGAAGGCGATATCAGAATGTTCCTGTAGATTCAGATTTCCTTGTTGATGAATCAACGTATGGCTGAAGACAAGGTTCCAAAATTTGCAAGGTGATCCGTGTTGGCCTGAAGACCAAGTCGGTTGTCCTGAGGGGATGATTGATTGCGATCAAGTGAATAGTGTTTCTTCTGACTGAAGTCGAAGATGTTTCTCCAGCTGAAGCGGAGTTTGCCTGAAGGCAAAGTGTTTGAATCCCCGTAGAGTCATGAATGGCTCAGGATACCATTTCTCTGACTGAAGTCACAGATTTCCCAAGCTGAAGCGAAGGTGCCTGAAGGCAAGGTTATCCCCAAGATCATGAATGACCTAGGATTCATTTTTCGGACTGAAGGCCGAAGTATATCCCTGACTGAAGTCTCGGATACTCTATAGCAGAGGCGGAGTTGCCTGAAGGCAGATCCATGTATCCTTGGAGGCCAAGGACCATTTCTTTAGACTGAAGTCGAAGATACCTCCTGCAGAGTTGCCGACGGGCAAAGTTTACATCCTTGAAGGTCAAGGATGTTTATCTTCAGAAGTACTTGAAGATCTTTTCTAGCTGAAGCTGGAATCGCCGACGGGCGAGGTTTATATCCTTGAAGGCCAAGGATGTCTATCTTTAGAAAAACTTGAAGATTCTCCAGCGAATCTGGAGTGGCCAGGGGCCAGGGTTTCATCTATCTTTAGAAAAACTTGAAGATTCTCCAGCGGATCTGGAGTGGCCAGGGGCCAGGGTTTCATCTATCTTTAGAAGAACTTGAAGATTCTCCAGCGGATCTGGAGTGGCCAGGGGTCAGGGTTTCATCTATCCTTGAAGGACAAGGATTCCATCTTCAGGAATACTTGAAGATCTTTTCTAGCTGAAGCTGGAAGGGGCCAGGGGCCAGGGTTTCATATAGTTCTGATGTTGAAGTGCTACGGTGAACTCAGTATGCAGTAGTATTTGGATGTTCGTTATGGTTCTGAGGGTGAACCCCAGATCAGAGTGTGCTTGGTTGAGTCTCTCATCCCCAGCAGAGTAGCTCCAAATACGCAAGTGTACCTTTTGTTCCATTTACCAGGGGTGAACCCCAGGCCAGGATTGTTCAGTGTTGTATTTTCTCCAGCGGCGATGCGGGGTATTTTGATTGTTCGACGGCGATATCAGATTTAGTTCTCCAGCGGCGATGCGGGGTATTATGATTGTTCGACGGCGATATCAGGTTTAGTCTTCCAGCGGTGATGTTGGGTGTTGTGGTTGTCTGAAGGCAATGTCAGAAGAATTTAATGTGGATAATTGACGGTGATGTCAGATCGATATTTCTCCAGCTAGTTGTTGAGCAGCTAGTGTTGCAGTATTCGAAGGTTTGTCCCCCGCAGAGTATCGGGTGCTTGTGCAGTTGGCAAATTTTCGGGTTTACCGGTATTCAACCGTCTCGCACCTTGATTGGCTGAGAGCCGTTCGCTTCTCACCCAGTCAGGTTCAAGCCGTTTGAATAGGGGCAGCTGTTGCACCCCAAAATTTGACCAACATTTATTTACCCATCAAGTGTTTGAAAGTTGATACCTTCATCAGAAAGTTCAAGAGATCCTCAGAGAAACTATTTGAGACTAGAGTTATGTGCCTCATAGCTTGAGAGTTGTGGGAGCTCCTCAGAGGATTCTGAGACTTTGAGAATGAACTTGATGCTTTGAGAAATCTTATGAGATGTCTTGATAGCCATCATGAATCCCAAAGAAGTCATTGTGCAAGAATTCAAAAGATTCAGCCATGAATGGTAGAATTAGGGTTTGACTGGGTCAACCCTAGATCAGCTGAAGATTTGGAGAAGGTTGAGACCTAATCCAAGGGCCATGAGATCATGGAATGAGGTATTGAGATGTTATAAGGATGATTCCTAGACCAACTCATCATGATTGAGGAGTTTGAGAAGTTTTAAGTCAGGGTTTCCAGGGATTGTCAGTGAAAAAACCCTAATTTGATCCCTATCTTCCAGGCAGTTTTAGCTCAAGATGTGATTGATAACTCATCTTCCCCACAACATGAATGCTGTAGATCTTGTTCTTAGCTTTAATTTGAGTGGTAGAAGTCCTTGATAGGAGTTGCAGAGCTCAAGTTATGGTTTTGACAAGTTACAGGTCAGCTGAGGTGTGTGAATCTGGGTCCTTGAAAGTCACCCAACTTGCAGACAACTTTTGCCCTAGTAGGATGATTCCTATGATCTCTTGGTAAACATGAATGTTGAAGGGCATATTCTTAGCTTTCTAGAGAGTACTATAAGTCCTTGATAGGATTTTTAGAACTCAACTTATGGTTTGAACAAGACAGGGGTATTTTGGTCATTTGGTGATTATAAGTCATTTTAAGCAAAGGCCATATCTCCTATTTCCAAGCCTCAAATGGAAAAACTCAAAACATAAAAGTTGTTCAAAATGGCATTTTAAGCTTAGAAAAGAGGTCATGAGTTAGTGAAAGAGCTTGTAGCAAGGATTTTCATGATTGGGTAAAAATGACCTAAAAATGGCTTATAAGTTGAAAAGTTGAAATGGAATTTTGGTTTAGGAGATGTACAAATCCAAAATAGGTCATCCAATATGTCATTTTGACTCCAAACATTATTCTAAAAACAATGGTTCAAGTAGAATTTTGATTTGAGGTCTTAAAATGAGGGCTACTTTGTAAAGTTCATGCTTGCATATTAAGGAACCTTTGAGAAACTTGGCATAAGGCAAGGCTTAGCTTGTTTTTTCACTCATTCAATACCAATTACTCATTTAAGGAGATATTAAATGGAAATGCATGGCTTATCATGAGTTTGCATGAGAATTACTAAATATGGAAAAATCAAAATCTCATTGCATGATACATTCTAGAAGCTTCTTGGAAGGTTCTCAAAGCTTCCACACATTTCCATTGACACCTATATATGCCCTAGAGGTGATCCATGCCCTGGTTGGTGACTGATTGTGCTTGCATACCATAGTTTGATTCCATAACTCCATTGTGCATTTTGATTTCAAACTCCATTAAAACTTCATCAATCATCATAATTCTTGTTATCATCATCTTCTACCATCATCATAGAGAGATTGGCAAGCAAGAACCAGAGGAATTAGTGGCTGGCTCGTGTGATCCAAAGCTTCCCTCCAATTTGCATGAAGGTGTGGATAGAGTGATTCAAGAGATTTGAGCAAGAACCATTGCAAACAGAAGCACTAGTAGCCATTGAAGATCACTTGAGGCAAGTATCAAGGCTTGAATTGAAGGCTAACCACCATTGCCATCATCACTTGCAAGGTATGCAACTTCATTCGAATCCCACTATTTATCCATTGTTAGATCATGTGGTTAGGATATACGTGATAGAGACCATTAGGGGATGATTCATGAGTAGTTTAAGGGCTGTTCTTGAAGGTTGGTTCCATGGTAGTTTCTGTTCATCAATCAAGAACTCACATGTCAGGGCGTATTAACACTAGATACCATGTTTAGAATGCTCACCCTAAACTGTAGATCATGCTAGCATAGTTTCAACAAGAATGGTGATCATGCATATCAGATGAAATTCAGTGATACACAAGTCTTTCAGCGATCGGGTTTGGTTTTGGGGAGGGTTTCAGACAAAATCACGTGCCTGGTCGTGTAGAGGGAGGAAAATGGTGCAAGTTTCGTTTTTATAGTGTGTTATTTCATGGCGGGACGAGGGAGATATAGGGAGTGGAAGTTACGTGCATGGACTAGAGTTTCAGAAACCCTAATGGCTGGTTAGAGAAGATGATGATACTACCATTGGATCCATTGACTAAATAATCACATCTAACGGTCCAAGGTTAAACAAGAAGCGGAGGGAAACCCTAAGCATCAAAACGCCGCGTTTAAATTATTATGGAATCCTGGGCTCAGCAAAGTCTTGATACCCACACCCCCACCGTTGGCCCAATCCAAGTTTGAACGTAAAGGACTCGCTATTTGCACCGCAGCTTTGATGTTTTTCTCTTAATTTTCTCTTTATTTTCTGATAACCATTGGGCCCAGGCGCGCCATGCTAGGCGCACCCCCCCTTCCTGGGCCCATCTTAGATAATAACTAGGGCGCCCTACTAATGACACCCCCTCCCTATTTTATGCTAATTCTTTTATTTCTATTTCTCTCATATTTTCTTGCATGTTATAAAATCCATATAAAATTGAAAAATGATTATTTTTCACTCCTTGTTTTTTTCACACATTCATAATCACGTCTAGAAAAATGTAAATAAATAAAATTCCATTTTATTTTTCTTTTAATATTTTTAGTATATTTTCCATTTAGATAGCTTTTTTAATTGAATTTGGTTGATACTCAATTTTGTAGGATTTGTTTTAGGACTTTCCCTTAGGATTTTTGAGCCATTCTTTTTGGCATAGTTAGACATTGAACCACAGATCATATAGGATTTAATTCAAAATTTGTAGATTAAAATTTGATTAGTTTGATAAGCATAGTTTTAGTGTACTCAATTAGGGTTTTAGGTTGCATAAGTAGATTTGACCAATTTTGTTTTGGGGTTTTATAGGCCAAATTAGTGTATGGGGGAATATATGGGTTAAGGGTAAGTATATATAGAATCCCCTAGATTTTTCCTAGAATATTATATAGTATTTTAGTATTTTTAATTGATTTTTGAATGTATGGTTAGTATGTGTGTTGCTTAAAGGCATAGTTTGTATTGTTTTGTTTTCTTTTCTTCTCCTTTGAGTGTGTGAGCCTTGAAGATTGAGTTGAAGACCTTGTGGATCATCATTGAAGCTTTGAAGACCTTGTAGAGGAGTTTAGTTAGCTTTTGTTTGTCCTGTTTATAGGATCATAAGTGCATAGGTAGAGCTTTAGATAGAATAATTCCATTCAATAAACAAGGAGTGTCTTGTTCACCTCCTTCCTTCTCTATGACATAAAGTCCCTTAAGGGTATTCACCTCTCTCCTTTGGAGGGATTAGTGACCTTGCCCTATGAGGTAGAACTTTGAGAGAGCCTTTCCTTTTGATGTTAAGTCCTCAATGGCATCCTTTGGAAGTCAGTGAGCACTGTAACATCCTCACCTCATCTTGTTGACTGAATCTTGTTTGCTGAAGCATTTGGGTTGTTGAAGATAGCAATGGAAAGTATTGAAGACTTGATTGAAGATCTAAAAGTCATTGAAGATAGAAGCTGAAGCTTTGAAGAGGATGAATCCTTGAAGACTGTTGAAGTCTGAAGACTTTGTGAAGATCAAGTTGACACTTGGGTTAGAAGCTGAAGCTTTGAAGAGGATGAATCCTTGAAGACTGCCATTCCAGCTGAAGCTTGGAGATTGTTGAAGTCTGAAGACTTTGTGAAGATCAAGTTGATACTTGAAGATCCCTGAAGATAGTGAAGCCTGAAGGTGGAGCTGATCAAAGAAGCTGAAGCTTAAAGGGAGAAGATGAGTTGATACTCATGTTGTAGGGTTGATACCTGGAAAGCAAGTGATCTCTGAAGTCTGAAGACTGAAGTGCTGCTGGAGGAGCTGAAGCTTTCTTCTGTTTTTCTTTTCTGTATTGTGTGTTTTGCTTGATTTGTCAGTTGCATTAGATTAAGTCCATCTAGAATAAGTTTAGTCTAAGAGCATGATTGCATTAGAGGTTGAGTTGCTCCCTCTGCTTGTATTGTTATTGCATGGCTTTGCTTGCGGGTATTCGGTAGAGCCCAGCTCCCTTGCCCATGTGGTTTATTTTTCCTGATGGCATTTCATTTCTTTTATCTGTATGACTGCAGTTTACTGTTTATTGCTTGATAGCATGTTGTTTATTTTTCAGTATGATTACTGTTATTTCACGACTGGCTTGAGGTTGAGACGAGCTTGTGGAGGCTGAAGCCCCACACACATTTCCTCCCTCACTTGCATTGCATGCATTTTACTGTTAAGCTGATGCTTTGTCTGTTTTGGTGTATCATTGACATGATCCCTTAGGACTCTCATTTCCTTTGATAAGGATTTGATGATAGAATTTTAGGTTGAAACCTATGCATGACAACATCTAGGAGTTCCCTGTTCAAACTTCAACCATAGGATGAATCCATGGCATGATAATAGTAGGACTTGATAGTCTCCCTCCTAGTTGGGCTTGTTCTCTTCTCATCTCAAAACAGTTTAAGATACAGTAATCATGAATGATTTCTTTCGTACGTTACGATCCTTAAGCTATCTGAGAAAGGATTGTAGGAGAGCTTCTTTTCCACAGTCTGGATGTTTAGTATGGTACCCTTTGGGTGACATGCAACGCATTCACTCTCAGGTCATAGTCTCTAGTGCGGTTGAAATTGCCAACACAATAAAAAACATTTCTTTCAGGAAATAGGCCGTAGTTTCCCGAACTACGTTTGCTCTGATCTTCCATACCGTGTGGAAGTACGTAGGCATAGGATGCGACGTCCTAGCGAGCAACCTTCAACCTTTCCCCCGTAACCCTCCGTAGGCCGAACTACGTTGACTCTGATTTCTCATTCTCTGATGAGAATACGTAGGCATAAAGTGCGACGCTTTGCCGAGTCATTTTTCTTTTCTTTTTCAGCCAGCCTTGATAGGTAGATAGATTATAACCAACCCGCCCAAGTAAACAAACAAGCGTGGATCCCGTCGAGTACGACGGACGTGAGGGGTGCTAATACCTTCCCCTTGCGTAACCGACTCCCGAACCCAGACAACGGTTGCGATGACCTTGTCTTACCCTCATTCGTCAGGTTTTTCCGATCGTTTCCTTTCCCGCTCTGAGGGATAAATAACGAAAGGTGGCGACTCTTCTGTCATGCCGGCACCTTATTTTCGCGCAAGCGACAGAATCATATCATGAAAGAGAGTCACCATAGCCCGCTGATAGGTTGCCCCTGCATTTTTCAACCCAAAAGGCATTACCTTATAAAAGAAAGTCCCCCACGACGTGATAAACGTTGCTTTCTCCATATCCTCCGGTGCCATTCTGATCTGGTTATAACCGGAAAAACCTTCCATGAAGGAAAACACGGAATATTGAGCAGTATTATCAACCAATACGTCAATGTGGGGGAGCGGGAAATCGTCTTTTGGGGTCGCCTTATTTAAATCTCTGTAATCGACACACATCCGTACCTTGCCATCCTTCTTAGGCATGGGTACGATGTTAGCGACCCACAGAGAGTAAGTTCTGTTGCACCCCAAAATTTGCCTAACCTTTTATTAACTTGATTCATGTTTCATTTCATTTTCTTTTAGCATTTGCATTGCATAACATTGTTCATTTAGCAGGGGATCAAGAGGTTGTGCATAGCAAGAGAAGGTCACCCAGAGTGTTGAGCCTAAGCAAGGGGTTTTACTCAAGCATGAGTGGTCATCAAGTCACCAAGAAGTGGTCAAAGTTTTGTGAAAGAATTGATGGGTGTATGTGGAATATCTCCTAACTCGGAGGCTAGTTGAAGATCATCATAGGATTGTGAATTCATGATTATGGATATGGGATGTTGAGGAAGCCCATTGAAGGCTTTGAGAGCCATGTTGGAGTTTATTCAATTTGTTGTGTCATGTGGAAAAGGCCACAGTTAAGAGTGGTGCACCTAGGGTTTTCATCTGGTCAACCCTCAGTCAATTGTGAAATTGAAGGAGATTAAGACTCAATTCCCATTCTTGGTGATCATGGAATGTTGTGTTGAGATGTCTAATATATCATTTCAAGATCAAATCAAGAAGAATCAAGAGTGTGAGGAGTTACTAAATTAGGGTTCTCAGTGTAAAATCCCCTATTTAGTGCCTAACTTCAAGACCACCTATCTCAAGATAAAAGTTTCATCTTGTTGCACCCCAAAATTTGACCAACAGTTATTTACCTAGCTTGTGGTTCATCTCATTCATCATCTGCATTTCATTAATATGTGTGCAGTAGGTCAAGAGGTATGAGTACCAATCAAGACTTTTAAGCTAGCCAAGAAGGTTGTTCAAGTGTTCAAGGATTGATATCCTTGTCAGAGAAGTTAAGAGATCCTCAGAAAGATTGGTTGAAATCAAGGGTGTATGCCTCCTAACTTGAGAGTTGTGGGGGCTCCCCAGATGATTCTGAGGCTGTGAGGATGGACTTGAAGCTTTGATAGAGCTTATGAGATGTCTTGAAAGCCATCATGAAGCCTAAGGAGGTCATTGTACAAGTTGAAGAAGACTCAGCCATGAGTGGTGGAATTAGGGTTTGACTGGGTCAACCCTAGGTCAACTGATGATTTGGAGAGGGTTGAGACCTAATCCAAGAGCCATGTGATCATGGATTGATGCATTGAGATGCTATAAGGATGATTCCTAGACCAACTCATCATGATTGAGGAGTTTGAGAAGTTTTAAGCTAGGGTTTCTAAGGCTTGACAGTGTAAAATCCCCTAGTTTGATCCCTATCTTCAAGGCAGTTTAGCTCAAGATGTGATTGTCATCTCATCTTACCTACAACATGAATGTTGTAGAGCTCGTTCTTAGCTTTAATTGGAGTACTAGAAGTCCTTGATAGGATTTGTAGAGCTCAAGTTATGACTTTGACAAGTTACAGGTCATCTGAGGTATGTGAATCTGGGTCCTTGAAAGTCACCCAACTTGCATCCAACCTTTGCCCAAGAAGGATGATTGCTATGGACTCTTTGTCAACATTAATGTTGTTCCTCATCTTCTTAGCTTTCTAGAGAGTACTAGAAGTCCTTGATAGGATTTGTAGAACTCAACTTATGGCTTTGACAAGTCAAGGGCATTTTGGTCATTTGGACATTATAGGTCATTTCAAGCATAAGGCCATATCTCCTATTTCCAAGCTTCAAATGGAAAAATCTTCAACATCAAACTTGCTTAGAATGATGTTTTAAGGCTATTAGGGAGGTCATGAGATGTTGAAAAGGCTTGTAGCAAAAAGTGATAAAAATGGCCTAAAATGGAGGCATAAGTTAAATAAGTTGAAATTGGAAATTGGAAATCCCAAGTTACACATCCAAACCATGGCATATAATAGGTCATTTTGACTCTAAAAGACATTCTAAGAACAATGGTTCAGCCACAATTTTGATTTGAGGCCTAGATCATGGGGCTGCTTTGGAAATTGGTTACTTGCATCTTAAGGTTCAAATGCAAAACATAAGGAAAGGTAATGAACAAGCTAGCTATGCATCTCAACACATCCTATATCTCATATAAGGATAATTTCAAGTCATTTTTGGTTGCTTCAAGAGCTTGGCATGAGATAAGGCATGAGATGAGAAGTGAATTCATAAACTCATGACATGAGAATCCCAATTTCTCATGGGATGGTTCTAGATGATTCTAAACCACTCTATATAACATATAGAACTTGCTCAGATGCAAGGTTGGTGTAATATTTGAGAGAAGAGAGAGTTGGCCATTTCACTTGCTTCCATTGCAAGTTGAAAGCAAAATCCACATTCTGAATCATTTCCATCCATTCTTTCAATCTAAACACATTCCTCTGATCATAGTGAAGCTATGCAGATCAATTTGAGAGAAAAACCATGGAGATTTGAAGGGATAGCATTTGGATTTTCAAGGTTGCAAGTCATAATCGGTTTTGGAGATTGAAGCTTTCTTGGTCCAATCTTTTGCAAACAGAAGCTCTATCATCATTCAAGGATCGATTCTGAAGAGTTTGAAGGCTTGCAGTGAAGGTTTCCACCATCTGTGAATCAAGAAATACCAGGTTTGCAAAATTCACCCTACACCATAATTTATGCATCTTTAGGTAGAATGGTTAGGTTAGAACTGTTAGAGACCAATAGGTGATCATTTCTGGAGAGTTAGGGATCGTTTGATGAAGGTTGAGTTATGGACACCATTACTTTGTTGAGCAAAAACTCGAGCTATGGTGAGCTATATAACAAATTAAATATCAAGAATCAATCAGTGTGAGTTGGTGATCAATCTGAGGTAGTTAATTGCAAGAATGGTTGAAGTTGATGTCTGAGCCTATCTTTGATCTTGGATCGAGTTTGAAGATTTAGGGTGTTTCAATTGATTTCAAGGCCATGGTTAGATTCAGGATGAAATTCTGGACAGGTTAGGGTTTGGAATTTTGGTTTTTCATTGAGATTTGATGGATTTCGAACTGAGGTTTGAGCTCTGCAACTATGGAGCTTTTCCCTCCATTGCCATGGCTGAAGGAAGAAGACGAAGTGTTGGCCATTGGATCAGGCGTGGACTCATTGACTAGGGTCAGATCTGAGGGATGTGGTTTAATCTCAGTTTGTGAAGAGAATCTGAAACCAGCATGAAGCGTTGCGTTTCATTAAAAGATTGTGTTGGGCTTAGTGAAATAAGTTTCTATCCACACCCCCAGTCTTGGCCCATTGGTGATTTGAACTGCATTTTGTTACTCTTTGCACCGCTTCTTTTTCTTTTTCTTTATGTTTTTTTAAATTGATTTTCTGATTAGAAACTAGGCCTAGCGTGTTTACTAATTGTACCCCCATTTTGAGCCCATATGAAATCTGAACTGAATATACTTGCTATTCACACCAAATATTTCCCATTTTAATTTCTTTTCCTCCATTTTTCATTAATCTTTGGAAAATCATAATAAATAGAAAATTAATGATTTTTGCATGGGGATTTTTTCTTCCATTTCATGTTCATGTCTAGAAAATTATAAAACCATAATATTTGCATTTCATGCATTTTTAGTATTTTTTGTATATTTTCTATTTTAATAGCTTTTTAATTCTTTTATGTTGATACATGATTTTGTAGAATTTTGTTTAGCTAGTTCCCTTGGTATTTTTAGGCCATTCTTTTTAGGATAGTTATATTAGTACTTTAGCTCCCCTCTGGATTTATTCCATAATTTTGTGATGAAGTTTAGGTTAGTTTTGCTTAGATGATTTTAGGTTGTGTAGAATTAGGTTAATCCTTAACATAGGTCAACAATAACACTAGAATTTTGGGTTTCTAGGTCAAGTTAGATATTGGGACATATAGGGTATTAAAGGGTAGTCTTGTAGGATCCCCTAGAAATTATATTAGGTTTTAATATAGTAGTATACTATTTTTAGATGATTTTTGTAGTTGATGATTGTTTGTGTTGCCCTTATGGGCTTGTATTTTTGTTTGCTTTGCTTTGTGGGCTTGGAGAGCTTGGTTTTGCTTTGAGGAGCATTGAGGAGCATAGTAGAAGACTTGGAGATTGATTGAGGAGCTTGAGAGCTTGATCTTATTTGTTGTTTTAGGGTTAGGGACTAGGAAGAGTTTAGACCTAGTTAACTTCTTTCTTAAACATGGATGGTATCTTTCACCTCCATTCCTCCCTATGATTCAAATTCCTTCCATGGTATTCACCTATCTCCTTAGGAGGGATAAGTGATGGTACCTAGGAAGTAGAACTTTTGAGGGAACCCTTCATTTGATGTTGAACCCTTATAGGTCACATTTGGTGGTCAATAAGCAGTTCAACACCCCAGCTTATCCAGTTAAGTGATTTCCTCTGGTTTGAGTATCTTGAGAGATGTTGAGCTTGAGTTTGAAGATGAAGACTTCATTGAAGAGTGTAGAATAGGATGATTCCTTGAAGCATTGCCATTCCAGCTGAAGCTTGAAGGGCAACAAGAGCAAGTTGATACTTGAAGACCCCTTGAAGATCCAGTAAAGCCTGAAGGTGGAGCTGATTAAGGAGCTGAAGCTTCAAGAAGAAGACTAAGTTGAAACTTAGGTTAAAGGGTTGAAACCTGGAAAAGCAAATTGATATTTGTCAAGAGTGACGGAAGTCTGAAGACTGAGTTGCTGTTGGAAGAGCTGAGGCTTGGAGTTGGGAGAGGAGTTGATCTGCTCTCTGTTCTGTTTTTCTTTTCTGTATTGATGTGTTTTGTTTGACTTTCTTGATGCATTAGAATAAGTCCATATCTAGAATAGCTTTAATCTAGGAGCATGATTGCACTAGAGGTTGATTTGCTCCCTTTGCTTGTACTGTTACTGTGTGGCTTTGCTTGCGGGTATTCGGTAGAGCTCAGCTCCCTTGCCCATGTGGTTTGTTTACCTGATGGCATTTTATTTCTTCTGTATGATTGCAGTTTACTGTTTTTTGCTTGATAATGTGTTGTTCACTTTCAGTATGATTACTGTTATTCATTCTGGCTTGAGGTCGAGATGAGCTTGTGGAGGCTGAAGCCCCACACACATTTCCTCCCTCACTTGCATTGCATGCATTTTACTGTTAAGCTGATGCTTTGTCTGTTTGGTGTATCATTGACATGATCCCTTAGGACTCTCATTTCCTTTGATAAGGAATTGATGATAGAACTTTAGGTTGAAACCTATGCATGACAACTTCTAGGAGTTCCCTGTTCAAACCTCAACCATAGGATGAATCCTTGGCATGACAACAGTAGGACTTGATAGTCTCCCTCCTAGTTGGGCCTGTTCTCTTCTCATCTCAAAACAGTTTAAGATACAGTAATCATGAATGATTTCTTTCGTACGTTACGAGCCTTAAGCTATCTGAGAAAGGATTGTGGGAGAGTTACTTTTCCACAGTCTGGATATTTAGTATGGTACCCTTTGGGTGACATGCGATGCATTCACTCTCAGGTCATAGTCTCTAGTGCAATTGAGATTGCAAACGCAATAAAAAAACACTTCTTTCATAAAAGACAGGAAATAATGCGTAGTGTCCCGAACTACGTAAGCTCTGATCTCTCATGCCTGTTGAGAGTACGTAGGCACAATACTGATGTATTGGCGAGCTACCTTCCCCCATAACCCGTCGTAGGTCGAACTACGTTGACTCTGATTTCTCGTTCTCTGATGAGAATAAGTAGGCATAAAGCGCGACGCTTTGCCGAGTCACTTTCTTTTTCTTTTCAGCTAGCCTTGATAGGTAGATAGACAAAACCAACCCATCCAAGTAAACACAACAAGCGTGGATCCCGTCGAGTACGACGGACGTGAGGGGTGCTAATACCTTCCCCTTGCGTAACCGACTCCCGAACCCAGACAATGGTTGCGACGACCTTGTCTTATTCCTTTTCGTCAGGTTTTCCCGATCATTTCCTTTCCCGTTCTGAGGGATAAATAACGAAAGGTGGCGACTCTTCTGTTTTGCCGGCACCTTATTTTCGCAGTAGCGACACATCTCATCTTGACCCCAACATGAAACTTGTAGAGCATGTTTCTAGCTTTCTTTTGAGTACTAGAAGTATTTCATCTGATTTCTAGAACTTAAGTTATGATGCTGACAAGTTACAGGTCATCAGATGAATGTGATTTTAGTCAACAGAAGTCAACCAACTTCCAAGACATTTTTGACCCAGAAGGATGTTTCTCCTCACTTTGACCAAAATATGAAAGTTGTTCCTCGTGATCTTAGCTTTCCAAAGAGTACTAGAAGTTCTTCATCTGATTTGTAGAACTCAAGTTATGAAGCTTACAAGATAATGGTATTTTGGGAAAGTAAGATTACAGGTCATTTTCATTATAGGTCCATTTCACCACTTTGCACACTTCAAATGCAACTTTTCCCAACATGAAACTTGCTCAAAATGGTCCTAATTTCATCACCAAACCATCTCATGTCATGATTGAAGCTTGGATTGGAGAATTGGTGTGAGACTTTTTCATGAAGAAAGCTTAAAAGGGGGAAATGGCAATTAATTAATTTTGAACCAAAACAAATCATGTTTATACATATTTTGAGTGCCAAAGATATAAGGAACATGAAGCAAGTATTGAATTTTAGTTTTGGTGCCATTTTCATGTGTAATTAAATGGCCATTTCAAGTGGAAAATTGACAAACCAATCTCAACCATGTGATCAAACCAAGGATTGAATGCCATCCACATGATCAAAGTAAAGTTTCAGCAATGATTTTGAATGAAAAACAAGGGGAATTAAGGCTTGTTTCACGTATGCATGAGCATGAAAAAGTGGAATTGGGCATTTTGCAAATTCACACAATTGAGCTGCAATTGGGCCTCCAATTGATTCCCAACCCATCATATATAAAGTTAAAATGAATTTTGAGCATTCATTCATGCTAATTCGTGCCCAGAAAGCTCAAGAGCAGTTGGAGTAAGCAAGCCAAATTCCAAAATCGTGAATCATAATTAAGGAGTTTTCAAAGCAATTCAAGGTCAAATTCATCTTCCTCAAGCTTCCTTGAGTGGATCTGCAGAGTTTCATCAAGCTTCAACCTCATTTCAAGGCTCAGTGGAAGTACTCCACTAGGTAAGCTTCAATTTAACTTTTCTCTCTGCATGTGATGCAATTGAGTGCCATTTTTGCATAATTGTGATCAATGAGATGTGTAGTTGGATTCTGGATACAATTGATTGCTGTTTATGAACTTTTGTGATTTGAGCTTCAAACTATTTGTCTTCGATTTGCTCTATTTATGAACTGAAACTGAAAATAAACCATGGATTTAAGATCTACGTTGCATAAGGATGAATTTGGACTATGATTTTGTGTGTTTTGGTGATGTTTGGATCCACTGGTTATTTTGAGCCATCGACGAAGATGACTGGAGCCACCGTGCTCCGGCCACCTACAACTTTCCCACTCTTTCTTATTTAAACGATGGTGATGGTGTGGCGTGATAGTGGCCATTAGATCTAGGTTGAATAATTGACTGTGACTTAATTTGAAGGTCACGATTGAATGTTATTTTTGTACTAAGTTCCAGTTGCTTGCATGGCATGTCCTTGGCTTTTGGATTGTTTGACTCAGGTTGCATTGTGTGGCCGGGATTTTGTTGACTGAGCTTTAAGTGAAATGGTGTGTTTCACTGGTTTGCACCTCATCGTTTGTTTGTTTGACCTAGACTTGATCTTGTGGCTGTGATTCATTTTTGTTTTGTGTTTTGTTTCTGATACACGCGTGTCCTCCCCTCACCCCTTGGATTGATTGACTGGTATGTGTGTTGTATGGCTGAGATTGTTCCTTGGATTAGTTGACTGATTTAGTGGATTGGGTCCTCAATTGCTTTTGGCACACCCCTCAAGCCAGGCCCAGCTGTTTACACGCATTTTTATTGCTATTCACACCGTGGATTTGTTTTATTTTATTTTTTGTTTTGATCTGTTTTGAATTAATTCAATATAAAATATTCCTCCAATTGATAAATTCATCAAAAAATACTTTCTGGACAATTTGAAATGTCTTTTATTTTTTAGAATTTTTATTTTATTTTTTAGGATTATTTTTCATTCAAAAAAAGAATTATTAATTGAAGGTGTATTGTTTGGATTAATTTTTGACATTGTTTGGTTTTTGATTTGTTTCTCCCTTTTCCTTTTGATCCAATGACTGAAAATCAATCCTCATATCCATGATGAGTTGATTGATTTTTGAGGACCATTTTTCCCTTGTTTGGTTGACTTTTGGTTTGACTTTGATTGCATTTCATTTGACCCTCGACAATCGTCATTCACAATGGGACACCCTTGTGAATCAATTTCTTTGGTGGTGTTGTGAATTGATTTTGGTTATGATCTCTTGGCTTCTATTTTCCAACATGTTTATTGACTTTGTGTGTTTTATTTGGTTATTTTTGAATCATTTTCCTAATTTTGAGGTAACTTGCAAGTCAAGTTACCCCAAAGGGATGTTCATACATATACATTGACCTAGTTTGCCTTGGAGATGACTTTGATGGATTCTTTGAGCCTTCAATTCCTTTTGATTCATGTTGCTAACATGTTAAGATTGATGGTTGCTCAATTTTAGGTCATGATATTGGGTTTTGCTTGTTCATTTCTGTGTTTCTTTTGATGATTCCATTTAGGGTTTCTATATGTGATATGTTTCGCTACCGCGAAAATAAGGTGTCGGTAAAACAGAAGAGTCGCCACCTTTAGTTATTTATCCCTCAGAACGGGAAAGGAAACGATTGGAAAAACCTGACGAAAAGGTATAAGACAAGGTCGTCGCAACCAATGTCTGGATTCGGGAGTCGGTTACGCAAGGGGAAGGTATTATCACCCCTCACGTCCATTGTACTCGATGGGATCGACGCTTGTTGTGTTTATCTGACGGATTGGTTTTATCTATCTACCTATCAAGGCTTGTCTGAAAAAGAAAAGAAAATGACTCGGCAAAGCATCGCGCTTTATGCCTACGTATACATATCAGAGAATGAGAAATCAGAGTCAACGTAGTTCGACTAACTACGGGTTGCAGGGAAGGTGGCTCGCCAACACATTAGTATTGTGCCTACGTACTCTCAACAAATATGAGAGATCAGAGCTTACGTAGTTCAGGATAATACGGATTACGGGGATTCAGATTCATCTATTTTTTGAGTAGGGTTAACAGGCAGTTCCAGCAGTTTGGTGTACGCAGCTCGACCCTTGGAGACTTAGGCGTTACCGTTTGCGGTAGAACTGAGAGTTAACGACACTCTTTTCTTCAGAAAAGCTTCCTTTGAATTATGGGCCCACGGGGCAAAAAGGTTTGAAGTTTGTTTTCTGTCTTTTACGGAAGAACTGTTTTTTATGGTTGTCTGTAGTTTGTACAACACTAGAGACTATGACTTAGGAGCGAATGCGTCGTATAGCGTCCAAAGGACATATACTAAACACTCTAGATGATTTAGAGGAGGCCGCTCAATTACGTTTTTTACTATTGTTTTGAGATGAGAAGAGAATGAACTCTATGGGGAGACTGTCAAGTCCTAATGTTGTCATGCCAAGGATTCATCCTATGGTTGAGGTTTGAAATAGGGATCTCCTAGAAGTTATCATGCATAGGTTTCAACCTAAAGTTCTAATCATCACTTCCTTATCAAAGGAAGTGAGATTCCTAGGGGTCATGTCAGTGGTATACGGAAACAAATAAAGCATCAGCTTAAACAGATAAACAATAAATAGTAAAGATGCACATGCAATGCAGCAACACAAGCAGAGGGAGACTCACTCAACCTCTTAGCAATCAAGCAAAGAAAAACAGTCAAAACAGACAAGTAGAGGGAGCTCACTCAACCTCTATTATGCAAGTACGTCAATTAGAAAAAAAAAACAACACACAAGCAAGGGGAGGATCACCTCAACCCTTAAGGCAAACAAGCAGAGGGAGACTCACTCAACCTCTCAATGCAGTCATGCATCTATGCTTAAACTATCCTAAACATGCTACCCACAGGAGGGACTATGCTACCCCAAGAAGGTTCCTAAAAAGAATGAACAAGAGAATATTAGGAGAATGGAGATGAGAAGCAAGGTAAGTTCCACAGGAACTTACCACAGGCACTCAACCAACTCCACTTCCTTAGAGAGAGCTTTCATAGACTCAACTCCTTTATGATGATGCAATGTATTCCTCCACAGGAGGAAACATGCTCACAAGGAGGATTCCAATCAAACAAGGAAAATTGAAGAGAAAACTACCCCTATAGAAAGAATCATCCACCTACTTGATCTTCTAAAGAACCTCAAATGTTACCTTCTAATGATCACCTATACTAAGGTTTCAAGGGTTCTAAAAGAGGCAGCTATCTAAATACCAATCTATCAAGAAAGGAAATGGGACCTAGAATCATCTAAGGGTCATTTACAAGGTTAATCTATGCACTTAACCTAGTTAGGATCACCTAAACTAAGGCCAGTTTGTAAAATGGGGAACGAATAGAAAATCATTCCTAAAAATTCTAAGGAAAATACTACATTATCCTACATGTATCAACATTCTATGGTACAAGAATCAGGGGTTAAACCTAGATCAAAAGGTTCAAACTAAATCTAAAACCTCAAGGATACCCTAAAGGGATCCAACAATGAACACTCCTAAACAACTATCTAAAATCATATTTAGAAACATCTAAAAAATCTCAACAAAAATCACATAACATCATCAACATGTCTATCACCAGCACACAAAATTTCAATATCAAACTCAAAAGCATGAATGAGAAATAAAATCATCAAGCTCAGCATACAATTTCTCAATTATTAAAAACATACTAAAATAGAAAATATGCCATTAATTGAAAATGCATGAAAATAGAAATTAAAAAATGTGATAAAATTCTAAACACGTCAAAGTATTCACATGATTTATTTCAGGAATTATTAACAACAATTGCTATTTTTACATGAATTAAAACTAACAAGTATTAATAAGAAACAAAAGGGAAAAAGAAATAAAAAGAATTAAATGGAGGTGTAAGCAGTAATTAATCCATGTGTAAATTCGTGTGGGCTTCTTGTGGGGGGCGCGAACAACGCTGGGATTGGGCCCAACTAATTATCAATCCAGCTCTTATTCATTAATTAAATGAAACAGTGTCAGGGGGTGCACTAGTAATGATCTACGCGTGTTAAATTGGTTTAGGCCTAACAAGGTGGGGGTGTTGATAGCGCTTACGTTAAGCCCAACCGGGTCACAAACTCAGCTTCTATTCAAGGGAACAAGCCAGGGGTGTGTTGAGCAACATTTTTACGTGTAAAACAAAATGGGCTCAGAAACGGGGGGTGGGGATAACAATCAACTTAAGCCCATGCTGAATCTTTTAATGAAACGCAGCGTATGGTATAGAGGTGAGGTGGCGCATTCTGGTGCACACGATGGAGTGACTTAGTCTATGTTTCTAGCCTGATCTAATGGTCATGAGCTTTCTTCTCCGTTTGAACTCAGCTTGGGAGGGAAGAACCACGACGGCTCTGGTGGTGAAACCACCTTCTTCTCCGACGAAGGGGGGGGGGGGGAGTTACAGGTCATCAAACCTCACTAGAATCTACACGGTTCTCTTTGTTTTTCCATAAGGATCTCAAATATGCTAACCAAATTCACTAACTCTCCACACACAGTCATATTCGAAGCCAAACATAAAACAGTGTCATCCAAGAATAGACCTAAATCGTGCAAACTTCTACCCTAAAATCATCTAGGGTCCAAGGTGATCCTAACCACATGTCACTATGGTGTTAAATGTGTATAATTTAAGAGGAATTTTAAGAGGAAGAAACCTGGTTTGGAGCTTCACGTATGGTGTTCTTCAGGCCACAATTCTCTTCCAAAAGATGCAGAATCTTCCACTGAATGATGATGAAGAGTTCTGGATGTTCAATTTCCTCTGAAACCTTCTCAATCTCCAAACTCGAAAATCCAACTTCAAGCTTCTTACCCAAACTGCTCTAACTGATTCTCAACAGAAAATGGTACTAGAAGCTTCTAAAAATGATCCAAAATCTATTTATAATCTGTTTTGATCCATTTGGGGCCCATTCATGGCCCAATTTCTCAATTCCAAGTTTCAAGTTTTTCTCAAAAATCCACTTATGGTATGCACGAATTGGCTCTGTTCTTGCTCTCAATCCACTTCAGTTCACTTACTTGAGAGTCATGGAGTGTAATTGAATGAGTTTTTTTTCCTTTGATTTCAACCAAAGATGGATGTTTGAAGTGTTACTTCATCATGAAGCAATCCACCAAAATGTCATGAAATGAGTATCAACTCAAAATTCTAACAATTCCAAAGTGTTTAGAATCTCTTTTCCAATCAAAATGAGTACCAATTTGGTTTGAAATCATCCAATTACCAATTGTTTTGAATTTTTCCCTTTTAATTCATTAAAATAGCCTTTTTGTGAAATTTCTTCAACCAATGCTTGCTCTAATCCATATCAATGAACTCTTGATACTTGGTTGATCTAAAAACATCATTTTGAGCAACTTTCAAGTTGCACAAAACTCCATTTGAAGCTTGCAAGATAGTGAAATGGACCCATAATTCAAAATGACCTATAATGTCCAAATATCCAAAATACCCTTGACTTGTCAAAGCCATAACTTGAGTTCTATAAATCCAATCATGGACTTCTAGTACTCTTTAGAAAGCTAAGAGAATAAGGAACAACATTCATGTTGACCAAAAGTTCATAGGAATCATCCTTCTAGGGAAAAAGTGTCATGCAAGTTGGGTAACTTTCAAGCTCCAAATTCACATGCCTCAGATGACTTATAACTTGTCTGGCTCATAACTTGAGTTCTATAAACCCTATCAATGACTTCTAGTACTCAAATTAAAGCTAAGATCATGCCCAACAACAATCATGTTATGGTCAAGATGAGATGAAAATCACATCTTGAGTTAAGTGGTCTTGAAGTCGGGGGTCAAGCTATTGGATTTTACACTGTCAAGCCTTAGCAACCCTAGCCCAACTTCTCAAAATCTTCAATCATGATGAGTTGACATTGGAATCATCCTTATAACATCTCAAGGTGTCAATCCATGATCACATGGATCTTGAATTAGGTCTCAACCTTCTTCAAATAGTCAGTTATCCTAGGGTCATCCAGATGAAACCCTAATTGCACCAATCTTGGGTATATCTTCATATCCTCCACATAATGACCTGTCTAGGATTCCAAATGACCTTCAACATCTCTAATGAGCTCTCTCAAGATCTCAAGTCCAACTTCATGGCCTCAGAATCATCTGATGGCTTCCCACAACTCTCAAGTTAGGAGACCCACACACTTGGCTTCAACCCTTTCTCTGAGGATCTTTTAACTTCTCTGACAAGGATATCAACCATTGAATACTTGAATAGCCTTCTTAAATAGCTTCATAGTCTTGTATAGCTCTTGATTGGTAGTCATACCTCTTGATCCCCTGCACACATGTCAATGAAATGCAAATGATAATGCTAATGTGAATGAAATGAAACACATGCTAGGTAAAGAAAGGTTAGGCAAATTTTGGGGTGCAACAACTGCCCCTATTCAAACGGCTTGGACCTGACTGGGTGAGAAGTGAACGGCTCTCAAACAATCAAGGTAAAAGACGGTTGAATACCAACAAACCCGGAAATTTTTTAACTGCACAAGTACACGGTACTCTGATGGGGACAAATCTTCGGAAACTGAAACGATAGCTGCACGACAACTAGCTGGAGAATACTAATCTGAATCTCCGTCAGGATGATTCTCTGATTTATCTGATATCATTGTGTCCTCAAATCATCGAGTGATCACTGGTTACGCGGTAACTGGTGAAGGGTTTAATCTCAAATCTCCGTCAGGATGATCATCTATGTCCTTAAATCATCAAGGGATCACCGGTTACACGGTAACTGGCGATCTGCCAACCGCACAGGTAAACGATACTCTGATTGGTAGGAACATCTTTGAAACTGAGCATGATAGTTGCACGGCAACTCTGCTGGGGAATTGGTCACATGGTAACCGAAAATTTGCCAACCGCACCAGTAAACGATACTTTGGTGGGTAGGACAATCTTTGAAATCTGAAATGGCAGTTGCACGACAACAGGCTCAAATCTCTGTCAGGATGATCATCAGATTTCACTACAGCTTATTCCTCAAATCATCAAGGGCTCACTGGTTACACGGTAACTGGTGATACGTAGCTGATTCTGCCGTCAGGCATTCTGCGGCACGGCAGCAGGAGAATTCCTCGGGACTCATTAGGTCATTAGGAACTTTTGACAATCTCTATAATCATGCCATCGGGCATTAAAAGAAATTCTCAGGCATCAGCCGGACTTCAATCATCAAGTCTTCAAGGAAAATTCAACTTCTCTTTTTTAAAACCTGGTGGGGATGACATATCTCTACTGGGGATCCTGGAGAACTATCAAGTAACTCTGCTTCGGGGATCCAGAAATCATTCTGTATGAATCAACTCTGTTGAGGACTTCAAGAATCATCTTGCACCAATAACTCTGTTGGAGATTTCAGGAATCATCCTGAGCAGACACTCTGCCGGGGACTCTAAGCATCAGCTTGAGCAACCAACTCTGGCGACTTCACTGGGGATTTTAAGAATCATCTTAAGCAAACAACTTCGCCGGGGGAATTCAAGAATCATCTTGAGCAAACCATTCTGCGGAGGAACACCTGCAAAACAAGAACGGTAACGACCTAGCTCATGTTTCATGTGCACATGTTTGACAATGGCACAATGCTCCACACAGTGGAAATGCTACGCGTTTAGGGTAGATGCTATGCAATCATGCAAAATGTTATGACCCCATCAGCAAAATAAATGCCGAAGGGAAGATCCTCCTGTCAAGGAGAAAGGATCACTCTGGTGGAGAGGAGGAATCATCCTGCCGAGGAGAAGAAGTCACACCAATCTTAATTGGATTAAACCTGGGGATACGAAATCCAGAATATTGTTGCAGGGGAACAAAGTTCTACGAGAACCTGAACCCGCTCAACTAGGTACACGAACCACAAACTGTTGAGGAAACAATGTCAGTCGCAGAAATAAACTGCACGGCCTTTGCAGCTAAAAACTTTCCTGGAGATAACGACTCCGATGGGGAAATACAACATCAGTTATTCAGTACTCTCTACTGGGGAAAACCAATTATGGCCTGGATGGCTTCCAAGGACTCGGCTCTCTTGGGGAACTGCAAACTCGGCTGAGGATAGGCAACCAGGCGTTGGAATTACTCCTACCTGCCGGGGGGAATACACTCTGTGGGGAATTTTCAATTCTGCCAGAGACTTCAGTCTGGAACTATTGGAAGCTGAATACTTGCGAATAGTCTTCTACGAGAAAACTGCACATTGATCCAGTGCTGGGAATGAATACACACTTCAGCGTATGACTCAGCTGGGGAAATGATGATCCTGCCTCAGGACACATCTGGTTGGGGAGAATCTATCTCTGCTCAGGGAGACATATCAATGCTCGCGGTCCCATGTTCAGACTCCGTGGGGAGACGCTGCTGAACTCGCTGGGGAAGAAGGAATCATCCTGCTCGGAAAACATCTGGCGTACTG
This sequence comes from Lathyrus sativus, assembly GCA_963859935.3. NCBI lineage: Eukaryota > Viridiplantae > Streptophyta > Magnoliopsida > Fabales > Fabaceae > Lathyrus > Lathyrus sativus. The sequence goes on along the minus strand of OZ012737.1, from coordinate 214,904,218 downwards.
CCTGGAATGTGCCGTACCTGCAACAACACGAACAAACAGACAAGATACCCTTCTCAAAGGGGCCTATCAAGGTTATCATCCTGTGACAATGTTCAGGTAATTCAATGTTTCAACAATTATCGGCCTAGGCCAGCAAGTTTATGTAGGCATATTTTATCAAAAACATCGAGCGTTCTTTTTCGCAAACAAAATAGATAAAACTAAACAAACAACAGAAATACTAAATAGTATACGTTTTATTGATAACGAACCCCTGAATGGGCAAAAATGTTTTACAATAGATGCAAGCTCCTGAAATGAGGAAGTTGCGCAAGCATAATAACATAAATATACATCAGTATATACACAAATGTCGACAATGTGGTGTAGATGAACACCATGAGTTTATCCCTCTATGACCCACTCGACTTCGATACTTCTCCGATGCTTCAGCTTCAGAAGAGATTGATTCAGATAAACGGCCCTCAAGTCTTCCAAACCACTAAACAATGAAAGTCCACACGTGGGACACAGTCATTTGCTTTTCAAATCCCTAACTTTTGCCTGAATCGCCCTTCCGGGTTTTCGATTCACCGGGATACCCTTTTTTGCCAAAGTCGCCCTTCCAGGTTTTCGACTTTGCGGGTGTATATTTTTCATTTATATCCCTAATTTTTGCCCGAACCTTTTTCCTTTTTTATGGTTCGCCGGGATGCCCCATTTTTGCCTGGATATTCTTTTTTCTTTCCAGCGGGTCATTTTTTAAGCAAAGTATTTTTTAACTACGTGCGCGTTCATAGGGGATGCAAAATCTTCGCCATCCATTGTGGATAACAACAAGGCTCCTCCCGAGAAGACCTTGCTGACGACGTACGGACCTTCGTAATTAGGAGTCCACTTGCCCCTGTGATCGGAATATGGTGGAAGAATCTTCTTCAGGACGAGATCACCCGTCTGAAAGCTTCTAGGACGCACCTTCTTATCGTAAGCTTTCTTTATTCGGCTCTGGTGCAGACGACCATATGCAATCGATGCTAGTCTCTTCTCATCCATCATGATGAGTTGGTTCAGCCGGTTCTTAATCCATTCTGCCTCATCGAGTTTCACGTCAACCAAAACTCGCAAAGAAGGAATCTTAACTTCCAACGGTAGGACAGCTTCCATACCGTACACCAGTGAGAAAGGAGTTGCCCCGGTTGATGTGCGTACCATCGTACGATAACCGTGCAATGCAAATGGCAGCATCTCGTGCCAATCTTTATAGGTCACAACCATCTTTTGTACTATCTTTTTAATGTTTTTGTTGGCCGCTTCAACCGCGCCATTCATCTTCGGCTGGTAAGGTGATGAGTTGTGATGTTCAATTTTGAAGTTCTAGCATAACTCCTTCATCATCTTGTTATTCAGATTCGAACCATTATCAGTAATGATACGCTCGGGAATTCTATATCGACAGATGATGTCCTTCTTTATGAATTTAGCCACCACCTGCTTGGTCACGTTAGCATACGAGGCTGCCTCCACCCACTTGGTGAAGTAGTCGATGGCTACCAAAATGAAGCGATGACCGTTAGATGCAATGGGCTCGATCTTGCCTATCATGTCGATGCCCCACATGGAGAACGACCACGGGGATGACATGACATTCAACGGGCATGGCGACACATGAATTTTATCAGTATAAATCTGGCATTTATGACATCTCTTCGCGAATTTGAAGCAATCCGACTCCATCGGCAGCCAGTAATGTCCTGCTCTCATGATTTTTCTCGTCATAGCATGCCCGCCGACGTGTGTACCAAATGTGCCTTCATGGACTTCCTCCATAAGCAAACTAGCTTCTTTTTCATCTACACATTTGAGTAGCACGAGATCGTGGTTTCTCTTATACAGAACTCCATCAGGATTGAGATAGAAATTTCCAGACAGCCTCCTCAGAGTCTTCTTATCCTGGGTTGACGCTCTCGCAAGATACTCCTTAGTCATAAGGAAAGTCTGGATATCATGGAACCATGGCTTGCCATCGGAGGCTTCCTCGATTGCAAAAACGAATGTCGGTCTATCAAGACAAGAAATGACAATTCTTGGAGCTTCATTCTAAAAATTGACTTTATACATCGAAGCCAACGTGGCTAAGGCATCAGCCATCTGATTTTCAGCTCTGAGCACATGATGGAGTTCCACTCGATCAAAGAACGGAAGCAGCCTTCTGGCATAATTCATGTACGACACCAAATTCGACTGACAAGTCTTCCACCCCCCTTTAATTTGGTTAACAACAAGTGTCGAGTCACCATATACATCTAGGTTTTTGATTCTCAAATCAATAGCTTCTTCTAAACCCATGATGCATGCTTCGTATTCTGCTTCATTATTGGTGACCGGAAATGTCAATCTAGCAGTGAACGGGATATGGGATCCATGGGGAGTCGTAATGATTTCCCCAATGCCACTTCCGTACGAATTAACCGCCCCGTCAAATATCAATTTCCACTGGGACTTCCTATCTGGCCCCTCGTCGGGCAACAGTTCATCACAATCTTTCGCTTTGAGAAACATGATATCCTCGTCAGGGAATTCAAATTTCATCGGCTGATAATCTTCGATAGGCTGTTCGGCAAGGTATTCAGACAATACGCTTCCCTTAATGGCCTTCTGGGAAACGTACTGAATGTCATACTCCGTCAACACCATTTGCCATCTGGAAATCCTGCCCGAAAGTGCTTGCTTCTCGAAGACGTACTTGATCGGATCCATCTTCGAAATTAGCATGGTCGTGTGGTTGAGCATATACTGTCGTAAACGTTTGGCAGCCCACGCGAGTGTGCAACACGTTTTTTCCAGCATTGAGTAACGGGACTCACAATCTGTGAACTTTTTACTCAAGTAATAAATGGCATGCTCCTTTCTGCCAGTCTCGTCGTGCTGACCGAGAATGCAACCCATGCTATTCTCAAGAACTGTCAAGTACATGATTAAGGGTCTTTCGGCCACTGGGGGTATCAAGATTGGAGGTTCCTGCAAATACTATTTTATCTTATCAAATGCCTTCTGGAAATCCTCGTTCCAGATAATCGGCTGATCTTTTTTCAGTAGTTTGAACATCGATTCACACGTGGCCGTGAGCTGAGATATAAACCTTGCAATATAGTTTATTCTGCCCAGGAAACCGCGAACTTCTTTTTCAGTTTTTGGCGCTGGCATATCTTGTATTGCTTTTATCTTTGCAGGATCAACCTCAATGCCTTTTTCACTCACAATAAACCCCAGTAGTTTTCCAGACCGTACTCTGAAAGTACACTTATTAGGATTCAGACTCAACCTGAACTTCCTAAGCCTCTCAAAAAGCTTCAGTAAATTGACCAGATGTCCCTCCTCCGTTTGGGACTTCGCAATCATGTCATCAACATAGACTTCAATCTCATGGTGAATCATGTCATGAAACAAAGTAACCATTGCTCGTTGGTAAGTGGCCCCTGCGTTCTTCAGACCGAAAGGAATTACCTTGTAGCAAAACGTCCCCCACTGGGTGATAAACGTAGTTTTCTCCATGTCCTCCGGCGCCATCTTGATCTGATTGTAGCCGGAGAAGCCATCCATGAACGAAAACACGGAAAACTGAGTTGTATTGTCGACCAACACATCAATATGAGGGAGCGGGAAATCATCTTTAGGGCTCACCCTATTTAGATCCTGATAATCGACGCACATCCGCACCTTACCGTCCTTCTTCGGTACAGGTACTATGTTGGCGACCCACGGAGGGTAAGTAGTGACCGCTAAGAAGCCAGTATCCAGTTGCTTTTGTACTTCTTCTTTGATCTTAACGGCCATATCTGGTCATGTCCTTCTAAGCTTATGCTTAACGGGAAGACAATCTTCTCACAGTGGCAGATGATGGACCACTATGTCAGTATCGAGTCCGGGCATATCCTCATATGACCAAGCAAAGATGTCACTATACTCTCGAAGCATCTCGGCCATTCTCTGCTTGACATCGCTCTATAATGCAGCCCCTATCCTGACATTTCTGATAAGCTCCTCAGAACCCAGATTCACGATCTCAATCTCTTCCTCGTGAGGCAGAATGACTTTCTCTTCTTGTTTCAACAAACGGGCCAACTCTTCGGGAAGGTCTTCATCTTCATCAATCTCTTATTCAGCTTGATATATCGGGCAATCGAAGTCGAAGTGAGTCGTAGAAGGTTCATAGTCGATGTCATCTGCGATGTGAATCCTGCAATAACAAGGGTTAAGCTTAAAACAAGGATATGCAGGTTAGCACAAACCTCATTGCCATTTTATTGTTTTTCGAAACAAAAGATAAAACAGGAATAACAGTGATCACAACATTTGGATGAGAAGAAAAACGCCCTTTGATTTATTGATAAATTGTATGTACATAACCAAACAAGGCCCTGACAATAAAACCACTATGCCCCGGGTAGGACATAGGGTTGTACAATAATTAGAGAAAGTAAATCATTACTCTTTGCCTGTCACTTGGATGATGTCCTGGACGGACCAATTGTTGAGGCTCTGACCTGTTTTGCTCGGCTGAATCCAGGAGTCCAGGTCGCAATCACTGTCTTCGCCGTCTTTAGACACTGCATTGACATTCTCAAATATCACCCCACCTCTTATGAACTGGATCGGCCCTTTGATGCACGGCGCACTGTGAGAGGAGGAAGCATCAGCATAAGGAGAATACCCTAACCCAAACTTATCCTGCTTGTTAGGGATTTCCAGCACTTGCCCCCAGCCTGGGGCAGAGCCAGCTTTAACAATAGCCTGAGCTTCCTTGAAGGAAGAGAGAGTCATCTCAGGTTTCTCAATCATCACTGGAGTCACATCTTTGACCTTAACAACTTCGAATGCCTGACACAAAGTTCCGTGGATCTCTCCATCCACCTCAACATATTTAAAAGACGACAAATGGCTCACTATTATGTCCTCTTCGCCACAGACAGTTACGATGCTGCCCCCCACAGCATACTTCAGCTTCTGGTGCAATGTAGAGGTCACTGCGCCAGCAGAATGGATCCATGGCCGGCCTAACAGACAACTATAGGCTGGCATGATATCCATGATATAGAAGACTGCGTCAAAAGTTTCTGGCCCAACTTGGATGGGTAGAGTTACCTCTCCAAAGACATGACGCTTTGTTCCGTCGAAAGCTTTTACAACCAGGTCACTGGGTGTGCAAATTAGGCCTCTCGTATCCAGCTTCATCAGAGCTTTCTTCGGGAGAACATTGAGAGATGATCCTGTGTCCACCAACACATGGGACATAACTGTTCCCCTACACTCTATCGAGATATGCAGGGCGCTATTGTGGTTTCTTCCCTTCGGCGTCAGCTCTAGGTCAGTAAACCCTAACCCATTCCCAGCATTTACATGAGCTACTACTCCCTCCAGCTGGTTGATAGAGATCTCTTGCGGAACATACGCTGCATTCAGAACCTTCAGCAGCGCGTTGCGATGTACCTCAGAACACAGCAACAAATTCAGAATAGAGATTTTCGACGGTATTTGATGAAGATGATCAACGATCTTATAATCACTTTTCTTGATCAATCTCATGAATTCCTCAGCGTCTTTTACAAGTAGGTCTTTCTCTACCTCACGAGGGGTTTCCTCAACGACCTTACTCTTACCTTTATCAGCTTTCTCAGCTTTGTCAGTTTTGTCGGTCACAACTTCAGGTGGAGCGAATACTCTTCCGCTACGTGTTATTCCGCCGGTTCCCACTAGGTTGTCCACAGACTGCCCAGATGGCTCCAACTCCAATTTCTGTCTATTATAATAGACGTCTGCCCCATAGTGCCATGGAACAGCGTTGGTACTTTCAAATGGTATAGGCCCAGCCTTTGTGATGGTGATCGTAGGTGGCCTGGACACAGAAATGGTTATTGTCTTACGAGGAATGGTGATAGTGGCAACTTCGTCATCCTGTTTCAGCATTACTTCTCCAGACCTGTTCTCAGCCCTTCGATTAAACTGCAAGATTCCTTCGGTCATCAGACTCTAAATCCCTGCTATCAGCTGTTCACAGCCATCTGAACGAATCGCACAATCCATACACAACTCTCCACAGCCCGGAAAGATGCCTTTCTTCATCCGCTTGGCTTTAACAAAACCAAGTGGTGTCTTCAGGTCCTTGACATCAGTCAATAAATCTGAGTCTTCTTCCTCAATAATGGCGTTCACCCCATCTCCCCCATGGTTCGGCATAGGGTTCTTTGTGACGTTCAGCACATTATCAGAAAAGTTGATGATTTTGGCATCGACCATATCTTGCACCTTGTGCTTGAATGCCTTACAGTTTCCAATCGAGTGGCCAGGTGCCCCCGAGTGAAAATCACATCTTGCATTCGCATCGTAGCCCTATGGAGGTGTCCCTGTCAAAGGAGCCAGGGTTCTTTTCTGAACTAGCTGTAACTGAAGCAAAGTCTGTAAAAGCTGAGCATATGACATAGGCGGTGTCTCAAGTTGACGATTTGCCAGAGGTGTTTTGTTCTGGTACCTCTTGTACCCTTGCTGATTTTGCTGCTGCTGCTGTTGAGGTTGCTGAACAGCAGGGATAGTAATGCTAGCGACCTGCTAGCGCTGGCCCTTGCTTTTTTTCCGAGTGTTGGACATTGCGCTCGTCTCTCCTTCACGCCTCTTACCACTGTAAGGTTTCTTTCCTCCTCCAGCTGAGGATAGGTCAACGCCCTGAATCTTTCCCAGTTTGATTTTATTTTCAACATGCTCTCCAGTGATGATGAGATCGGAGAAACTTTCTGACATACCACCAACCAGTTTCTCATAATAAACCCCCGGAAGTGTAGCTACAAACATCTCAACAAACTCTCATTCAACCATCGGCGGCTGAACCCTAGCTGCCAGTTCACGCCACCTCTGGGCGTACTCTTTGAATCCCTCATTGTTCTTCTGAGACAAGTTCTGCAGTTGAACCCGGTTAGGAGCCATGTCACTGTTATACTGATAATGGCGTACAAAGGCTTCAGCAAGTTCTTTCCATGTACGTACACTGGTGGGTTCCAAGCCCATATACCACTCCAAGGATGGGCCGGACAGGCTGTCCTGGAAGAAATGCATCAGCAACTTCTCATCTTCAGAGTGAGCGGACATCTTTCGGTAGTACGACCTCAGATGGACACGAGGGCAAGTGGTGCCCTTGTACTTCTCAAAGTTGGGTACCTTAAATTTGGGAGGCACTTTGAAATCTGAAATCAATCCCAGCTTAGTCATGTCAACACCCAAAGTATTCAAGTTCTCAAAACTCTTCATTTTGTCCTCGAGCGCTTTAAACCTTGGACGGGCTTCAAAATTCAATTCGCCCTCAGCTCCCTTCTGCGAGAACAAGTCCTCTTGGCGATCCTCTAGCCATGGCTGATTGCCATTGCCATCAGTAAATGTAACACCCCACTTCCCAAAATCAATTAAATTAATAAACATCGTAAATAAACATCAGAGTATTTCTCCCCAGTGGGATATCACATAAAATCAACATTTCATTTATAAAAGGTTTTCCTCCAAAATACAGCGGAATATTAAAAATATTAAAATCCAATAAAAGTTTGATACGTTCACAGGAAAATAAAATATAAGTTCTTCAGAAAACAAATAAAAACGCCTAAGTCCCGTGCTACGTATCAGAGCATCCTAGACTCGACTGTCACACCATAATCCAAGCTAGCTAAGTACCTGGATTATTTGTACTTCCAGAGAAGCACATACACAACAACAGCAAAGGGGTGAGAAATCATGATCAAAAATATAATGGTAATGTAATACATGTAAATAAGGCAGTAAAACACACCAACACATCAATTATTCACCCCAACAACGCCATATAATGGACCTACTGTTCAAATTACAATATAACATATTATAATGCAAAAATGCAACTCAACACCATGCATGCGGTACCGACTCATTGGTTCATTCAATCGAACCTGGATAGATCACTTACGCTCCTCCTGAGACATGATCTATCCCCCACCATTCTCCACAAAGGAGTACGGATGAATCACTTACGCTCCTCCTGAGACATGATTCATCCCACCAAAACACCATGATATGCAAGACACCAATGCATAACTATTATATTCTGACACACTAAGTGCACACGATCCTCCTGATCATATCATCATACATCAATGCAAATGTATAGATATATTACACCAACACCATATAAATTAATCAGATGGTAAACAAATTCATACTATAACACCAGATATAATCTACATCCCACCACTCGGGGATACTCGATCCTACTGATCACTACACACATATACATCAACTAATTGCTCACCAACAATATTAAGGGAAACGCGTGCCATCACCAAGAACACAAGTTAAATCCCACACTCATCATTTTCACACTGCAACAAGGCTAAAAAGGATCACACGAGACCAACGCTCGAATCCAAAACATCACAAAAATTCATTTGGTTCTGCTACGTTCGCTGGCATTCGCCAGGCGAACCCTTCTGGCGAACCTTCACTGGCATTCTCCAGGCGAAGTTCTTGTGTTTTTAGTCTGGGACTTAATTTCTGAATTATTCGCTGCCCCTTCGCCTCAGCTCGCCAGGCGAACTCTCGCCTCCCTTCGCCAGGCGAAGCTTCGCCAACATTCGCCAGGCGAAGCCCAGCGAATGCTGCGATTCATCAGTTTCCTCACAATTCTGCAGTGCTATTCTAGGCCAAATTATGCCTATCATCTCAACTCAGATTCCCAGCCTATTCTAGTACCAATCTTGCCTATTACTGTAAACAATCGGTTTCTAATTCCTATTCCCAAAATCATCACCTAAACACTATCGATACCTCAAAAGCCATACAGAACGTTCCCTAAAAACCGTAAAACACCCTATATGCCCTATATGCCAACTCAACCAAAAACAACAATTTATTAACGATTACTATACAATTAACAACAATCATCATCAATCATAACATATCAATATATATTATCATATATCGATCAATTTCCTACGGGGTTAAGGAATCCCCAACTACCCTATACATGTATAAACCATTCCCAATCAAGTTTCTCCCCCCTTACCTTATCAATTGGTTGATCGATAGAAATCCTCCTAGAATTGGTCTCTTGGCCTTCCCCTTTTCTCTTCCGTTCTTCGTTCCCTTTTTCCTTCGCTCTTTTTCCTTTCTTTCGTTCTTTTCTCTTCTCTCTTTTTTTATCGCCCTTTTTCTCAATTTCTAAAATGTATCGTACCACTCTTCCCACCCCTTCACATTCTATTTTCTTTATTAAATCTAATCCCAATTAATAAAATAACTTAATAAAATAATACAATATTATTATTAATACTAATAATATTATAATACTATTAATAATAATAATAATAATCATAATAATAATAATACTCATTATTATTAATAATAATAATAATAATACTAATATCATTATTTCACCAAAATAATAATAATATTAATAATATTAACAAATATAATAAATATAATAATAATAATAATAATAATAATAATAATAACACCCCACCAATGTTACTATTATATTTATATTATTATATTTCACACCAAAATACCACCAATAGTCCTCCCACATTAGGGACACCCACCCAACATCGTCAAATACCCTCCCACCAAAGGGCACACCAACGTATAATTTTTAAAATAATAATAAAATGACTAAATAATTAAAATGGGTGTTACAACTCTCCCCCACTTTAATTATTTTCGTCCTCGAAAATTACCTGATGGAAATAGCTCCGGATAGGCTTCTCGCATCCTGCTTTCCAACTCCCAGGTCACACTGCCTCCTGCAGCATCTCCCCACGCTACCTTCACCAAAGGTATTTCCTTCCCTCGGAGTTGTTTCATCATACGGTCCTCGATCCTCAACGGCATCGTCTCAACAGTAAGATTCTCCCGAATATGAACATCATCTCTATGGATCACATGAGATGGATCAGAAACATACTTTCGCAATTGCGACACATGAAACACATCATGTAAGTTTGACAACTCAGGCGGCAACGCCACCCTATAAGCCACAACACCAATTCTCTGCAAAATATCATAAGCTCCAATGAACTTAGGATCCAGCTTCTTGGACTTCAATGCACGACCCACACCAGTCATCGGATTAACTCTTAGGAATACGTGATCACCTACACATAATTCCAACTCTTTCCTCCGATTATCATGATAACTTTTCTGCCTACTCTGAGACACTTTCATTTTCTCATGAATCATTTGAATTGTCTCAGTAGTCTGCTGTACAATTTCTGGTCCAAGCACCATATTCTCACCAGTTTCATACCAACACAGAGGAGTCCTACACCTCCTCCCATACAAAGCTTCAAACGGTGCCATTCCGATACTAGAATGGTAACTGTTATTGTACGTGAACTCAATCAATGGTAAATGAGTATCCCACGCACCACCATTTTCTAACACACAAGCTCTAAACAAATCTTCAAGCGACTGAATAGTCCTCTCGACTGACCATCAGTTTGCGGATGATAAGCTGAACTCAATTTCAACTTAGTTCCCAAAGCTTCCTGCAAGCTCTTCCAAAATTCCGAAGTAAACCGCGGATCTCTATCCGACACAATACTGGACGGAACACCATGCAACTTCACAATTACCCGAATGTAAATATCCGCCAGCTTCGTTAACGGAAAACTAATATTGAGCGGCACAAAGTGTGCAGACTTCATCAATCGATCCACAATCACCCATATAGCATCAAAACCTCTCGCCGTATTCGGCAAACCTGTCACAAAATCCATAGTAATGCAATCCCATTTCCAAACCAGAATCTCTAATGGTTGCATAAATCCAGAAGGTCTCTGGTGTTCCACCTTCGACTTCTGACATGTCAAACAGGCATACACAAATTGAGCTATGTCTCTTTTCATACCAGACCACCAAAATAATTTCTTCAAATCATGATACATTTTTGTAGCTCCCGGATGAATACTCAGGCTACTACGATGTCCTTCGCTCAAAATTGACTTTTTCAATTCTTCATCATCTGGTACACAAATCCTACCTCTAAATCTCAACACACCTGTACTATCCAATTTAAAGTCACTATCGGAGTCACTCCCTACTTCAAGCATCAAATCTACCAATTTCACATCCAACTTCTGATTTTCTCTAATCATATCCAAGAAGTCATTATTTACCTGCAACATACCCAACATTACACTATCTGCAGTAGTCTCACAAACCATGCTCAAATCTCTAAATTGTTCAATTAACTCAATTTCTTTCACCATCAGAGCTGCCATATGAATTGCTTTCCTACTCAAAGCATCTACCACTACATTGGCCTTTCCTGGATGATAACTCAAACTGAAGTCATAATCCTTAAAAAATTCCAACCATCTTCTCTGCCTCACATTCAGCTCTTTCTGATCAAACAGGTATCTCAGACTCTTATGATCACTAAACACTTCAAATCTTGAACCATATATAGTGTCTCCAGATTTTCAACACAAAAACAACCGCATCTAATTCAAGATCATGAGTCGGATAATTTTGCTCATGCACTCTCAATTGTCGCGATGCATATGCTACTACTTTACCATTCTGCATCAGAACCCCGCCTAATCCCATCTTAGACGCATCACAGTACACCACAAACGGTTCACTCGGAGTCGGTAACACTAACACCGGTGCCGTAGTCAATCTCTTTTTCAACTCTTCAAAACTTTCTTCACAAGCAGCATCCCATACAAAAACTTGGTTCTTTCTCGTCAACTGAGTTAATGGCAACGCCAAATTAGAGAACCCTTCAATAAACCTGCGGTAATAACCGGCTAACCCCAAAAAGCTCCTAATCTCTGTCGCTGTCTTCAGCGGTTCCCACTGCAATACTGCACTTACTTTTGACGGATCCACCGCTATTCCATCTTCAGATATTACATGCCCCAAGAAACTTACTTTCTTCAACCAAAAGTCACACTTTGACAATTTAGCAAATAATTTATTTTCCTTCAACACTTGCAAGGCAATTCTCAGATGTCCTGCATGCTCTTCATCAGATTTAGAATAAATTAATATATCATCAATAAACACTACAATGAACTGATCCAAGTAAGAATGGAAAATTCTGTTCATATACTCCATAAATACCCCCGGCGCATTAGTCACTCCAAACGGCATTACAGCATATTCGTAATGTCCATATCGAGTCCTAAAGGCAGTCTTCTGAATATCACCTTCTTTTACTCTCATCTGATGATAACCCGGTCTTAATTCGATCTTACTAAATACACGAGCTCCCACCATCTGGTCCATCAAATCATCAATCCTAGGTAGAGGATACTTATTCTTAATAGTCACTTTATTCAATTGACGGTAATCGATGCACAGACGCATACTACCATCCTTCTTCTTCACCAACAACACTGGAGCTCCCCACGGCGATACACTTGGTCTAATAAACTTTCTATCCAACAATTCTCCAATCTGAGACTTCAACTCAGCCAATTCCACAGCAGACATCATGTACGACGCCATAGAAATAGGTCTCGTACCAGGAACAAGATCAATACCAAATTCTACTTCTCGCGTCGGAGGCAATTCCGTAATGTCGTCAGGAAACACTTTCGGAAATTCATTCACCACTGCTAATTCCTCCATTGGCACTTTGTTATCCACCGATAAAGTTGCAAATAAAGCAAACACTCTAGTTTCATCTTCCAACAAGGCCCTCAATTCTTTATTAGACAAAGAACTTGCCACAGCTTCCTCTTCAGGGGTCAGGAACAACAATTCCTTCTAAAAACAATCGATGTAGACTCGGTTGAACTCTAACCAGTTCATACCCAGAATAACATCCAACTTACCAAGTGGTAGACAAATCAGATCCACTCCAAATTCTCTACCGAAAATAGTCAGCGGACACTTCAGGCATACCAAAGAAGTAGTCACTGAACCTATAGAGGGTGTCTCAATAGTCATTCGTCTCTCCAGAGTGGACGGCACCAAACCTATCCTCTCCACACAATCTACAAAAATAAACGAGTGCGTTGCACCCGTATCAATAATAGCAATCAAAGGAATATTATTGATAATACAAGTACCTCTGATCACACGCTCATCACTGGCAGCTTGAGTTCCTGCCAAGGCAAACACTTTTCCACCAGCCGGAGACGTTTAAGGCTTCTTCGGATTCTCACAATGTGTACTGATATAACCCTTCTCACCACAGTTATAACAGGTCGGCATAATTGCTCTGCAGTCAGCTATCACATGACCTGGTTTTCCACACTTAAAACATTTCTTGGCTTCATTAGGAAAATCATTAGCACGGTGTCCTATACCACCGCACCGAAAACATTTCCCTTCAGCAGATGCTCTCCCATCTCTAGGCTTCTTATCAACAACAGCTTTACGTTTTCCCTTATCAGCAGCAACACTATAAGGAGTACCACTAAACCTCTGCTTACCCTTACGGTCATTAACAGCTTTGTAATGCGCAATCCTTGCTCGGTTATCGTTATCATAGATTCTGCTCCTGCTTACCAGCTCAGGATAGCTCCTGATCTTCTGACAAGCAATCCCTAACTTAATCTCTGGACGCAGTCCATTCTCAAACTTTAAGCACTTAGAGGTCATTGCCCCTTCCACATTATAGTGGGGACAATACTGCACCAGCTCCTCAAACTTGGCAGCATATTCTGCTACAGTCATACTACCCTGTTTCAGCTCTAAGAATTCAATTTCCTTAGCGCTTCGGATATCTTCCGGGAAATACTTCTCCAGAAAACCTTTCCGAACCACCTCCTAAGTAATGGCAGTTCCGGCAGCTTCCAACCTTTGGCGACTATTGTCCCACCAGACTTCAGCCTCACCCTCCAGCATGTGAGTACCAAACCTCACTTTTTGTTCATCGCTACATTCCATAGTCCTGAAGATCTTTTCAATTGCCTTCAGCCACTTCTGAGCAGCTTCAGGGTCCAGAATTCCTCCTTCAAATGTTGGTGGCTTGTTGCTCCGAAACTGCGCCAAACTGCTGAATTGGGCATCTGCAGTTTGATTCTGATTAGCAACCGCCTGCGCCATTGCTTGCATAGCAGCAGCCAATGCAACATAGTTCCTTCCTGCCATACTTCTAAAAAAGAACAACACCAGGTTAAAAGATATTCAACTACATCATAAAGGACAGACTCAACTCGACTCAACAACACTGGCCGGACGGACCGACCTGCTCTGATACCAATTGTAACACCCCACTTCCCAAAATCAATTAAATTAATAAACATCGTAAATAAACATCAGAATATTTCTCCCCAGTGGGATATCACATAAAATCAACATTTCCTTTATAAAAGGTTTTCCACCAAAATACAGCGGAATATTAAAAATATTAAAATCCAATAAAAGTTTGATACGTTCACAGGAAAATAAAATATAAGTTCTTCAGAAAACAAATAAAAACGCCCAAGTCCCGTGCTACGTATCAGAGCATCCTAGACTCGACTGTCACACCATAATCGAAGCTAGCTAAGTATCTGGATTATCTGTACTTCCGGAGAAGCACAGACACAACAACAACAAAGGGGTGAGAAATCATGATAAAAAATATAATGGTAATGTAATACATGTAAATAAGGCAGTAAAACACACCAACACATCAATTATTCACCCCAACAACGCCATATAATGGACCTACTGTTCAAATTACAATATAACATATTATAATGGTAATGTAATACATGTAAATAAGGCAGTAAAACACACCAACACATCAATTATTCACCCCAACAACGCCATATAATGGACCTACTGTTCAAATTACAATATAACATATTATAATGCAAAAATGCAACTCAACACCATGCATGCGGTACCGACTCATTGGTTCATTCAATCGAACCTGGATAGATCACTTACGCTCCTCCTGAGATATGATCTATCCCCCACCATTCTCCATAAAGGAGTACAGATGAATCACTTACGCTCCTCCTGAGACATGATTCATCCCACCAAAACACCATGATATGCAAGACACCAATGCATAACTATTATATTCTGGCACACTAAGTGCACACGATCCTCATGATCATATCATCATACATCAATGCAAATGTATAGATATATTACACCAACACCATATAAATCAATCAGATGGTAAACAAATTCATACTATAACACCAGATATAATCTACATCCCACCACTCGGGGATACTCGATCCTACTGATCACTACACACATATACATCAACTAATTGCTCACCAACAATATTAAGGGAAACGCGTGCCATCACCAAGTACACAAGTTAAATCCCACACTCATCATTTTCACACTGCAACAAGGCTAAAAAGGATCACACGAGACCAACGCTCGAATCCAAAACATCACAAAAATTCATTTGGTTTTGCTACGTTCACTGGCATTCGCCAGGCGAACCCTTCTGGCGAACCTTCGCTGGCATTCGCCAGGCAAAGTTCTTGTGTTTTTAGTATGGGACTTAATTTCTGAATTATTCGTTGCCCCTTCTCCTCAGCTCGCCAGGCGAAGCTTCGCCAACATTCGCCAGGCGAAGCCCAGCGAATGCTGCGATTCATCAGTTTCCTCACAATTCTGCAATGCTATTCTAGGCCAAATTATGCCTATCATCTCAACTCAGATTCCCAGCCTATTCTAGTACCAATCTTGCCTATTACCGTAAACAATCGGTTTCTAATTCCTATTCCCAAAATCATCACCTAAACACTATCGATACCTCAAAAGCCATACAGAACTTTCCCTAAAAACCGTAAAACACCCTATATGCCCTATATGCCAACTCAACCAAAAACAACAATTTATTAAGGATTACTATACAATTAACAACAATCATCATCAATCATAACATATCAATATATATTATCATATATCGATCAATTTCCTACGGGGTTAAGGAATCCCCAACTACCCTATACATGTATAAACCATTCCCAATCAAGTTTCTCCCCCCTTACCTTATCAATTGGTTGATCGATAGAAATCCTCCTAGAATTGGTCTCTTGGCCTTCCCCTTTTCTCTTCCGTTCTTCGTTCCCTTTTTCCTTCGCTCTTTTTCCTTTCTTTCGTTCTTTTCTCTTCTCTCTTTTTTTATCGCCCTTTTTCTCAATTTCTAAAATGTATCGTACCACTCTCCCCACCCCTTCACATTCTATTTTCTTTATTAAATCTAATCCCAATTAATAAAATAACTTAATAAAATAATACAATATTATTATTAATACTAATAATATTATAATACTATTAATAATAATAATAATAATAATCATAATAATAATAATACTCATTATTAATAATAATATAATAATAATAATAATAATATCATTATTTCACCAAAATAATAATAATATTAATAATATTAACAAATATAATAAATATAATAATAATAATAATAATAATAATAATAATAATAATAATAATAATAATAATAACACCCCCACCAATGTTACTATTATATTTATATTATTATATTTCACACCAAAATACCACCAATAGTCCTCCCACATTAGGGACACCCACCCAACATCGTCAAATACCCTCCCACCAAAGGGCACACCAACGTATAATTTTTAAAATAATAATAAAATGACTAAATAATTAAAATGGGTGTTACAGTAAACCCAGCATTATCAATACCATACAGATTCCCAGCACCAACATTCCCTGCATTGTCGATTCCTCCAGTGTTGCCATGGCCTATCCCAGCATAGCCATTGGCTACAAAGTTACCGTTACCGACGCCAGTCGTATTTCCATTAAGCCCGATGTTAGTGACCACATTGCCGTTACCACTTCCATTCCCTCCAGTCACAGGGATGCCACCCTGAGGGGTTTCAACAAGTGGAGGGTTTGGAGTGTTCCCACCATGAAGCACACCGTTGTTGTCAACACTCGAGATCAGAGGCTGAACCAGAGTTCTGAGCTGGTCTTGGCCGTTAGCGACCACTTGCATGAGCTCCATGAAGCGGTCCATCCTCTCTCTGAGTCCTTGGATGTCGGTCTGCACTTGTTTCATAGCTCTAGCTTGATTTGCTCTGGTCGAGTATCGGTGGATCGGTCTTCGGTCAATCCTGAAATAACCTGCATACACAAAGGGTTAGCAAAATGGTAAGATACCTGTCATGCAAATGATTCATGAAAATGCAAACACGTATCCATGCATTAGGAGGAAGTCCCCCTCGATTCTAGCTTCCGAGACAAATAAAGTCTGCTGTCCAATCATGGAAAGAAAACCCTCATATATATATATATATATATATATATATATATATATATATATATATATATATATATATATATATATATATATATATATATATATATATATATATATATATATATATATATATATATATATATATATATATATATATATATATATATATATATATATATATATATATATATATATATATATATATATATATATATATATATATATATATATATATATATATATATATATATATATATATATATATATATATATATATATATATATATATATATATATATATATATATATATATATATATATATATATATATATATATATATATATATATATATATATATATATATATATATATATATATATATATATATATATATATATCAGAGAAAACCCACGAGGGTGGCGTACAACAGTAACTGAATACAACGAAGTAACAAACGTGACCCCAACCAACAGGCCTGGTGGTGATCAGCATATCAATGCATAAAATGTACAAAAGAAATCCAAAGAATTCAGGTGCGGCTATGGGCACGGAAATCCTCTAGTAACTTCTTCGTATCGGGATGATCAGGTTGGGTGAGCAGACCCTGGATCAGCAGATCCCTCTGCCTAATGGGCTCTGGGAGGTTCTCGGCAACGCTCCTAGAAACACCTTCTTCAGAACGGTTATCCAACCTACTCCTCTTAGCATCAGCCTGGAGTTGACAATCATGTAAATTCGCCTTGGTCTCAACCAACTTATATTGGACATCTCGTCGTAGTGAGGTTTCAGCCTCTATCTTCTTGTCTTTGGCCTCCATCTGAGCTTCCAACTGGGCTATCTGCTGCTTCAGTTTTTCTTCCCGCTCCTTGTGGCTAGTCAAAGTGTTGTTCCACAACTTCTCATACTGGGTCAACTTCCGGTACGCCCTATCCTGCTCCTGCTTCTTGTTGATCAATACCCCATGCACTGCCTTCAGGTCCAACCCCAGACGCTCTCTGGAATCAGTCTCTTTGGTCAAATTAGTGCACAGGTGGTTGATCAACTCTGTCTGTTTCTTGCAGGTGTGTACGGCTTCGTTCTTTTCTCTTCGGAGTTGAGCGATCTCATTTTCCAGCTCTTCGTTGGCTTTGATTAGCTCTTCATTCTTAGCTTGAAGCTGCTCATACTTCTGGATTTCAATCATGGTAGGCTCTGAAGGGCTGTCATGCTTGACAGGAGGAAAAGGCATCAACACTTTCTTCGCTCTGCTAAGAATTCAGTCCACATAAGGAGGATAAGCCTGATTATTGCTCTTCCCTAACGAGGTCTTTCCTTTTCGGTGAACGTTATTCTAGGCATGTTCAAATCTAACCATATCATCTCCTTCCAATGCGCCAGCGAGGTACAGAGATTCCTGTACCTCTTCGTCCTTAGGAGGGCCCCTCAAGGCATACCCGAACTGTCTGATAGCGATAGACAGATCGTAATTAATGCAGCCTTTCCTACCCACCAGAGGGACATTAGGAAAGTTCCCACAACTGTAAATGATTTCACTCCCTAGGCGATCTCTATCAAACCAATCAATGTCTTCGGCAGACAAACTCATTAGTCGCTCAGACCACTCTTTCGTCTCTGCAGTCTTTATAAAAGGGTCATCCTTAGGTAAATGAGTGACAAACCATCTATAAAACAGTGAAGCACATCAGAATACACTTTTGCCTCTTCTATTCTCGTTCTTATAGTGCACCGAATGATACACATCTCCGAGCAAGGTAGAGATACGGTTCCTTGAAACGAAAATACGAAGAGCGTCCACATCCACAAAATCTGGAATATTGGGGAATAACATGATACCATATATGCACAATGCCAAAATAGCTTTGAATGCCACCCAGCATTCCTTCTTGGCGAAGTGTCGGGCTTTCTCAGCTGGAAAAGGTAATGGGAATCCCCAGGCCCCATTTCTCCTGACTGTCTTTCCTTTCAATTCAGAAACCTCAATATGCAGAGCTGTAGCAATACTAGCCAAATATGGCTCCTGATCAATGGGGCAAAAGGGTACCTGAGCAAGAATGGGCACCTCTAATACGGCAGAAAACTCCTATAGAGTAGGGGCCAGCACATAGCTTGGAAATGTGAAGCAACGCAACGGTGGATCATAAAACTGAAGCAGAGTCTGGAGTCCGTTCAATTCATACACATATGGATTACACACAATGCTGAGTAGCTTCCCATAGGTTCCTCTGAAGTCTCTCATCGCTTCCTTACCAGGCAAAGAAATCAAACCCCTCAGAGTAGTAATGTCTGGAGTAGGAAATTTGTAGGCCAAAGTTCTTCTCACATTGGGCTCCATGATGGACAAAGAACGGACAAGATTGCTAAAATCGAGAGAGAACTGCACACCTGCAACACAAATACGGGTTAAATGCCATGCAGTATGAAAATGTAAATGCAAATGTAAAATGCAGCAGGAGATCAAGAGTGCTGTGTGGTGTTGTGCTGTGAAGTGGCAGGCCATAATTTTGCTTCAGCAAGAATATACCACAATAAAGGCCTACTGAAACCCACAATACTGATTTACTGTCAAGAAAACCAGGTTGTCTGAAGGTTACGGTTTCGTGCAATAACCCGACCTGCTCACAGGTATGGACCTAATCACGGAGAAGGTTCAGCATCCTATGCGTTCATCAGCGTCACAGACTTTCAAGAAACGATGATACGATACCCAGAAGGTGTGGCATCATCATCTCTTGAAGTGGCCTCACTCAGCTGAATCACAAGTGATCGGTTCCCAGAGTCGACAATCCTTAGATTTGAAATCCTTTCGACGGCCCACTGGGCTTGAAATGGAAATCATCTCAGAGAATCTCGTCTGAGTGCAGATTGCGTGGGAACTAGTGCATGCCTAACATGCAGGTTCACCACTAATCTGCCTCTAAAACTATGTACATACTCAAGCCTGGGTATGGCTTATCACTCATCAGAGCCCCCTCTCACAACAGCACAGATAATCATATCATACTAAAAATAAAATGCGGGAAGTAAAATGCGATAAATAAACACAACCCAACAAATAAACACGCAACCGTTAGGATTGACTCGCACATGGGACGTTGGGTCCCCAGTAGAGTCGCCAGCTGTCGCTACCGCGAAAATAAGGTGCCGACAAAACAGAAGAGTCGCCAACTTTCGTTATTTATCCCTCAGAACGGGAAAGGAAACGATCAGAAAAACCTGACGAAAAGGTATAAGACAAGGTCGTCGCAACCAATGTCTGGATTCGGGAGTCGGTTACGCAAGGGGAAGGTATTAGCACCCCTCACGTCCATCGTACTTGATGGGATCCATGCTTGTTGTGTTTATCTGACGGGTTAGTTTTATCTATCTACCTATCAAGGCTGGTCTGAAAAAGAAAAGAAAATGACTCGGCAAAGCATCGCGCTTTATGCCTACGTATTCACATCAGAGAATGAGAAATCAGAGTCAATGTAGCTCGGCTAACTACGGGTTGCAAGGAAGGTGGCTCGCCAACACATCAGTATTGTGCCTACGTACTCTCAACAGATATGAGAGATCAGAGCTTACGTAGTTTGGGATAATACGGATTACGGGGATTCAGATTCATCTGTTTTTCGAGTAGGGTTAACAAGCATTTCCAGCAGTTTGGTGTACGCAGCTCGACCCTTGGAGACTTAGGCGTTACCGTTTGCGGTAGAACTGAGAGTTAACGACACTCTTTTCTTCAGAAAAGCTTCCTTTGAATTATGGGCCCACGGGGCAAAAAGGTTTGAAGTTTGTTTTCTGTCTTTTACGGAAGAACTGTTTTTTATGGTTGTCTGTAGTTTGTACAACACTAGAGACTATGACTTAGGAGCGAATGCATCGTATAGCGTCCAAAGGACATATACTAAACACTCTAGATGATTGAGAGGAGGCCGCTCAATTATCATTTCCCAAGTAGCTTAAGGCTCGTAACGCACTTATACTAACTTGCCTTTATTATGTTTTTTACTATTGTTTTGAGATGAGAAGAGAACGAACTCTATGGGGAGACTGTCAAGTCCTAATGTTGTCATGACAAGGATTCATCCTATGGTTGAGGTTTGAAACAGGGATCTCCTAGAAGTTATCATGCATAGGTTTCAACCTAAAGTTCTAATCATCACTTCCTTATCAAAGGAAGTGAGATTCCTAGGGGGTCATGTCAGTGGTATACGGAAACAAATAAAGCATCAGCTTAAACAGATAAACAGTAAACAGTAAAGATGCACATGCAATGTAGCAACACAAGCAGAGGGAGACTCACTCAACCTCTTAGAAATCAAGCAAAGAAAAACAGTCAAAACAGACAAGCAGAGGGAGCTCACTCAACCTCTATTATGCAAGCACGTCAATTAGAAAAAGAAAAACAACACACAAGCAAGGGGAGGATCACCTCAACCCTTAAGGCAAACAAGCAGAGGGAGACTCACTCAACCTCTCAATGCAATCATGCATCTATGCTTAAACTATCCTAAACATACACTATCCTAATGCAACACACCACTCAATCATGAATGAGGAGAAGGACTTATGGTAAATAATGGATTCATTCCACAAGTAGTCATACAAGGCTTCTATCCTAAGGAAAGAAATTGGGTGTTGGGAGGCAAGGGTAAGGTCCACAGGAACTTATCCCAGGCATTCAACCAACTAAAAGAGATTTAGGGGAATCCTAAAGGTTTGGCTCCTTCAAGAGATGTGCAACATTCCCCCCACAGGAGGGACTATGCTACCCCAAGAAGGTTCCTAAAAAGAATGAACAAGAGAATATTAGGAGAATGGAGATGAGAAGCAAGGTAAGTTCCACAGGAACTTACCACAGGCACTCAACCAACTCCACTTCCTTAGAGAGAGCTTTCATAGACTCAACTCCTTTATGATGATGCAATGTATTCCTCCATAGGAGGAAACATGCTCACAAGGAGTATTCCAATCAAGCAAGGAAAATTGAAGAGGAAACTACCCCTATAGGAAGAATCATCCACCTACTTGATCTTCTAAAGAACCTCAAATGTTACCTTCTAATGATCACCTATACTAAGGGTTCAAGGGTTCTAAAAGAGGCACCTATCTAAATACCAATCTATCAAGAAAGGAAATGGGACCTAGAATCATCTAAGGGTCATTTACAAGGTTAATCTATGCACTTAACCTAGTTAGGATTACCTAAACTAAGGCCAATTTGTAAAATGGGGAACTAATAGAAAATCATTCCTAAAAATTCTAAGGAAAATACTACGTTATCCTACATGTATCAACATTCTATGGTACAAGAATCAGGGGCTAAACCTAAATCAAAAGGTTCAAACTAAATCTAAAACCTCAAGGGTACCCTAAAGGGATCCAACAATGAACACTCCTAAACAACTATCTAAAATCATATTTAGAAACATCTAAAAAATCTCAACAAAAATCACATAACATCATCAACATGTCTATCACCAGCACACAAAATTTCAATATCAAACTCAAAAGCATGAATGAGAAATAAAATCATCAAGCTCAGCATACAATTTCTCAATTATTAAAAACATACTAAAATAGAAAATATGCCATTAATTGAAAATGCATGAAAATAGAAATTAAAAAATGTGATAAAATTCTAAACACATCAAAGTATTCACATGATTTATTTCAGGAATTATTAACAACAATTTCTATTTTTACATGAATTAAAACTAACAAGTATTAATAAGAAACAAAAGGGAAAAAGAAATAAAAAGAATTAAATGGAGGTGTAAGCAGTAATTAATCCATGTGTAAATTCGTGTGGGCTTCTTGTGGGGGGCGCCAACAGCACTGGGATTGGGCCCAACTGATTATCAATTCAGCTCTTATTCATTAGTTAAATGAAACAGTGCCAGGGGGTGCACTAGTAATGATCTACGCGTGTTAAATTGGTTTGGGCCTAACAAGGTGGGGTGTGGATAGCGCTTGCGTTAAGCCCAGCTGGGTCACAAACTCAGCTTCTATTCAAGGGAACAAGCCAGGGGTGTGTTGAGCAACATTTTTACGTGTAAAACGAAATGGGCTCAGAAACGGGGGGTGGGGATAACAATCAACTTAAGCCCATGCTGAATCTTTTAATGAAACGCAGCGTATGGTATAGAGGTGAGGTGGCGCATTCTGGTGCACACGATGGAGTGACTTAGTCTATGTTCCAGCCTGATCCAATGGTCATGAGCTTTCTTCTCCATTTGAACTCAGTTTGGGAGGGAAGAACCACGGCAGCTCCGGTGGTGAAACCACCTTCTTCTCCGACGAAGGGGGGGAGTTACAGGTCATCAAACCTCACTAGAATCTACACGGTTCTCTTTGTTTTTCCACAAGGATCTCAAATATGCTAACCAAATTCACTAACTCTCCACACACAGTCATATTCGAAGCCAAACATAAAACGGTGTCATCCAAGAATAGACCTAAATCGTGCAAAATTCTACCCTAAAATCATCTAGGGTCCAAGGTGATCCTAACCACATGTCACTATGGTGTTAAATGCGTATAATTTAAGAGGAATTTTGAGAGGAAGAAACCTGGTTTGGAGCTTCACGTATGGTGTTCTTCAGGCCACAATTCTCTTCCAAAAGATGCAGAATCTTCCACTGAATGATGATGAAGAGTTCTGGATGTTCAATTTCCTCTGAAACCTTCTCAATCTCCAAACTCAAAAATCCAACTTCAAGCTTCTTCCCCAAACTGCTCTAACTGATTCTCAATAGAAAATGGCACTAGAAGCTTCTGAAAATGATCCAAAATCTATTTATAATCTGTTTTAATCCATTGGGGGCCCATTCATCGCCCAATTTCTCAATTCCAAGTTTCAACTTTTTCTCAAAAATCCACTTATGGTATGCACGAATTGGCTTTGTTCTTACTCTCAATCCACTTCATTTCACTTACTTGAGAGTCATGGAGTGTAATTGAATGAGTTTTTTCCTTTGATTTCAACCAAAGATGGATGTTTGAAGTGTTACTTCATCATGAAGCAATCCACCAAAATGTCATGAAATGAGTATCAACTCAAAATTATAACAACTCCAAAGTGTTTAGAATATCTTTTCCAATCAAAATGAGTACCAATTTGGTTTGAAATCATCCAATTAGCAATTGTTTTGAATTTTTCCCTTTTAATTCATTAAAATGGCCTTTTGTGAAATTTCTTCAACCAATGCTTGCTCTAATCCATATCAATGGACTCTTGATACTTGGTTGAGCTAAAAACATCATTTTGAGCAACTTTCAAGTTGCACAAAACTCCATTTGAAGCTTGCAAGATAGTGAAATGGACCCATAATTCAAAATGACCTATAATGTCCAAATATCCAAAATACCCTTGACTTGTCAAAGCCATAACTTGAGTTCTATAAATCCAATAATGGACTTCTAGTACTCTTTAGAAAGCTAAGAGAATAAGGAACAACATTCATGTTGACCAAAAGTTCATAGGAATCATCCTTCTAGGGCAAAAGTGTCATGCAAGTTGGGTAACTTTCAAGCTCCAAATTCACATGCCTCAAATGACTTGTAACTTGTCTGGCTCATAACTTGAGTTCTATAAACCATATCAAGGACTTCTAGTACTAAAATTAAAGCTACGATCATGCCCAACAACAATCATGTTAGGGTCAAGATGAGATGAAAATCACATCTTGAGTTAAGTGGTTTTGAAGTCGGGGGTCAAGCTAGGGGAGTTTACACTGTCAAGCCTTAGCAACCCTAGCCCAACTTCTCAAAATCTTCAATCATGATGAGTTTACATTGGAATCATCCTTATAACATCTCAAGGTGTCAATCCATGATCACATGGCTCTTGAATTAGGTCTCAACCTTCTTCAAATCGTCAGTTATCCTAGGGTCATCCAGATGAAACCCTAATTGCACCAATCTTGGGTATATCTTCATATCCTCCACATAATGACTTGTCTAGGCTTCCAAACGAACTTCAACATCTCTCATGAGCTCTCTCAAGACCTCAAGTCCAACTTCATGGCCTCAGAATCATCTTATGGCTTCCCACAACTCTCAAGTTAGGAGACCCACACACTTGGCTTCAACCATTTCTCTGAGGATCTTTTAACTTCTCAGACAAGGATATCAACCCTTGAATACTTGAATAGCCTTCTTAGCTAGCTTCATAGTCTTGTATAGCTCTTGATTGGTAGTCATACCTCTTGATCCCCTTCACACATGTCAATGAAATGCAAATGATAATGCTAATGTGAATGAAATGAAACACAAGCTAGGTAAAGAAATGTTAGGCAAATTTTGGGGTGCAACAATATGCTTGCATCCTCTTGTGTATAAGCTTGTTTTCTCTTATGATGTGATTGCTTTTGCTTTTGAGCTCTCTTATCTCATTTCCCATTGTGTCCCATGACCTTGGAGTATCATTTAAGGTGGCTTGGTCCCTCCTTTGGAGGTATTTGAAGCATACCTTAAATGATGAATCCATGAGGACTCCTTTGTGCTTTCTTTTTCACTTTGTTTGTGATGCTTATGGTTGAGTGCATATTATGAGTTCCTTGTGGTCCTCATATAGCCTCCCATCCTCACTTTTATTTTGAGCTTCCTTTTCTTTCATTTGATTTGGCTTTTAGCACTTGTGGTTGATGTTGTTTGACTTAGGTCATTTCATCCCATTTTTGGTGCATTTTTGTGTGTTTTCTTCTTGTTGTTTGGTTTCACTTTGTGCATTCCTTTCTCTATTCTTCTTTTGCATTCTCATATGCATGCTTGAGGTTGAGATGAGCTTGTGGAGGCTACTTCCCCACACATATTTCCTCCCTAACTTTCATCTTATGTGTGCATCCTATGTTTGCATTCTTACATTTTCATGTTCTTTATTTTTCTTCTTCTTCTTCTTTCCCTTAGGATCTCTAATCTATCTTCTTCAAGAGAGGTTATAGTAGACCTTAAGTTCTTAACCATGCATGATAACATTAGATAGTTCCCTTTTTTATCCCAACTTTAAGTCCACTTTGCATGACAACTTTTAGGATTGAGTTAGTCTCCCATTAGTGTGTCCTTTCTCTTCTCATCTTCAAACACTCATAAAACACCTAATAAAGAATGACAAGTATTGTCCGTTACGATCCTTAAGCTACTTGGAAAATGGTGATTGGGGGGCTTCCTCTCAATGGCCTAGAGTATTTAGTGTACACCCTTCGGGTGATATGTGACGCATTCACTCCTATGTCATAGTCTCTAGTGCGACATGAGTTACAAATCAAACTCAAAACACTTCTTCTCTAAAAAACACTTCAAAACTTTTTCATCCTTCAGGATTCTAATCAAGGAAAATCTTTTCAGATAAAAGAGTGTTGTTAACTTTTAGTTCTACTGCAAACGGTAACGCCTAAGTCTCCAATGGTCGAGCTGCATACACCAACTGCTGGAACTACTTGTTAACCCTACTCGGGCCTAAAAACTTTTGAACCAACCTGTGGTCTTTTAGCCCGGATTACGTTTGCTCTGATCTTTCCTACCAGATGAAAGTACGTAGGCACAAGACGCGATGTCTTGGCGAGAAACCTTCCCCCCTTTCACCCGTAGTTAGCCGAAATACGTTGACTCTGACTTTCCTATTGCACGAGGGAATACGTAGGCATAGAGCGGCGATGCTCTATCAAGTCTCTTTTCTTTTCTTTTCTTCCTGAGTCATAGCTTAGATAGTAAACACCCTTTTAGATAGACAATAAATCGTGGATCCCGTCGAGTACGACGGACGTGAGGGGTGCTAACACCTTTCCCTTCCGTAACCGACTCCCGAATCCAGGACTTGGTCGCGATGACCTCGTCTTTTCCCTTTTCGTCAGGTTTTCCTGATCGTTTCCTTTCCCTCTCTTTGGGATAAATAACGAAAGGTGGCGACTCTTCTGTTTTTCGTCGGGTGTTTTTCGCAGTAGCGACAACTGGCGACTCTGCTGGGGACTCTGGTTCCCTATGCGAGTCAATCCTAGCGCTTCTTTGTTTATCTTTGGGTGTTGTATATATGTGCTTTATTTACTTTCACATTTTGCTTTCCGTATTGTATCATTATTGTTGTGTTGTCGAGAGGGAATGTTCCATTGAGAGATAAGCCAGACCCAGGCTTGGGTATAGACATAGCTTTAGTAGTGGAGAGTAGTGGTGGATGTGCTTGCTTTGCTCGTACTAGTTCACCATGAAATTCGCGCTCGGACGAGATTCTCTTTGATGATTTTCTTTCTGGCCCTTTGGGCTCGAAGGAATTTTAGATCTGAGTGTTATCGACTCTGGGGACCGATCATTTGTGAGTCAGCTAAGTGAGGCCTCTTCAAGAGATTATGATGCTAAACCAGAAATGATGAACGTATCATCATTTCTTGAAAGTTTGTGACACTGACAAACGCATAGGATGTCAAACCTTATCAGTGGATAGGTCCATACCTGTGAGAGGGATTGGGTTGTCTAGGAAACCTTGGCTATCAGATTACCTGGTTTGTTATAGTGTGAATCTGTGTTTTTGATATCAGTGGGTCCTATTGTCGGTACTTTGTTCTTGCTAACGCGGAGCGCTGGTTATTCTCGACCAACAGCACAACAGTCTTGATCCCCTGTTTGCATTTGCATTTGCATTTGCATTTTCATCTGCATTTCATTAACATGTATTTATGTTACAGGTGCATATTTCCTCTCCGATTCTAGTGATCTTGTTCCTTTATTGCTGACATGGAACCCTTGAAGAGAACAGTGGCCTACAAGCTTCCAGCTCCTGATGTTAGTTCTTTGCTGAGCTTAATTTCCATGGCTGATGGGAAGGTGATGGAAGACTTCAGACAGTCCTATGGGAGGTTATTGAGATGTGTCTGCAAGCCTTCGGTGTACGAGATGGATGGTCTTTATGCTCTTCTGCAGTTCTACGATCCACATCTGAGGTGTTTTGTTTTTCTTGACTATATCCTGGTGCCTACCTTGGAGGAGTATCCTATGTTGTTAGGCTTGCCCATTCTTGATCAGATGCCATTTGTTCATACTGACGGTAAGCCTGATCTGGCTAAGCTAGCTGTTGTATTACACTTGGATGCTTCTGAGCTAGAGGGGAATTTGACTAAGTGGAATGGAGTGTCCGACTTTCCTTTGGATTTCTTGGTTGATAAGGCTCGGCAGTTCGCTAAGGATGGTTGTTGGATTGTATTTTGCGCTATTCTCGCTCTTTGTATCTATGGCATTATATTGTTTCCTAATCTTCCTGACTTTGTGGATTTAGATGCATTCCATATTCAGGCTTCAGGAAACCCAGTGCCTACTCTTCTTGGAGATGTTTATCATTCTGTTCACTATAAGAATGAGAACCGAAGTGGAAAGAATGTAGCTTGTTGTGTTCCTTTGTTGTACAGATGGTTTGCTAGCCATATGCCCAAGGCAGATCCATTTGTTGCTACCGCTGGTACTTCAGAGTGGTCGGAGAGGTTGATGGGTTTATCTGCAGAGAACATTACTTGGTTTGACCGGGATATGCTTGGTACAGAGGTTATTTATAGTTGTAGTGGATTTCCTAACGTCCCTTTGTCGGAAGGAAAAGATGTATCAACTATAACCCATCTTTGTTGGTCAGACAATTCGGATACGCGCTGAGGGATCCTCCTAGAGAAGAGGAGATACAGGAACCTCTGTATCTCACTGGATTATTGGAGGGTGAGACTTTAGGCAGACTTGAGCACGCTTGGAACAACATTCACGGGAAGGGGAAAGCCTTATTGGGGAAGAGTAACAGTCGAGCATATGACCCTTACCTAACTTGGATTCATGATAGAGCTGCGAAGTTTCTGATGCCGTTTCCTTCAGTTGCACCTCTGTATCCTCTCATGATTGAGGAACCCACTACCGTAGACATTCAGAAGTACAATCAGGTACTGTTTGAGAAGGAAGAGTTGAGAAAAGCTAATGAGGAATTGGAGAAAGAAAAAATTCAGCTTCGAAGTGAGAAGATTGATGTTGTTCACTCTTTCAAGAAACAAACTGAGCTCGTGAACAAATTGGGTACGGATCTGACCAAAGAGACCAATTCTCGGGAGTGTTTGGGCTTGGACTTCAAGGTTGTTAATAGTGTTCTTGCTTCTAAGAAGGAAGATTTGGATAGAGCTTACTCGAAGATTTCTAGGTTTAAGAACCAATGGAATTCTATGCTCACCAACAACAATGGAGCGCGAAGACAAGTTGCAGCTACAGATCAGCAAGTTGAAGACGCAGCTTAATGAAAAAGAGGAGAAGATTTCAGCGGAGGCGTCACTCATGCGGGACAGTGAGTACAGGTTGAACGAAGCTATTGCAAACTTGAAGTATTTCAGGTTGAGAGCTGATTCCAAGAGATGCAAGCTAGAGGCGTGTTTCGGGGAAGGAGCTTGGGAAGACCATGTTGAGAGTTTACAACATACTGTTAGCCAGCAAGAGTTACTTATTCAAGGACTACTTGCTAGACCAAATCATCCTGAGACGCGAAAGCTGCTAGAGGACTTCCGGTCTCGTCATCCTGCTTGACTATCTTGTTTATCTCTGTTGTAGTTTGTTGCTTATTGTATTGACCATCACCAGGCTTGTTGGTTGAGGTCTTTTCCTTATTATACTCAGTTGTAGCTTGTACATTGCCTGTTGGCCTGTGATTGTATACGAGGAGGTTCTGTTATATGCTTGTCTGTAGGGCTTTCCGTTGTTGTGTTTTTCCCGGAAACTAGAATCGAGGGGGAAATTTCCCTTTTGTGTAACACCCATTTTAATTATTTAGCCTTTCCGGTGTTATTTTATTTCGGCGTGTCTTTTGTGGAGATTATTTGAGAAACTATGAACTTTAATATTAATATAATATAATTGATAATGATAATAATTTGATAATTAATAGTATTATTATTATTATTATTATTGGTATTATTATTATTGGAATAAAAGAAATGAGGAATTAGTGATATAAGGGGGATTTTGGAAAAAGAAGAGAGATAGAACACGATAAAGAAGAGTGGGGAGAAAGAGTGAGGAGGAAGAACAAGGACATAAGAGAAACAAGGAAGAGCAATCAGATTCGTAGGAATTCTTCAACGATCGAAGCGATTAATCGAGGTAAGGGGGGAGAAACTGATTCGGATTGGTAATTGCATGAATATTGGGTAGAGGGGATTCCTTAACCCCATAGGGATTTGATGAACATAATTGGTATGTTGTTGTGTTTCTGATTGTATCTCTCATGGTGAACTTCTTGCATGTGGCTGTATAAGAATTGTTTGGATGGTTTAGGTGATTTTGTGTAGTTTACCGTTTTAGGTCGGAAATGACTTAATCGGTAGAATTGATATTTTATCAGGTAAAGTCTGGAATAAGTCGTGTAGTTTAGTTGAAGCATGTTAGGCTAAGACTACAGGGACTGGTTTGGTGAGAATCAGATGAGTTATGAGCTTCTGATGAATTTCTGAACAGTGAGGTTTTTGTGAAATCGTAGACGTTCGCCAGCACGTTCGCTAGGTGAGCTAGTAGCGAGCATTCGCTAGGAATTCGCTAGGCAAATTGGGTAGCGAACACTTCCAGTAGCCACTGTCTGCCTTCGCTAGCGAGTTCGCTAGGCGAGTGAGGCAGCGAGCGTTCACTGAGGCCTCGCTAGGCGAGTGGGCTAGCGAGCATGACAGTAACTTGTTTTATTTTTGTAGTTCCATCCAACGTTGATGTTTTGTAGGATCCCTTTTGGGTCATATTGAGTATAGGAATGGTGTGATTGGTGAAGAGTGTATATTTGGTGTTCGAATGTGATTTCCCTATTATTTATTTTAATCGACATAATTGATTGGTGTGTGTGTATATATATATATATATATATATATATATATATGTGTGTGTGTGTGTGTGTGTGTGTGTGTGTGTGTGTGTGTGTGTGTGTGTGTATGATGTATGGTGAAGTGATCGGGAGGATCATGTGCACTTAGTGTGCTTGGATTTATTGGTTATGTATGGTAATGTGATCAGTAGGATCGTGCGCACTTAGTGTGCTTGAGTTTGTGTGTTGTGCATTTGGTGTTGTGCATATCATGGTGTCTTTGTGGGATGAATCATGTCTCAGGAGGAGCGTAAGTGATTCATCTGTACTCCTTTCTGGAGAATGGTGGGGTTGAATCATGTCTCGGGAGGAGCGTAAGTGATTCACCCGTACTCCTTTGTGGAGAATGGTGGGATGGATCATGTCTCAGGAGAAGCGTAAGTGATCCATCCGTCCTCCTTTGTGGAGAATTGCGGGGTTGAATCATGTCTCAAGAGGAGCGTAAGTGATTCACCTGTACTCCTTTGTGGAGAATGGCGGGGATAGATCATGTCTCAAGAGGAGCGTAAGTAATCTATTCCGGGGTTCGATTGAATGAACCAATGAGTCGGTACCGCATGCATGGTGTTGAGTTACATTCTTGCATTATTGTATGATTGTGTTGATGATTGGACAGTAGGTCGTGTTTGATGTTGGTGGGGTGACGATTTGTTTATTTACTGCCTTTTATTCATGTATCTTATTACCGATAATTTTGATCATGTTTTCTCACCCCTTTGTTGTTGTTGTTGTGGTCTGTGCTTCTTCGGAAGTACAGATAATCCAAGTACATAGCTAGCTTGGATAGTGGTGTGTGAGTCGAGTCTTAGGATGCTCTGATACGTAACATGGGACTTGGGTGTTTACTTTTATTATGATTGGATTTGTTGTTTTCCTGTGGCGTATCTTATTTTGGTGAATTCTCTTAATGAATATTTTATGTAAATTGGCGGGTGGCCGAGAATGATGTACTAATGATGATTTCCGCTGTTTAATTTGAAAACCATTTAATGAAGTGTTTTGTTGAATTTTGTGAATGTGATATCCCACTTTTGAAGGGAAACTCTGATATTTATTTGATTTAATTATATTTTATTTAATTTTGGGAAGTGGGGTGTTACAAGTTGGTATCAGAGCAGGTCGGTCCGTCCGGCCAGTGTAGTACTTGAGTCTGTCCGTAGGATAGAGGTTGTGTGCCTTTTTAACCTAGTGTTGTTATGGTTGAGAAGTATGGCAGGAAGGAATGAGGCTGCTTTGGCTGCAGCTATGCAAGCGATGGCGCAAGTGGTTGCTAATCAGAACCAAGCTGCGGGTGTGCAATTCAGAGATTTGGCACAGTTTAAGAGTAACAAGCCACCGACGTTTGAAGGGGGAATTTTGGTTCCTGAAGCTGCACAGAAATGGCTGAAGGCAATTGAGAAAATTTTCAGGACAATGGGTTGTAGTGATGAGCAAAAAGTGAGGTTTGGTACGCACATGCTGGGAGGAGAGGCTGAAGCTTGGTGGGACAACAGTCGCAAGATATTGGAGGCTGCAGGAACTGCGATTACTTGGGATGTGATTCAAACTGGGTTTCTGGAAAAGTATTTTCCATAAGATATACGAAGTGCTAAGGAGATAGAGTTTTTGGAGCTGAAGCAGGGTAATCTGACTGTAGCAGAGTATGCTGCTAAATTTGAAGGGTTGGTACAATATTGTCCTCATTACAATACTGAAGCGGCAATGACCTCCAAGTGTTTGAAGTTTGAAAACGGGATGCTTCCGGAGATTAAGATGGGGATCGCTTGTCAGAAGATCAGGAATCATCCTGAGCTGGTAAGCAGGAGCAGAATTTATGACAATGATAACCGAGCCAAGATTGCACACTATAAGGCTGTGAATGATCGTAAGGGTAAGCATAGATTTGGTGGTACTCCTTACAGTGTTCCTGCTGATAAGGGAAAACATAAGGCTGCTGCTGATAAGAAGCACAGAGAAGGGAAAGCGGCTGCTGGTGTGAAATGTTTCCGATGCCGTTGAGGATTGAGGATCGTAAGATGAAGCAACTCCGAGGAAAGGAGATATATTTGGTGAAAGTGGTTTGGGGAGGTACTGCAGGAGGTAGTGTGACCTGGGAATTGGAAAGTAGGATGCGGGAAGCATATCCATAATTGTTTTCATCAGGTAATTTTTTAGGACGAAAATAATTAAAGTGGGGGAGAGTTGTAAAACCCATTTTAATTATTTAGCCTTTCTGGTGTTATTTTATTTCGGCGTGTCTTTTGTGGAGATTATTTGAGAAACTATGAACTTTAATATTAATATAATATAATTGATAATGATAATAATTTGATAATTAATAGTAATATTATTATTATTATTATTATTATTATTATTATTATTATTATTATTATTATTGGTATTATTATTATTGGAATAAAAGAAATGAGGAATTAGTGATATAAGGGGGATTTTGGAAAAAGAAGAGAGATAGAACACGATAAATAAGAGTGGGGAGAAAGAGTGAGGAGGAAGAACAAGGAAGGAAGAGAAACAAGGAAGAGCAATCAGATTCGTAGGAATTCTTCAACGATCGAAGCAATTAATCGAGGTAAGGGGGAGAAACTGATTGGGATTGGTAATTGCATGAATATTGGGTAGAGGGGATTCCTTAACCCCATAGGGATTTGATGAACATAATTGGTATGTTGTTGTGTTTCTGATTGTAGCTGTCATGGTGAACTTCATGCATGTGGTTGTATAAGAATTGTTTGGATGGTTTAGATGATTATGTGTAGTTTACCGTTTTAGGTCGGAAATGATTTAATCGGTAGAATTGTTATTTTATCGGGTAAAGTCTGGAATAAGTCATGTAGTTTAGTCAAAGCATGTTAGGTTAAGACTACAGGGATTGGTTTGGTGAGAATCAGTTGAGTTATGAGCTTCTGATGAATTTTTGAACAGTGAGGTTTTTGTGAAATCGCAGACGTTCGCCAACACTTTCGCTAGGCGAGCTAGTAGCGAGCATTCGCTAGGAATTCGCTAGGCGAATTGGGTAGAGAACACTTCCAGTAGCCACTATCTGCCTTCGCTAGGCGAGTGAGGCAGCGAGCGTTCGTTGAGGCCTCGCTAGGCGAGTGAGCCAACGAGCATGACAGTAACTTGTTTTATTTTTGTGGTTCCATCCAACGTTGATGTTTTGTAGGATCCCTTTTAGGTCATGTTGAGTATATGAATGGTGTGATTGGTGAAGAGTGTATATTTGGTGTTCGAATGTGATTTCCCTATTATTTCTTTTAATCGACATAATTGATTGGTGTGTATATATATGTATATATGATGTATGGTGAAGTGATCAGGAGGATCGTGTGCAGTTAGTGTGCTTGGATTTATTGGTTATGTATGGTAATGTGATCAGTAGGATCGTGTGCACTTAGTGTGCTTGAGTTTGTGTGTTGTGCACTTGGTGTTGTCCATATCATGGTGTCTTGGTGGGATGAATCATGTCTCAGGAGGAGCGTAAGTGATTCATTCGTACTCCTTTGTGGAGAATGGTGGGGTTGAATCTTGTCTCGGGAGGAGCGTAAGTGATTCACCGGTACTCCTTTGTGGAGAATGGTGGGATGGATCATGTCTCAGGAGGAGCGTAAGTGATCCATCCGTACTCCTTTGTGGAGAATTGCGGGGTTGAATCATGTCTCAGGAGGAGCGTAAGTGATTCACCCATACTCCTTTGTGGAGAATGGTGGGGATAGATCATGTCTCAAGAGGAGCGTAAGTGATCTATTCCGGGGTTCGATTGAATGAACCAATGAGTCGGTACCGCATTCATGGTGTTGAGTTGCATTCTTGCATTATTGTATGATTGTGTTGATGATTGGACAGTAGGTCGTGTTTGATGTTGGTGGGGTGATGATTTGTTTATTTACTGTCTTTTATTCATGTATCTTATAACCGATAATTTTGATCATGTTTTCTCACCTCTTTGTTGTTGTTGTGGTCTATGCTTCTTCGAAAGTACAGATAATCCATGTACATAGCTAGCTTGGATAGTGGTGTGCGAGTCGAGTCCTAGGATGCTCTGATACGTAACACGGGACTTGGGTGTTTACTTTTATTATGATTGGATTTGTTGTATTTCTGTGACGTATCTTATTTTGGTGAATTCTCTTAATGAATATTTTATGTAAATTGGCAGATGGCCGAGAATGATGTACTAATGATGATTTCCGCTGTTTAATTTGAAAACCATTTAATAAAGTGTTTTGTTGAATTTTGTGAATGTGATATCCCACTTTGAAGGGAAACTCTGATATTTATTTTATTTAATTGTATTTTATTTAATTTTGGGAAGTGGGATGTTACATGTTGCATATATACATGTCTGCATTTTTGCATTTTTCGCATTGCAGGTGCATCAGAACTGTTAATCTTATTTTCCTGTGGTTCACTAGTGTTTCAGGATTGCCGACCTAACGACTCACCGGTATGCAACTAAGGGGAATCAGAAGAGAGTAATGGAGCAGATGCAAGCAGAGATGCAGGAAATGAGGGATCGGATGGCCCAGTTCATGGAGGTAATGCAGGGAGTGACTAATGGACAAGAGCAACTCCGTACTCTAGTGCAGCCCTTGATTGCACGTGTTGATGGCAACGGTGTGTTGCATGGTGGGAACGCTGCTAACCCTCCACATGTTGAGACTCCTAGAGCTGATAACTCCATGCCTACTTTGGTTATCCCTACTGCTGGAGGGAATGGTAATGTTGCTGGTGCCGGTAATGATGCAGGTTTCAACAACACTGGTCTTGGTAATGTGGGAAGTGGTAATGCTAATGGGAATGGTTATGGTCCTGACACCACTTGTGCTATGCATGGTAATATGGATCACCTCTGGAATGAAGATAGGCAAGAGGGTGTGTTCTCGCCGAGGGTTGTGGTTGTTGAGTTACCCTCTGAAGCTGATAAGAAGATTTAGATGATTGAAGAAAAAATGAAGTCCCTTGAAAGTCAAAACTCCATGGGCCTTGATATGGCTAACTTGGGACTGATCCCTGACCTGAGAGTACCGCCAAAGTTCAAAGTCCCGGACTTTGACAAATACAAGGGTACCACCTGCCCAAGAGTTAATCTGAGATCCTACTACCGTAAGATGTCTGCCTACTCAGACGATGAGAAATTGCTCGTGCATTTCTTCTAGGATAGTTTGTCTGGTCCTTCGTTGGAATGGTACATGAGTTTGGAACCGGTGAATGTCCGCAGTTGGAGGGATTTGGTCGAGGCCTTTGTGAAACATTATCAATACAACAGCGACCTTGCTCCTAATAGGGTCCAGCTTCAGAATCTTTCGCAGAGGAACAATGAGTGTTTCAAAGAATATGCCCAGAGATGGCGGGAGTTAGCAGCCAGGGTGCAGCCGCCTATGGTGGAACGTGATCTCATTGATATGTTTGTCGCCACTCTGCCTGGCGTTTATTATGAGAAGATCATTAGTAGCATGTCGGGTAGTTTCTCTAACTTAATCATCACTGGAGAGAGGGTGGAAAATGGTATCAAGTTAGGAAAGATAAGTGCTGATGAAATGCCCTCAGCTGGAGGAGGTAAGAAGGTGTTCGGTAACAAGAAACGAGAAGGGGATACCAACTCAGTGTCCAGTTCTCACGGGAGAGGTAGAGGTCAGAATCGTCAGCAACAATAGATTGCCAGTATTACAATTCTCGCAGTTCAACAGCAACCACAACAACATCAACGTCAACAACAACAACAACCGCAGCAGGGTTATAGAAGATATCAGGACCGAGGCCGAACGACAGTGAATAGACATTTTGATGCGCCTCCCATGCCGTATTCTCAGCTATTGCAAGCTTTGTTGCAACTGCAGTTGATTCAAAATAGGACCATGGCTCCCCTGACTGGGCCTCCTCCACCCGGGTATGACATAAACGCTCGCTGCGAGTTTCATTCAGGTCCTACGGGGCATAACATCGATAATTGTAAAGCCTTTAAGCATAAGGTGCAGGACATGATTGACAGTAAAGCAATTAACTTCTCCAATGATGTTACTAATGTCGTACAAAATCCCATGCCGAATCATGGGCAAGCTGGGGTTAATGCAATTATTGAGGAGGATGTTCTGGATTTGGTAACAGATGTTAATGAGCTAAAGACACTCTTAAGCTTTGTGAAAGCTAGATTGTTGAAGGGGGTGTTTTCCTAGGTTGTGCTGAAGACTGTGTTGAGTGTCTGAGTAATCCTAAGGGATGTGGGCAGTTGAAGAGCCATATTCAAGATATGATGGATAACAGAGTCTTGCAGTTTGACCGGTCTATTGAAAGAAAGCCTGAAGAGTTGGTGGCTGAGGAAAGGGGTGAGATTGCAACAATTTCCATTCCATACAAAACCGTTACCATTTATGCGCCAAAACCACCAACAATAACCATAACTAAAGCAGGTCCCGTACCGTTTGAAAGCACTAAGGCTATTCCGTGGAACTACGGAGCTGAAGTGTATTGCAATGGGCAGAAACTAGATTTGAATGGTCCCCCTGCGAATTCAGTAGATAATCTTGTGGGCGCGGGAGGAATTACCCGTAGTGGCCGGGTCTTTTTGTCACCTGAAGTGGTTGTTGATAAGGTTAACAAGGGGAAGAGACCAGTGGTAGAGGAAACTTCTCAGTCTGGGGAGAAGGAATCTTTATTAAAGGATGCAGAAGAGTTTATGAGACTGATACGGAAGAGCGACTACAAGATAGTTGATCATCTACAACAAACTCCTTCTAAGATATCTATCATGTCTTTGTTACTATGTTCTGAAGCGCATAGGAATGTACTGTTGAGAATACTGAATACTGCTTACGTGCCACAAGAAATTTCGGTTAATCAACTCGAAGGGGTTGTTGCACACGTAAATGCAGGGAACAACTTGGGGTTTACAGACTTAGATTTGACGCCAAGGGGCAGAAACCATAATTGTGCATTGCACATATCATTAGAATGCCGAGGGGCTGTTATGTCTCATGTACTCGTGGATATAGGATCATCCTTGAACGTACTTCCAAAGAAAGCCCTAACGAAGTTGGACACGCAGGGATTGATTTGCACACCAAGTGATTTGGTGGTGCGCGCTTTTGATGGTACCCGAAGATCCGTGTTCGGAGAAGTGACATTTCCCATTCAGGTGGGACCGGAAGTATTTGATGCAGTGTTCTACATTATGGACATCCAGCCTGCCTATAGTTGTTTATTAGGCCGTCCATGGATTCATTCAGCAGGAGCTATGACCTCCACGCTGCATCAAAAGCTAAAGTATATGGTTGGTGGTAGTGTTGTTATAGTGTGCGGGGAGGAGGATATAATGGTCAGTCACTTATCATCCTTCAAGTATGTCGAGGTGGATGGAGAGATACACGAAACCCTTTGTCAGACTTTTGAAACAGTCAAGATTAAAGATAAATCTCCTGTTGTGAGCAAAGCGCCGGAAGTGGCCATGTCTTCTTTTAAATAAGCCCAAACAGTAGTACATACTAGGGCAGCGCAAGGTTGGGGCCAGGTATTGGAGATTCCCCACAAGCAAGAGAAGTTTGGTTTGGGGTACCGCCCATCATTTTCTTCATCCTCACAGAGCGCGCCGCGCTATAAAGGACCTGTGCAGTTCACTAAAGGAGGAGTTATCTTCGAAAGGATCAACGCTGTGCCAGACGAAGAGGGAGATAGTGATTGTGATATGGATGCTTGGATCAAGCCTTGCACTCCAGGACAGAGCCTGCGCAACTGGTCTATTGAAGAATTTGTTCAAGTGACAACAGAACAATAATGCTTTGTTTTTTCCGATTATTGTACTACCCTATGTTCTACCCAGAGCATACCGGTATTTTGTTTCAGGGCCTTATTGTTTATGTTTGAACATTGCTTTATCAATTAATCAAAGGGCGTTTTTCTCATTCAAATTTTGTGATCTTTGTCTTTCTTATTTTTATTTCTCACAATAAAATGGCAATGTGGTTTATACTCGTTCGCATATCATTTGAAACATTTAACCATTTTTATTGCAGGATTCCTATTGCAGATGACACCGATTCAGAACCTCCTATGACTCGCTTCGACTTCGATCAACCAATATATCAAGCTAAAGAAGAGATTGATGAAGACCTGCCAGAAGAGCTAGCTAGACTCTTGAAACAAGAAGAGAAGATTATTCTGCCTCATCAGGAGGAAATCGAGGTTATCAATCTGGGTTCTTAAGAAGTTGTCAGAAATGTTCAGATAGGGGTTGCACTGTAGAGTGACGTCAAGCAAAGACTGATCGAGATGCTTTGAGAGTATAGTGACATCTTTGCTTGGTCATACGAAGATATGCCCGGGCTTGACACTGATATAGTGGTTCATCGCTTGCCGTTGCGTGAGGAATGTCCGCCGGTCAAGCAGAAGCTTAGAAGGACAAGACCAGATATGGCTGTGAAAATCAACGAAGAAGTCCAGAAGCAGTTGGATGCAAGATTTTTAGCCGTGACAACTTACCCTCCGTGGGTCGCTAACATCGTACTTGTACCTAAGAAGGACGGTAAGGTGCGGATGTGTGTAGATTACAGAGATTTGAATAAGGCGAGCCCAAAGGATGATTTCCTGCTCCCTCATATTGACGTATTGGTTGACAATACTGCTCAATACTCTGTATTTTCCTTCATGGATGGTTTTTCCGGTTATAATCAGATAAAGATGGCACCAGAAGATATGGAGAAAACGACGTTCATTACGCCGTGGGGGACGTTTTGCTACAAGGTAATGCCTTTTGGGTTGAAAAACGCAGGGGCAACCTACCAGCGGGCTATGGTCACTTTGTTTCATGATATGATTCATCATGAGATTGAGGTATGTGTTGATAACATGATAGCAAAGTCGCAAACAGAGGAAGAGCATCTGGTTAACTTGTTGAAGCTGTTTGGGAGGCTCAGGAAGTTCAGATTGAGGTTGAATCCAAATAAATTCACTTTTGGAGTTCGGTCCGGAAAGTTATTGGGGTTCATTGTCAGTGAAAAAGGAATCGAGGTCGATCCTGCAAAGATAAAAGCTATACAAGATATGCCAGCGCCGAAAACAGAAAAGGAGGTCCGTGGTTTCTTGGGGAGATTGAACTACATTGCTCGGTTCATATCTTATCTCACAGCCACGTGTGAACCTATGTTTAAATTGTTAAAGAGAGATCAGGCGGTCATCTGGAATGAGAATTGTCAAAAAGCATTTGATCAAATAAAAGAATACTTGCAGGAGCCTCTGATATTGATACCCCCAGTAGCTGGAAGGCCTTTAATCATGTACTTAACGGTTCTTGAGAATAGTATGGGTTGTGTTCTCGGTCAACACGACGAGACTGGAAGAAAAGAGCATGTGATCTATTATTTGAGTAAAAAGTTCACAGATCGTGAGTCCCGTTACTCAATGCTCGAGAAAACGTGTTGCGCACTTGCTTGGGTTGCCAAACGTTTGAGACAATATATGCTTAATCATACAACCATGCTAATTTCGAAGATGGATCCGATCAAGTATGTCTTCGAGAAGCAAGCACTCTCAGGAAGAATTGCCAGGTGGCAAATCGTACTGACAGAGTACGATATACAATATGTTTCCTAGAAATCCATCAAGGGAAGTGTTCTGTTAGAGTACCTTGCCGAACAGCCAATCGAAGACTATCAACCGATGAAGTTTGAGTTCCCTGACTAGGAAATCATGTTCCTCAAATGATATTCGACGGTGTTGTCAACTCCTATGGTAGTGGAATTGGGGCAATCATTACAACTCCTCATGGTACTCATATTCCCTTCACTGCCAGGTTGACGTTCCCTTGCACTAATAATGAAGCCGAGTATGAGGCGTGCATCATGGGTTTGGAAGAGGCTATTGATTTTAGAATCAAGAATTTGGATGTATATAGCGATTCAGCGCTAATGGTTAATCAGATCATGGGAGAGTGGGAAACTCGTCAGCCAAATCTAATTCCTTACAAAGATTATGCAAGGAGGTTGTTGCCCTTCTTTGACAGGGTAGAGTTTCACCATGTGCCGCGAGCAGAGAATCCGATGGCAGACGCTTTGGCAATG
The DNA here is from genome assembly GCA_963859935.3 of Lathyrus sativus. NCBI lineage: Eukaryota > Viridiplantae > Streptophyta > Magnoliopsida > Fabales > Fabaceae > Lathyrus > Lathyrus sativus. The sequence goes on along the minus strand of OZ012737.1, from coordinate 214,863,119 downwards.
CTATCTTAGATGTATAAGGTGAATTTTTGGAATGATGCTCCAAGAATAGTCATCTCTCGCCTTGATAGGCCCACTTTCGTATTCTCCATTGAGGAGGCTGCTGATGGCAAGCCATGGTTTTACGACATACAGAACTTCCTCAAGAAGCAGGAGTATCCGCCAGGGGCTTCGGCCCAGGATAAGAAGACTCTAAGGAGGTTGTCTGGTAACTTTTATCTAAACCCAGATGGTGTGCTTTACAGAAGGAACCATGATTTGGTGTTGTTGAGATGCGTGGATGAAAAGGAAGCAACGTTGCTTATGGAAGAAGTCCACGAGGGTACTTTTGGTACACATGTCGGTGGGCATGCCATGTCTCGGAAACTGTTACGAGCAGGGTATTATTGGCTAACCATGGAGTCAGATTGTTTCAAATTTGCGAAGAAATGCCATAAATGCCAGATTTATGCGGATAAGATTCATGTACCGCCGAGCCCGTTGAATGTTATGGCATCCCCGTGGCCTTTCTCTATGTGGGGCATTGACATGATTGGCAAGATTGAGCCAACCGCATCCAATGGTCATCGTTTCTTCTTGGTTTCCATTGATTACTTCACCAAATGGGTTGAAGCAGCCTTGTATGCCAATGTCACAAAGCAAGTCGTAGCCTGGTTCATAAAGAAGGACATTATCTGTAGATATGGAATACCCGAGCGAATCATTACTGACAATGGTTCGAATCGGAATAATAAGATGATGAAGGAATTGTGCCAGAATTTCAAAATAGAGCATCACAACTCATCTCCCTATCGTCCGAAGATGAATATCAAAAAGATAGTGCAAAAGATGGTTGTCACTTACAAGGATTGGCATGAGATGTTGCCCTTTGCTCTACACGGATATCGTACTACGGTACGCACATTAATAGGGGTAACTCCTTTCTCGCTGGTATATGGTATGGAAGTTGTCCTACCATTAGAGGTCGAGATTCCTTCTTTAAGAGTTCTAGTCGACGTCAAGCTCGATGAGGCATAATGGATAAAGAACAGATTGAATCAGCTCAGCCTGATGGATGAGAAAAGGCTAGCAGCTATTGCATATGGTCGGTTGTATCAGAGCCGGATGAAGAAAGATTTCGACAAGAAGGTGCGTCCTCGAAGCTTTCAGACAGGCGATCTTGTGCTGAAAAAGATTCTCCCACCACAATTAGATCACAGGGGCAAATGGACTCCCAACTATGAAGGTCCATATGTCGTTCAAAAGGTCTTCTCCGGAGGAGCCTTGTTATTGTCCATCATGGATGGCGAGCATTTTACATCCCCTGTGAACGCAGATGCAGTTAAAAAATACTTTGCTTAAAGAGACCCGCTGGAAAGAAAAAAGAATATCCAGGCAAAAATGGGGCATCCCGGCAAACTATATAAAAAAAGAATGGGTACGGGCAAAAATTAGGGATAAAAATGAAAAGATGTAAACCCACAAAGTCGAAAACCTGAAAAGGCGAATTTGGAAAAAATGGTTATCCCGGTGAATCGAAAACCCGAAAGGACGATTCAGGTAAAAGTTAGGGATTAAAAAGCAAACGAATGCGATCTGTGTTGGAACCTTATTGCTTAATGGATTGGGAGAACCTGAGAGCCGTTTATCCGAATCAATCTCTTCTGAAGACGAAGCGTCGGGAAAGCATCAAGGTCAGGTGAGTCATAGAGGGATCAGCTCATGGTGTTTGTCTGTGCCACATTGCCGACATTTCTGTACACTTTTGTATATATTTCTGTGCATATCTGTATTGTTCTTGCGCAGCTTCCTCTTTTCAGGGGTTGCATCTGTTGTAAAACTTTGCCTATTTACAGGCCACTTATCAATAAACATATACTATTCAATATCTCGTTTGTTTTGTTTTAACTTTTACTATTTTGTTTATGAAAAACGCCCAATGTTTTGATAAACTTGCACATACATAAACTTGCAGGCCTTGGCCAATAATTGTTAAAACTTTGAATTAATTGAACAACATCAAGAATGATGCCTGAGAGAGTTCCGTTTGCGTAGGATATCTTGTCTGTTTGTTCAGTTTTGCAGGGTCGTTACCCTTGGGGCAAAGAGGTGTGGATGAAATTCGTGTTACCTCCAGCCGGAGTCTATTTCCCCAGCAAGCAAAATTTACATCTCTATCCCAAGTGGAGTTTGTATGCAGTTGAAGAGAGTAGACAGTGTGTACGCTTTCCCTTGGCATTTGGTGTACATTTAATCCCCATGAAGTGTGTGTTCATACTCCCTAGTGAATCATGAGTGGATTTTCTTCCCACTGAGTAATCTATGGCCTAGGTAGATTTGCTTCCAGTTGAGTAATCCCCAGCAGGATGGAGGAATGTTGTTACCCTGACATTGTCTTTGTAGGAGGTCAGCAAGGGCTCATTTCCTCGGCATAAGTCCAATTGTTATTGGCATGAGTAGTTTGTTTCCCCAACAGGGTGGTTGTTGTATCTCTAGCATTTATTTTGCTGATTCAGTTCCGTTGCATCTGCATGCGTGCATAGCATCTACCCAAATGCGTAGCATTTCCATTTCGTATGGAGCATTATGCCATTTTCAAACATATGCATGTGAAACATAAACCAGGTTGTTATCTCTTTTTTCAAGTGTATCTCGCAATTGGTTGATATCTGGGCCCGCGTGGTAGCTAAACCCCGGCTTATGTTATTTCCCCAACGGAGTTTCCTTGTGATTGTTATCATCGAATTATTATAACTTCATATGACTCTTGATGTTCACTTTTATTTAGCAAAGGCCTGGCGGCGATGTTAGGTGCCCTTATCTTCGGGTCCGATGCAGAAAATTTTATCCCCTACAGATGCCTGACGATGATGTCAGATGTTTCTCAAGTTTACAGATGCCTGACGGTGATGTCAGAGGTTTCTCAGACTTTGTGGTTTACTGATGGCGATGTCAGATCTTTGTTTGCTCTGTGGTGTTCTGGTAGCGATGCCAGATGATTGTCAACATGATGTGTGCCTGGTAGCGATGCCAGGTATTTTCTCAATATTGGGTTTTGTTTGGCGGCGATGTCAAACGTTTTTCTGGCGGTGATGTCAGATGCTTTATCAACAAGGTGTTTGTCTGGCGGCAATGTCAGATGTCTATTCTACTTTGTGATTATTTGACGGTGATGTCAGATGTTTACCAGATGTGTAATTATTTGACGGCGATGTCAGATGTTTCTATTTGTATTGACGGCGAGCAGAGGCTTCTCATATTTTTGGTTACTGGCAGCAATGTCAGGATCCATTATCAGATTTATGTTGGCTATTTGGTTTTCTGGCGGTGATGTCAGATGTTTGGTTTTCTGGCGGCAATGTCAGATTGTTCGGGTTTCTGGTGGCGATGCCAGATCATTTGGTTTTCCAGCGGCGATGTTGGATGTTTGGTTTCTAGCGGCGACGTCAGAATATTTAGTTGTCTGGAAGCGATGTCAGACGTTTATTGATCTGTGGTTACTGGCGGCGATGTTAGGGTTCTTTTATCCCCACAGGTGCCTGGTGGCGATGTCAGATGTCTTTACCTTTTGGGTTCAAAGTTTTCTTTTATTTAGTGAATTACTGACGGTAATGTCAGAGGTTTCTTAACTACGCAGAGACTTGACGGCGAGGTCAGTTTGTTTTATCCCCTGCAGATTACTGACAACGATGTTAGATGTTTCTTAATTTCGTGGAGTTTTGGCGGCGATGTCAAAGGTGCATCAGTTCAATGGATGCCTGGCAGCGATGTTAGATACTCTGTATGGATTTGATCTTCAGATTTGTCACTCGCTTTTATTTAGCGATGACTTGGTGGCGATGTCAGAGGATCGTATCTTTGGATTCGATGTTTGTTTTTATTTAGCAGAGGACTAACGACGATGTTAGCTATTTTACCGACTTGAGGTAGAATATTGACGGTGATGTCAAATGCTTTTACAGATGTAATGTCTATGCCCGACGGCGAGGTCAGGTGTCTGACGGCGATGTCAGAGGAACTTAATATGGGTAACTGACAGCGAGGTCATATGTTTCTCCGAATTGGCGGTGATGCCAGAGGTTCACTGAAATTGATGTTGACGCTTGACGGCAAGGGCAGGTGCCTGACGGTGAAGCCAGGGATATATTTTTCTTTCAAAATTGATGTTAATGCTTGACGGCGAGGTCATGTATTCTTCAGACTGCGTATCATTTTTGGTTATCGGATTCGGTTATCTTCAGAGATTTCTGTGGTTGGCAAATTTCCGGGTTTGTTAGTATTCAACCGTATTTTACCTCGATTGTTTGAAAGTCGCTCGCTTTTCACTCAGTCAGGTCCAAGTCGCTTGAATAGGGGCAGCTGTTGCACCCCAAAATTTGCCTAACCTTTTCTTAACTTGGTTCATGTTTCATTTCATTTTCTTCTAGCATTTGCATTGCATAGCATTGTTCATTTAACAGGGGATCAAGAGGTTGTGCATAGAAAGAGAAGGTCACCCAGAGTGTTGAGCCTAAGCAAGGGGTTTTTCTCAAGCATGAGTGGTCATCAAGTCACCAAGAAGTGGTCAAAGTTTTGTGAAAGAATTGATGGGTGTATGTGGAATATCTCCTAACTTGGAGGCCAGTTGAAGATCATCAGAGGATTGTGAATTCATGATTATAGATATGGGATGTTTAGGAAGCTCATTGAAGGATTTGAGAGCCATGTTGGAGTTTATTCAAGTTGTTGTGTCATGTGGAAGAGGCCACGGTTAAGAGTGGTGCACCTAGGGTTTTCATCTGGTCAACCCTCAGTCAATTGTGAAATTGAAGAAGATTAAAACTCAATTCCCATTCTTTGTGATCATGGAATGTTGTGTTGAGATTTCTAATATATCATTTCAAGATCAAATCAAGAAGAATCAAGAGTGTGAGGAGTTACTAAATTAGGGTTCTCAGTGTAAAATCCCCTGTTTAGTGCCTAACTTCAAGACCAGCTATCTCAAGATACAAGTTTCATCTCATCTTGACCCCAACATGAAACTTGTAGAGCATGTTTCTAGCTTTCTTTTAAGTACTAGAAGTCTTTCATCTGATTTCTAGACCTCAAGTTATGATGCTGACAAGTTACAGGTCATCAGATGAATGTGATTTTGGTCAACAAAAGTCAACCAACTTTCAAGACATTTTTGACCCAGAAGGATGTTTCTCCTCACTTTGACCCAAATATGAAAGTTGTTCCTCATGATCTTATCTTTCCAAAGAGTACTAGAAGTTCTTCATCTGATTTGTGGAACTCAAGTTATGAAGCATACAAGACAAGGGTATTTTGGGAAAGTAAGATTACAGGTCATTTTCATTATAGGTCCATTTCACCACTTTGCACACTTCAAATGCAACTTTTCCCAACATGAAACTTGCTCCAAATGGTCCTAATTTCATCACCAAACCATCTCATGTCATGATTGAAGCTTGGATTGGAGAATTGGAGTGAGACTTTTTCATGAAGAAAGCTTAAAAGGGGGAAATGGCAATTAATTGATTTTGAACCAAAACAAGTCATGTTTATACATATTTTGAGTGCCAAAGATATAAGGAACATGATGCAAGTATTGAATTTCAGTTTTGGTGCCATTTTCACGTGTAATTCAATGGCCATTTCAAGTGGAAAATTGACAAACCAATATCAACCATGTGATCAAACCAAGGGTTGAATGCCATCCACATGATCAAAGTAAAGTTTCAGCAATGATTTTGAATGAGAAACAAGGGGAATTGAGGCTTGTTTCACGTATGCATGAGCATGAAAAAGTGGAATTGGCCATTTTTCAAATTCACACAATTGAGCTGCAATTGGGCCTCCAATTGATTCCCAACCCATCATATATAAAGTTAAAATGAATTTTGAACATTCATTCATGCTAATTCGTGCCCAGAAAGCTCAAGATCAGTTGGAGTAAGCAAGCCAAATTCCAAAATCGTGAATCATAATTAAGGAGTTTTCAAAGCAATTCAAGGTCAAATTCATCTTCCTCAAGCTTCCTTGAATGGATCTGCAGAGTTTCATCAAGCTTCAACCTCATTTTAAGGCTCATTGGAAGTACTCCACTAGGTAAGCTTCAATTCAACATTTCTCTCTGTATGTGATGTAATTGAGTGCCATTTTTGCATAATTATGATCTATGAGATGTGTAGCTGGATTCTGGATACAATTGATTGTTGTTTATGAACTTTTGTGATTTGAGTTTCAAACTGTTTGTCTTTGATTTTCTCTATTTATAAACTGAAATTGAAAATAAACCATGGATTTGAGATCTACGTTGCATAAGGATGAATTTGGACTATGATTTTGTGTGTTTTGGTGATGTTTGGATCCACTGGTTATTTTGAGCCATCGGAGAAGATGACCGGAGCCACCGTGCTCCGGCCACCTGCCACTTTCCTACTCTTTCTTATTTAAACGATGGTGATGATGTGGCGTGATAGTGGCCATTAGATCTATGTTGAATAATTGACTGTGACTTAATCTGAAGGTCACGATTGAATGTTATTTTTGTACTAAGTTCCAGTTGCTTGCGTGGCATATCCTTGGCTTTTGGATTGTTTGACTCAGGTTGCATTGTGTGGCAGGGATTTTGTTGACTGAGCTTTAAGTGAAACGGTGCGTTTCACTGGTTTGCATCTCACCATTTGTTTGTTTGACCTAGACTTGATCTTGTGGTTGTGATTCATTTTTGTTTTGTGTTTTGTTTCTGATACACGCGTGTCCTCCCCTCACCCCTTGGATTGATTGACCGGTATGTGTGTTGTATGGCTGAGATTGTTCCTTGGATTGGTTGACTGATTTAGTGGACTGGGCCCTCAATTGCTTTTGGCACACCCCTCAAGCGAGGCCCAGCTGTTTACACGCATTTTTATTGCTATTCACACCGTGGATTTTTTTTATTTTCTTTTCTTTTCTTTTTATTTTTTGTTTTGATCTGTTTTGAATTAATTCAATATAAAATATTCCTCCAATTGATAAATTCATCAAAAAATACTTTCTGGACAATTTGAAATGTCTTTTATTTTTTAGAATTTTTATTTTATTTTTTTGGATTATTTTTCATTCAAAAAAAGAATTATTAATTGAAGGTGTATTGTTTGGATTAATTTTTGACATTGTTTGGTTTTTGATTTGTTTCTCCCTTTTTCTTTTGATCCAATGACTGAAAATTAATCCTCATATCCATGATGAGTTGATTGATTTTTGAGGACCATTTTGCCCCTATTTGGTTGACTTTTGGTTTGACTTTGATTGCATTTCATTTGACCCTCGACAATCCTCATTCACAATGGGACACCCTTGTGAATCAATTTCTTTGGTGGTGTTGTGAATTGATTTTGGTTATGATCTCTTGGCTTCTGTTTGCCAACATGTTTATTGACTTTGTGCATTTTATTTGGTTATTTTTTAATCATTTTCCTAATTTTGAGGTAACTTGCAAGTCAAGTTACCCCAAAGGGAGGTTCATACATACACATTGACCTAGTTTGCCTTGGAGATGACTTTGATGGATCCTTTGAGCCTTCAATTCCTTTTTATTCATGTTGCTAACATGTTAAGATTGTTGGTTTCTCAAATTTAGGTCATGATATTAGGTTTTGCTTGTTCATTTGTGTGTTTCTTTTGATGCTTCCATTTAGGGCTTCTATATGTTATATGCTTGCATCCTCTTATGTATTGTTGCACCCCAAATTTTGACCCCTTAGATCCTCATTATCATTGTAGGATCATATTCACTTGATTAACTAACCTTAACCCATTTTCAGTTTATCTTTGTTAAGATGCAGATGAATTAGGGTTTCGTACCGTCAAAATCGAGATTTCGGTGGTCTGATCAATCAATGTTTTGGATTGATTCAACTTCAAATAAGTCTCCAAATTATCAAGAATACAACATTGGATCAAGTATGGATTCAATTTGAGGTGGTCACCCGGGGATTGAGAACAGTGCAATTTAAGGTACCCGATTAGGGTTTTCCGATCAGGAAAAAGTCAACTGTAGTTTGACCTTTGGTTTAAAGAGTATTTCAATGGTGGGATTTTGATCCATTAAGATCCTATGGCTTAGAAAAGTCCATCCAAAGAGTTTCAAGTCCTCAGGATGTCCGGATCATCAACGGTCGACTCGATAGGCACAGATTGATCGAACGGTTGACCGAAAAGTTAACTCTTCAACAATAAGTAATTTGACTTCAAGATGTGATTCAAAAATGTTCCTTATTTCATAGTACACCTCCCCATAAAATTTCATGACCATTGGATCAAGGGTTAAGAAGTAATTACAAAAATCGAGAATTAGGGTTTCGACAGGGGCAAGACCATAACTCCTCAACCACACATCCAAATGAAGTGGTTCAAAGCTCAATGGAAAGCTCTTGACAAATCCTACAAAAGCCTCAAAGTGGTACATGATCAAAAAATGCATAGAATTGGAGTTATGACAAGATTCATTTGAAGAAGGGAAATAACTTAGAAAAATTCTAAGTTATTTAGCCTTTTTAAGTGGTTTTTCAGCAACTTGGAAGGGTTTTTCAACCTAGTTCCATCAAGAATTTGGAAATTCCCAAAACATGAAAGTTATATATCTACTTAAGGGATTTCCAAATTATGGTAGAACTCCTCAATAGCATGTTTGAGCAGGAAGTTATGCACCATAGAAGTTGGGCCTGTCAACACTTAAGACCATGCTCCAACACTTCCCAAAAATCAGTTTTTCACAACTTGAGATCTCCTCAGCCCTTGGATCATGATTCAACATAATATTCAGATGTGTAGAGAAAAGGAAATGCAGAAAACGTAAGATTTGGAGAGAGAGAGAGATGATAGTATGCAACTTGGCATTATTATATTCAAATGTAAGAAGGAGAGAGAAACTTTTCATGCTAGAACTGTTGCAGCTGGCTCACTCTACCTTCACAGATCATCTCAGTCACTTCATGTCCATCTCCACTTGAGTTTTATGATCTCCTTTGAACTATGGAGCTGATAGGAGAAGATCTTGCAAGATTCACTTGAAAAATTTCATGAAAACTCCCTCCAAAAGTGGTAAAAGACCAAGGCTTCCCTCACTCTTGTTTGGCTATAAATAGAGGCCTCTTCTATGAGTTTAGACACCATAGCAATCTCAAAAAACCAGAGAAACCATAGCTCTCATTCTCCTCTCATTCCTTAAGAATCTCAAAAATCTCAAAATCCCCATTTTCACCAAAAAAGATGTCTTGAGCAAAACTCTACTCAAGACCAGTTCTATCATTTCTAAGCCTCTCAAAATCATCCACACAATCCCTAAATATATTGTAGAAGGTGTTCATACCCTCAAACCTCTCAAAAATACCATTTTTCAAAAAGTCAACTTTCACACCAAGAAAGTTTGACCACTATACTCAAAACTTGCCAAATCCTTGCCTAGGCTTGTTCTTGCTGTTTTAATCATCTATACACCTCACATATGTCATATTACAACTATCCAAAGCATTGAAAATCAACTGGGAATCACATAACTCCAACTGTCTTGAAGGTTGGTTTTGTTGCTTCAAGAGGAAGCAAGTTTCATCTCTTTGCAAAGGAAGGGGTATCTCTGGGTTTCTAAGCTTTTTTAGCTTGCTCAAGGCTGGTCTACAAGAGGTATGTGACATTCCAACTATCTATTAATCATACATTGTCATGTATTGTCATTTTGTGGTGATTTTTATGAAAACATACCATGGCTGCCCCATTGTGTTTCTTTATCAAGAACCCTAGTTTTATGATCATGATACTTATTTGGTTAATATATTGCCATTTATAAATTATATGTGGATGATAGGTTACAAGTTTGTGCTTTGATATCATGTTTAGACTTGTTTGTGAGATTTTGGTCATTTGGTAGTTTTAGGAGCCAATGTTGAAATGTTTATGGACTAACCCTAGAACTGTCAAACCTAGCTCATTAGAGAGAGATGTGGATAGCTTGTAAGTTGCTCATAGATCCTCCCCTTTCCTTTGATCATGTGTGAATCAATGTGGCCCTTGTTTTCATTATGTTATTTTCATGTCTTTCTTGCCTATCATTGCTATGAAGTGGGTGTTAAGTGGTTATACTTGCTATTTCTTATGCCTCAAGTCTTGGTTTAATGTTTGATCTTGAGTCATGATGTATGTCTTGGTGGAGATGTGAAAGATATGAATTTTGCTTTTAGGGCTATCTTGAAATCTTATGTTTTGCTGTCAAGTGTTGGCTTCACATACCATTTATGTTTGGATCAGTTTGTTGTTTGATTTCAAAGTTGTGGACTCATTTATTTGCTTATTTTGAGGATGTGTGTGATGCTGTTATGTTCAAAATCTGCCTAAGTGTTCAAACTGCCTTATCATGCCTCACCTGTTGCTTTCTTTAAAACATCATGAAACCAAACATATCACATTCTGTTTCAATCATTTTCTACATGATTTGTGTGCATTGAATCTTTGTCCTATCCAGTTAAAACTTGTGTGTGCTAGCAAAAGTTCCCAACTGTCATTGAATGTTGCCTGCTGCATATTTAAGTTATTGTTCTTGTATGACATGAGCTTCAAAATGCTAGTTTCTGTTTGGTAAGGATTTCATCCATTTTCTGAGTTGTATCTCATTTGTTAGCATCATCATGATATGTGTATAACATCTATTTCATTAAAGAAATCATTGCTTTAAAAATGCCTTGTTGTGGTGAATGTATGCCAAGGCAGTTTTTTTTTCAACTTTTGCTACAACACACTAATTTCCATTCTACTTGATATATGCTATTTCTTGAAGTTAAAACACTTTTCTGATGATACTTATGATGTGTGCACATTGGTTATTTGTGCTGTCCTGGCCTGTATTCACAATTCACCTTCCAATTGCACTTATACACTAAATCTGCCACAACATACCCAAAGTTGTATTTTTGTTTGCATATGCATGATCTTAGAGTTGTAACTTGTAACACCCATTTTAATTATTTAGTCATTTTATTATTATTTTAAATATTATATGTTGGTGTACCCTTTGGTGGGGGTGTATTTGGTGATGTTTGGTGGGTGTCCCTAATGTGGGAGGATTATTGGTGATGTTTTGGTGAATATAATAATATAGTGTATAATATTAATATTGGTGGGGAATATTATTATTATTATTATATTTATTATAGTTACTATTGTTATTAATATTATTATTATTTTGGTGAGATAATATTATTATTATTATTATTATTATTATTATTATTATTATTATTATTATTATTTTATTAAGTTATTATTATTATTATTAAGTTATTATTATTATTGGGATTAGAATAATTAAAAGAAAAGAGGAATGTGAAGGGTGAGGAGTTTCACGATACATTGTGAGAAGTTAGAGAAAGTGGAAAAAGAACGATAGAAAGGAGAGAAGTGAGAAGAACGGAAAAGGGAGCGAAGAACGAAGGAACGGGGGAAAATCAGAATTGGCCAAACCTTGGAGGGTTCTTTCATCGATCAACCGATTAACAAGGTAATGGGGGAGAAACTTGATTGGGAATGGTTTATACATGTATAGGGTAGTTGGGGATTCCTTAACCCCGTAGGAGATTGATCGATATATGATTTTCTGTATTATATGTGGTGATTGTTATTGATTGTTGAAGGTTGGATATTAAACGTTGATGAATTGTTGTTTTTGGTCAATTTGGCATATAGGTGATTTTACGGTTTTTAGGGAAATTCTGTAGGGATTTTGATGTATCAATAAAGTGTCTAGGTGATGATTTTGGGATTGGGATTAGGAATCATTTAGGCTGAATTACGTGTAACGTTGGTACTGATGTTAAGGTGTGAATTGGGATAGGAGATTAGAGTACTTGGCCTAGATAGCAATCTGCAGAACTGTCAGAAAAATTGGTAGATCGCAGCATTCGCTGGGCTTCGCCTGGCGAGTGTTGGCGAAGCATCGCCTGGCGAGTGGAGGAGAGTGTTCGCCTGGAGAGCTGAGGCGAGTGGCAGCGAATAATTCAGAATTAAGTCTCAGACCTAAAGGGTAGGAACTTCGCCTGGCGAGTGTGGCCAGTGAAGGTTCGCCTGGCGAATGAAGGTTCGCCTGGCGAGTGCACGATAGTGAAATGAGGGCTTCGCCAGCAGGTTCGCCTGGCGAATGCCAGCGAAGGTTCGCTTCTCTTCGCCTGGCGAATGCCAGCGAACGTAGCAGAACCAGAATGTGATTTTTGTGATGTTTGGCCTTGAGCTTGGGCTTGTGTGATCCCTTTGGCCTTGATGCACTGTAAGAATGATGAGTGTGGGAACTAACTTGTGTACTTGGTGATAGTGCATGTTTCCCGTAATAATGACTAGAGGATAATTAGTTGATATATATGTATGTAGTGATCAGTAGGATCGTGTATCCCCGAGTAGTGGGATGTGTTTGTATCTTGGTGATAGAATATGAGCTTGTTTACTAACTGATTGATTTATATGGTGTTGGTGCATGTTATATCTATGCATATATATGTGATGTATAATGATACGATCAGCTGGATCGTGTGCACTTAGTGTGCCTGAACATAATAGTTATGCATTGGTGTGTGCATATCATGGTGTCTTGGTGGGATGGATCATGTCTCGGATGGAGCGTAAGTGATCTGTCCGTACTCCTTTGTGGAGAATGGTGGGGTTGAATCATGTCTCGGATGGAGCGTAAGTGATTCACCCGTACTCCTTTGTGGAGAATGGTGGGGTTGAATCATGTCTCGGATGGAGCGTAAGTGATTCACCCGTACTCCGTTGTGGAGAATGGTGGGTTCGATTGAATGAACCAACGAGCCGGTACCGCATGCATGGTGTTGAGTTGCATTTTGCATTATAATATGTTATATTGTAATTTGAACAGTAGGTTCGTCATATGGTGTTGTTAGGGGTGAATCTTGGTGTGTTGGTGTGTTGTACTACCTTATTTACATGTATTACATTACCATTATATTTTTTATCATGATTTCTCACCCCTTTGTTGTTGTTGTGGTCTGTGCTTCTTCGGACGTATAGATAATCCAGGTGCTTAGCTAGCTTGGATATTGGTGTGATTGTCGAGTCTAGGATGCTCTGATACGTAGCACGGGACTTGGGCGTTTTTATTTGTTTTATGTTGAACTTATATTTTATTTCCCTGTGAACGTATCAAACTTTTATTGAATTTTATTATTTAACATTCCGCTGTATTTGGAGAAAAACCTTTTTATAAGGAAACGTTGTTTTTATGTGATATCCCACTTGGGAGAATTGGAACTCTGATTTTGTTTATTTATAATGTTTATTAATTTAATTGATTTTGGGAAGTGGGGTGTTACAATTGGTATCAGAGCAGGTCGGTCCGTCCGGCCAGTGTTGTTGAGTCGAGTTGAGTCTGTCCTTTATGATGTAGTTGAATATCTTTTAAACCTGGTGTTGTTGTTTGGAGCAGTATGGCAGGAAGGAACGATGCTGCATTGGCTGCTGCTATGCAAGAAATGGCACAGGCTGTTGCTAATCAGAATCAAACTGCAGATGCCCAATTCAGGAGTTTGGCGCAGTTTCGGAGCAACAAGCCGCCAACATTTGAAGGAGGAATTCTGGACCCCGAAGCTGCTCAGAAGTGGCTGAAGGCAATTGAAAAGATCTTCAGGACTATGGAATGTAGCGATGAGCAAAAGGTGAGGTTTGGTACTCACATGCTGGAGGGTGAGGCTGAAGCCTGGTGGGACAATAGTCGCCAAAGGTTGGAAGCTGCTGGAACTACCATTACTTGGGAGGTGGTTCAGAAAGGTTTTCTGGAGAAGTATTTCCCGGAAGATATCCGAAGCGCTAAGGAAATTGAATTCTTAGAGCTGAAACAGGGTAGCATGACTGTAGCAGAATATGCTGCCAAGTTTGAGGAGCTGGTGCAGTATTGTCCCCACTATAATGTGGAAGGGGCAATGACCTCTAAGTGCTTAAAGTTTGAGAATGGACTGCGTCCAGAGATTAAGTTGGGGATTGCTTGTCAGAAGATCAGGAGTTATCCTGAGCTGGTATGCAGGAGCAGAATCTATGATAATGATAACCGAGCAAGGATTGCGCACTACAAAGCTGTTAATGACCGTAAGGGTAAGCAGATGTTTAGTGGTACTCCTTATAGTGTTACTGCTGATAAAGGAAAACGTAAAGCTGTTGTTGATAAGAAGCCTAGAGATGGGAGAGCACCTGTTGAAGGGAAATTTTTTTGGTGTGGTGGTATGGGACACCGTTCTAATGATTGTCCTAATGAAGCCAAGAAGTGTTTTAAGTGTGGGAAACCAGGTCATGTGATAGCTGACTGCAGAGCAACTATGCCGACCTGTTATAACTGTGGTGAGAAGGGTCATATCAGTACACATTGTGAGAAGCCGAAGAAGCCTCAAACGTCTCCGGCTGGTGGAAAAGTGTTTGCCTTGGCAGGAACTCAAGCTGCCAGTGATGAGCGTGTGATCAGAGGTACTTGTATTATCAATAATATTCCTTTGATTGCTATTATTGATACGGGTGCAACGCACTCGTTTATTTCTGTAGATTGTGTGGAGAGGATAGGTTTGGTGCCGTCCACTCTGGAGATACAGATGACTATTGAGACACCCTCTATAGGTTCAGTGACTACTTCTTTGGTATGCCTGAAGTGTCCGCTGACTATTTTCGGTAGAGAATTTGGAGTGGATCTGATTTGTCTACCACTTGGTAAGTTGGATGTTATTCTGGGTATGAACTGGTTAGAGTTCAACCGAGTCTACATCGATTGTTTTCGGAAGGAATTGTTGTTCCTGACCCCTGAAGAGGAAGTTGTGGCAAGTTCTTTGTCTAATAAAGAATTGAGGTTGTTGGAAGATGAAACTAGAGTGTTTGCTTTATTTGCAACTTTATCGATGGATAACAAAGTGCTAATGGAGGAATTAGCAGTGGTGAATGAATTTCCAGAATGTTAGACTAAGGCACGGATCTAGAAGGGGGGGTTGAATAGATCCCTTTTAAAAATTTGAGTGGCGCTACCAATAAAATTGGTTTTCAAAATTGTTTTCAAATGCGGAAGCGGCCTTGGAAAATATAGTCTAAAACGAACAACTATTGGAGAGCCGGATATGCGTCAAGCGGATGAATTTAAGACGATAACGGATAGTAAATCACTACACACTTTTATGCAAAACTCAGATGTGATTCACTCGTACTATTTCCTTATTCCAATGATCAAAAATTACACCAAAACTAGCAGCAAAATTAAGGCAATTTTAGTTCAGCACTTTTGTCGAACAGTTGGTGTGCAAACTAGCAGCAAAATTAAGGCAATTTTAGTTCAGCACTTTTGTCGAACAGTTGGTGTGCACAAATACCTTAAATGATATTTGTGTTGAATGAGTGATTGAAAAAGCCTTAGTACAGTATTTCTATTGTACTTAGTAGTTAAAAAAAACAGTGTTTCACCAACTCACTCAATCAATACTACAATTTGACAAAATCACTTATTCTAGAATCACTTAATTTTTAAGCTGTAATTGAAAATGCAGAAAATAAAGGAACACAAGATTTGATGAGGCAGTTCCCCCAGTCGTCCTCGCGTTGGGGTACGTCTGCCCTCAATTCTACAATGAGAATTGAGATATGTATTGAATAGATATCACCTGTTTGGTAGAACAGTTATACACAAGAATCGATAGACAATTGATACAAACAATCTTAATGTTGCTGATAATTTCTACCACTTCTTGCCCCTTGATTCAAGATGAATCAAGTCCTCCAATTTGATGTGAATGACCTCCGATTGCAGCCACCTTATTGACAACTCTTCCGTTGATCAAACCTTCGGCACGGCTGATCTTAGACACACCCAAATTGAACCCGGAACGTCTTCAACCTTTCAACGCCCTAGCTACTAGATTGATCAACCTTCCGCTAATCAATCACCTTCGCACTCGCTTGATTGTTGAACCAACGATTCCGTAACAAAAGCCTTCAAAACCTGTAGTCTTGATAGGTAAAACCTCAAAGGTTTTCTCCCAAGAAACACCTGCACCAGCTTCCACTCGAACCGGATCTTCAATCACGCGTTCGAACCTTATCACCGTCGAGCAAACCACAAACCGCAGCAAAAAATTGATTATCTGTAATTTGAGGATTTGTGAGTTGATTGAACGATGAAGATGAAGAACACTGATGCACCTCTTTCACGTTTCTTGACCTGAACACTTTCTCACAATGCTTTCAAAAATGTTCGTTGTTAAAATTGAAAAGACAGCTATTTATAGTAATATACAAAACAGACAGTTGACAGATCAATGAAACATAGCAGAATTTCTGTTTCTGCGCGCGAACGGTCGACCATAGGGTCGGCGTGCGCTGAGCCGTGTGACACTCAAACTGTCATGCGCCGAGTCAGCGGTCGACGCATGATCTTCATGCGCTGAGCCGTCTGATTCTTAAACCTGCATGCGCCAAGTTAACGGTCGACGCATGACCTTCATGCGCTGAGCCGTGTGAACTGAATGAAACTGTGTGCTGACGGTATGGTCGGCTCATGGTTCAAAAATCTGCAAAAACATAAATTTCTACAGCTTTTTGTGCATTACGTCATTGTAAAAATTGAATCATAAGTAGCGTGAATGATTTAAACGAAAGAAGGATATCTCTTAGCAAGTTGTCATCATCAAAAACCAGAGGCACGCTTGTGTTGGTAGATACTTTGCCTTCACATTCTCCCCCTTTTTGATGATGGCAACCTACTGTTACGCAACACGTGATAGGTATAGGTATGCTCCCCCTTTCTTTTACAATTATAGCGGTCGTAATCATCGTCTATCTACTGCTCGGTTCTCCCCCTTTGACAACATCAAAAAGAGGTAAACTCGTGACACAATAACAACACATTGAATCATGCATAAATGAGATACCAACAGATGAGAAGTAAACAACAGTTATACATATGATGGAGATAACAGTTAATAGATTACAGAACCACAAAAATGTCATGATAGCAACATAGAAGTAAGCAACAATCATAGTGAGTTTGGGCAGAAAAGCAAAACACAACAAACAAAATGAATGCAAGCCAAAACAGGAAACAACAAATGACATATGAGCGCATGCTAATAGCCCCGTCCACGTCCGCGACCACGACCACGCCTGTCATAGTAATGAGGATGGCGTTGGGGATGAGCTAGATCAGTAAATTCTTCTGTGATGTTATTCAAAAAGTCAAGACTGTCGACAATGGCGCGCTCTTCAGCTTGATGACAGTGAGTTAGAGTCTCGAATCGAGCGTCCAGCTGAGTCGACATTCCACTGATCCGATCATTTTGGTTATGCAGTTCAGAACGAATTTGTGCCATTCTTTCATTTTGATCCCTCATGAATTTTTGCTGTTGTTCCTGCATATTGGTCATAAAATTTCGCTGTTCCAACTGCATCGACTGCATCATTTCTAAAATCTCCGAATTGTTTGACGGTTGTTGAGGAGAAGGTGGGTCTGCAGTGCTTGGTTGATACGGCTGATAGAATTTGCCAAGGGTGGTCCACCCGGTGTATTGCCATTCACCCCAGCCTTGGTTATTCTCCTCATCCTCATTTTCCTGTTGGTTTGAGTAGGCAGACCAGTTATTGTGTTGATTGTCATCTTGATATGTTTGTTGATAGTTTTCAGAAGGCACGTATGGTTGATGACCTTCATTAATATCGTGGTCCAGCTGAGTCTCATCAGCGGTTTCTTGTGCCTCTCCTGCATTGTCACCTTGATTGTCTTCATCTTCACTTGAGCTTCCTTCTGCTTCTTCATCTTCTCCACCCTCTGACTCATCAGCACTTTCTTCACTCGAGGAGGCAGCTGCAGCCATGGTTGAGCGCCGATAAAATCTGTACTTTTTGAGCGACTGATCCCACACATATCCCATCATAGCAAAGACCTTTGAACTGATGTCATGTTATGTGACCGCTGCCCTGTTATGGTCGACTCAATATGCAACAAACAGCAGATTTTTGTATTTTACCATATTCAGAGGTACATGCTATGCAAAAATGATGTCATGACATATAAGAAAAAAAATATCTATATACATATGCAGTAGATGTCATACAAATTTAGCGTAGTATAAGCGATATGATTTGAGATCAACAGGATTATCAAACAAAGAGAGAGAGAAAGAACAATATCACCTTGATGCCTGATTTGCTTGATACACAACATACTTATACTTACACGAATATCAAATTGTTAGAAGTACAACAGCATGATTATTTGAATGAAATAAGATAACATCAGCAAATATTATTCCCGTTCCGAAATGTCGAGGATGCCAAGTTCTCGGCGGATATGAAAGAAAGGTTCCGTTGCTAGCGGCTTTGTGAAAATGTCCGCTAGTTGGTTTTTAGTGTCAACGTGTTCAAATACAACATCACCTTTCTCAACATGGTCCCTAAGAAAATGGTGTCGAATTTCTATATGTTTAGTGCGAGAGTGTAATACGGGATTTTTGGTAAGGTTAATAGCGCTAGTGTTGTCACATAGGATAGGAATACGTTCAAGTTTAAGATTGAAATCTAGTAGTTGTTGCTTAATCCACAGAATTTGAGCACAACAACTACCAGCGGCAACGTATTCCGCCTCGGCCGTTGATAAAGCAACTGAAACTTGTTTCTTGCTATGCCAACTAACCAAGGAGTTTGAAAACAAATGACATGTACCACTAGTGCTTTTCCTATCCGATTTGCACCCGGCAAAGTCGGAATCGGAGTAACCTACCAACGAGCAATCACTACCCTTAGAATACCACAATCCATACTTCGGGGTACCTGACAGGTATCGAAGAATTCGTTTAACAGCTTTTAGGTGGGATTCTTTGGGACATGATTGGTATCGTGCACACATGCACACACTAAACATAATATCAGGACGTGACGCAGTAAGATAGAGAAGTGAACCAATCATACCTCTATATCGTTTTACCTCTACGTCCTTGCCATTTTCATCTTTATCCAAATTTACGCATGTAGGCATTGGGGTGTCTATGGCCTTGGATTTTGCCATGTCAAATCTCTTGATCAAGTCCAAACAATATTTTGTTTGGCTCACGAATGTCCCTTCTTGGAGTTGTTTAATTTGCAGGCCGAGGAAGTATGTGAGCTCCCCCATCATACTCATCTCGAATTCGCCCTGCATGAGGTCAGAAAACTCTCTCACGAGATTCATGTTAGTGGATCCAAATATAATATCGTCAACATAGATTTGCACCAAAATCAAGTGCTTTCCTTGACGTTTAATGAAGAGTGTAGTGTCAACCTTTCCTCGTGAGTACCCCTGATTAAGTAAAAACTTACTTAGTCGCTCATACCAAGCTCTAGGAGCTTGTTTGAGACCATATAAAGCTCTTTTTAACTTGTAAACATGTTCAGGGTATTCATGAGATTCAAAACCGGGAGGTTGAGACACATATACTTCTTCATTTATGTGACCGTTAAGGAACGCACTTTTAACATCCATTTGAAATAACTTAAAATCCTTTGCACATGCAAAGGCGAGTAAAAGGCGTATAGCCTCGAGTCGGGCAACCGGCGCATAAGTTTCCTCATAGTCGATGCCTTCCTCTTGGTTATACCCTTGAGCGACCAATCTCGCTTTATTACGGGTTATTACCCCGTTTTCGTCCAACTTGTTCCTAAACACCCATCGGGTGCCGATTACTCGATGGCCTCGCGGAGGAGGGACAAGGTCCCATACCTCGTTTCTTTTAAACTGATTTAGTTCCTCTTGCATCGATAA
This sequence comes from Lathyrus sativus, assembly GCA_963859935.3. Taxonomy (NCBI): domain Eukaryota; kingdom Viridiplantae; phylum Streptophyta; class Magnoliopsida; order Fabales; family Fabaceae; genus Lathyrus; species Lathyrus sativus. The sequence goes on along the minus strand of OZ012737.1, from coordinate 214,843,369 downwards.
AAACCAGTGCTCATCGAGTAGGGCCTCTTTGGGGTTTTTAGGCTCTATTTGTGAAACGAAAGCGAAGTGATAACAAAAGTTACTTAGCTTAGATCGAGTGGTGACTCCCTTTGTGATGTCTCCGAGAATATTGTCAATTGGATGATCTTTACACGACTTCCAAGCTTGAGGGAGATCATCGTTTGTAGGCGGATGAGCTTCCTCAGTTACCTCATGGTGTGCATCCTTATCCTCCTCAATTTTGACTCTATCGGGTTGATCAATCCCCGTTTCGCCACCTTTGAGTATGTCTTCTGTGGATGTACCTGCACCATGAACAACACTATCCTTTCCGACATTTCTCGGATAGGACTCATCAAACGTAACGTGCACAGACTCTTCAACAGCTAGTAATCTTTTATTATAAATCCTATATGCTTTACTTGATTGCGAGTACCCTAGAAAAATGCCTTCATCGGCTTTTGAATCAAACTTGCCCAAGTTTTCCTTTCCATTGTTTAATACAAAGCACTTGCATCCAAAAACATGAAGGTGAGAAACATTAGGCTTTCGCCCTTTTAAAAGTTCATACGGAGTTTTGTTTAGAATGGGGCGGATGAGTACCCTATTCAAAACATAACATGCCGTACTAATGGCGTCGGCCCAAAAGTATTTTGGTAAACCACTATCATTAATCATTGTTCTTCCCAATTCTTCTAAAATTCTGTTTTTACGCTCCACAACCCCATTTTGTTGAGGAGTTCGTGGAGCCGAGAAGTTATGATCGATGCCATGGTTACCGCAATATTCTTCAAATAAATGATTTTCAAATTCACCTCCGTGGTCACTTCTTATTGACACAATGTTTGTATTTAACTTATTTTGGGAGAGCTTGGCAAATCTCTCAAAAGCGGCAAACGTGTCACTTTTACTCACTAAGAAGATGGTCCAACAGAACCTAGAAAAGTCGTCCACTATTACGAATCCGTAATAGTTTCCTCCTAGACTTTTGATCCTAGACGGCCCAAACAAGTCCATATGAAGTAGTTCAAGAGGTCTCGTTGTTGAAATAATCTTTTTGGATTTAAAGGAGATCCTCGTTTGTTTTCCTTTTTGACAAGCATCACAAAGGTGATCCTTGGTGAACTTAATTTTGGGAAGTCCTAGTACTAGATCTTTTGAGACAATCTTATTGAGTAAGTCAAAGTTGACATGCGCTAAGCGCCTATGCCATAGCCATGAGTCTTCACTCATAGATATGAGACATTGATCGCTTGTTGGGGATACCACATTCAAGTCAAGCATATACACATTGTTTACTCTAAAACCAATAAACACATTCTTCTTATCACTTTCATGCACAATTTTGCAGCAATCTTTTGAAAAGGAAACATTGTAACCTTTGTCGCATAATTGGCTAATGCTAAGGAGATTATGTTTAAGGTTTTCGACAAGCAACACATCGGAAATTATAGTAGAGGAGGGATTACCTATACTACCTTTACCTAGTATCGCTCCGCGGTTGTTATCACCGTATGTTACATACCCTTTCTTCTTAGCCACGAAGTCTATGAATAAGGATATGTCTCCAGACATGTGCCTTGAGCACCCACTATCAAGAACCCATCTTCTCTCGGTGGACTCGACACATTTCACCTGTCAAAATATAACTTACAAAAGGGAGGTACCCAATGGCATATTGGGTCCTAATAGGTTAGCGACAAGACGGTTGCGTTTGGGCAACCATTGGTAGATGCCTTTAGGAACAAGAAATCTCCTAAATCGACATTTACCAATGGAGTGGCCTTTCTTGCAACAGTAAAAGCATACAAAGTCGACATTAGAATCACTTTCACTTGCTTGATCCCTAATTACATATGCATATTTTTGATATGGGTTTATCATACTTTTTCTAAAATCCTTTTTATCGATTGCAAATGTAATTTTAGGTTCAAGTGCCTTGTCTAATTTGGCCTTAAGGTTTCTAACCTCACCTTGCCAAATATGACAAGTATCACAACCAAAGTTGAAAGGATTACTATTGTCCTTACAATCCGATTCATTATCTTTCACAATGGAAGCCTTAAGGTCCTCTAATTTCTTTTCGGACTCTAAGACTTTGTGCTCTAAATATGTAAAAATTCTTCTATTAGAAGCAAGTTTCTTAAAGGCTTCAGTTGCTTCCTTGTGTAAAACATCGAATGCGGTTTGTAATTCGGAATGAGACATATTAGATGACATATTATATCTAGAGTGACGTACCTGTTTCTTTTTCTTTTTCTGATTTGCGGAGAGACATAGATTCACGGACTCTTCTTCATCACTAGAGCTTTCATTAGAGGAGGAAGAATCACTGTCGCTTTCCCACGCGATGTACGCCCTCCTAGGCTTTGATGCTCTCTTATGTGACTTCGATTGTTCCTTGTTGTTCATTGGACAGTCCGGTTTGTAGTGACCGGGCTTTCCACATTTATAGCACGTTCCTCTAGTCTTTTTGCCTTTTTGATTGTCATCTTTGGAGAACCTTGATTGCCTTCGGAAATTTACCAGGTTCTTCTCCGAATGTTGGATGCCGTTCTTTCTCACGTACCGGTTATACCGTTTAACGAACAGCCCCATGTCCTCATTTATGTCTTCTTCTTCGTCGTCGCTTGAAGAATAATCACTTTGCTCTTTTGCTTTAGACTTCGAGGAAGAAGCCTTAAGAGCTATGGACTTCTTTTTACTCATCTTTACTTTGTCCTTCTTTTCTTTCCTTTCATGTTGGTCAAGACTCAAGAGTACCTGTTCATGCTCTTGTAGTTTGCCAAACAATGTAGTCAGGTCTAATACCGTAAGATCATTTGCCTCTTTGATGGCGGTCACTTTCGGCTGCCATTCCCTGCTAAGACATCTCAAAACTTTATTAGTAGCAAGATCATTGGAAATAGGTCTTCCTAGTGAATGTAATCTGTTTATGAGATGAGTAAATCTCTTTTGCATGTCAGCAATGGTTTCCCCTTGCTCCATGAAAAAAAGATCAAACTCTTGTATAAGAGTGTTGATTCGAGCCAACTTAACATCGTTTGTCCCCTCATGGGCAATTTGTAGTGCATCCCACATAGTCTTAGCCGTAGGGCAATGGGATACACGGTAGTATTCATCTACACCTAATGAGGAGATTAGAATGTTCTTAGCTTTCCAATCGTAATTATACTTTCGCTCATCGTCGTCGGTCCATTGTGCTTCGGGCTTTGGCACAACTTCGTTATTCTCATTTGTCATGGTTATTTCAATCGGACCATTGAGAATAACGTTCCATATCTTTCTATCTATGGAATTAATGTGCACCCGCATACAGTCTTTCCAATAGCTATAATTTTCACCGTTAAAAACGGGAGCTCTATTGTACGCCCCTTTTGGTTCGTTAGCCATTATTCTATCAATGTTGTATTTGAAGCACCGGAGAACCGGAGCTCTTGATACCACTTGTTAGACTAAGGCACGGATCTAGAAGGGGGGGTTGAATAGATCCCTTTTAAAAATTTGAGTGGCGCTACCAATAAAATTGGTTTTCAAAATTGTTTTCAAATGCGGAAGCGGCCTTGGAAAATATAGTCTAAAACGAACAACTATTGGAGAGCCGGATATGCGTCAAGCGGATGAATTTAAGACGATAACGGATAGTAAATCACTACACACTTTTATGCAAAACTCAGATGTGATTCACTCGTACTATTTCCTTATTCCAATGATCAAAAATTACACCAAAACTAGCAGCAAAATTAAGGCAATTTTAGTTCAGCACTTTTGTCGAACAGTTGGTGTGCAAACTAGCAGCAAAATTAAGGCAATTTTAGTTCAGCACTTTTGTCGAACAGTTGGTGTGCACAAATACCTTAAATGATATTTGTGTTGAATGAGTGATTGAAAAAGCCTTAGTACAGTATTTCTATTGTACTTAGTAGTTAAAAAAAACAGTGTTTCACCAACTCACTCAATCAATACTACAATTTGACAAAATCACTTATTCTAGAATCACTTAATTTTTAAGCTGTAATTGAAAATGCAGAAAATAAAGGAACACAAGATTTGATGAGGCAGTTCCCCCAGTCGTCCTCGCGTTGGGGTACATCTGCCCTCAATTCTACAATGAGAATTGAGATATGTATTGAATAGATATCACCTGTTTGGTAGAACAGTTATACACAAGAATCGATAGACAATTGATACAAACAATCTTAATGTTGCTGATAATTTCTACCACTTCTTGCCCCTTGATTCAAGATGAATCAAGTCCTCCAATTTGATGTGAATGACCTCCGATTGCAGCCACCTTATTGACAACTCTTCCGTTGATCAAACCTTCGGCACGGCTGATCTTAGACACACCCAAATTGAACCCGGAACGTCTTCAACCTTTCAACGCCCTAGCTACTAGATTGATCAACCTTCCGCTAATCAATCACCTTCGCACTCGCTTGATTGTTGAACCAACGATTCCGTAACAAAAGCCTTCAAAACCTGTAGTCTTGATAGGTAAAACCTCAAAGGTTTTCTCCCAAGAAACACCTGCACCAGCTTCCACTCGAACCGGATCTTCAATCACGCGTTCGAACCTTATCACCGTCGAGCAAACCACAAACCGCAGCAAAAAATTGATTATCTGTAATTTGAGGATTTGTGAGTTGATTGAACGATGAAGATGAAGAACACTGATGCACCTCTTTCACGTTTCTTGACCTGAACACTTTCTCACAATGCTTTCAAAAATGTTCGTTGTTAAAATTGAAAAGACAGCTATTTATAGTAATATACAAAACAGACAGTTGACAGATCAATGAAACATAGCAGAATTTCTGTTTCTGCGCGCGAACGGTCGACCATAGGGTCGGCGTGCGCTGAGCCGTGTGACACTCAAACTGTCATGCGCCGAGTCAGCGGTCGACGCATGATCTTCATGCGCTGAGCCGTCTGATTCTTAAACCTGCATGCGCCAAGTTAACGGTCGACGCATGACCTTCATGCGCTGAGCCGTGTGAACTGAATGAAACTGTGTGCTGACGGTATGGTCGGCTCATGGTTCAAAAATCTGCAAAAACATAAATTTCTACAGCTTTTTGTGCATTACGTCATTGTAAAAATTGAATCATAAGTAGCGTGAATGATTTAAACGAAAGAAGGATATCTCTTAGCAAGTTGTCATCATCAAAAACCAGAGGCACGCTTGTGTTGGTAGATACTTTGCCTTCACACAGAAGTGTTTCCTGACGACATTACGGAATTGCCTCCGACGCGAGAAGTAGAATTTGGTATTGATCTTGTTCCTGGTACGAGACCTATTTCTATGGCGCCGTACAGGATGTATGCAGTGGAATTGGCTGATTTGAAGTCTCAGATTGGAGAATTGTTGGATAGAAAGTTTATTAGACCAAGTGTATCGCCGTGGGGAGCTCCAGTGTTGTTGGTGAAGAAGAAGGATGGTAGTATGCGTCTGTGCATCGATTACCGTCAATTGAATAAAGTGACTATTAAGAATAAGTATCCTTTACCTAGGATTGATGATTTGATGGACCAGCTGGTGGGAGCTCGTGTATTTAGTAAGATCGACTTAAGATCGGGTTATCATCAGATGAGAGTAAAAGAAGGTGATATTCAGAAGACTGCCTTTAGGACTCGATATGGACATTACGAATATGCTGTAATGCCGTTTGGAGTGACTAATGCACCGGGAGTATTTATGGAGTATATGAACAGAATTTTCCATTCTTACTTGGATCAGTTCATTGTAGTGTTTATTGATGATATATTAATTTATTCTAAATCTGATGAAGAGCATGCAGGACATCTGAGAATTGCCTTGCAAGTGTTGAAGGAAAATAAATTATTTGCTAAACTGTCAAAGTGTGACTTTTGGTTGAAGAAAGTAAGTTTCTTGGGGCATGTAATATCTGAAGATGGAATAGCGGTGGATCCGTCAAAAGTAAGTGCAGTATTGCAGTGGGAACCGCCGAAGACAGCGACAGAGATTAGAAGCTTTTTGGGGTTAGCCGGTTATTACCGCAGGTTTATTGAAGGGTTCTCTAATTTGGCGTTGCCATTAACTCAGTTGACGAGAAAGAACCAAGTTTTTGTATGGGATGCTGCTTGTGAAGAAAGTTTTGAAGAGTTGAAAAAGAGATTGACTACGGCACCGGTGTTAGTGTTACCGACTCCGAGTGAACCGTTTGTGGTGTACTGTGATGCGTCTAAGATGGGATTAGGCGGGGTTCTGATGCAGAATGGTAAAGTAGTAGCATATGCATCGCGGCAATTGAGAGTGCATGAGCGAAATTATCCGACTCATGATCTTGAATTAGCTGCGGTTGTTTTTGTGTTGAAAATTTGGAGACACTATTTATATGGTTCAAGATTTGAAGTGTTTAGTGATCATAAGAGTTTGAGATACCTGTTTGATCAGAAAGAGCTGAATATGAGGCAGAGAAGATGGTTGGAATTTTTGAAGGATTATGACTTCAGTTTGAGTTATTATCCAGGAAAGGCCAATGTAGTGGCAGATGCTTTGAGTAGGAAAGCAATTCATATGGCAGCTCTGATGGTGAAAGAAATTGAGTTAATTGAACAGTTTAGAGATTTGAGCATGGTTTGTGAGACTACTGCAGATAGTGTAATGTTGGGTATGTTGCAGGTAAATAACGACTTCTTGGATATGATTAGAAAAAATCAGAAGTTGGATGTGAAATTGGTAGATTTGATGCCTGGAGTAGGGAGTGACTCCGATAGTGACTTTAAATTGGATAGTACAGGTGTGTTGAGATTTAGAGGCAGGATTTGTGTACCAGATGATGAAGAATTGAAAAAGTCAATTTTGAGCGAAGGACATCGTAGTAGCCTGAGTATTCATCCGGGAGCTACGAAAATGTATCATGATTTGAAGAAATTATTTTGGTGGTCTGGTATGAAAAGAGACATAGCTCAATTTGTGTATGCCTGTTTGACATGTCAGAAGTCGAAGGTGGAACACCAGAGACCTTCTGGATTTATGCAGCCATTAGAGATTCCGGTTTGGAAATGGGATTGCATTACTATGGATTTTGTGACAGGTTTGCCGAATACGGCGAGAGGTTTTGATGCTATATGGGTGATTGTGGATCGATTGACGAAGTCTGCACACTTTGTGCCGATCAATATTAGTTTTCCATTGACGAAACTGGCAGAGATTTACATTCGGGTAATTGTGAAGTTGCATGGTGTTCCGTCCAGTATTGTGTCGGATAGAGATCCACGGTTTACTTCGGAATTTTGGAAGAGCTTGCAGGAAGCTTTGGGAACTAAGTTGAAATTGAGTTCAGCTTATCATCCGCAAACTGATGGTCAGTCGGAGAGGACTATTCAGTCGCTTGAGGATTTGTTGAGAGCTTGTGTATTGGAAAAGGGTGGTGCGTGGGATACTCATTTACCATTGATTGAGTTCACGTACAATAACAGTTACCATTCGAGTATTGGAATGGCACCGTTTGAAGCTTTGTATGGGAGGAGGTGTAGGACTCCTCTGTGTTGGTACGAAACTGGTGAGAATATGGTGCTTGGGCCAGAAATTGTACAGCAGACTACTGAGACAATTCAAATGATTCGTGAGAAATTGAAAGTGTCTCAGAGTAGGCAGAAAAGCTATCATGATAATCGGAGGAAAGAGTTGGAATTCTGTGTAGGTGATCACGTATTCCTAAGAGTTAATCTGATGACTGGTGTGGGTCGTGCATTGAAGTCCAAGAAGCTGGATCCTAAGTTCATTGGACCTTATGAGATTTTGCAGAGAATTGGTGATGTGGCTTATAGGGTGGCGTTACCGCCTGAGTTGTCGAATCTACATGATGTGTTTCATGTGTCACAATTGCGAAAGTATGTTTCTGATCCATCTCATGTGATTCAGAGAGATGATGTTCAGATTTGGGAGAATCTTACTGTTGAGACGATGCCGTTTGTCGCTACTGCGAAAATCGGCGCCGGCTGAACAAAAGAGTCGCCACCGTGCGTTATTTATCCCACGGGAGGGAAAGGAAACGCTCGAGGTAAACCTACCGCAAAAAGGGGAAAGGAATGGTCATCGCAACCAAATCCTGGATTCGGGAGTCGGTTACGCAAGGGGAAGGTATTAGCACCCCTCACGTCCGTCGTACTCGACGGGATCCACGCTTGTTTTCGGGTATGGATTGTTATTCTATCTACTCTACAGGTCTGGGGTTAAAAATAAAATAAAGTGACTCGGCAAAGTATCGCACTTTATGCCTACGTATTCCCGTCTGGAACGAGAAATCAGAGTCAATGTAGTTCGCCCACCTACGGGAAAGGAGGGGAAGGTTGCTCGCTAGGATATCGCATCCTATGCCTACGTACTTTCACACGGCATGAAAGATCAGAGCAAACGTAGTTCGGGCCACGTACGACACAAGTCTGTCTTGGTTGATTTTATTCTTTCTGAAAAAGGTTTTCTTGATTAGCAGTCCCGGCGGACAAAAATGACGTCTTGATGAATTCACACTCTTTTACGGAAGAAGTGTCTTTTATTGGGTTTGAAATCTTTATGGTATTTTTCTGTTTGTTTTGAGGAAGAAGAGATAAAACTCTAACCTATGGTTGCGAAGGGAAACAAGCCAACCTAATGTTATCATGCATGGGTTAAGACCTAGTGTCTATCATGCTCCTCTCTTGCACAGAGAGAAACAGAGATCCTAGGGGAATAGACGAAAACAGAAACAATAGCAGATATATACAGTAAAACAGTAAAATGCATGAATGCAACAGTACAAGCGAGGCAAGGGAGTCCCACTCAACCTCGAACCTAGGAAACAATAGGCAAAAGTGAACAGACTTCACTTTCAACCCAACAGGGTAAACAGCAAACAATACAGTCAGGAAAACCAATCAATACATCAAGAAATGAAATACAGCAAAATAAACAGCCACAGCAGCTCTGCATCAATACCCATCTTCAAGTCATCTCCAATCAACTCCAGGCTTTAACAAGCATCAGTCTCTATCTTCAAGGCCTTCAGGCAAGGGCTCTGGCTGACAACCTTCAGTCTACAATGGCTTTTCTTCAAGTCCTATCCTCCAAGCTGAGGGATCAATCACCAGAGTGGATTGGGTGCTAAGCAATTAGTTGACTACCAATGGTGGTAAACCAACTGCTACTAACACATAAGACATTTTCTCTCAAGAGTTCTATCCCTTAGACAATAGCACCAAGCCTTCCAAAGGAAGGGGGTGAGTGTCTTAGAGAGACTCTGTATCACAGAGAAGAATGGATGCAGACAAGGCAATCCATGTTTGAGAAACAAGCTTCCTAATCTAGAGTTCTGCCTAGCTCCTAAACCCTAATCTCCTCAACAGCTGCTAGCAGGAATCTCTTCTTCAACTCTGGAAGTTGGACTTCAGTCTGGATCTCCAATGGCCTCATCATCTTCAGTCTTCAGCTTCCCCAAATCCCCAGACAATCCCAATACCCAAACAAGCAAGCAATAATCCCCAGAGGGCACACCACACCAGTCAATCAAATATAGATAGTATATTAATAGCAGTAGGGGAATCCTGACTTTTCTAAGGGGATCTAATAACTACCCATAGCCCCTATAGTCCCATAGCTAACCTATTCAAACTCTAAGCCCTAAGGGAAATGAATTAATTCTCCTAAGTTGTCACTTAAAACCCTAATTTGTTCATGTTGTTCTCACCTAAACTAAACACCTAAAACTAACTCCTAAAAATATGAATTAAATTGCATTTACAAGTTGAATGTCTAAACTAAATAACATAAAAAGAATGGACAGAAAATATTAAAGCATTGGTTAGAACAAAAATCAACAAATTCATGCATGAAATGAAACTATTTAAAATGCTATTTATTTGGAAAATATGGAAAAAATATCAAATAAAAAATAAAATGCAATTTTTATTTTTTACAATTTTCTATACTCTTTAAAGAAAATGTTAAAAAAAGAATGAATTAAAAATATGCAATTTCTAATTTGTTATGAATTTTCAAAAATGAATGAAAATAAAAAGAAATTGAAAAAAAGAAAATAGAAAGAAATAAAGGGAGGGGGTGAGAAAAGTAATTCGCTGCAGTTGTTTTTTAGGATGGGCTGAGAAGTGGGGGGTGCGTATAGCTATCTGAGTCCAAGCCCAACGTTTCAATTAAATGAAACGCGGCGTTTCGTACCAAGTCATTCCCTCCGTTTTCCATTTGAATATGATCCGTTGGATGAGTCCTTCAGTCAAAGGTCAAAATGTGATCGTGTGGCTCATGGATCGTCTCCTACCTCCAGCAAACCCTAGGGTTTCAGAAATGGCTTTCCATGCAAGCATTTTCGAGCTCGTCTTTCTCCCTCCACAAGCCATGAAACTTCAAGGTATAAAAAGCAAAAACAGTCCAATTCTTCCCTTCTACAAGTCTATGTCCTTAGCTTGCACTGAAACTCATTCAATCAACCAATTCGATAGGTAGAACAGATGGAAACCACCATTAATAACTGATATCAAACCTCTCCAATTCTCTTCAAACTGTGTCCTACACTTATCTACAGCTTGCACTGATCACAATATGCTAATCTAATAACATTTTCGTGCCTTATCCTAGTAATTACAAGCTCTACCAGATTTGGTACCTCATGCTCAAACCTCATGAAACTCCTCCAAAATCATCACAATCAATCCTCTATCCTATCTTAACCAGTCTACCCTATCAAAACCCTAAGATTCTAACTAATTCATGCCATACAAAGAGAAAACAAACCTGGTGCAATTTCTTGATACAGGTGCTAAGATCTCCAAATCAGATGCTTGTGATGAATGGAAAGTGATCAATAAGCTTGGTGATTACTTCTGTATGCAACAAGTATGGTTCTAAGGCCTTGAATCACTCACTTCCAAGATTGGTGCTCCTTGGATGATGATGATGAATAGCACGATCCTTGCTTCAATTTACCACATCTTTGATGGAATTCTGATCTAGGGATGATGATGATGAAGATTCAATCAAGAAATGTGAGATTTGAGGGAGATTTGAGAGAGTTTGGGAAGCTTATGCAAAAATGAGAAAGTGTGAAAACTTGAGGTTTTTGAACAAATGGGATCACCAACCATGGCATGAAGCTCTTCATATCAATATATACATGAGTTTAGAAACTCCTAGAACCTTGGAGAAGTTTCCCTTGCATTCTTTCCCTTGAATTTGGTTTATGTTTCTTCCATTACAAGCAACCATGGATAACTCACAAATTATGAACTAAGCTCAAAATTCCACTTTAGCCAATGTCTTTAAAATGACCTTTCCATTCAAAATGACCTATAATTTTGCTTCATTTGGCCAAGATATGAAAAATCTCATTTTTAAGGCCATTTTTATTCATTAAATCCAACAATTTTGAAACCTTGTGCTATGAACTTTTCCAATATCTCATGGTCACTTTTCTAGACTCAAAATGTCATTTGGAGCAAGTTTGATGTTGTAAAGTTTTCCATTTGAAGCTTCCTTGTATGAGTTTTGGGCATAGGTTAAAATGACCTGTAATTCACAAATGACCAAAATACCCTTTGCTTGCCAAAACCATAAGTAGAGTTCCACACATCCTATGAAGGCATACCATACCATTATAGAAAGCTAAGACAATGAGGAACAACTCTTATGTTGACCAGGAATTCATTTGAAATCTCCTTGAGGGGTAAAAATTGCTTGGAAGTCAAGTCTCTTTCACAGACAAAATTTCAGATACCTCAGATGACCTGTAACTTGCAAGGACCATAACTTGAGTTCTATAAATCTACTTAATGTCTTCCACCACTAAAATTAAAGGTCTTTAGATCCTCTACAAGTTTCATGTTGGCCAAGGATCCATTTGAAGCTTGCATTTTGACTTATCTTGCTTGGAAATTTGACCTAAACTAGGGGATTTTACATAGAAACCCTAATTTAGACCCTCCTCTTCTCCTTGATTTCTCTTGATTTCTTCTTAGCATAACAACATATCCTTATTCTCCATGTAAAATGATGAACCCCACATCTCTTCAATAACCCTTAATGCCTCTCCAACAATCCTTTGACTTAGGGTTGACCCAGGGTTGACCCAGATGAAACCCTAGTTGACTGTCTTCAACTGCAATTCTTATGATCACATCAATAACTTGTTTTCTTCTCCAAATGACCTTCTAAGTCCTCCAAGATGTCTAGATACTCCCCATGCTCTCAATTCACAACTCATAATTCCCTTGTTGACCCTCAGACACCCTCAGTTAGGAGATATACCCAATGCTTGATCCACTGAACTCCCTGCTTTCAAATTCTTTTCTGATGACTTGAATGAGATTGAATTAGGATAATAACCTCTTGATAGGCCTCTAGAGATGATAATAATGATTGGCCCCCTGCTGGATGACTTGCTATGCTTATGTTATGCAGATGGTTAGGCTATGTACATGACTCTATATGCAAATGCTAATGATATTGAAACATAAACCCAGGGAATAAGGTTGGGAAAATTTTAGGGTGCAACACCGTTGAGGATCGAGGACCGTAAGATGAAACAGCTCCGAGGGAAAGAGATACCTTTGGTGAGGGTAGCTTGGGGAGCTGCTGCAGGAGGCAGTGTGACCTGGGAGTTGGAAAGCAGGATGCGAGAAGCGTATCCGGAGCTATTTCCATCGGGTAATTTTCGAGGACGAAAATAATTAAAGTGGGGGAGAGTTGTAACACCCATTTTAATTATTTAGTCATTTTATTATTATTTTAAATATTATATGTTGGTGTACCCTTTGGTGGGGGTGTATTTGGTGATGTTTGGTGGGTGTCCCTAATGTGGGAGGATTATTGGTGGTGTTTTGGTGAATATAATAATATAGTGTATAATATTAATATTGGTGGGGAATATTATTATTATTATTATATTTATTATAGTTACTATTGTTATTAATATTATTATTATTTTGGTGAGATAATATTATTATTATTATTATTATTTTATTAAGTTATTATTATTATTATTAAGTTATTATTATTATTGGGATTAGAATAATTAAAAGAAAAGAGGAATGTGAAGGGTGAGGAGTTTCACGATACATTGTGAGAAGTTAGAGAAAGTGGAAAAAGAACGATAGAAAGGAGAGAAGTGAGAAGAACGGAAAAGGGAGCGAAGAACGAAGGAACGGGGGAAAATCAGAATTGGCCAAACTTTGGAGGGTTCTTTCATCGATCAACCGATTAACAAGGTAAGGGGGGAGAAACTTGATTGGGAATGGTTTATACATGTATAGGGTAGTTGGGGATTCCTTAACCCCGTAGGAGATTGATCGATATATGATTTTCTGTATTATATGTGGTGATTGTTATTGATTGTTGAAGGTTGGATATTAAACGTTGATGAATTGTTGTTTTTGGTCAATTTGGCATATAGGTGATTTTACGGTTTTTAGGGAAATTCTGTAGGGATTTTGATGTATCAATAAAGTGTCTAGGTGATGATTTTGGGATTGGGATTAGGAATCATTTAGGTTGAATTACGTGTAACGTTGGTACTGATGTTAAGGTGTGAATTGGGATAGGAGATTAGAGTACTTGGCCTAGATAGCAATCTGCAGAACTGTCAGAAAAATTGGTAGATCGCAGCATTCGCTGGGCTTCGCCTGGCGAGTGTTGGCGAAGCATCGCCTGGCGAGTGGAGGCGAGTGTTCGCCTGGAGAGCTGAGGCGAGTGGCAGCGAATAATTCAGAATTAAGTCTCAGACCTAAAGGGTAGGAACTTCGCCTGGCGAGTGTGGCCAGCGAAGGTTCGCCTGGCGAATGAAGGTTCGCCTGGCGAGTGCACGATAGTGAAATGAGGGCTTCGCCAGCAGGTTCGCCTGGCGAATGCCAGCGAAGGTTCGCTTCTCTTCGCCTGGCGAATGCCAGCGAACGTAGCATAACCAGAATGTGATTTTTGTGATGTTTGGCCTTGAGCTTGGGCTTGTGTGATCCCTTTGGCCTTGATGCACTGTAAGAATGATGAGTGTGGGAACTAACTTGTGTACTTGGTGATAGTGCATGTTTCCCGTAATAATGACTAGAGGACAATTAGTTGATATATATGTATGTAGTGATCAGTAGGATCGTGTATCCCCGAGTAGTGGGATGTGTTTGTATCTTGGTGATAGAATATGAGCTTGTTTACTAACTGATTGATTTATATAGTGTTGGTGCATGTTATATCTATGCATATATATGTGATGTATAATGATACGATCAGGTGGATCGTGTGCACTTAGTGTGCCTGAACATAATAGTTATGCATTGGTGTGTGCATATCATGGTGTCTTGGTGGGATGGATCATGTCTCGGATGGAGCGTAAGTGATCTGTCCGTACTCCTTTGTGGAGAATGGTGGGGTTGAATCATGTCTCGGATGGAGCGTAAGTGATTCACTCGTACTCCGTTGTGGAGAATGGTGGGTTCGATTGAATGAACCAACGAGTCGGTACCGCATGCATGGTGTTGAGTTGCATTTTGCATTATAATATGTTATATTGTAATTTGAACAGTAGGTTCGTCATATGGTGTTGTTAGGGGTGAATCTTGGTGTGTTGGTGTGTTGTACTACCTTATTTACATGTATTACATTACCATTATATTTTTGATCATGATTTCTCACCCCTTTGTTGTTGTTGTGGTCTGTGCTTCTTCGGACGTACAGATAATCCAGGTGCTTAGCTAGCTTGGATATTGGTGTGATTGTCGAGTCTAGGATGCTCTGATACGTAGCACGGGACTTGGGCGTTTTTATTTGTTTTATGTTGAACTTATATTTTATTTCCCTGTGAACGTATCAAACTTTTATTGAATTTTATTATTTAACATTCCGCTGTATTTGGAGAAAAACCTTTTTATAAGGAAACGTTGTTTTTATGTGATATCCCACTTGGGAGAATTGGAACTCTGATTTTGTTTATTTATAATGTTTATTAATTTAATTGATTTTGGGAAGTGGGGTGTTACATAACTCACCCATATGTTTGATTCTAATGTGTGTAGATGTTTGGTTTGGTCTAGAATTACCTACATTTGCATTTCACTACCTAATTGCAATTTTGAGCCAAAATGCCATGACCACATACCAAAACCATGTTTACTTGCAACGTGTGTAATTTCAGAGTTGTGACTCATTCCTCCCTACATTTATGAGATGTGTATGTGATGTTTAGCAATGTGAGACCATTTGTTTGTGACTAAATCATGTTTATGCCCTGCTGCTGCAACTGTTTTTTGCAAAATCACTTGAGCACACACTTCACTTTTTGTAGCTTGTTTAATTTTAAGATAATTCATATGGTATTAGACCTCTTATAACATTTGAAACTTGTTTGATCATGAATTCATCAATTCTATTTGCCTCATTATTCTGTCATAACAGATTGTCTTCATTATGTTTGAAATTGCATTCTTGTTGGTCATTTCTTGTCATAGGCATTTCATGGTAATCTTGAGAGCTAAACTCATTTGTTATATCATTTTGAACTGATGTATGACCCTTTTCTGATCTCAAACCATCCCATATCATTTTTGATCCAAAGTGTGCACTTTATATGAATGATAGAGCAGTTGCCATGTGTTTTTCAAATCCATGTTGTTTGTAAACAATTTTAAGGTTTAGACACACCCTATGTGATGTTTTGAGGATGTATGTGTGATTCATTTACTTCAATTTGGCATGTTTCATAATTTCCCTATCATACTTGCAAGTGCCTTGAATTTTTCTCTCATTTCCATATGACAGTTGGAGTTTTGACTCATGAGTGGTTTGTTTGAATGTATGAACTTGATGTACATGATATTTGAGTTGTGTTTGAGCTCTTTTCCTGATCATAGCATGATTGGTTTGATCATTGACTTTGGAATTGCAACCAATCACCAAAATAGCAACTGCCTTCGTGTTTTGTTTTCTAGGACTCTTTTCAAAATTCCATCTGGACCATCTTATTCCTTGTTTGAAAACACCCAAGATTGACCTAAAGTTTGCTAAAATTGGTTAAGAATTGAAAAATGCCTTGTCTTTGCTTCATATTTGCCCAGAAATTCACAAAGTCACGCCTTATATGTTTATGGGGGTGGCTATATCAACGGATGTATAGCCACCCCAGTGGTAAGCAACTTACTCATAATCATGCCTTTTAAAGCCTAGACCTGGGTTCGATCCCTGAGGAGGATCAACCCTTTTGCTTCTTTTTTCTTTTTTTTCTTGCGCGCGTGTTGGGCTGGGGGGCGTGGGTTCAACTCCCACCCCTTGCATTTTCTCTTTTATTTTTACTTTTTAAATGTGTTTTGTACCTTTAATTCCTCCAATTTTCAAAAATTCATAACTCTCTCATTTTTCACCCTTTTTGATCCATTCTTTCTGCAATGTATTTGTTTTAATGTCTACTTTCATGTGGTGTAAAAATATTGCTTGTTATTATTAATTGGGTTATCTTTTGCCTATGTGGAAATTTGTCCATTTATTAAGATCGTTATCTTACTTGTTGGTGATTTCCTTTTAAATATGCTTGTGCTTCTTGTGAGATTTCTTGCATCCCATGTTAGTTAACATGCTAGGGTTTACTCTCCTTTGATTGTCACCATGATCTTATTTTAGTTTCCTCCTAAATTATGAGGTTAAACTGATTTACCTGTGTTTGATTATCATCTGTGCATATTGTTGTTACATTTGCTATGCTTTGAACCTATGACATGTTTACTTTCAAATTGTGATTTTTTTATGTGGTTGTTACCTTCATCATCTTTTCAATATTTTTTAAGATATGTCATCAATCTTTGTTAAGATATGCTCCAATCATTGTTAAGATATTTGATTATCGGTTGTAACCATTAGTATTATTTGAAGTATCTGCTTATTGTAATATGCATGCTTACTTGTCTTAATCTTATTTCATCTTGCTCAATTATTCATTTGCTTTGTTAAGTACTTCTTCCCCAAGTGATGGAACTTTTTAGTTCTCATCCAAGTTGCCTCCCTCTCTCCTTCCAAAGGAAAAGTCTCTCCATTGACCCTTGTGTCATGGATAGCTCTTTTATCCTCCCCTTGACTTTGTGAAGTCATCTTCAACCCTAGCTTAGTTAAGTTAGAACATTTAAACCATTAGACTTTGCTTTAAGTCTAGAAAACCCACCTACACTAGGAGTGTTTCTTCAAGTAGAGCCCTAGGATAGAGTTTTTAAACTCTAAGTAAGAATCATGGATATGATTACTTACTCCCCTCTTGAGTGTTATAACATAGATCTAGAGAGTTTTTGTGAAACTCTACACAAGCATGGATATGTTTGTTCCCCTTTGAACCTTGATCTTAATCAAGTGTTCTTCAACCCTAGTGAGGTGAACTACGATTGCTCTGATTCTATCCTAGTTAGGATATGTAGGCAGAGGACACGACGTCTTTGCGAGCAAGCTTATAAACTATCTTTGGGTCTTTACCTACACCCTTTACCCAACCCAAACCTTAGCAAAAATTTAGCAAACTTAGCATACAAACAAACAAAAGGTTCCTGTAGAGTACTACAGATGTTTAGGATGTGAAATACCTACCCTATGCATAATCAACCCCCAATCCCCGAATCTCTTAGCGTTGTTGTTACATCGCGCAAAAGGTTCTTTCTTTCTTTAGACCTTTCCTTTGGATAAATTAAAGTCCGGTTGTGAATTTAAGAATTTAAGATTCAAGTTAATCAATAGCTTGGTATCACGATTCTCACCGCAACAGAAATGGCGACTTCACTGGGGGAAAATTTACTTAATTTTAGGGTTTAGCCTATTTTGTTTAAATCGCATGCTATATTTGTAAATATTTGCTTAACATGTATATTTGTCAATATATTTGTTTGATTGTTGGGTATTGGGTGCTTTGAGTGGTGAGACGGTCCTATACCCGGACTTGAGTGAAATTATGATAGGATGGTGGTATATTCTAGAAGGCTTATAGGGAGTTGATTCCTGACCAAGCTAACTTGAGAAACCATCGCTCAGTGTAGGCCCTCTTGAAAGTTTAGTATTGTTGATCGAGTATTCGTGAAAACAATGCTACTTTCGATGAAGGAGCCCATGACACTGTGGACTTTTAGAATACATTTTATCCCACTTTAGCCTTATTAGGACGTAGTGCGATGACTATAAGGAAGTATTTCCGAAATAGTTGATACGCGATACTACACTCAGACGAGATTCTCTTGAGAATATTATCGATTACCAAGTGATTTGGGAAGTTGATAATATCCGAAAGATAGGTTGATGACTCTAGGAACTTTGTAGAACCCGTTCGGCAGGTACGATCAATCCATAGTACAATCTTTGGGGATGGGTAGACCCTTAGACTCATGCTTGTCCTTAAACCTAAGCTTGTGTTGTGTGCATATGCATTTGCTTGTGTTTGTGCATCTTGCATTCATATCATCATATCATCATATGGTTTCATGGAACTCGGACTTTGTTGTTTGTAAACATCAGAGGTTGTCATGAACGGTGAAAGAAAGAAAACTTTGAAGTACACTTACAAGGGTTTTAACCTAGATGACTTGAAAAGGTTGAGCACCTTAGTGACAGATCCAGAGGGATTTTAAAGCCGGTATGGGAAGTTATTGCTACTCTTGAAGATAAAGATGGATAGTGGACTCCTTTCTACTCTTCTCCAGTTTTATGATCCGTTCTACCACTGTTTCACATTCCCTGATTATCAGCTAGTACCCACACTAGAAGAGTATTCTCAGTTGGTTGGATTGCCTATCCTTGAAGAATCTACTTTTCCAATTGTGGAGGAGGACCCTAAAGAAAAAGATATTGCCAAGGCTACATGTTTGGGAGTGGTTGATACTAAAAAGAATCTGATTACAAAAGGAGGAGTTTTTGGGTTAAAAGCAGAGTTCTTGGTTGAGAAGGCTCAGTATTATGCGGATCATTTAAGCATGGATGCATTCGAGGCTATCCTTGCCTTACTCATCTACGGTATCTTCTTGTTCCCGAGCTTTGAGAATTTTGTGGACCTCAACGCCATTAAAATTTTCTTGAAGAAGAATCCTGTGCCTACCTTGTTAGCAGACACATACCATTCTGTTCATCTGAGGAACTTTCATAATGGAGGAATGATCACTTGTTGCGCTCCTTTGTTATACAAATGGTTCACCTCACACTTGCCCAAAGCCACCGCTTTTTGGGATCCAAAGAAAGGATGGTGGTCGCAAAAGATCATGGCTCTTACCCACTCCGATATTGATTGGTATAGTCGTGACTATGATGGGACAATGATCATCGATAATTGTGGGGATTTTGGAAATGTACCTCTTCTCAGTGCTAATGGAGGAATCAGTTATAATCCAATACTCGCCCGCCGACAATTGGGATAACCTCTAAAAGACAAACCCAATAGTGTTCAAGTGGAAAACATTTTCTTCAAAGAAGAGGAAGATAGTCAAGGACTAAAAGGAAAGATTTTAGAGGCTTGGAAGCATCTACACAAGAAAGGGAAGAAGGATCTTGGAAGACTCTATTGTGTCTCTTTGGAACCTTACCTTCAATGGGTTCGAAAGAGAGCCATCACACTAAGGATGCCTTATCCTAAGCAAGAGCCTATGGCTTTGAAGGAAGAACGCCCGTTGGTCTTCATGTCTGAAGAAGAAAAGTTAAAGATTGCTTTAGTCAAAGCACAACAAACTGAAGAAGCTTGGAAGCACAAGTATCAAGTAGCCATCAAAGAAAATGCGGAGCTCCAGAAACAACTCCAGTTAAAAGACGAAGAAATCCTCTATTGTAAGAAGAGGAAGGCACTAGAAGAACCTTATGAACCTCAGTCTAATCCATGGAAGATAATTGTGGACAGACTCATCTTTGAGAAGACTCAGATGGAAAGAAAGATCGAGAAGCTCAACTTAAGGCTGCTAGGGGAACCTTGATAGGATTCATTTAGCTGTTGTTTATACTTAAAACTCTTGTAAGGGGAAACAATATTTTATAATCCATTTTGTTAATCAATGAAATGGCGACGGCTGATGTACGTAAATGTCTGAGTTCCATGACACCATTTGCATTTGCATTTGCATTTCTTCTAACCATTCAAGGAAATTCAATTTTTTTTCTTTTTGCAGACAACAACATGGTAAAAAGAGACATGCTTCTGTTTCCGGATCTGAGATTGGGCCGTCTAAGGATGTTAACTAGACTTGTCCGAAATCCCGCTGCTTTCATAGTCAAATATGGAGACCTATTACCGCTGATAAGTGCTCCGGTCAACGAGCCCATGCTGCAAGCTTTGGTTGAGTTTTACTCTACAACCTACCACTACTTCGTATTTCCAAACTTTCAGCTACTCCCAACCATCGAGGAGTATACTGATTATTTGAAGATTCTATGGACTTTCACGCTCCCTTATGGAAAACCAAAGAAGAGGGAATTGGCTAAAGCCCTACATATCAAGTTGGAGGATTTACCACCGATGAGAGCGAAAGGAGGATGGTACGGAATGGATGCGAGACCTCTAATGGAGATGGCCGAATATCATTATGAAAGCAGAAATCTGGGCATCTTTGAAGCGATTCTGGCATTTCTAATATATGGGCTGTATCTCTTCCCGAGCAGTTATGACTTCATCAGTGAAGAGGCGATCCACCTCTTCATCATCAAAAATCCGGTCAACGCGATACTGGTTGATACTTATGTAGTCATCCACCGCTTCATCTTGTATGATCGCAGGCAATTCTCATGTTGCCTTGCACTACTCGACCGATGGTTTACTTCTCATCTACCAAGGACTCATATCCTTTCGAGGCTTCCTCCCAAAAGCGCATGGGTTTCTAAACTCGTCACTCTCAGGCACCATGACATCACATGGTATGACACCAGCCTTGGTGACCAAGTCATGATTCCTAGTTACGGAGATTTCCCCAATGTGCCTCTCATTGGGACAGAAGGGGTTATCACCTACAATCGTGTCCTTGCCCGGCGTCAATATGGGTATCCTACCGGACCAGAGCCCGAACCAGAACTGTTGAGACCTTGCTTCTGCAAAACTGGTCGCAACCGAGAACTAGAAGCTAATGCTCAATATGCTCAAAGAGATCCACACCTCTTGGGCCTAACTCCAATGGAGAATGCAAGTTGTTTAACTACTAGAGGGTACCTGCTATGGTCAAAAGAAATTGCCTTGACCATGTTCTATACTCATGATTATGAGATAACCATGGAGCCTGAGGTCCCAACGACTAGGGAAGAGCTAAAATACGCTTTGATCAAAGCGCAAAGAGAGAACGAAGACCTGTGGGAAATTATCCGCCAGGACCAAGTTCATGTTAGAGTCCAAGAAGGAGAAGGATCATCTTGTTAGATTGATCTTTGTTTCACCATTTCCCTGCTTTCCCTAAAGGGATTGAAATCCTATTGTTGCATTTACTTTCACTTCTTGTAAGAAAGGTCTTGCTTTTTAGTAAGGGCCACCCTATTGTAATAGATTTCCAGCCATCAAATGAAAAACGCTTTTTAAGCATGTCGTTACATGTTGTTCTAACTTTTTTGTTTGTAAAGAAAAATTTGTTTTTCCTTGAATGGTTTGTGCATCCGCATTTGCATTTACATTCACATTTCATCCCGCATCGGTCTTGCATCTGGGTTTCGCAGCTCATCCTTTGTTCTTGTTCAGAGAGAAAAGAGAGAAGGAGTCACGCTGAATACTCACATATACAACACTCGATTCCGAGCTCAAAAGAAGATGGCAGATAATGACCAGAGGTTCGATCAAATGGACAATGACATTGAAGGAATCAAAGGTGATGTCAGCCAGATTATGGAAGTTATCAACATAATCAAGGCAAAGATGGACACACAACCTACAGTAATCTCCGAAGTTTCCACAGCAACAACCAATGTCACAGTAGCTCCTGTTACTACTGTAGAATTTCCCTACGGCATGTCTCGGGATTTTGTGCCACCATTCAACAATATGCAGTCTTCGAGTCTCAATCCCCTGTTCGACTCAACAATCAGAAGTCCTATTTTCACTCAGGCGGGTGGACCCACCACAGTGCGACCTATTTTCGCCAATCAATAGCCAATCTTTGATATACCCGACGGTTCTGAAGCCGAAGACGAAAAACACGAAAAATTAAGGGTAGAGATGGACATCATGGCCAAGAGGATGAGAGCCATCGAAGGAAGTCATGTCTTTGGATCTGATGCCAAGGACCTATGTCTGGTGTCTGGATTGGTATTTCCTCAGAAATTTAAAATGCCAGTATTCGACAAATATGAGGGGACCACTTGTCCTAAAGTACACCTAATCATGTACTGTAGGCGGATGGCTCCGCATATTGAAAATGACAAGCTGTTAGTACACTGTTTCCAAGATAGTCTTAAAGGAGCTTCGGCTAAGTGGTATCTTAGTTTAGATCAAGCAAAGATCCACAGTTTCCAAGACCTTTCAGATGCTTTTATTCAACAGTACAAGTACAACATGGATTTAGCTCCCGGCCGTCGTCAGCTTCTCAGCATGACGCAGAAGAATACTGAAACCTTTAAGGAGTATGCGCAAAGATGGCGCGGAACTGCAGCACAAGTAGAGCCTCCCCTTACTGAAAAGAAGTTGGCAGACTAGTTTGTGGATACAGTTCGGCCAGAATTTTATGAACGATTGATCAGCAGTGTCACAACAAATTTCTCTGATATTGTGGCAGTAGGGGTCAAAGTGGAAGCAGGTTTAAAGAGTGGAAAAGTGACCACTCCAAGTATTACCTCAAACGCCAGCACAACAAAGAAGCCAGTCAGCAATTTTCACAAAAAGAAAGAGGGAGAGGTGAGTGCGATCACGTATGGGAAGAAAGCACAAAACTCCATAAGCCATCGCCAACAGTACCATCCATCATATGTAGCAGTGGTGACTCCGGTTTTTCAACCTTCATCACAGCATGGTCCCTAGCCTGGGGCATCCAGTAATCAGCACCAGTATCAGTCTGGCAACCAACATCAATATCACTCCAATAACCAACAACAATACCATCAACCGCAAGGTCAACAACCTCAGAACAGGGCTCCGAGGGTGAATTATCAGGAAAATAGGCCAAAAATACAGCCAATTCCGATGAGCTACACCGAGTTGTTCCCCATGTTAATAGAAAGAGGGCTGGTCAAAACAAGAAAATTATGTGCTCCACCTAATCCACTCCCGTTCTATTACAATGAAAATGCTCGCTGTCTATTTCATGAGAATGCTCCAGGTCACGATCTCGAAGGTTGCTTCGCCCTTCAGCATCTAGTTCGTGAATTAATTGAAAAAAGAATTTTGTCCTTCGAAGATAATCATCCTAACATAAAGAGAAACCCTCTGCCAAATCATGGTGGAGTCAATGCCATTACGAAAGAAGGTGAAGAGTCAGAAGACAAGAAAGTTACCACTATTGGTGAGATCAAGGTGCCATTGACAGACCTACACAAACGCCTTGCTCAGGCATGGTCGCTTAAGACATCTCACGAAGACTGCAAAGAATGCATGTTGAATCCTGAGGGTTGTGACGCTGTGAAAAAAGACATTCGGGCAATGATTGAACAGGGGATGATAGAAATCGCTCACCGGAAAAAGGGGGAAGATATGGCAGTCATCGAACCTGTGTTAAACATGCCAGAAAAGCCCAACAAAAAAGCTGTGTTCAGGAATGATAATAACAATAATAACTACAAGAACGTCCGACCAGTATTCTGCGACGATGCACCCCTGAAATTTGGGAGGGGACAGGCCCGGTTTGAACCAAGAGGGGGATCTAAACCTCACCCAAGAGCCGTGACACCAAAGCAAGACTATTCATGGTGCGAGGGGATCTTCAAAGAAAAGAAACCAGCAAATGTGGCTAACATTGCCGGTGGAAGCAAGATGACCCGGAGTGGTCGCATCTACCAACCTCGGACATACAATGTGGCTTCTCCACCAGCAATTTCTGTCCAAAAAGCTCCCGTTCTCCAGAAGCCCGTTCCAGAGGCAGACGTCACTAAAGAACCTTTAGTTAAAGGAAAAGAAAGTCTCAAGAACGATGAAGAAGAGTTCTTGAGAATCATCAGACGAAGTGATTATAGGGTGGTGGACCACCTAAATCAAACACCCTCTAAGATCTCAGTCATGGCTTTGCTTTTAAGCAGTGGCGCACCGCCAGGCGTTGCTCAAAATCCTGACACAATCCCATGTTACCAGAGATATCACAGTGGGGCAGTTTGACTCCATTGTAGCAAATACCACTGCCTGTAACACATTGAGCTTTGACGACAATGATCTGACAGCTGAGAAGCGTAAGCACAATCGTGCTCTACATGTGTCGGTCAAATGTGAAGAGGATACAATGTCCCGAGTTCTTGTTGGCACAGGATCAGCGCTCAACGTAATGCCTAAAAGGACATTGGCCAAGCTGGCGTATCAAGGTGCTACCATGAGACCAACTTCTCTCATAGTAAAGGCATTTGATGGATCCAGGAGAGCCGTGATAGGAGAAGTTGATCTTCCTATCCTGATTGGACCATAAATCTTCGAAGTCACCTTTCAGGTGATGGACATTAATCCGGTCTACAGTTGTTTACTGGGAAGACCATGGATTCACGCAGTTGGCGCTGTTACTTCTACTCTCCACCAAAAAATGAAGTTTGTTGTGGATGACCAGTTGGTCATTGTTCATGGAGAAGAAGACTTAATGGTGAGCAACTTGTCATCATTCCGGTATATTAAGGCTGAGGAAGATTCCCTTGAGACGGCCTTCCAAGCACTAGAAATAGCTCACGTTGTTCTAGTTGATGAATCGGACATAACCTGTGGGCCATCATTTACCTCTGTTCAAAGCATCAAGGTGGCACTGAAAGCTGGAGTCCCATTGGGATGGGGAGAGGTCATCGAAGTCAACGCTCGAGCCAAAAATGATCGACAAGGGTTGGGTTACAAACCAACTCTAGAAGGCGAGTCAGAAGAAAGCACCATGAAGAAGAAATCTTTGAATGAGATATTCACCAGTGGCGGCATGCAAGTCAACGCCATTATTGCTGAAGATGAAGATGGTAATCTGGATCATCTAATAACTAAGGGAGGAGCAGCTTTGCGCAACTGGGAGGCTGTGGAAGTTTCCATCTTTTCACCTTTAGAGTAATTCACTCTGCTTGTTAGCTTTTTGTTTTTCTTTAAAATTTCTGGTCTTGCCCAAGGCCTGCGGATTATTTTGTATTGGGCCACTTTGAGAATTTGAAAATCATTAATAAAAAAGTGTTTTTGTTAAAACTCTTGCTTATTGTTTTGCGCATCATTTTCACTCTTTTTGTTAAAAGAAAAATGGCAATCTTTTTGAAAAAAATAAAAACAACCCTTCATTTGCATGTCAGTGTGTGCGTGTCTAATTATTCCAAAATAAAACATGCAGAATACCTCCATCCACCATAGAATCCTATGATCCTTCGGCTCCTTCTACTAGCGGTTCATCTGTCTTTCAAGCTGAAGAAGAGAATGATGAAGAGATAGAATTCCCAGAAGAGTTGAAGAGAATGGCTGAATACGAAGATGTTTATCTCCAGCCCCACAAAGAGCATACTGAAGTCATCAATTTGGGGTCAGAAGAAGAAAAAAGAGAAGTCAAGATTGGGGCATCATTGAGGCCAGAGATCAAAGACAAGCTGATAGCGATCCTCAGAGATTATGTCAACATATTTGCTTGGTCTTACCAAGACATGCCAGGGTTGGATACTGACATTGTTATGCACAAGCTCCCCCTGAAGCCAGAGTGTCCTCCGGTCAAACAAAAGCTTCGCAGGTTAAGACCAGACATGGCTCTTAAAATCCGAGACGAGGTCAAAAAGCAAATTGATGTCGGCTTTTTAGCAGTATCCAAATATCCAGAATGGGTAGCAAACATCGTACCAGTCCCGAAGAAGGATGGCAAGGTCAAAATGTGCGTCGATTACAGGGATTTAAACAAAGCAAGCCCGAAGGACGACTTCCCTCTACCACATATTGACACTTTGGTAGATAATACAGCAAGCTTCGCAGTATTCTCATTCATGGATGGATTTTCTGGTTATAACCAGATAAAAATGGATCCAACCGACATGGAAAAGACAACCTTCATCACACCCTGGGGCACCTATTGTTATAAGGTCATGCCTTTTGGTTTGAAGAACGCAGGGGCAACGTATCAGAGGGCCATGGTCACACTCTTTCATGATATGATGCACATAGAAATCAAAGTGTACGTGGATGATATGATCGCAAAATCCCAAAGTGAAGAAGGCCACTTAGATCATCTGCTGAAGCTATTTGAGAGACTCCGAAAGTATCAACTAACGTTAAATCCAGCGAAATGTACCTTCGGAGTTTGCTCAGGCAAGTTACTTGGTTTCATCGTTAGTCAACAAGGAATCGAAGTAGACCCCGACAAAGTTAAAGCAATCCAGGAGATGCCTGCTCCCAAAACTGAGAAACAAGTCAGAGGCTTCCTCGGACGTCTGAATTACATTTCCAGATTCATCTCCAATCTAACTCCTACGTGCACGCCGATCTTCAAGTTGTTACGAAAGGATCAGACAGTAGTATGGAATGAAAACTGCCAGACCGCATTTGAGAAAATCAAACAGTACTTACAAGAACCTCCAGTGTTGATTCCTCCTGTACCCGGAAGACCTTTGTTCATGTATATGACAGTACTAGAAGATTCAATGGGTTGTGTCTTAGGCCAGACTGATGGGTCAGGAAAGAAGGAACACGCAATCTACTATCTGAGCAAGAAGTTCACTGATTGCGAGAGTCGTTACTCTCCCCTGGAAAAAGCTTGTTGTTGTCGCTACTGCGAAAATCGGCGCCGGCTGACAGAAGAGTCGCCACCGTGCGTTATTTATCCCAACGGAGGGAAAGGAAACGCTCGAAGTAAACCTCGCAAAAAACGGGAAAGGTATGGTCATTGCAACCAAAACCTGGGTTCGGGAGTCGGTTACGCAAGGGGAAGGTATTAGCACCCCTCACGTCCGTCGTACTCGACGGGATCCACGCTTGGTGTTTATAAGGAAAAGGGTGTGTTTATCTATCTACGCTAATGGTCAGTCTGAAAAGAAAAGAAAAGGACAGGACTCGACAGAACATACGGTGTTTTGGGCCTACGTACTCCCTCGTGCAATGGGAAAGTCAGAGTCAACGTAGTTCGACTACCTACGTCTAGACGGGGGGAAGGTTGCTCGCCAGGACATCGCATCCTGTGCCTACGTACTTCCACACGGCATGGAAGATTAGAGCAAACGTAGTTTGACTAACTACGGCTAAACTGGGCGTTCTCACACAGCAGTGAGAAATCAAACTGGTTTTAAAGGTTCGGGAACCTACAACTACGGTCTGGTCTCAAATGCGCTCGGGCAAGAGAAAAGGGTAACATCAGTCGTCAGCGGGAAAGTCTCAATCGCACAGCCGCGAGAGAAGAAAAGGTTAGTTGTTAGTGTGCTCGCTAGGATATCGCATCCTATGCCTACATATTCTCGTCTGGTACGAGAAATCAGAACAGCTGTAGTTCGGCTAACTACGACACAAGCTATTCAAGTGCTTTTCTATTGAGAAAGGAAAAAGACACCCTAAAACTATGGTTGAAAAGGGGAATCTACCTAATGTTATCATGCCTGGTTGACCATCCTAATGTCTATCATAACTCCTCCGCAGCGGAGAAGTTAGAGCTCCTAAGGGATCATGGCAACAGGACTGAACAACAAACAGGAATTAACTGCAAAGTAAAGAAATACTGGAAATATGCATGAATGCAACAACCAAACAAGCAAGGCGCAAAGGCCGCAAACCACAGAGGTAAGGGAGCTCAGCTCTACCAAATACCAGCAAGCAAAGCCACTCAATAACAAACAAGCAGAAGGAGGACCACCTCAACTTCTCATGCGCACAAAGCCTACTTCTAAGATGCACCTACCTCAGAAATATCTAGATGAACCCCAAAGTCTAATACAGCACAACACCACACAAGTCAAACAACACAAAGAGAAGGCGAACCAGCCTGACAAACCCCTATCTGAAAGCATGAAACTACCCCTGAGCAAGACCCTAAACAACCCTGAAACAAACCCCTGATCTACCCCTGAACAAAGCCCTATGCAAAACCCTAAGAAAATCTCTAAGCAAAACCCTACACAAGAGAAATCAATCCAGTCTTCAAGCTTCAAAACAAGCTTATCAAAGAAAGGGAGCTAAGTAGGCAGACTCATAGTGCCTCCCTCAGGAAAGTACTAGGAGGTTACCACTCAGGAATCATATCCTATGCGGCTCAACGACTGTGAACGGTTTACATTCCTCCTCAGGAGAAACTAAACTCACATGAAGGCTCCGACATCATTGGATACTTTGGGAAATCCTACATAAACTAAGGGAACTAAGTGAACAGACCCATAGTGCCTTCCTCTGGAAAATACTAGGGGGCTTCCACTTAGGAATCATATCCCATGTGGCTCAACAACTGTGATCGGTTTACATTCCTCCTCAGGAGGAATTAAACTCACATGAAGGCTCCAACATCATTGGATACTTAAGAAATCCTAGATGAACTAAGGGAACTAAGTGAACAGGCCCATAGTGCCTTCCTCGGGAAAGTACTAGGAGGCTTCCACTTAGGAATCATATCCCATGTGGCTCAACAACTGTGATTGGTTTACATTCCTCCTCAGGAGAAACTAAACTCACATGAAGGCTCCAACATCATTGGATACTTAATAAAGAGGTGAGAAGAAAGAATGAAAGACATCCATAGTGCCTTCCTCAGGAAAGTACCATAAATTTCCCTCAAACTTCAGGATCTCAAACCTCACAAACAGAGAACAAGCTCCTAGACTAGGACCTCAAACCATGCATCCTTGCAAGCTCCAACCTCTGGGTCTTGATCTTCAATCTTCTCCTTCATCATGCTCCTTCAACAAGGTCTTCAAAGTGAACCAAACCCCCAAACAACTCCCCAAAATGAAACCCCAAAAGCAGACACTCATCATAAAGCATCCAATACAATCAATCAAATCAGAAAATACCCTAAAAATATTAAGACAAGGGGGGAAATTCTAATGCTTATTTACAATGGTCTATACACCTACCCATAATACCCCTATAGTCCCATACCCAAAATCAAACTAAAACTCCTAAAAGAAATGAATTACTTCACCTATGTTAAACCTAAACCCTAATTATATGCACTAATGCTGATTAGTCAAACTACCTAAAATATTAACCTAAAATTCTTGGTACAAAAACCAGAGGGAGTTAAGATCAATATTTAACCACACTAAAAAGAATGGACCAAAATACCTATGGGAAAGTCCCTAATTAAAATCTACAAAACTAGGTATCAACTAAATCTATTTAAAAGCTATTAAAATGTAAAATATACAAAAAAATAGCAAACTAAAAATAAAATTCCATTTTTATTTTTATTATTTTTCTAGACATTAAAATTGACCTATAGAAAAAAGAAGGAATCAAAAACATTGATTTTCCATTTTTTTATGAATTATACAAGATGCAAGAAAATATTAAAAGAATTAAAATCACAAAAATGAGTTAAAGGGGGAGGGGGTGTTAATAGAACACACGCCTAGTTCTAATCCTAAGTGGGCTGGGAGTGGGAGGTGTTGAAAGTAATTGGTGCAGGGCCCATTATCATCAGAATCCAATCAAAAATAAAAGAAAAAATGAAAACGCGTGGGGTGTATGAAGTGAATTTTTTCAGTTCATTATTGATTGGGCCTCAAAAGGAGGGTTTGGATAGCAAAGTCTGTTGAGCCCAGGATTGCCTTTTTAGTTAAACGCGGCGTTTTATCTTTGGCTTTTCCCTCCGTCTTCTCATTTGAATGGGGACCGTAGGATTAGATTAAAAGGTCAAATATTTCAGGGTGATCTGACGGTGCATGTATCGTCTTCTCCAAATGGAAAGCTAGGGTTTCAATTTTAATACTTCATGCATGAAACTTCAGACATCTCATTCTCCTTCGTATGGCCATGAAAACGGAAAATTCCAAGATCAATATTGCGCCATTTCTTCCCAGGAATCTAACTATCCCAATGGTTCCTCCCAAAGCCCCATGGATTTCACAAACAGAGCGCATGAAGATCATGGTCCAACTGTTTTCCACTGATATCTACCATGATGAAGCTTAATTCTAATGGTGTAATCTTGTACACTAGGTTGTACTGATCATTATAAACCATAATATGCCAATTAAGACTCCACGTATGATCTGTTCTTGAAATTCAAAGAAAACATGACCTGCCATGAAACCTCAAAAAAAGCTCTCTAATCTTATGGACATGATCATCTACCCTATCTTAACAACTTTATACCCAAGAATCTACTAAATGTACATAAATAAAAGGATATGGAGAAGAAATCCAACCTGTCAAGTTGTAATGGTGGATGTATGCAGAGCTTGATTCAGAGCTTGTTCTTTCTCCAAGATGATCCTCTAATGGAGTAATGATTTCTGTTTGCAAGAGTTTTGATGGAAGAAACCTCTAAAGATGAATTCGTGACCTTGCTTGCTTTGGAAGAAACTTTGAATACCACTTTCTCCTTCACTCTTCACCACTGATTTCACCAACCCCTGATCTCATTGTGAGCTCCTCAATATATAACAGTCATTGGAACAATCTAGAAACTTCTAGAATGTAGTGGAAAGCCTTGGAATTTCTCATGATATGACATATTGGATATATCTTATCTCATGCATTAAGCTCCTCTTTTTTGTTCCAAAATCTCTCCTTGTGAGATATTGAGATGGTATGTGCCAAAAACAAGCTAATCTTTTCCTTTGGTTGAGTTTCTCCAAGTTACCTTATTATGCAAGTAACAACTTTACAAAGCAAGTCCAATTTCTAGGCCTCAAATCAAAATTGTGGCTAAACCATTGTTTTTAAAATGATTTTTAGACTCAAAATGATATATTACATGACCTATTTTGGATTTGTAGATCTCCCAAACCAAATTTCCATTTCAACTTTTTCAACTTATATGCCTTTTTTAAGCCATTTTCACCAACTTTGTAATTCCTTGCTACAAGCTTTTCCAACAACTCATTACCACTTTTCTAGGCTTAAAATGACATTTTGAGCAACTTTGATGTTGTGAAGTTTTTCATTTGAAGCTTCCTTGTATGAGTTTTAGGCATAGGCTAAGAATGACTTGTCATTCTCAAATGACCAAAATACCCTTTGCTTGCCAAGGACATAAATGGAGTTCCACAAATCATATGAAGGCATACCATACCTTCATAGAAAGCTAAGACAATGAGTAACAACTCTCATGTTGACCATAAATCCATTTGAAAACTCCTTGAAGGTCAAAAGTTGCTTGGAAGACAGACAACTTTCACAGACAAATTTCAGTGCCCTCAGATGACCTGTAACTTGAAAGAGCTATAACTTGAGTTCTATAAATCATCTTGATGACTTCCACCACTCAAATTAAAGCTATGAAGATACTCTACAAGTTTCATGTGGACCGGAAATTCATATGAAGCTTGCATCTTGAGTTACACTGCTTTGAAGTTTGACCTAAATCAGGGGATTTTACACTGAAACCCTAATTTGGTAACTCCATTTCTCCTCGACTCCTTCTGATTTTCTTTGGCACAAAACCATATACATATCCATATAGCAAATAATGAATCCCACATTCTTCAAATGATCCTTGATACCTTTCAAAACAAGTCTTTGACCTAGGGTTGACCTAGTGTTGACCCAGATAAAACCCTAGTTGACTGTCTTCAACTGAGGCTCTTGCAATCATTCCAGTGACTTGGCTCATCTTTAAAATGATCATCTAGACTTTCCATGATATCCATACACACTCCATACTCTTGGCTCATAGCTCATGCTTCCTCTGATGATCCCCAAATAACCTCAAGATAGGAGAGAATCCACTGAGTGATCTGAGTAATCTTGAATATGAATGAAACCCTCTGAATATGCCTCTTGAGACAAGAATAGCACTTGATCCCCTGATTAAGATAACTTGCTTATGCTATGCAATGCAGATGAATACACTATGTACATGATGACAATTCAAATGACTATGCAATTGAAACATAAACCTAGGTTAGAAAAGGTTGGGCAAATTTTAGGGTGCAACAGCTGCCCCTATTCAAGCGACTTGGACCCGACGGGATGAAGGGCGCGCAGCCTTCAGACATTCGAGGTACGAGACGGTTGAATACGAAAGAACCCGGAAATTTGCCAACTGCAGAAATGAACTGCACGACTGTTTGGGGAACATTATCTACAAATCTGATTTCGTCATTATCTTGTCAATACTCGAATAACCTGGACGACTTCACTGGGGAAGTACTTCTGTCAACACAACATGACCCTGCCAACGATACAGGAAAATCACTCTATCACCATTACAGAAAAATAACACTGTCATCACTCCGCCACCACTGCGGGAAGATAATCTGGAAAAATAACAACACCGCCATCGCTACGGGTACTACTTTATCATTACTACAGGAAATAACTCCGCCACCACTGCGGGAAATAACTCCGTCAACCACGGTAATAACTCCGTCACCCAGGGTATAACTCCTTCAACCAGGGCAACAACTCCTTCAACCAGGGTATAACTCCTTCAACCAGGGTAATAACTCCTTCAACCAGGGTAATACTCCTTCAACCAGGGTATAACTCCTTCAACCAGGGTAATACTCCTTCAACCAGGGTATAACTCCTTCAACCAGGATATAACTCCTTCAACCAGGGTATAACTCCTTCAACCAGGGTATAACTCCTTCAACCAGGGTGTAACTCCTTCAACCAGGATATAACTCCTTCAACCAGGGTGTAACTCCTTCAACCGGGGTATAACTCCTTCAACCGGGGTATAACTCCTTCAACCAGGGTATAACTCCTTCAACCAGGGTATAACTCCTTCAACCAGGGTAATAACTCCTTCAACCAGGGTATAACTCCTTCAACCAGGATATAACTCCTTCAACCAGGGTATAACTCCTTCAACCAGGGTATAACTCCTTCAACCAGGGTGTAACTCCTTCAACCAGGATATAACTCCTTCAACCAGGGTATAACTCCTTCAACCAGGGTATAACTCCTTCAACCAGGGTGTAACTCCTTCAACCAGGATATAACTCCTTCAACCAGGGTATAACTCCTTCAACCAGGGTATAACTCCTTCAACCAGGGTGTAACTCCTTCAACTGGGGTATAACTCCTTCAACCGGGGTATAACTCCTTCAACTAGGGTAATAACTCCTTCAACCAGGGTATAACTCCTTCAACCAGGGTATAACTCCTTCAACCAGGGTAATAACTCCTTCAACCAGGGTAATAACTCCTACGACAGCCGTCAAACACCTACTTCGACGGCAGGTAGTAATTTCAAGATTTTCAATACTGACGTGACAACAGTCTGAAGAAAACTTCGCTGGGGAAGAAGAGAAACTCAACCAAGCAACTCTGATGGGGAAGAAACTCTACTGGGGAAATCACGGCGATAACTCCAAAAAATCTGAACTATGAAATCTTGTAATGCCGACATAACAGCGACCTGAGAAGGACTCAACTGGGGAAAAGAGAAACTCAACCAAGCAACTCTGCTAGGGGTCCACATGATAGGACGAACACGATCACTGCTCGCCTTGCGCCCCAAATCCGACTATCCGAACATCTTCCTGAATCATAATCTCAATTATCTGCAGGGGAAAACAAACATCTGAAACCAACGAGGTAACCAACCTGGTTTATGTTTCCGAATGCGTATGTTTGATAATGACGTAATGTTTCCATATAGCATGGAAATGCTACGTATTTGGGTTAGATGCAAGTATGATGCAAATATGATAATATGCTAATGCAGGTTCGGGCTGCTGGAGAAAGTCGGGTACAGAAAACCATTTCAGCAAAATAAATGCTGAAGACGAAGCCAACTTCGCTGGGGATAAACTGGATATCACAGAATTATTCCAGCAAAATAAATGCTGGAAGAGTAGCATCAACTCCGCTGGGGAATTTGGGAACTTAACCAAACACCTCGTTGAAGTAACACCCTGCTAGGGAATATAACTCTGCTGGAGAATAGTGGATGTGCCGAGTATGATTGGACTTTCTCTGGGAATAGCTTACCCGTGCCAATGAAAAACTGGACTTTTGTTGGAGAAAATAGCCGGAGTCTTCCTGCGTACTGACGACGATTAGAGTTGGAAACTGATGCGCCAACACGGATGGGCCTCACAGTGATCGCCAACATTGATTTGAACTCTTAGGCTATCTGTGATGGGTCAGGTACAACTGATGTTGGAAAACGCTCTGTCTGAATACACAGTCTTTTGGTTGAAGGGTCAAGGGATAGTAACACGACTTCCCGACATTCGCCTCGCACTCGAAAATTGGCTGAATCTGCTCGAATAGCCCTGAATAACCCTGTTGATACGGAGAAGAACAATCCTTTCGCTTCTGATATGCCCCAGCCTGCGGGACCTCTGTGGGGATAGTCCTCGAAAGGAAGTCTGAAAATCTGCACCCTGATGGTCTGATATGAAATGCCCCAGCCTTCTGAACCTCGGAGAGGTACTTCCCATCAAATGCCTCTCGAATAAAGAATAACCTCTGCGCTCTTAAGATGGCCTGCCCCTGACTGCAATGACTTTGCCCCTGATTATCTGACTCAGAGTAGTGCTCCTGACTACGAGATATTCACCGACTCTCAACCTGATTGCCCCAGGATAACTGACTTCGAAAGGCTGACCTGACTGGGGATCACGATAATAGCTTGCCCCTGCTCTCGGAACATTCGGGCGCTCTGCATTCTATCCTGACCATACTTTCCATTGTAGAAAACTCTCCTGCTATCAAGCGCTTACTCGCAAGTAAAACAAGTTGTTATGTGTAAAAGACATATTAATGCAACACATATGACAGCTTTGACATCCAATCTGTTCACTGGGAAAAGGGAAAAACAGTTTATAGCATATAATGCACAAAACATCAACATTAGTACCAACATGGTAAGGAGAACCCTTTTAGGAGTCAGAATCGACGCGACCTTTATCGAAGTATGCTTTCGAAATAACCTGCTTCAATTAGGACTTTTGAAGGTTGTAACGTGGTCAGGTTCACGGTTTTGAAGGAAAGGATAAAGGCTCAAAGTTTATTTTAACCCACCCATTCTCCTTGATGTTCTCCCATCCTACGTTCAGCTAATTCGACCTTAGCGCTCACCTCTCAGAGGCTGAAAGATAGGAGTGATAGTTCGAGAAACCATGAGTTTTTGGAGTGACAGCCACTCACTCTTCGTCTTTGACACTTAGGGTCACACGACTCGTGTCTCATTTGAGGATTTTTCTTTTTGTCCTCCTTTCATCTTTTTTCTTATCCCTAACTTTTTCCTGGACTGACTCCTTTTGAGTTTCTTTTGATTTTTTTAAGTCCAGCGGGATGCCCTCATTTTTGCCTAAGTCAATTGTTTTCTTTTCTTGACTTAGCGGGTTTTTGATTTTTTTCTCTTTTTTCTTTCGAACAAGTCGTGTGACACTGGTTGTCTGACTCTTTGGGGAATGATGTGACTGTTTCACTCCTAATGCTGAACCATTGTGGTTTCTTAGGCACGACCTCTAGAGGTGTGATTGATCCTCGAACGGACACTCCTTTTGCAATTTGGACGCTTGGTCAAATTAGCTAACACCTACCCTGCCCCAGGTTAAGATTGAGGGTTTTTCATTCACAGAAAGAAACTCCTACTACAAGGCTCAAAAGGGTTAACAAGGGATTATCTTCCTTATATCTCCGGTGTTTAGGGATTTGAAACAATGCCTGTACATCATCAGCAGGTTTTATTTCAAAAGCATACAATCGGAAGCTGCATGTCATTCATTTTCGTCATCCTCCCCAGACTCTTCTTAACCAAGCGTTGTACATTTGTAAAAACAATTAGTGAACACGAATGGATTTAATCAAAACATGCATATTTATTTCATTATCATCAATTGAATGGAAACAACAAGTTTTACAAACAAGATTGCATTTTAAACAGGAAAGAAACTACAAACGTAAAGAAATGACAAGATAAAACAAAGAAAAATGCCAGCTTCCGAGAACCGGGCTTTCACATCTGTCCTGCTGCTGAACCAGCTATCTTCATAATCAGTTATTAGAGGCAGTCTGCCACTGTTCTGATCTACTTTTAACGGCCCACCCGAACTATAGAACTCCTCTTTGCCCACCATACTCCAGCCTATTCATGGTTTGGCATTGGTTGTTGTGTAATATTGGGCCCGTCCGTACCAAAATTAATAGCAGTGCTGTCAAGCAAATCTTGCACTTTATGCTTGAAAGCGTGGCAGTTTTCGATATTATGGTCGGGCGCCCCAGAGTGGAATTCACAATGCTCATTAGCGTTATAACTGGGTGGGGGTATCCCTGTCGGAGGAGCCATCGTTCTTTTCTCGACCAACTGTAACCGTAACAAATTCTGAAGAAGCTCAGCGTACGATACTGGCGGCGGATCGAATACCCTTTTCGGCTTCCCGTTCTGAATTCTTCGCTGAGCCGAATGTTGTTGCCCTTGCTGCTGCGGCTGTTGCTGATGTTGCGCGGGGATTGTCACACTTGCAACTTGTTGCGGTTGGTATTGCCTCCATCCCCTATTTCTTCCCCGAGAGCTACATACCGAATTAGCATCTTCCTGTTTTCTACCCCCGAAAGCTTTCTTATTGCTTCCAGCTGAAGCAGACTCTCCCGCTTGAATCTTACCGATTTTTACCCCGTTTTCAATGCGCTCCCCCATCAAGATCAACTCAGAGAAAGTACTCATCGAAAAATTGAGCAACCGGTCATAGTACATTCCAGAAAAAGTTCCTATGAACGTATCCATAATTTCACGTTCCACCATGGGAGGTTGTACTCTGGCAGCCAAATCTCGCCATCTCTGGGCGTGTTCCTTAAAGCTCTCGTTAGACTTTTGAGACATGCTCTGCAACTGGACTCGGTTAGGGGCGAGATCGCTGTTGTATTGGTAATGCTTCACGAAAGCTTCCGCTAGCTCTTTCCAGCTTTTTATCTGTGTTGGCTCTAGGCTCATATACCATTCCAGCGACGGCCCTGACAAGCTGTCCTGGAAGAAATGCATGAGCATCTTTTCGTTGTCTGAATACGCGGACATCCTCCTGTAAAATGAACGAACATGTACCCTCGGGCACGTGTCCCCTTTATATTTATCAAAAGATGGCGCTTTGAATTTCAGAGGTACCCTCAGCCCTGGTACCAATCCCATATTGGACATATCCAGCCCCACAGCATTCTGGCTAGCCAAACCATTTACCTTCTCTTCCAGCAATCTCATTCGGAGGTTGTCTCCTGCGGGTCTCCCATAGCCTTCGTTCTGACCAGAGAAGACGTCCTCCTGACGATCCTCCCAGCGAGGTATTGCATCGTATCCCACATAATCTGCATCACGGCCCGGACCCGTTTGGAAATACCTGGGGTCATACCTCAGATTACCCATCTCTTGAGCGTTGTACGCGCCAGTTCCATATCCAAGATTACCATAGCCACCAAACCCAGCCTTGGCGCCAGCAGTGCTGCCATGCCCCATGTTCACACCATTGAAGCCCTGGTTACCATTATTACCATTCAATCCGACATTCTCAACGCCCCCGTTGAAACCCTGATTGACATTACCCACAAATACCCCAGCAGTATCTGTATTGGCATTCATATTGTCGGCGTTCCCACCTCCACCTACAGGACCAGTTTCTCCAGCATTCAAATCAGCACTTTGACGATTCTCAATTCGGGGTGAAGCAGCAATATCCTCACCATGCGGTGTCCCGTTGTTTTCAGCTCGTGCGACTATCGGTTGAACCAGATTCTGCAGCTGCTCTTGTCCTTTGGCGACGATCTCCATGGTTTGCATGAGCAGGGTCATCCTGTCACGCATCTCTTGCATTTCACCCTGCACGTTGTCCATGATCTTCTTGTGATTAGTCCTTGTGGAATAACGATGGATTCTTTGATCTGCAATCCTGAAAGTACCTGTAATGCAAATATGAGTATGTATGCAAAATGCAATGATAAATGGTTATGCAAACAATGCAATGCAGGTAGCTGCAACAGGGGATCAAGTGCCCTGACTGAGAAGCCCAAATCACACCAAGAACAGGTCTCATACAGATCCCCCAATACTCCTCACACAATGGTCTCAGACAGACCTCATAAAGAACTCCAGCCTGGTCTCGGATAGACCCAATAATATAACCCACACCTGGTCTCTAACAGACCTAGTAACAGTCTACAAAATATCCACAATCCTGTATCTCATGAGAAATGAACCGGTAGTCTGAAGGTCAAGGTACCTGCATGCCCCAAGTCCCTCTCACAGGTAGATGTTCCTATAACTGGCACAAGGTACGGCATCCTATGCGGTCGTTGGCGTCACAGACTTTCAGGGTTGATGATACGATTCCCAGAAGGAGTGGCATCATCAAATCCTGAAGAGGCCTCACTTAGCCAACTTCCAAATGATCGGTCCCCAGAGTCGACAATCCAACTAACCAGCAACCCGAGCCACCCAAAGGGTAGGACAGGAGGCCAACCAGAAGAACCTCGTCTGAGTGTGGATTTCGCGGGACAATAGGACATGCAAAGCATGTGCGCGCCCACTACTTTCCACTCTAATTCTAGGTGCACTCAAGCCCAGGTCCGGCTTCTCACTCATAGTAACCTCCCTTTCCCACAGCAATAATCATAATAATATAGTGCTAAAATTAAATGCGGAAAGGTAAAGGTGCGGGAAAGTAAAGTGCGAAAAGATAAAACACATATGCACAACACCCAACAGATAAACACCCAAGCGCTAGGATTGACTCGCGTAGGGGATGGGAAACGGTCCCAGCATAAGGGATGGGAAAAGTCCCTAGATGCTATAATGTCCCCAGCAGAGTCGCCAGCTGTCGCTACTGCGAAAATCGGCGCCGGCTGACAGAAGAGTCGCCACCATGCGTTATTTATCCCAACGGAGGGAAAGGAAACGCTCGAAGTAAACCTCGCAAAAAACGGGAAAGGTATGGTCATCGCAACCAAAACCTGGGTTCGGGAGTCGGTTACGCAAGGGGAAGGTATTAGCACCCCTCACGTCCGTCGTACTCGACGGGATCCACGCTTGGTGTTTATAAGGAAAAGGGTGTGTTTATCTATCTACGCTAATGGTCAGTCTGAAAAGAAAAGAAAAGGACAGGACTCGACAGAACATACGGTGTTCTGGGCCTACGTACTCCCTCGTGCAATGGGAAAGTCAGAGTCAACGTAGTTCGACTACCTACGTCTAGACGGGGGGAAGGTTGCTCGCCAGGACATCGCATCCTGTGCCTACGTACTTCCACACGGCATGGAAGATCAGAGCAAACGTAGTTCGACTAACTACGGCTAAACTTGGCGTTCTCACACAGCAGTGAGAAATCAAACTGGTTTTAAAGGTTCGGGAACCTACAACTACGGTCTGGTCTCAAATGCGCTCGGGCAAGAGAAAAGGGTAACATCAGTCGTCAGCGGGAAAGTCTCAATCGCACAGCCGCGAGAGAACAAAAGGTTAGTTGTTAGTGTGCTCGCTAGGATATCGCATCCTATGCCTACATATTCTCGTCTGGTACGAGAAATCAGAGCAGCTGTAGTTCGGCTAACTACGACACAAGCTATTCAAGTGCTTTTCTATTGAGAAAGGAAAAAGACACCCTAAAACTATGGTTGAAAAGGGGAATCTACCTAATGTTATCATGCCTGGTTGACCATCCTAATGTCTATCATAACTCCTCCGCAGCGGAGAAGTTAGAGCTCCTAAGGGATCATGGCAACAGGACTGAACAGCAAACAGGAATCAACTGCAAAGTAAAGAAATACTGGAAATATGCATGAATGCAACAACCAAACAAGCAAGGCGCAAAGGCCGCAAACCACAGAGGTAAGGGAGCTCAGCTCTACCAAATACCAGCAAGCAAAGCCACTCAATAACAAACAAGCAGAAGGAGGACCACCTCAACTTCTCATGCGCACAAAGCCTACTTCTAAGATGCACCTACCTCAGAAATATCTAGATGAACCCCTAAGTCTAATGCAGCACAGCACCACACAAGTCAAACAACACAAAGAGAAGGCGAACCAGCCTGACAAACCCCTATCCGAAAGCATGAAACTACCCCTGAGCAAGACCCTAAATAACCCTGAAACAAACCCCTGATCTACCCCTGAACAAAGCCCTATGCAAAACCCTAAGAAAATCTCTAAGCAAAACCCTACACAAGAGAAATCAATCCAGTCTTCAAGCTTCAAAACAAGCTTATCAAAGAAAGGGAGCTAAGTAGGCAGACTCATAGTGCCTCCCTCAGGAAAGTACTAGGAGGTTACCACTCAGGAATCATATCCTATGCGGCTCAACGACTGTGAACGGTTTACATTCCTCCTCAGGAGAAACTAAACTCACATGAAGGCTCCGACATCATTGGATACTTTGGGAAATCCTACATAAACAAAGGGAACTAAGTGAACAGACCCATAGTGCCTTCCTCTGGAAAATACTAGGGGGCTTCCACTTAGGAATCATATCCCATGTGGCTCAACAACTGTGATCAGTTTACATTCCTCCTCAGGAGGAATTAAACTCACATGAAGGCTCCAACATCATTGGATACTTAAGAAATCCTAGATGAACTAAGGGAACTAAGTGAACAGGCCCATAGTGCCTTCCTCGGGAAAGTACTAGGAGGCTTCCACTTAGGAATCATATCCCATGTGGCTCAACAACTGTGATTGGTTTACATTCCTCCTTAGGAGAAACTAAACTCACATGAAGGCTCCAACATCATTGGATACTTAATAAAGAGGTGAGAAGAAAGAATGAAAGACATCCATAGTGCCTTCCTCAGGAAAGTACCATAAATTTCCCTCAAACTTCAGGATCTCAAACCTCACAAACAGAGAACAAGCTCCTAGACTAGGACCTCAAACCATGCATCCTTGCAAGCTCCAACCTCTGGGTCTTGATCTTCAATCTTCTCCTTCATCATGCTCCTTCAACAAGGTCTTCAAAGTGAACCAAACCCCCAAACAATTCCCCAAAATGAAACCCCAAAAGCAGACACTCATCATAAAGCATCCAATACAATCAATCAAATCAGAAAATACCCTAAAAATATTAAGACAAGGGGGGGAAATTCTAATGCTTATTTACAATGGTCTATACACCTACCCATAATACCCCTATAGTCCCATACCCAAAATCAAACTAAAACTCCTAAAAGAAATGAATGACTTCACCTATGTTAAACCTAAACCCTAATTATATGCACTAATGCTGATTAGTCAAACTACCTAAAATATTAACCTAAAATTCTTGGTACAAAAACCAGAGGGAGTTAAGATCAATATTTAACCACACTAAAAAGAATGGACCAAAATACCTAAGGGAAAGTCACTAATTAAAATCTACAAAACTAGGTATCAACTAAATCTATTTAAAAGCTATTAAAATGTAAAATATACAAAAAAATAGCAAACTAAAAATAAAATTCCATTTTTATTTTTATTATTTTTATAGACATTAAAATTGACCTATAGAAAAAAGAAGGAATCAAAAAAATTGATTTTCCATTTTTTTATGAATTATACAAGATGCAAGAAAATATTAAAAGAATTAAAATCACAAAAATGAGTTAAAGGGGGAGGGGGTGTTAATAGAACACACGCCTAGTTCTAATCCTAAGTGGGCTGGGAGTGGGAGGTGTTGAAAGTAATTGGCGCAGGGCCCATTATCATCAGAATCCAATCAAAAATAAAAGAAAAAATGAAAACGCGTGGGGTGTATGAAGTGAATTTTTTCAGTTCATTATTGATTGGGCCTCAAAAGGAGGGTTTGGATAGCAAAGTCTGCTGAGCCCAGGATTGCCTTTTTAGTTAAACGCGGCGTTTTATCTTTGGCTTTTCCCTCCGTCTTCTCGTTTGAATGGGGACCGTAGGATTAGATTAAAAGGTCAAATATTTCAGGGTGATCTGACGGTGCATGTATCGTCTTCTCCAAATGGAAAGCTAGGGTTTCAATTTTAATACTTCATGCATGAAACTTCAGACATCTCATTCTCCTTCGTATGGCCATGAAAACGGAAAATTCCAAGATCAATATTGCGCCATTTCTTCCCAGGAATCTAACTATCCCAATGGTTCCTCCCAAAGCCCCATGGATTTCACAAACAGAGCGCATGAAGATCATGGTCCAACTGTTTTCCACTGATATCTACCATGATGAAGCTTAATTCTAATGGTGTAATCTTGTACACTAGGTTGTACTGATCATTATAAACCATAATATGCCAATTAAGACTCCACGTATGATCTGTTCTTGAAATCCAAAGAAAACATGACCTGCCATGAAACCTCAAAAGAAGCTCTCTAATCTTGTGGACATGATCATCTACCCTATCTTAACAACTCTATACCCAAGAATCTACTAAATGTACATAAATAAAAGGATATGGAGAAGAAATCCAACCTGTCAAGTTGTAATGGTGGATGTATGCAGACCTTGATTCAGAGCTTGTTCTTTCTCCAAGATGATCCTCTAATGGAGTAATGATTTCTTTTTGCAAGAGTTTTGATGGAAGAAACCTCTAAAGATGAATTCGTGACCTTTCTTGCTTTTGAAGAAAATTTGAATACCACTTTCTCCTTCACTCTTCACCACTGATTTCACCAACCCCTAATCTCATTGTGAGCTCCTCAATATATAACAGTCATTGGAACAATCTAGAAACTTCTAGAATGTAGTGGAAAGCCTTGGAATTTCTCATGATATGACATATTGGATATATCTTATCTCATGCATTAAGCTCCTCTTTTTTGTGCCAAAATCTCTCCTTGTGAGATATTGAGATGGTATGTTCCAAA
Source organism: Lathyrus sativus (assembly GCA_963859935.3). Classification (NCBI taxonomy): domain Eukaryota; kingdom Viridiplantae; phylum Streptophyta; class Magnoliopsida; order Fabales; family Fabaceae; genus Lathyrus; species Lathyrus sativus. The sequence goes on along the minus strand of OZ012737.1, from coordinate 214,800,443 downwards.
AACAAGCTAATCTTTTCCTTTGGTTGAGTTTCTCCAAGTTACCTTATTATGCAAGTAACAACTTTACAAAGCAAGTCCAATTTCTAGGCCTCAAATCAAAATCGTGGCTAAACCATTGTTTTTAAAATGATTTTTAGACTCAAAATGATATATTACATGACCTATTTTGGATTTGTAGATCTCCCAAACCAAATTTCCATTTCAACTTTTTCAACTTATATGCCTTTTTTAAGCCATTTTCACCAACTTTGTAATTCCTTGCTACAAGCTTTTCCAACAACTCATGACCACTTTTCTAGGCTTAAAATGACATTTTGAGCAACTTTGATGTTGTGAAGTTTTTCATTTGAAGCTTCCTTGTATGAGTTTTAGGCATAGGCTAAGAATGACTTGTCATTCTCAAATGACCAAAATACCCTTTGCTTGCCAAGGACATAAATGGTGTTCCACAAATCATATGAAGGCATACCATACCTTCCTAGAAAGCTAAGACAATGAGGAACAACTCTCATGTTGACCAGAAATCCATTTGAAAACTCCTTGAAGGTCAAAAGTTGCTTGGAAGACAGACAACTTTCACAGACAAATTTCAGTGCCCTCAGATGACCTGTAACTTGCAAGAGCTATAACTTGAGTTCTATAAATCATCTTGATGACTTCCACCACTAAAATTAAAGCTATGTAGATACTCTACAAGTTTCATGTGGACCAGAAATTCATATGAAGCTTGCATCTTGAGTTACACTGCTTTGAAGTTTGACCTAAATCAGGGGATTTTACACTGAAACCCTAATTTGGTAACTCCATTTCTCCTCGACTCCTTCTGATTTTATTTGGAACAACACCATATCCATATCCATATAGCAAATAATTAATCTCACATTCTTCAAATGATCCTTGATACCTTTCAAAACAAGTCTTTGACCTAGGGTTGACCTAGTGTTGACCCAGATAAAACCCTAGTTGACTGTCTTCAACTGAGGCTCTTGCAATCATTCCAGTGACTTGGCTCATCTTTAAAATGATCATCTAGACTTTCCATGATATCCATACACACTCCATACTCTTGGCTCATAGCTCATGCTTCCTCTGATGATCCCCAAATAACCTCAAGATAGGAGAGAATCCACTGAGTGATCTGAGTAATCTTGAATATGAATGAAACCCTCTGAATATGCCTCTTGAGACAAGAATAGCACTTGATCCCCTGATTAAGATAACTTGCTTATGCTATGCAATGCAGATGAATACACTATGTACATGATGACAATGCAAATGACTATGCAATTGAAACATAAACCTAGGTTAGAAAAGGTTGGGCAAATTTTAGGGTGCAACAGTTGTGCGTTAGCATGGGCCGCCAAGTGTCTGAGGCAGTACATGATTTGTCACACTACGATGCTGATTTCCAAGATGGACCCCATCAAGTACATCTTTGAAAAGCCAGCTCAAACAGGAAGATTACCCCAATGGCATATGCTCTTGTCAGAGTGCGACATTCAATATGTTGCTCAAAAATCTATCAAAGGAAGTGTCTTGTCAGAACACCTCGCAGAGCATCCTATGGAGGATTACCAACCACTCAAATTTGATTTTCCTGATGAAGATGTGATGTATATTCAATGCACAAAACCAGAGCCTGGTCCGGAAGAAGGTCCCGAGCCTAGATCCCGCTGGGAAATGATGTTTGATGGAGCGTCAAACAAGAATGGACACGGTGTCAGAATTGTTCTAAAAAATCCAACTGGAGGGTATACTGCCGTTACAACCCGACTTTGTTTCTCGTGTACGAACAACATAGCCGAGTATGAAGCATGCATCTTAGGGTTGGAAGCTGCTATCGATCTTCGCATCAAAATATTGGAAGTGATCGGCGATTCTGCTTTAGTGATCTACCAGCTCAAAGGAGAATGGGAAACCAGGGATGAAAAGTTGATCCCTTACAAGACTCATATCTTGGAGAAGGCTGAATATTTTGATGAAATTACCTTCAAACATGTACCGAGAGCAGAAAATCACATTGTCGATGCACTAGCCATGATGGCGTCAATGTGGAAGGTCCTGTTTGTTAACGAGGCACCTCTGATCCGCATTGAAAGAAGGACAGTACCTGCATATGTCATGACAATAGACGAAGAAACTGATGAGAAACCGTGGTTCTACGATATCAAGAATTTTCTTCAAAATCAAGAATATCCAGTTGATGCCTCCAGGATTGACAAAAGAGCAATACGAAGATTGTCATCTAAATTCTTCATCAGCAACGATACCTTGTACAAAAGAAATCATGACATGGTTTTACTCGGATGTGTCGATGAAAACGAGGTGAATCTCATAATGACTGAAGTACACGAAGGAACCTTCGGCACCCATGCCAACGGCCACGCCATGGCTAAGAAAATCTTAAGAGCAGGCTACTTCTGGTTAACTTTGGAGACAGACTACATACTCTTCGCTCGAAAGTGTCATAAATGTCAAGTCTATGCTGACAAAGTGCATGTCCCTCCACATCCTCTCAATGTGATGACATCACCATGGCCTTTTGCAATGTGGGGCATCGATATGATTGGAGCAATAGAGCCAAAAGCTTCCAACGGTCATCGTTTCATCCTGGTTGCGATTGATTACTTCACTAAGTGGGTGGAAGCAGCGTCGTATGCAAACTTGACAAAGAAAGTGGTTGCTCGCATCATCAAAAAGGAGATCATCTGTCGATACGGTATCCCTAACCAGATCATCACTGACAATGGGTCGAATCTAAACAACAAAACGATGAAGGAACTTTGTGACGATTTCAAGATCAAACATCACAATTCGTCTCCTTACAGACCTAAGATGAATGGTGCAGTTGAAGCTGCAAACAAAAACATCAAAAAGATAGTACAAAAGATGGCCATAACCTACAACGATTGGCACGAGATGTTACCATTTGCTCTTCATGGATACCGAACATCAGTGCGCACTTCGACAGGGGCAACTCCCTTTTCCTTAGTGTATGGGATGGACGTTGTGCTACCCATTGAAGTCAAAATACCTTCTTTAAAGATCTTGACGGAAGCAAAGCTTGATGAAGATGAATGGATAAAATAAAGATTCGACTCATTGAACCTCATTGATGAGAAAAGAATGACGGCCATGTGTCACAGTCAAATCTATCAATAAAGAATGATCAGAGTGTTCAGCAAAAAGGTTCGTCCCAAAGAGTATAGGGAAGGAGTGCTTGTGCTTAGAAAAATCCTACCAACTCAAAAGGATATGCACGACAAGTGGATGCCCAACTACGACGTCCCTTTCGTTGTAAGAACTGTCTTCTCCGGAGGATCTTTAATTCTTGAAACTATGGATGGCGAACAACTCAAGTATCCCATCAACTCAGATGCAATGAGAAAATACTACGCCTGAAGCAGAAGACCTAGAAAGGAGATTCCAGTGCTTCAACAAGATGAAAGGCCAATGTTTAAAAGCTAGCGGACGCCGGGGCAGAGTTTTGTGCAAGATATCAGAAGAAAGATCAACGCCTGTCATTCTCATTAGAAGCAGCGAAGCAAGTGAACTGGCAGTTAAAAGGACCGGATTGTTATGGGATTCTGTAACCTTTTTTGTTTGCCATTTTTTCAAATTTATACAGTTCCCAAGGCTTTGCCTTTTGTAAAGTTCTTGTCTATCAATAAAATCAGATTTTGGCCAAATCATTGTTATGATCCTCTGTTTTTGTTATGCAATTTCACTTATTCATTAATAAGAATTTTCATGAAAGCAAAGTGTTTTGGAAAATTTAAATTTTGTTTTAAAAAAGGGAAACACAATTTGACAAAACAATTGAAAAGTTCTAGATGTAATCTGATAACATTACACAATTCTCAAAGTTGTGGAAGTCTGTTGTTACCTTTGACCAAACTAGATGCGTCCGACAGCAATTTCAGCTCTTAAGCCAAGACTTTTTCTCTGCAGAATTACGAGGATATTATTGAGAAAGATCGTTATCTACGCCGAAGAAGAAAGTGTCGCCTGACTTGAAGCATGTTGGAACTCAGCGTGACGAGTTCTCTCTTTATTTTCTTTGTTTTGCTTTCCTTTGATTCCTGCGGGTCGGTCTGCATTTTACATACAGCATCATACCAGCATACGCATTTGTTTGCATTTCGGTTTTGGTTTTGTTTGTTTGGTTGTTGCCTTTGAGATCCTTCGGTTGTTACCATTATCCTTGACCTGTTGTAACAAGTTCGCTTCAAAGTTGACATCCTGGGGTTTCCTTATCTTCTCTGGGAAGCTAGTGGTGACTAGAAATATCCAGTTTACACAAATGGGGGGTTGTTACCAATATTCATCTTTGATTTGGTCGTCATCAATAATCTTTGGAAGACTAGTAGTCACTAGCACGTGCTCAGGACTAATTATGTTCGGTACCTTGATTTGGTCGTCACCAACAACTTTCCAAACTCAGTTGTTACTGATTCTGTTATAAAGCGAACCAATTGTTATTGGAGTCCTTTTGATTCAGTTTTCATCAATATTTGCTAAAAATCTAGTGGTTACTAGTATCGCCTCTTAAAACCAATGGTCATTGGTACTGGAGTTGGTCGCCACCAAAATTCCCTAAAGTCCAATAATTATTGGCATCACCTTCAAATCCAATTGTTATTGGTACCCGTTTGATTTGGTTTTTACCAGTCTTTATGAACCTAATCGTTACTAGTATTACCTTCAGACCCAATTGTTATTGGTACCCGTTTGATTCAGTTTTTACCAGTCTTTTTGAACCTAGTCGTTACTAGTATTACCTTCAGACCCAATTGTTATTGGTACCCTTTGATTCGGTTATTACCAATCTCTATAAGTCTAGTGGTCAGTAGCCTCGTTTGGAAAGCCTAGTGTTCACTAGCAATGTCCAGAACCAATCGTTATTGGTATACCTGGGTTGGTCATCACCAATCGGTCTAAGTCCAATGATTATTGGCATCGCTTAAAGCAAATTGTTATCACCGCATTGGTCTGGTTGTTACCAAACTCCTTGAAAATCCAATGGTCATTGGTCTCCTTGGGCTCGGTCGTTACCAAATTCTCCAGTTAAGTCTAGTGGTTACTAGCATTATCCAGAACCAATTGTTATTGGTATATCCTGATTTGGTTATCACCAGTCCCCTCTAAGTCCAGTGGTTCCTGGCGTTGCTTGAAAACTAATCGTTATTAGTGCTGAAAGTTGATTGTTACCAACTTCCTCAGCCAGAGTCCTGTTGTTTTAACAACATTGTTTGGAATTCCCAATTGTAATTGAAACTTCGATTTGGTTGTTACCATATCCCCAGGAAGTCTAGTGATATTTAGCACTTCTTGGAAACTGTTATTGATTTGGTCGTCACCATATCCCCAGTAAGTCTAGTGGAAATTAGCACTGTTTGAAGCTATTTGTTGTTCTAGTCGTCGCCAGTCTTCCCAGTTGAAGCTTTTTGCTTTCCCAGTCGAGTCTCAAAGAACTAGTGGGTACTAGTTTCCCCGGCACGTCCGGTCTTATTTCTAACCTTTTCCTGAAGATCCCGTTTGAACTCTTCGTTATAGGAAATTTCTCATCTGGTTATCCCCAGTAAGACTCGTGTCTCCAATCTGTCTCTTCCCTGTTGAAGCTGTGCTTCCCAGTGGATTTATTCCCCAATGAAGTTTTCCCCATTGGGTTTCTTCCCCAGTGTGGTTTGCATTTTTTTCTTTTGTTTCCCCAGTGAAGAATTGTTATCTTCCCCGGTGGACTTCCTCATCTGGTTATCCCTAGTGAGGTTCGTATCTCCTTTCCCCAATGAAGATATGTCTTCCTTGGTGGAATTTGTGTCCCCTGTGTGAAAGATTTCCTTGATAAGCATCTTTAGTCTTGTCTGAACTATCTTGCTTACTTGGTCTTAAATCTTTCCCCAGTGTGCCGGGTCCCCGTGAGTGGTTACTCGTTGTATTGTCGTTCTTTTATCTTTGCTCGTGTGTTTGCGTCTGTCGTGCATTCAAGCATCATGTAACATCATGTAGATTCATGGCATATTTGCATTAGTCCTTTGGCATACCATCGGATCTAAGGGACAAAATTTCTGGTTTGCTATATTTAAATACCTTTCACTGCGATTCTATGAGGATTTTCATCTCTCATTGCCATCTAGTGAAGATATTTAAATAGGGGCATCTGTTGCACCCCAAATTTTGACCCCTTAGATCCTCATCATCATTGTAGGATCATATTCACTTGATTAACTAACCTTAACCCATTTTCAGTTTATCTTTGTTAAGATGCAGATGAATTAGGGTTCCGTAGCGTCAAAATCGAGATTTCGGTGGTCTGATCAATCAATGTTTTGGATTGATTCAAATTCAAATAAGTCTCCACATTATCAAGAATACAACATTGGATCAAGTATGGATTCAATTTGAGGTGGTCACCCGAGGATTCAGAACAGTGCAATTTAAGGTACCCGATTAGGGTTTTCCGATCAGGAAAAAGTCAACTGTAGTTTAACCTTTGGTTTAAAGAGTATTTCAATGGTGGGATTTTGATCCATTAAGCTCCTATGGCTTAGCAAAGTCCATCCAAAGAGTTTCAAGTCCTCAGGATGTCCGGATCATCAACGGTCGACTCGGTAGGCACCGATTGATCGAACGGTTGACCGAAAAGTCAACTCTTCAACAATAAGGAATTTGACTTCAAGATGTGAATCAAAAATGTTCCTTATGTCATATTAAACCTCCCCATAAAATTTCATGACCATTGGATCAAGGGTTAAGAAGTAATTGCAAAAATCGTGAATTAGGGTTTCGAAAGGGGCAAGACCATAACTCCTCAACCACACATCTAAATGAAGTGGTTCAAAGCTCATTGAAAATCTCTTGAAAAATCCTACAAAAGCCTAAAAGTGGTCCATGATCAAAAAATGCATATAATTGGAGTTATGACAAGATTCATTTGAAGAAGGGAAATAACTTAGAAAAATTCTAAGTTATTTAGCCTTTTTAAGTGGTTTTCTCAGCAACTTGGAAGGGTTTTTCAACCTAGTTCCATCAAGCATTTGGAAATTCCCAAAACATTAAAGTTATAGATCTACTTAAGGGATTTCCAAATTATGGTAGAACTCTTCAATAGCATGTTTGAGCAGGAAGTTATGCACCATAGAAGTTGGGCCTATCAACACTTAAGACCATGCTCCAACACTTCCCAAAAATCAGTTTTTCACAACTTGAGATCTCTTCAGCCCTTGGATCATGATTCAACATAATATTCAGATGTGTAGAGAAAAGGAAATGAAGAAAATGTAAGATTTGAAGAGAGAGAGAGAGAGAGAGAGAGAGAGAGAGAGAGAGAGAGAGAGAGAGAGAGAGAGAGAGAGAGAGAGAGAGAGAGAGAGAGAGAGAGAGAGAGAGAGAGAGAGAGAGAGAGAGAGATGGTAGGTTGCAACTTGGCATTATTATATTCAAATGTAAGAAGGAGAGAGAAACTTTTCATGCTAAAATTGTTGCAGCTGGCTCACTCTACCTTCACAGATCATCTCATTCACTTCATGTCCATCTCCACTTGAGTTTTCTGATCTCCTTTGAACTATGGAGCTGATAGGAGAAGATCTTGCAAGATTCACTTGAAAAATCTCATGAAAACTCCCTCCAAAAGTGGTAAAAGACCAAGGCTTCCCTCACTCTTGTTTGGCTATAAATAGAGGCCTCTTCTATGAGTTTAGACACCAAAGCAATCTCAAAAAACCAGAGAAACCATAGCTCTCATTCTCCTCTCATTCCTTAAGAATCTCAAAAATCTCAAAATCCCCATTTTCACCAAAAACGTTATCTTGAGCAAAACTCTGCTCAAGACCAGTTCTATCATTTCTAAGCCTCTCAAAATCATCCACACAATCCCTAAATATAGTGTAGAAGGTGTTCATACCCTCAAACCTCTCAAAAATACCATTTTTCAAAAAGTCAACTTTCACACCAAGAAAGTTTGACCACTATACTCAAAACTTGCCAAATCCTTGCCTAGGCTTGTTCTTGCTGTTTTAATCATCCATACACCTCACATATGTCATATTACAACTATCCAAAGCATTGAAAATCAACTGGGAATCACATAACTCCAACTGTCTTGAAGGTTGGTTTTGTTGCTTCAAGAGGAAGCAAGCTTCATCTCTTTGCAAAGGAAGGGGTATCTCTGGGTTTCTAAGCTTTTTTAGCTTGCTCAAGGCTGGTCTACAAGAGGTATGTGACATTCCAACTATCTATTAATCATACATTGTCATGTATTATCATTTTGTGGTGATTTTTGTGAAAACATACCATGGCTGCCCCCATTGTGTTTCTTTATCAAGAACCCTAGTTTTATGATCAGGATACTTGTTTGGTTAATATATTGTCATTTGTAAATGATATGTGGATGATAGGTTACATGTTTGTGCTTTGATATCATGTTTTGACTTGTTTGTGAGATTTTGGTCATTTGGTAGTTTTAGGAGCCAATGTTGAAATGTTGATGGACTAACCCTAGAACTGTCAAACCTAGCTCATTAGAGAGAGATGTGGATAGCTTATAAGTTGCTCATAGATCCTCCCCTTGCCTTTGATCATGTGTGAATCAACGTGGCCCTTGTTTTCATTATGTTATTTTTATGTCTTTCTTGCCTATCATTGCTATGAAGTGGGTGTTAAGTGGTTATACTTGCTATTTCTTATGCCTCAAGTCTTGGTTTAATGTTTGATCTTGAGTCATGATGTATGTCTTGGTGGAGATGTGAAAGATATGAATTTTGCTTTTAGGGCTATCTTGAAATCTTGTGTTTTGCTGTCAAGTGTTGGCTTCACATACCATTTCTGTTTGGATCAGTTTGTTGTTTGATTTCAAAGTTGTGGACTCATTTATTTGCTTATTTTGAGGATGTGTGTGATGTTGTTATGTTCAAAATCTGCCTAAGTGTTCAAACTGCCTTATCATGCCTCAACTGTTGCTTTCTTCAAAACATCAGGAGACCAAACATATCACATTTTGTTTCAATCATTTTCTACATGATTTGTGTGCATTGAATCTTTGTCCTAACCAGTTAAAACTTGTGTGTGCTAGCAAAAGTTCCCAACTGTCATTGAATGTTGCCTGCTGCATATTTAAGTTATTGTTCTTGTATGACATGAGCTTCAAAATGCTAGTTTCTGTTTGGTAAGGATTTCATCCATTTTTTGAGCTGTATCTCATTTGTTAGCATCATCATGATATGTGTATAACATCTATTTCATTAAAGAAATCATTGCTTTAAAAATGCCTTGTTGTGGTGAATGTATGCCAAGGCAGTTTTTTTTCAACTTTTGCTACAACACACTAATTTCCATTCTACTTGATATATGCTATTTCTTGAAGTTAAAACACTTTCCTGATGATATTTATGATGTGTGCACATTGGTTATTTGTGCTGTCCTGGCCTGTATTCACAATTCACCTTCCAATTGCACTTATACACTAAATCTGCCACAACATACCCAAAGTTGTATTTTTGTTTGCATATGCATGATCTTAGAGTTGTAACTCACCCATATGTTTGATTCTAATGTGTGTAGATGTTTGGTTTGGTCTAGAATTACCTGAATTTGCATTTCACTACCTAATTGCAATTTTGAGCCAAAATGCCATGACCACATACCAAAACCATGTTTACTTACAATGTGTGTAATTTCAGAGTTGTGACTCATTCCTCCCTGCATTTATGAGATGTGTATGTGATGTTTAGCAATGTGAGACCATTTGTTTGTGACTAAATCATGTTTATGCCCTGCTGCTGCAACTGTTTTTTTTTTTGCAAAATCACTTGAGCACACACTTCACTTTTTGTGGCTTGTTTAATTTTAAGATAATTCATATGGTATTAGACCTCTTATAACATTTGAAACTTGTTTGATCATGAATTCATCAATTCTATTTGCCTCATTATTCTGTCATAACAGATTGTCTTCATTATGTTTGAAATTGCATTCTTGTTGGTCATTTCTTGTCATAGGCATTTCATGGTAATCTTGAGAGCTAAACTCATTTGTTATATCATTTTGAACTGATGTATGACCCTTTTCTGATCTCAAACCATCCCATATCATTTTTGATCCAAAGTGTGCACTTTATATGAATGATAGAGCAGTTGCCATGTGTTTTTCAAATCCATGTTGTTTGTAAACAATTTTAAGGTTTAGACACACCCTATGTGATGTTTTGAGGATGTATGTGTGATTCATTTACTTCAATTTGGCTTGTTTCATAATTTCCCTATCATACTTGCAAGTTGTTGCGGTGAAAATCGGATATCAAGCTATTGAATTAACTTGAACCTTAATTCTTTTACAACCGGACTTTAATTTATCCAAAGGAAATGTCTAATGAAAGAAAGAACCTTTTGCGCGATATTACAACAACGCTAAGAGATTCGGGGATCGGGGATTGGTTATGCATAGGGTAGGTATTTCACATCCTAAACATCTGTAGTACTCTACAGGAACCTTTTGTTTATTTGTATGCTAAGTTTGTTAAATATTTGCTAAGGTTTGGGTATTGGGTAAAAAGGTGAAAGTTATGATAGATGAAGACCTAAGATTGTTTCTAAGTTTGCTCGCAAAGACATCGCGTCCTCTGCCTACGTATCCTAACTAGGATAGAATCAGAGCAATCGTAGTTCACCTCACAAGGGTTGAAGAACGCTTGATTGCGATCAAGGTTCAAAGGGGAACAAACGTAATAATGTTTGTGTAGAGTTTCACAAAACTCTCTATGTTTATGTTGTAACACTCAAAGGGGGAAGTAAGTAATCATCACTATGATTCTTATTTAGAGTTAAACAAACTCTAACCTAGGGTTCTAGTTGAGGGACACTCCTAGTAAAGGTGGGTCTTTTAGACTTAGGCAAAGTCTAATGGCTTATGGGTTCTAATCTTAACTAAGATTCAATATGACTTTACAAAGTCAAAAGGGGTAATAAGCTATCAATGACACAAGGGCCAATGGAGAGACTTTTCCTTTGGAAGGGGAGATAGTGGGCAACTGGATGAGAATTAAAAAGTTCCATCACTTGGGGGATAATTTAACAAGGTATAAACATATTCAAGCATGAGAAATATAGAAGACATGATTATAATCAAGGATTAACCAACACATTACAATGAGCAAGTATTTTGAGTAGGATGAATGGTTACAACCAAGCATGGTAAGCATATTACAATAAGCATGTCTTGACAAAGATATAGGCACATCTTAACAAAGATTGGAAGTACGGTTTTAACAAGGATTATGAAAACATGATAAAGGTGATAACCATGTAAACAAATAACAATTTGAAAACAAATCATGTTATAAACTCAAAGCGTAACGACAATATGCATAGATAACAATCTCACATAATTAAATTAGTTTAGCCTCGTAATTTAGGAGGTGCTATGAAGGTAGGCCTACTTGACAAAGTAAAGATGGAGAAAAACACATGGTAACAATCAAACAAGAGAGTGATACCCTAATATGCTAACAAGCATAAAGGAAATAAATCTTACAAGATAAAAATAAACATGGTATGAAGGAAGTTCAAATTGAAACACACGGTAAAGACCTAAGAACAGATTTACTAACAAGTAAGAAAAAAGCAATGTAAAAACAAGCAATTATGATATTACAATCCATTAAATAAAACTAGGCACTACAATGAAAAGGTTGCAAAAAGAACGGGTTAAAACTGATAAACAACGAATAAATTATGGATATTTGAAGTTTGATTGATTTCATGATAACAAAATAAATAAACAAGCAAATAAAAAGGAAGGGGCATGGGTGGGGATTGAACCCACGCCCTTGTGCTTACCAACACAACAAACTAACCATCAAACCACAGCATGCGCGTGTGAAAGGGAAAGAAACAGATGGAGAAAAATAATGAAAACAAATGTTAATTGAAATAAAACCCAAAAAAGTGTCCCACTCAGGGATCGAACCAAGGACCATGGGTAAGGTTAATGACTTAAGGCGCATGCTTCTACCACTGGGGTGGCTATACATCCGTGTATTTAGCCACCCCTAATAAAATATAAGGGTAAGTTGTTGGATAGCTGGGCAAAAATAAAAAACACAAACCAGCCAAATACGTTTTGTACCGTAACTTCTTCATCGCTTAATGAAACGACACAAACCTTATATGGAAATTGGATAGAATTGAACAAGGAAAATGATGGTGCAATTAGTTTTTGACAAATCTCACTGTACAGGAAAACTCGATAGCTGGTGTGTTTTTACTCTTGAAATGCGTTTTGAAGTTTTCCAACCAAGTCAAACACTCTCAAATCAGGCCAAGTATACACACAGAATCCAAATATGATAAGAAATGATGTCAACCTCTCAAACTTTCTGAAATCCAACAGAATGTATCCATGTCATGTGAAATGCAAAACAATGAAGTAAAGTGCATTTTGAAATGTGGATCTCATGGTAATGTGTTCTTTTGATTAAGTGATGATACAAACAGCTCAAGAATGATGATTAGAAAGTATACATGAGGTGGTTTTGGTGAAAACTTTGTTTATGCAAAAAGTAGTAGTGTGAATGCTTGATGTGATCATGTGATGCAAGCAAAGGGTGAAGATGAGCATTAGGCCTAGAACTGGTCAAGTAATCATTTAGACATGTCTAGAATGCTTATAGAAACAAGTTGAAATGAAGAAAACAAGCTTTTTCATGTTCTATGCAAAATATGAGTGTCCATGACTATGGTATGTTTTTGACAACAAAGTAATGGCATATCCTCCAATGTAAAGCAGGGCTGGATCTTGGTTTGCTCAAGTTAGAGTGATGTTTCAGTTGCAAAACAGGTTCTGATGTTGATCCAAAAAAAACAGCCTACACATACTTACCACCTAATGCCTATGCATGGGATGCAACTCTAATGAACACTACAAAAATCAAATCCAACTAGCTCAAGGCCCATGAAGCACACTGTTGTGCCAGCAGTGCAAAACAAACATACACAATGTTCAAATATGCTTACAACATGATGATGATGTTGGTTTACAGACTAAGAAGTTAAACCTGTACTCAATAGAACATCCCACTTAACACCTGCCATATCATCCACTCATAAACCCAATTCAAGAACTTAGCCAAAACTGGTGGTGTGCCAACTGCTATACATGGTGATGCATATGCCAAATATAAAACAATTTTGAGCTAAAAAGAAAGTGGTAAGGTGAACATCTAAGCTAATTTCAAATAGTTAAAACATGTTCAACAGAGAAAGAAAGACTACTTCAGCTCACACACCAAAATGAGCTTCCATCTGTGTTGACAGAATTTGCACAATTCACAAAATCAAAGATTTATAAACCAAATATCTTGTCTTCCCCTAATGAACAAACAATGACAGCCAAGAACATGATCTTGAAATAGCTAAAGAGCAGACATCATCCACTGCCTCAGTTTGTGCTAAAAGAAAATTCGAATTGTTGGATCCTTGAGAATTGCAATATTACAAAAGAAAGGCAATAATGAAAAAGTTGAAAAGTAAAGTTATGCTGCAGTAGAAAAGTCATTAGCAGGTGGTGATTTTGAAGCATGACCACAATTGGTATAGGACAAACCAAACATAAACACTCTTCACAAGAATTAACATGAGCATGTTTTATTTTTTTTTAAAAAAACCAAGAAGGATTCTGTTGAAAAGATATGTCTAGCTGTATTTGAACAATTAGTGTGCAGTGGTGGTGTTCTTGAAAGATGCTTTTTTGTGATGTACTGTTTGTTTCAAGTCAAGCTAAACTATGTATACACATCTCAATCAATGCCACTGATACATTAAGATCTGATCATCTATCAAGACTCTGAACTTCTCAATCATTTTAAGCTCTGATCATCTTAAAGTATTTCATACCTTTAAGCTTGCTACAAGCTCTGAAGTGCAGATTATGAAGACTTCATCCTGAAGGAAGCTTGTTGAAGAAGCTGTAAAACTTGATTAGACGTGGTGCTACTTCCAAAGTAACCAACGGATAATTTGTCCAAAGAAGTGACGTGGTGCAAATCCCAAGGCTTCTACAACCATACCTTTCTGCAGAAAGCATATCTCTGCCCATACTTTTGGTGATGAAAAGTCTTACAAATTTAATATTATATACAGCTGCACATCACTCAAAGCAATTTGGAAAAGCTATAAAAGAGAACTTCTACAACATTTTGAAGCTGCTAATTCACTACTCACCATTTGCTCATTGCTAGTTCACTCAGAAAGAAATACACGCTTGATTCATCAAAGTGAAAATCACAAAGATCTTGATCATTTGATCTCTCATAAAACTGTATAGTTTTTGTTGTACTTAATATTAAGTGTAAACATCACTGTTGTGATACAGCTTATTAGAAGCATTCAAACACTTGTTAGTTTACATTAATTTGTAAGAAGTTCCTTAAGAAGACCAAGGTGTGGTCAGTAGTTCTTGAGAAGACTAAGACAGTTGCTCTTAGTGCTTTCTATTGTAATCAGTTGATCAATAGTAGATTAAGTCCTTGTAGAGAAAGGCAAATCATCTTTGATAAGGTGGACTGGAGTAGTCGAGTTCAACGAACCAGGATAAAAATCTTGAGTTGTTTTTATTGCCATATTTCTTAAAACTCTTATTCAACCCCCCCCCCCCCCCTCTAAGTGTTTTTCTCACCTTTAGTTGGCATCAGAGCTCCGGTTCTGTTTGAGCTATCACTTAACCGTGACCAGGAAAGATCCAGTGGGAAAAACTCTTGATACTCTTGGTTGATATTCATTATGGCTGCTGAAACTTCAACACCCAACAACAACAAATATGAAGAAAGAGTCAGCACAAAACCTCCCATGTTTGATGGAGAGAAATTTGATTATTGGAAAGATAGACTGGAAAGTTTCTTTCTAGGATTTGATGCTGATCTTTGGGACTTAGTTGTTGATGGATATGTTCATCCCACTGATGGGAATGGCAAGAATGTTGACAGAAAATCAATGAATGAGGAGCAGAAGAAGGAATTCAGAAATCATCACAAGGCTAGAACTATCTTGCTAAATGCTATATCTCATACTGAGTATGAGAAAATAACCAACAGAGAAACTACCTTTGATATATTTGAATCCCTGAAGATGACTCATGAAGGGAACTCTCAAGTTAAAGAAACCAAGGCTCTGGCACTGATCCAAAAGTATGAAGCTTTCAAGATGGAAGAATCTGAATCTATTGAAGCAATGTTTTCCAGATTCCAGATTCTCACTGCTGGCCTAAAGGTTCTGGACAAGGGTTACTCTACAGCAGATCATGTCAAGAAAATAATCAGAAGCTTGCCAACCAGATGGAGACCCATGGTCACTGCTCTGAAGCTGGCAAAGGATCTAAACAAGATTACGCTGGAGGAACTAATCAGTTCTCTAAGGAGTCATGAGATTGAACTAGAGGAAGATGAGCCTCTAAAGAAAGGTAAGTCAATTGATTTAAAATATAATAAAGTTGTTAAAGCATTGCAGGTATTAGAAGAAAGCTCTGAAGAGTCTGCTTCTGAAGATGAAGAAGAACTATCCTTGCTGCCCAAAAGAATCAACAAACTCTGGAAGAATAAGCAAAGGAAGTTCAAGAACTTTAGAAAACCAGATCAACACAAATATTCTTCTGGGCACAAAAGATCTGGAGAACACTCTGGATACAGAAGATCTGGAGAAGCCTCTGGACACAGACGATCTGGAAAAAGAGAGGTTGTTTGCTATGAATGCAAAGAACCTGGGCACTACAAGAGTGAATGTCCAAAGCTTCAGAAGGAGAACCCAAAAAGAAAGTCAGATCATAAAAAGAAAGTTCTGATGGCTACCTGGGATGACTCAGATGGATCTGATTCGTCATCAGAGTCAGAAGAGGAATGTGCAAATGAGGCATTCATGGCTGACATTGAAGACAGTGCTGAATCATCTAGATCAGAATCAGAATCTGATTCTGAGGAGGTATTTGCTGAACTTTCTAGACAGGAACTTGTTGAAAGTTTATCTGATATTCTTGAAAACTATAGCAAAGTTAAACTCAAATACAAAACGCTTCTAAAGCATATTGAATTTGAGAGTAACAAGTTTGAATCAGAAATAGCTGAACTAAAAGCTGAAAATCGTCAATTGAAAAATAATTTAGAATCTGCTCAACTAAACTCTGATTCAAAATCTGAACCATGCTCTAAAAATATTTTACAAGAGTATGACTATAGTTTCAGGAAATTTCTAACTAAAAGCCTAGATATTAGCAAAATGGCTTCAATGATCTATGGTATTAGCAGAAACTATAGAAAAGGTGTTGGATATAAATCTTTCTCTTATGAAGATTCAAATCCAAAATCTGTAGATAAACTGGATATCAAGTATCCTCCTTTATATTCTCAGTTTACATTTGGTCACTTAAATGATGTTAAACACACAAGTTCTAATCAGAACAAACCTGTGTTTAATAAATCTAAAGCTAATCAGAACAAGTCTTATGTTGAAAGACAGAAGTTCTAAAAAAGCTTTAAGGCAACTAACCAAAAATGACCCAAGAAAATCTGGGTACCTAAGGATAAGATAATCTATGTTGCAGACATCCTTAGCAGCAAAGTCAAGACTCCAGTCATGGTACCTGGACTCTAGATGCTCACGACATATGACGGGAAAAAGGTCTATGTTCCAAAGTCTGGAGCTTAGATCTGGAGGAGATGTCAAGTTTGGAGGGAATCAGAAGGGCAAGATAATTGGCTCTGGAACCATAGGCAATGGTAAACTTACTTCCATAACTAATGTCTTGCTTGTTGAAGGATTAGCTCATAATCTATTGTCCATAAGTCAATTAAGTGACAATGGTTATGACATAATCTTTAATCAAAAGTGTTGCAAAGCTGTTAGTCAAAAGGATGGCTCAATCCTCTTTAATGATAAAAGGAAAAACAACATTTATAAAATTAGTCTTTCAAAACTTAAGGTTCAGAATGTTAAATGCCTTATGTTTGTTAATGAGGAGCAATGGGTCTGGCACAGAAGACTGGGTCATATTAATATGAGACGTATATCTCAGATTAATAAGCTTAATCTGGTCAGAGGACTTCCTAATCTGAAGTTCAACTCAGATGCTCTTTGTGAAGCATGTCAGAAAGGAAAATTTTCAAAATCATCTTTCAAATCCAAAAATGTTGTTTCAACTTCAAAACCATTAGAGTTACTTCACATTGATCTGTTTGGACCAGTGAAAACTGCATCCATCACAGGCAAGAAGTATGGATTAGTCATTGTTGATGACTACAGCAGATGGACATGGGTAAAATTCCTAAAACACAAGGATGAGTCACATTCTGTGTTCTTTAACTTCTGCAAACAAGTCCAAACTGAAAAAGATTTCAAAATTGTTAAAGTCATAAGTGATCATGGTGGTGAATATGAAAACAAACATTTTGAAAAATATTTTAATGAAAATGGCATTGCTCATGATTTCTTCTGTCCTAGAACTCCACAACAGAATGGAGTTGTAAAGAGGAAAAATAGAACTTTGCAAGAGATGGCCAAAACCATGATCAATGAGACTAACATGGCAAAAGATTTTTGGGCAGAGGCAACTAACACAGCATGTTACATTCAGAACAGAGTGTCTATTAGACCTCTTCTGGAAAAGACTCCTTATGAATTGTGGAGGAATAGAAAGCCAAACATTTCTTATTTCCATCCTTTTGGATGTATTTGTTTTATGCTGAACACTAAAGAGAATCTTAACAACTTTGATTCTAAAGCACAAAAGTGTTTCATGCTTGGATATTCTGAACGCTCTAAAGGCTACAGAGTATACAATACTGAGACACAGATTGTGGAAGAATCTATACATGTTAGATTTGATGATAAGCTTGGCAATCAAAAGCCAAAGCAGATTGAAAACTCTGCAGATGGAGAAGTTATTCTCATAGAATCTGAGAAGTCAGAGGTAGAGAAAGTTCAAGAAGAAGCTACGCCAGATGCAACTCCATTAGTTGCTCAGATGAATAAAATGAATATTTATGAAGAACCAACAGTTAAAGGATCATCTAGAATCAAAGCTTCTCATCCAAAAGAAATGATTATTGGGAAGAAAGATGACCCTATAAGAACAAGGTCATTTATTAGATCATCTAGAACATCACTTCTTGGGTTGGTGTCTATTATTGAACCAACATCTGTGGATGAGGCTCTGAGTGACAATGATTGGATACTTGCAATGCAAGATGAGCTGAATCAATTTACAAGAAATGATGTGTGGGGTCTGGTTCCTAGACCAAAAGGTTTCAAAATTATTGGAACAAAGTGGGTATTCATAAATAAACTAAATGAGCAAGGAGAAGTTGTTAGGAACAAGGAAAGGTTGGTAGCTCAAGGTTACAGTCAACAAGAAGGAATTGATTACACTGAAACTTATGCTCCAGTAGCAAGGTTAGAATCTATACGCCTTCTTATTTCATTTGCTGCACAACATAACATCACTCTATATCAGATGGATGTTAAGAGTGCCTTCTTAAATGGAATTATAGAAGAAGAAGTTTATGTCCATCAACCTCCTGGTTTTGAAAGTAATAAATTTCCAGATCATGTTTTCAAACTCAAAAAATCTCTTTATGGTTTGAAACAAGCTCCCAGAGCTTGGTATGAAAGATTAAGTAATTTTCTTCTGGAAAAGAACTGTATCAGAGGCAAAGTGGACACAACGCTTTTCTGTAAAACATTTAAGAAAGATTTACTAGTTTGTCAAATTTATGTGGATGATATTATTTTTGGATCTACCAATATTATGCTGGGAAAGGAGTTTGCTTTGTCTATGCAGGCTGAATTTGAAATGAGCATGATGGGAGAACTTAGATTCTTTCTGGGAATCCAAGTAAATCAGACTCCAGAATGCACATATATTCACCATACTAAATATGTCAAAGAGCTTCTGAAGAAATTCAATCTGAATGAAAGAAAATTGGCAAAGACTCCAATGCATCCTACAAGCACACTTGGTAAGGAAGAGGTAAGTAAGAAAGTTGATCAAAAACTTTATAGAGGTATGATTGGATCTCTCTTATATTTGACTGCTTCAAGACCTGATATTTTATTCAGTGTGTGTCTGTGTGCTAGATTCCAATCAGATCCTAGAGAATCTCACTTAACAACTGTTAAGAGGATTCTAAGGTATTTGAAAGGTACTACTAATGTGGGTCTGTGTTACAGAAGATCTGATGAGTATAAATTAGTTGGATTCTGTGATGCTGACTATGCTGGAGACAGAGTAGAACGTAAAAGTACTTCTGGAAGCTGTTAATTTCTTGGAAGTCATCTGATCTCTTGGTTCAGCAAGACGCAACCCACAATTGCACTTTCAACAACAGAGGCAGAATATATTGCTACTGCTAGTTGTAGCACCCAGATGCTCTGGATTAAAAGTCAACTGGAAGATTATCAGATTTTTGAGAGTAACATTTCTATCTTCTGTGATAATACTTCTGCTATATGCTTATCTAAAAACCCCATTTTACACTCTAAAGCTAAGCATATAGAGATTAAACATCACTTCATCAGAGACTATGTTCAGAAGGGAATTATCAATTTAAACTTTGTAGATACAGATCATCAATGGGCTGATATCTTTACAAAACCCCTTGCTGAAGATAGATTTAAATTTATTCTGAAAAATATAAGTATGGACTTCTGTCCAGAATAAAATATTCATCAGATGAAATTTTTCCTCAGATGATAAATGTCTAAACTCTAAAGTATTTCTTCATTTCAATTATGTGTTTATTTATTTGTGTGTAAATCTGAACTAACAAGGCTCAGAGGATCTGAACGTTGCCTAACATTTCATTTCTCAAAGAGTCTCAGAGGCACATGCAAGCAAACACGTGTAGCTCAGAATCTGGAAAGGTAGAGTGCACCATACTGAATTGACGTTTGAGGTATTGCTTTGAAAATCCAAAATCTCTTGATTTTCCCCCCTTCTGTCAGAATCTTAAATGCTTGATATGATTTTATTCCTTGCATTAATTGCTTGATATGATTATGTTTCACTTTATTCAATGCTTATGTGTACGCGTGAGATTGTGTGTCCTTTTGCATGCCCAAAATTGCTCTATAAAATCTCACAACACTTCACAAATCACACTTTACACTCTTTTCACTTCTCATATGCATTTTTGTCTTCTCTATTGTTTCCATCTCATTTCAAAACCCAAAACCTCTCGTAAACCCAGACGCATCTCAAGAACATCAATGGCTTCACCATCTTCAACATCTGCTCAGATGCAAACCTCAACTGCTGCTGCATCATCTCCAAATGCTGCTGGTTCATCCCAAACTACTGTTGTGTACAAGGCACCTGTGAGAACTCTTCTCACTCCAATCAAAGACCTTGAAGTTCTGTGTGAGAACTTTGTGGATTTTGAATCAATCAAAGAAAATGGTTTTGATCTCTATTTAACCATCAAAACTCATAACTGGGAAAAGTATTTTGACAGGATGATGGGTGTAACGCCCCCTTTCTATACCCCCAAATAACACAATTAAATCATTTAGGCACGAATTAAAAATTCCATCAGAGTATATTTATTTCATGGTATAAAAGAAGTGCGTCACATTACTCACGAAACGACCACATGAATATTAATATTTATAAAGAAATAATTCAAAAGGGGTAAATCTCAACTAAAAAGAATAAACGCATGGTTCTTAAAATAAGCATATTCATGTTTTCTGTTAAAGTGGAAGACTAAAACATTGAATTACTTAAGACATGATAAAATACAAGTACACGTCATTAGGTTGTTCATAACATCAATCACAGTTTACCAAACATCATCAACTATTACATATATATAATGTATCACTAAGATACTCTACAATCCTAGCTACCCGACGTTACATATCAGAGCGACCGACTCAAGAGAAAAGGAGCTATACTCCAAAATACACCTCCAGCAATCCTAATCTGCAATGCCTCATAGAGCATCATAAAACAGCAGAAGGGTGAGAAATATTACCATAATAACAATGCATATAATTATGTATATAAACAATCATAAAATACATATATGCCACATTTCTCAATCAATTCACACACTCACCACTCCCACATCAACATATCGTATATATATATATATATATATATATATATATATATATATATATATATATATATATATATATATATATATATATATATATATATATATATATATATATATATATATATATATATATATATATATATATATATATATATATATATATATATATATATATATATATATATATATATATATATATATATATATATATATATATATATATATATATATATATATATATATATATATATATATATATATATATATATATATATATATATATATACACACACACACACACACACACACACACATATGCACACTTCTCCTAATAATCACATATACATTATGTTTCATTTACCGCAATTCGCATTAATTCACATAACATACACATTAACTCAGTAAACACACACAACATGTTTACTCCATTGCTAATTCACATAAACATCTACATTCATGTTTATTTCACCAATGCATCATATGGAGATGCCAACATGCAACTCATAGAGACCGACACACGACTCTATACAGATGCAAATGCGGTACCGACTCAATTCAGCAGGTTCAATTGAAGAACCAAAAATAACCATCGCTCACACCCCACAAGGGCACACGAGGTTCTGCAGATTCTCCGAGGAATCAATATAACCATCGCAACATACGAGGTTCTGCAAATCCTCCGAGGGATCAATAAATAACCATCGCTCACACCCCACAAGGGCACACGAGGTTCTGCAGATTCTCCGAGGAATCAATATAACCATCACAACATACGAGGTTCTGCAAATCCTCTGAGGGATCAATAAATAACCATCACTCACACCCCACAAGGGTACACGAGGTTTTGCAGATTCTCCGAGGAATCAAACACACAAGAATGCATACCATGATGCTTCACATGCAACATGACTCATGACACTCTTGAAATGCACACATGTTTACAAACATACTCATGCATTCATTATGCACTCACAATATTTAAACATGGTTCACATTTACAATCATCATACATCACATACGAGCAATATGCACTTGCAAATATCGTGCCAAACGGCAATAGACTCAATCACATCCATCATGCATTTTCAATCAATTTAAACAATGTGTCACATATGCCAAAAGGCCACATATTCGCAATCAATTCATAATCTAGGATTCACGCCATACGGCTACCCACAGCACACATAACAGCATATAATTAGTCATCTCAGACAAGGAATGATTGCAACCAAACCACAAAATCAATCCACGAATGGAAAGCACAAGAATAGAAAACATGTTGTGTTCGCTAACCTTCGCCTGGCGAAGCCCCTGGCGAACCTTCGCTACCCGTTCGCCTGGCGAACTTGCCAGCGAAGACCACTGGGATTTATTCTGGAATTACTCGCTAGCACTCGCTAGCACACTCGCCTGGTGAACCTTCGCCACACTTATTCGCCTGGCGAACTTGCCAACGAAGACAGGGTGTTGGTTCTGACTTAATTCGCTACCGTTTGCTGGGCTTCGCCTGGCGAAGCCTCGCTGCCATTCGCCTGGCGAACCTGCGAGATCAGAACTTCCATGGCTGTTCAAAAGCCCAAACCTCACAAAACCAACCGATTTAATCCAAATCAGTTCCAGTAGCACAGCCCACTCATCACTCGACTATACTACACCGTCTATTCCAAATTCTAACCGATAAAACTAAGTTTCTACCGATTAAACTCATTTCAACCTAAAAATGGAAAAATGTAGGAAACCCCCAACAAATCCAAACACACACATGCATAATCATACGCATTGATTAAGATAGTAAGATTTCACACCCTTACCTCGATTAATCGGAAGCTAGAAGTCGTTCTTGAGCTTTTCCAAGCTTTTCCTTCTTTTTCCTTCTACTTTCTCTTCTTCCTCCACTTTCCTTTCATGTTTTCTATTATCCATTGTCGTTCCTTTTCCCCCATATATATATGTCCTGCCTTCCTATTTCTCTCCAATTATATTTCTTCTCTTAAAATATTTGTCAATTCATTTTCTCATAAAATATCTCATCTTGACATTGGTTAGAAAACATCTGATAAATCCTCATGATTCCACCAAATAGAATAAATCAGTTAAACCCAATAATTCACTTAAACCATACAAACCAACTAACTAGCACAATTAATCAGTTATTAAAAATCGAGTTGTTACAATGGGTCCTGTTTATCCAACGTTGGTGAAGGAATTCTGGATACATGCTCAAGTTTGCCCTAAGTTCATTCATTCTTCTGTTCTTGGGAAGGAAATTGTCATCACTGAAAAATTAATCAGACAACTACTTGAGTATAAGGAAACTGATGGAATCACAAGTATGGCTACTGATCGTGTGGATTTGGCTGACATTTTCCAAGAAGTTTGTGTTTCTGGGGAACCATCCAACAAGGTCAGAGATCTGAAGCCTGTTTACAGAATCTGGGCTAAGATTTTCATGAGCTCTATCTTTCATAGGAAATCTTCTAACTCACCAGATTATGTGAACTAAGAACAAATGTACTTCATGTTCTGTATGAGTAAAGGAAAGAAGGTGGATTTACCTTATCTTCTGTTCAGTCATCTTCTAAACCATATCAAAGAAACAAGAGAAGAAGTAAGGGTTAAAGCTGGAAAAATCAGAAATTGGATCCCTATGGGAAGACTGATATCAGACATTCTAACAGAGAATGGTCTTGTGAAACATCTGTTTGATGCTAGAGTAATAGATGACCTGTCTTATGTTGTAAGATCTATCATCAATGGGAACACTCTGAAAAGAATGAAGGTCATTTCAGAGTGTCGCTACTGCGAAAATCGGCGCCGGCTAAACAGAAGAGTCGCAACCGTGCGTTATTTATCCCAAAGGAGGGAAAGGAAACGCTCGAAGTAAACCTAATGCAAAGACGGGAAAGGAATGGTCATCGCAACCAAATCCTGGATTCGGGAGTCGGTTACGCAAGGGGAAGGTATTAGCACCCCTCACGTCCGTCGTACTCGACGGGATCCACGCTTGTTTTCTAGTACGGATTGTTATCCTATCTACACTAAGGGTCAAAGGTTAAAAGAAAAGAAAATGACTCAGCAAAGTATCGCACTTTATGCCTACGTATTCCCGTCTGGAACGAGAAATCAGAGTCAACGTAGTTCGCCTACCTACGGGAAAGGAGGGGAAAGTTGCTCGCTAGGATACGACATCCTATGCCAACGTACTTTCATACAGCATGAAAGATCAGAGCAAACGTAGTTCGGGCTACGAAAGACACAGATTTGTCTGACTGTTTTTCTTTTATCCTTCTGAAAAAGGTCTTCTCCTGATTAAAATTCCAAGCGGACAAAATGACGTTTTGATTTGTTTTCAGTTTTTTACGCAAGAAGTGTTTTCTTTAGTTTGTTTGCAATCTTTGACGTACTAGAGACTATGATTTGAGAGTGACTACGTCGGGTGTCACCCAAAGGGTACCACACTAAGCAGTCAGACTACTAGAAAGAAGCTCTCCAGCAACCCTTTCTCAAATAGCTTAAGGATCGTAACGTACGACGTTGATTAACCTTATTATTGTGTTTTTTAGTTGTTTAAGATGAGAAGAGAAAGAAGCTCTAAAAAACCTAGGGTTGAAAAGGGGAATCAAAACTACCCTAATGTTATCATGCATAGGTTAACACCTAATGTCTGTCATATTTCTCTCTTGCACAGAGAAAAACATAGATCCTAGGGGATAAACAGAAAAGAAACAGCATATATACAGTAAACAGTAAAATGCATGCAATGCAGCAGTACAAGCGAGGCAAGGGAGTCCCACTCAACCTCGAACCTGGGGAAAACAATAGGCAAAGTGAACAGTATTCACTTCAAACCTTTGGGGCAAGCTGAACAAGCCAACAAACAATACAGAAAAAGAAATAAAACCCAACACCAGCTCTGACAACAACACCAGCTCCTACAGTAAGCAGCTCAAACAGCAACAGCTCTGACAGCTACGGTTGATTAACAGCAAAAAGGTTGACAGTAACAACTTCAAGCAAGATCACATCTTCACTCTTCAATGATCCCCAAGCTTTAGATAAGCTCCTGTCTCCCAAAATCTCCAAGCTCTGGCAAGCACTGAACCCCAACAAGTAAACAGCTTCTAAAAGCAGCAGGACCCTAACTCCAACAGATATCCAGCTTTGACAGGCACAAGCTTCATATTTATCAATCTTCAATGCACTTCTTATCTTCAATGGGCTTATATCTTCAAGGCAAGCACTCACAGGAGAGAATCACTTAACAGATTAAGTTGAAATGCTAAACAGCTTATTGACAACCAAAGGAAGCCTATAAGTGTTTAACATTATAAGAGAAAGATTCCCTCAAAGTTCTACTTCCAAAATAAGCCACTTATCCCTCCAAAGGAGGGATGTGAATATCTTAGAAGGACTTTTTGTCATAGGGAGGAATAGAAGCACAAGATGCTTTCTATGTTTGTAAGAAGAAATCATTTTAATCTAAAGCTCTCCCTATTTCTCCTACTTCCTAAGTCTTCACAAACCATCTTCAAGGAGATGAATCTTCATGCATCAAGCTCTATCCCTTGTCTTCAATCATCATCCAAGGTCTTCATTAGCTCCAACAAGCCAAGCCCAAATCCAACACCCAATTGAAATGACCCAAACCCCACAAGCAAACCAAAAGCCCAAAAGGGAAACACACAAACATCACCCAATTTGCAAAAATTAAGTAAAATAGTAATACTCATTAAAAAAATCCTAGATTAATTTCTAAGGGAACCTAACTATATACCATATACCTCACATAAACCCCAAGGCCTAAATCAATTTTAAAACCCCAAAACTATGCCCTAAACTACACCTAAATGTTGTGAAACCCTAATTCTGATACCTCTCCTATCTATCTCTCAAATTAATCTAAGTTTTAGTCACAAAAATATGACAAAATTCCTAAGGGTACATACTTCCCTAATCTAATCAACCTAACAAGAATAAACTAAAAATCATGCACCAATCTCTCATACCAAATTCAGAAAAAAGAGGTATCAAACAAATGTAAAATAAAAGCAATAATATTGTAAAATATACCAAAAAATATAAAATGCAAGAAATTAATATTTTTATTATTTCACAATTTTCTAGAGGTCCTAAGGGAACTAGGGGAAAAAATCCATCCTAAAATGATTATTTTTCAAATTGTTATGAATTTATTTCTAATCATATGCAAACATGAAATAAAATGAAAATCAACTAAAAATAAGAAACTGGCGTGGTGAATAGCAATAATATCCAATTCAAAAATGATGTTGGGCTCAGGAGGGGGTGCGCTTATCAAAACGCGCCAAGCCCAGACCAAATCAGAAAACACTTGGAAAATGAATGGAAATTGATAAAGGTGTGTGGAGAATAGCAATTAATTCGCCTGTTAACCTGATTGGGCCCCCAGACTGGGGTGTAGTTAGCAACTCTCATCTAAGCCCAAATCCAAACATCACATGGAGAGGGAGGTGCGATAGGGAAATCAAGGTATGCTCAGCAAAAACAATGGGCCTAAGGCCCGAGTCCAACATCCCCTTCATTATCAGATTACCAACCCTAATACCCTTAATCCCTTCTCTACTGTTCACCAACCCTAGCGCCGTTCTCATCCTCCCAAACCTCTCTCTGTCTCACAATCTCTTCACCAACCTTGTTCATCACAAACCAACACCATTCCCATCTCTCAGCTCAAATCATCTTTCCTTAACCTAATCTCGCTCACACTCTAACATTCAAACTAACCTAGATCCTCAGCTAACAAAACGAGAAAATTACAGCAGGGGATGGATTCAGAGTAGAAACCTGGATGGAAGATTCAAGCGATGAAGAATCTGGATCTTAGATGAAGCCTGGCGAAGAACTGGAGAAATCTTTGTTGAAGA
The DNA here is from genome assembly GCA_963859935.3 of Lathyrus sativus. Classification (NCBI taxonomy): domain Eukaryota; kingdom Viridiplantae; phylum Streptophyta; class Magnoliopsida; order Fabales; family Fabaceae; genus Lathyrus; species Lathyrus sativus. Next base: position 214,773,443 of record OZ012737.1, on the reverse strand, counting down.
TTCGGAGATCTACGGCGGCGATATCATTCTCGTGACGAAGATCAGCGAAGATCTTAAAAGATGAAGGAACCGATGACGTTCTTGGTCGTTGAAGGCACTCACAGATTGATGAGGTCCTTGCAATTTCTGGAGAAATTCTAGAATCTGCAGATTAAGGAGACGAAGGTTCTTGAGCGCTTGAAGGTGTTCTGGAAAACGCAGATGAACAAGATAGTTGATGAACGATGATGATGGAAGATTGATGCTGAAATGAAGATCTAGGCGAATCGTTGATGAATATAGCAGATTCCGGCGAGGATGTATTTTCCGGCGAGGGGTTGATGGAGGCTGATGAAGAAGATTGAAAGGTGTTTCTTGGATTTTCTGTGAAATTGCAGTTTCCGGTGTGTTAGCTGTCTCCGGCGGTCAGTTGCGGCGGTGGAAGGCGTCTCCGGCGATGGTTAGGGTGTCTCTGGCGGCGGCTGCATGTACTCCGGCGAAGGGAGTTAGTGGAGGACAGGTGGCTTGAGGGTGGAGGAGAGAAGGACGCGTGGGTTGAGGGAGAAGGAGAGAGAGACACGTGTGGCAGTGGGGAGAGGTGGCAGAGAGAGAGAGTGGTGTGAGGTGTCAGGTTCTGAGTGAGTCAAAAAGTGAGGTGGAGGAAAGAGAAAGAAACGCGTGGCAAGCTTATATACAGACACCTGGCGGAAATTGGGCCCCCAAATTCGGACACCTGGCCCATTATGGCCTTAATGACTCTGATTAATTAGACTAAGACTGGAATTAATACTCCAAATTAATACGAAAATGATCCTAATTAACTGAATTAATCTAATTAAGACTCTAATAAATCCTGATATTAAAACTAAAACTCAATTAATGAACTAACTAACTAAATCGAAAATTAATTGAAACCTACTTAATAAAAGCTAACCCTAATGCATTAAACTAATCTAATTAAAGCTACTCAATTAATTCTAATTAACAGGACAATTAACCCTAATCCATTAATATCCTAATTAAAACTAAAAATCAATTAATATTCTAAAATTATTTAAAATCTATTCAAATATCTAAAAAATCTATTTAAATTATATTCAATTAAAAAATCTATTGAATCTATATCTAAAAATACTATATTAAACCTATTTAATATCTAAAAAAACCTATTTAAATCTATACTATTCTATTCAATAATAAAAGAACTAATATCTAATATGCTAAAAATCTATTAAAACTATTTAAAAAAAGAATATCTATTTAAAAATTCTAGAAAAATCTATTAAAAAAATATTAAAAACCTATTGAATATCTAAAGACTCAAATAAATCTATTAAAAAAATCTATTAAAATCCATTAAAAATCTAGAAAATAAAAGAGAAAATTCTAAAAAACCAGGAAGCCGATTAAATCGATTAGAGAACAAATACGCAACCATAACGAAATAGACGGTAAAAGCCGGACACCGAAATGTCCTCAAAGACAACAGCGAGAGCTGAAAACACTGAGACGAGCATAAATTCTCAAAATAAATCCTCGCATTGGCCTGAAATGCCTGAAGCGCCGGGGGAGGCTGTAATCCCGATAAAATCAATCTGACTGAGAAAATGCAATGTATGCAGTATGCGAATGCGAATACACAATGCGTCGAAACATAAACCAGATGTGGGAATCGGTTGGTCAAATTTTGGGGTGCAACAGCTGCCCCTATTCAAACGGCTTGGACCCGACTGGATGAAGAGCGAACGGCTTTGAAACATTCGAAGGTAGAAGACGGTTGAATACCAAATAAACTCGAAAATTTGCCAACCGCAGAAATAAACTGCACAACTGCTTGAGAAGCAACGTCCAATGAACTGAGCCTGGTTGTTACGGCAACAACTGGTCAATTATCTGATACAATTTTGATTTCAACCTCAACCACCTGTGTGACGCCACAGGTATTGAACCATCTTCGCAAAAACACCTCCGTCCACCATTGGGCTAACCTCATCAACACCAGAAGAGAAATCAATTCGTCAACACGAATAGAGATTCTGTCGTCACAGGAGCAACCTTGTCCACATCTGGACCCACATTTCGTCAAATCACGAATAAATGCAAATCTGTCCACGTCAGGACTTCACATTTCAACAACACAGGATTAGAACCTTGTCCATGTTAGGACCCTCATTTCGCCAATACCAAGGAAGATATCTGCTGGGGATAGATGGTCCTGAAGAGTAATCAATCTTGTCCACGTCAGAACTTCACATTACGGAAAACTCCTGACGCTCTCGCTGGGGAAACATTTCTGTTTAATCACAGGGGACGCATCTGCCTATCCCTACAGGCACATCATCTGCCTAAACACAGGAAACCCCATCCGTCTACTTCATCCGGGAAAAGTCATCTGCCTGATTACAGGAACATTCATCTGCCTGCTTCATACGGGAAAAGTCATCTGCCTGATTAGAGGAACATTCATCCGCCTGCTTCATACGGGAAAACAAATCTACCTGATTCTTATAGGAAAGTTCATCCGCCTGTTTCATACGGGAAAATACATCTGAATACCGTTTCCCTGCCTACCTCTGCAGTAGCTAACTTCACTGGTCCCAACCCACAAACTACTTTGAGGAGGGCTCTACTGGGGATAGTAACACGAGGAAATCACTGCGACTTCCTTGGGGAAAATACTTTTGTCAAATGTCGGAACACAACTCACATACTCTGTCTATCACGGGAGAATTATCTATCTGGATACCGGAAGATTCATCCGCCTGCTTCATACGGGAAACTCCATCTGCCTGATTCATACAGGAAAGTTCATCCGCCTGCTTCATACGGGAAAACATAACACATCCGCCTGGTTCATACAGGAAAAGTTCGTACGCCTGTTTCATACGGGAAAAGTCCATCTGCCTGATTCATACAGGAAAAGATTCATCTGCCTGCTTCATACGGGAAAACATAACACATCCGCCTGGTTCATACAGGAAAAGTTCGTCCGCCTGTTTCATACAGGAAAAGTTCATCTGCCTGATTCATACAGGAAAAGATTCATTCGCCTGCTTCATACGGGAAAACATAACACATCCGCCTGGTTCATACAGGAAAAGTTCGTCCGCCTGTTTCATACGGGAAAAGTCCATCTGCCTGATTCATACAGGAAAAGATTCACCCGCCTGCTTCATACGGGAAAATATAACACATCTGCCTGGTTCATACAGGAAAGTTCATCCGCCTGATTCTTATGGGAAAACATAACACATCTGCCTAGTTCATACAGGAAAGTTCATCTGCCTTATTCTTACGGGAAAGCAACATCTTGGATATAGCTTCCTTGCCTATTCTTGGTAGTAGCTTACTCCACTGGGGATATTCTGAAAATAGCTGCCCGACACCCGTTTCGACAACAAGTGACCACTTCTGAACTTGATTCATGAAACCCTGACATGTTGCCGCGACAGCAAACCTGAAGAAAAACACTCCGCTGGTCGGACAAGAGAAACTTCAGACAATAACTCTGTGAGGAATGATAACAAGAATTGTGTCATCATATGTCTCACGGCGAGACCTCGATCATCTGGTAACAGATCTGCACTGTAACTTCATACTCCTGCTGAGAAACACACCTGAAAGCAAAAGGTTAACCAACCTGATTTATGTTTCAAAATGCGTATGTTTGGCAATGGTGCATTGCTCCATATGGCATGGAAATGCTACGCGTTTTCTGGGTAGATGCAAACATGATAATGTATGCAAATGCAAATGCAGGTTCAGGCTGCTGGGGAAGGCTCTGACAAGTTTGCTTTAACACGGCTGTTGAGGACAAATACCACCCTGTTGGGGATGAACGGATATCGCGAAGTATTCCGGAAAAATAAATGCCGGAAATACAACCAACTCTGCCGGGGAGAGATTACACATCGATTTCCACTGGGAGGAAAGAACAACACCCGCTGGGAAGATTAACTCAGCTGGGGGAGAAGCAACCCTTCTGGGGGACAACTGTCTGGGTACAGTTTACAAATTCGGAACTACCACCCCGCTAGGGATAATCATCCTGACGAAGGCATGACAACCTGTGGGGAGAAAGAAAACCATCCTCAGTGGGGATAATCCTTCTGAACTTACTATCTTGGTTATGCGCCATGGAAATCCTCCCAGCTGGGGATTGAATGCGCACATCTTCGACTCTCTGGGGAGTATAACCTCTGCATGGGACACTGATCTTGCTTTGCTGGGGATGTCCTGTGGACAACTTCCGTGAGGATACTCTTCTGGGGAAACTAATCCTTCCTTCAGTAAGGGATAATCATCGTCTCAACCTCTGGGGATGAGGTGGGACCTGCTGGAAAATAAGGTCAAGTCCTTCTTCCAGGACCTCTGGCTGGGGCCACCATTTTCTGATTGTCCACTTCAAGGGAAAGAACCCTGCTAAACACAAACGAGACAAAACAAATCTATACAACCAGATCTATTCGGGTTAGCATCCGCGACATTACTTCAGTCAATTCGAAGTTTTAGCAATTATTGGCAAGGGCCAACAAAGTTATGCACATGCGAGTTCATCGGAACATCGGTGTTTTCCACATACAAAACAGTAAAGCACAAACATCAAATACTGAATAACATGTTTTATTGATTGAGCCTGTAAATAGGTGAAGCTTTGTACATCGGATGCAACTCCTGAAAAGAGGAACTTACGCACACACATACATATATGCACAAAAGCATAAAAAATACAAATACAAATCGAATTTGTACACATGTCGGCAACGTGGTGCAGACAAACATCATGAGCTGATCCTCCTATGACTCGCCTGACCCTGGCGCTTTCCCGGTATTCACTTTTCGGAAGAGATTGTGTTGGATAAACGAACCTTCAGGTACTCCCACACCACTAAGCAATGTAGTATCAAATCCGGACCGCAGTCATTTGCTTTTTCACTCCCTAACTTTTGCGTGAATCGCCCTTTGCGGGTTTTCGATTCACCGGGATACCCTTTTTTGCCGAAGTCGCCCTTTGTAGGTTTTCGACTTCGCGGGTGTACATCTTTTCAATTTTATCCCTAACTTTTGCCCGAACCTTTTATTCACTTTTTACGGTTCGCCAGGATGCCCCATTTTTGCCTGGACTCTCTTTTTACTGTCCAGCGGGTCACTTTCAAGTAAAGTATTTTTTAACTGCGTCCGAATTCACAGGCGACGTAAAGTCTTTACCGTCCATGGTGGACAATAACAAAGCTCCTCCGAAGAAGACTTTTCTAACAACATATGGACCTTCGTAATTAGGGGTCCATTTGCCCCTGTGATCTGTTTGTGGCAGGAGAATCCTCTTTAGCACAAGGTCGCCCGTCTGAAAGCTTCGAGGGTGTATCTTCTTATCATATGCTTTCTTCATCCGGCTCTGATACAACCGACCGTATGCGAGAGAAACTAGCCTCTTCTCATCCATTAAGCTGAGCTGATTCAGTCTATCTTTAACCCATTCTGCCTCGTCAAGTTGGACGTCTCGTAAAACCCTCAGGGAAGGAATCTCGACCTCCAACGGTAACACTGCCTCCATTCTGTATACCAATGAAAAAGGGGTTTCCCCGGTTGATGTGCGTATCGTCGTACGATAACCGTGAAAAGCGAAAGGTAGCATCTCGTGCCAGTCCTTATATGTCACAACCATCTTCTGGACAATCTTCTTTATGTTCTTATTGGCCGCTTCAACAGCGCCATTCATCTTGGGTCCGTAAGGAGAAGAGTTATGATGCTCAATCTTGAAATTCTGGCACAGCTCTTTCATCATCTTGTTATTCAAATTCGAACCGTTGTTGGTGATAATCCGCTCAGGGATTCCATATCTGTAGATAATATCTCGTTTGATAAATCTGGCGACCACTTGCTTGGTGACATTGGCATATGACGCTGCTTCCACCCATTTGGTGAAGTAATCAATTGCCACCAAGATGAACCGGTGTCCGTTGGATGTCGTAGGCTCAATCTTCCCGATCATATCAATTCCCCACATCGAGAACGGCCATGGTGATGACATCACATTCAGAGGACTTGAGGGTACATGGACCTTGTCCGTATAAATCTGGCATTTATGACCTCTTTGCAAACTTGAAATAGTCTGTTTCCATAGTTAGCCAGTAATAACCTGCCCGCAGCAGTTTTCTCGTCATGGCATGCCCACCAGTATGTGTACCAAACGTACCCTCATGTATCTCTTCCATGAGCAACTTTGCTTCTTTCTCATATACACAACGTAGCAACACCAAGTCGTGATTTCTTTTGTATAGGACACCGTCCGGGTTCAAATAGAAATTGCCAGCCAATCTCCTGAGAGTCTTCTGATCTCGACTGGATGCCCCAGCCGGATACTCCTTGTTCTTCAGGAAATTCTGGATGTCAAAGTACCATTGTTTACCATCGGGAGCCTCGTCGATAGCAAATATGAATGCAGGCCTATCGAGCCGAGAGATAACAATCCGGGGAGCCTCGTTCCAGAAGTTAACTTTATACATCGAAGACAATGTCGCCAGGGCGTCAGCCATTTGATTTTTTGCTCGCGGCACATGATGCAATTCCACCTTGTCAAAGAAAGGCAACAATATCCGTGCATAGTTCATATATGGTATCAAATTGGGCTGTCGTGTCTCACATTCTCCTTTAATCTGATTCACCACTAGAGATGAGTCTCCGTATACATCCAGATGTTTGATTCGCAAATCAATAGCTTCTTCAAGACCCATGATGCAAGCCTCATATTCAGCCTCATTATTGGTAACGGGAAAAGTCAATCGGGCGGTAAAAGGGATGTGCGACCCCTGAGGAGTGGTGATAATTGCACCTATTCCGCTACCATAGGAATTTACAGCTCCGTCAAATATCAACTGCCATTTGGAACCCAACTCTGGTCCTTCGTCCGGCAACGGTTCTTCACAATCTTTCATCTTCAGGTACATGATATCCTCGTCAGGAAAATCAAACCTCATCGACTGGTAGTCCTCAACAGGCTGCTCCGCAAGGTATTCTGACAGGACGCTACCTTTAATAGCCTTTTGCGAGACATATTAGATATCGTATTTGGTTAACACCATCTGCCATCGGGCAATTCTTCCGGAGAGTGCTTGCTTCTCAAACACATATTTGATTGGATCCATCTTTGAAATTAGCAGGGTTGTATGATTTAGCATGTATTGCCTCAAATGTTTGGCGGCCCAGGCTAGCGCGCAACACGTCTTCTCGAGCATCGAGTATTTGGACTCACAGTCGGTAAACTTCTTACTCAAATAGTAGATAGCATGCTCTTTACGTCCGGTCTCATCGTGTTGGCCGAGAACACAACCCATACTTTCCTCAAGAACCGTCAAATATATAATCAAAGGTCTCCCGGCCACCGGGGGTATCAAAACAGGAGGTTCCTGCAAGTATTCTTTTATCTTGTCGAACGCCTTTTAACAATTTTCATTCCAGGTCACAACCTGGTCCTTTTTCAACAACTTGAATAACGGCTCGCATGTCGCAGTTAAGTGAGATATGAACCAGGCGATATAGTTCAACCTCCCTAAGAACCCACGCACTTCTTTTTCTGTTTTAGGCGTCGGCATTTCTTGTATTGCTTTTATTTTCGCAGGATCAACCTCTATTCCTTTTTCGCTCACGATAAACCCTAGTAGTTTACCCAATCTCACCCCAAAGGTGCACTTGTTAGGGTTCAGTCTCAACCTGAACTTCCTAAGTCTCTTGAATAGTTTCAGCAGATTAACCAAATGCTCCTCCTCCGTCTGGGATTTGGCAATCATATCATCAACATAAACTTCGATCTCTTTATGCATCATGTCATGAAAGAGAGTCGTCATAGCACGTTGATATGTTGCCCCAGCGTTCTTCAATCCGAAGGGCATCACTTTGTAGCAAAATGTTCCCCAGGGAGTAATGAAGGTAGTCTTCTCCATGTCTTCTGAAGCCATTTTGATCTGATTATAGCCTGAGAAGCCATCCATGAAGGAGAATACGGCGAACTGAGCAGTGTTGTCAACCAGCACATCAATGTGAGGAAGTGGAAAGTCATCTTTCGGGCTCGCTTTGTTCAAATCACGGTAGTCTACACACATTCGCACTTTACCGTCTTTCTTTGGCACTGGTACAATATTAGCGACCCATGAAGGATATTTTGTAACGGCCAGGAAACCAGCATCCCACTGTTTTTGAACTTCCTCCTTGATCTTCACAGCCATATCCGGTCTAGTTCTTCGGAGTTTCTGCTTAATAGTCGGACATTCCTCTCGCAGTGGCAGACGGTGAACAACCATATCTGTATCCAACCCAGGCATATCCTCGTACGACCAAGCAAATATATCACTGTACTCTTTGAGCATCTCAACCAACCTTTGCTTGATGTTGCTCTGCAGCGCAGCCCCTATACGGATGTTTCTCACAACCTCTTCCGACCCCAAGTTGATAATCTCAATGACTTCCACATGAGGCAGAATGATTCTTTCTTCTTGTTTCAATAACTAGGTCAACTCTTCTGGTACGTCGCCATCTTCCACAATCTCTTCCTCATCCTGAAATACCGGGTGCTCGAAGTCGAAGCGAGTCATAGGTTGTTCATAGATGTCATCTGAAATAGTAATCCTGCAAAGGAAATGGTTAAATGCTTCAAAACACAGACAAAGCGAATAACCATGTTGCCATTTTATTGTAAAAGATAAAAACAGGAAAAACAGGGATCACAACATTTGTATATGAAAAACGCCTTTATTTCATGATTAAACAATGTAATGTACATAACCAAATGGCCCTAAGCAAAATCACTATGCCCCGGGTAGGACACAGGATTATTCAACAATTAAGAAAACAAATCATTACTGTTTAGTTGTCACAGGAACAGTTTCCCGGATAGACCAATTGCAGAGACTTTGTCCTGGCACGCTTGGCTTGATCCACGCGTCCATATCACAGTCGCTATCTCCTTCTTCAGAATCGGAAACAGCATTGATAGTCTCGAAGCTCACCCCGCTTGGCGTAATCGTGACTGGTCCCTTGAACCTGGGGGCTCCTGAAGAGGATTTTGACGACGAAGGATGATATCCAAGCCCGAACTTGTCATTCTTCACGGGAATCTCCAACACCTGACCCCAGCCCTTGGTTTTGCCTGCCTGCACCAGAGCCTGAGCCTCTTTGTAGGATGACACTGCTACGTCTGATATTTTGCTGGAACCCTGAGCCTTGTCTTTGATTCGCAACCCCTCGAAGGCTTGACAAGGTGTTTCGTGTATTTCGCCGTCGACCTCGACATATTTGAACGAAGATAAATGGCTAACCAGAATATCTTCCTCTCCACAAACAGTGACGACACTATCCCCAACCATATACTTCAGCTTTTGATGTAACGTGGATGTGACTGCCCCGGCAGCATGGATCCATGGGAGCCTAAGGAGACAACTATACGCTGGCTAGATGTCCATTATATAGAATTCAGTTTCAAATATTTCAGGCCCCACCTGCAACGGTAATGTTATTGATCCAAAAACCGACCTCCTCGTTCCATCGAACGCTCTCACTACTAAGTCACTGAGCGTGCAGATAATCCCCCTGATGTCTAACTTCATCATGGCTTTCTTCGGTAGCACATTCAGGGAAGATCCAGTGTCTACTAAAACATGGGACATGACTGTGCCCCGGCATTCTACTGACACATGCAATGCCATATTGTGCTCTCGCCCTCTCGGAGTCAAATCAAAGTCTGTGAAGCCCAAACTGTGCCCCGCATTGACATGCGCCATCACCTCTTCTAACTGTTTAACAGAAACTTCTTGAGGAACGAACGACGTGTCTAGAATCTTTAGTAAAGCGTTCCGATGGGCCTCGGAACATAACAGCAATGATAAGATGGAAATTTTTTACGGCGTTTGCTGGAGGTGCTCAACGATTTTGTAATCACTTTTACGAATGAGCCTCATAAACTCCTCCACATCCTTAAGTGACGTTTCCTTTTCATTCGACTGAGAAGGACCACCCTCAGTTACCTTGGCTTTGCCCTTGGCTAATCTTTCTGCCTCTACCTCGGGTGACGTGAAGATTCTTCCGCTTCTGGTCATGCCCCCTGTTCCGACAACATTATCTACAACCCCAGCTGGTTGTCTATTGACTTCAATTTTCTCACCATCGCAATATACCTCCAACCCGTAAGTCCACGGCACTGCTTTAGTACTCTCAAAAGGAATTGGTCCTGCTTTGGTAATTTTGATCGTCGGCCGCCTGGCAGGTGTCGTTATCGTTATTGTTTTCCTCGGAATTATCACCGTCGCAACATCGTTCTGCTCATCACACAATGCCTCTGCAGGCTTTTCAACCGCGGTTCTATCAAATTGCAAAGTACCTTCATCTATCATAGCCTGAATACCCCGCTTCAACTCAATACAACCCTCTAGCTGGGTCCAACAATCCAAGCAAAATTCATCACAACCTGGGAATACACCCCCTTTTAACAGCGTGCTTTTAATCTCACCCAACGGTATCTTCAGCTCATCGACATCCATCACTAGATTCAAATTCTCTTCTGTCAGGATGGCGTTTGCCCCATGATTGGGCATAGGCTGTTGTATGATATTTGGACCCACCTGTCCAAAGTTAATAGCTTTGCTATCCAATAAATCCTGAACTTTGTGTTTAAATGCCTGACAAGCTTCTACATCATGCCCGGGCGCCCCGGAATGGAATTCGCAATGCTTGTTGGCATCATATCCGTAAGGAAGTACTGCCCCTGTAGGCGGTGCCAAAGTCCTCTTTTCAACCAAGTTCAACCCTAGCAGGGTCTGGAGGAGTTCTGCATACGTGGAAGGAGGTGCGTCGAACACTATTTTCGGTCTCGCATTTTGTACCCTTCTCTGGCCAAGATTTTGTCCTTGCTGTTGCAGTGGTTGTTGTTATTGTTGCTACCTTTGTTGAGGAAGCAGGATAGTGACACTAGCTATCTGTTGCGGCTGAACATACTGATTTCTTCCTCTGCCCCTGCCCCTGCCACCAAACACGGCACTAGTATCACCCTGTCGTCTACCACCAAATGCTTTTCTGGCACCTCCTGTTGAAGTAAACTCACCTGCTTGGAACCTTCCAACTTTAATCCCGTTCTCAATCATCTCCCCCATAAGAATCAAATCTGAGAAACTGCTCAATGACACACTAAACAATTTTTCGTAGAACACCCCCATAAATGTCCCAATGAACATGTCATTCATCTCCCTTTCAATTAAAGGAGGATGCACCCTCGCTGCCATATCGCGCCACCTTTGCACATACTCTTTAAAGCTTTCACCGTTTTTCTGTGACAAACCCTGCAATTGGACCCGGTTTGGCGCCAGATCGCTGTTATATTTGTAATGTGTCACGAAAGCATCAGCCAACTGCTTCCAGGTTTTAATCTGCGTGGGCTCCAGCCCCATATAGCATTCAAGTGAAGGTCCTGATAAGCTATCCTGAAAGAAATGCATGAGCATCCTTTCATCATCTGAATACGCGGACATCCTCCTGTAGTAAGAGCGAACATGGACCTTAGGGCAGGTGTCCCCTTTGTACTTGTCAAAAGTGGGAGCCTTGAATTTCAATGGCACCCTCAGCCCTGGTACCAAGCCCATTGTAGTCATATCCAAACCGGTGGAGTTCTGATTCACTACCCCCTTCATCTGTTCTTCAAGCATTCTGATCCTCTGCACAGGATCAACAGGTCCTTCAAACCCCACACCTCTTCCAGAAAAGGCGTCCTCCTGGCGGTCTTCACCCCAATTCACATTTTCATTTCCATATCCATCGTAACCAGTGTTGCGACCAAACCCTTGCTGATTGATCATGGGACCTCGTCCCCCGGTACCGAAACCCTGGTTGACTCTAACAGGTCCAAACCCAGTGTTGACAGGAATCACCCCAGCATCATTCATATTACCAAATCCACCATACCCCTGGTTAGCGTTACCAAAACCGTCATAACCGAAACCCTAAGTGTTGAAGCCGAATTTCCCGTCCTGATTGACGTAATCAAATCCTTGATCGTTGTAGCCGAAACCATTGTTGCCAAAACCATTACCGCCATTATTGTTACCACCGCCTTGGTTGGCGTCCCCAAATCCAACATTGTTAATAACAGTCTCATTTCCATTCCCGGTGTTGCCATTACCAGCCCTAGCGCCATCGTTTACAATCACAACAGGCGGGGTCACTATAGGTGGAACCACGGGCGTGGGGGGCCCATCCTCCGGAATAGTTTCAACGTGTGCAGAATTGTGGTCATTGTTGCCATTCCCATTAGTCCGCGTCAGCAGCGGCTGTACCAAAGTCTGGAGGCTCTCCTGGCCCTTAGCAATGTTCTCCATTACTTGCATGAACAGATTCAGCTTCTCGCGGATTTCCTGCATCTCCACTTGGACTTGATCCATGATTCTCTTGCAGTTGTTTCGAGTTGAGTAGCGTTGGACTCTTTGTTCGTCAATCCTGGACAACCTGGAGATGTAGGAAATGAGATACAAGTTCAACAACTAACTAGCAATGCAAAATGGATATGCAGATGCAATATGTGTCTATGCGTTAGGGAGATCAACCCCTGATTCTAGTGCCAAAATGTCAATGCAGTGACAGTGATAGCAATAAGAAGCTCGAAACCCAATCATAGAAAACATCTCATATATTGCGGAAAAGCCCATCAAGTTAGGAATACAATATTACTGATTGTACAATAGGAAGGCATGACCTCAACCAACAATCCTGGTGATGGCCAGCACAATGCAAATAAAGCATACACATCAATACATGAGATAATCAAGTGCGACCATATGCCTGGTACTCCTCTAATAATCTCTTAGTCTTGGGATGATTCGGCTGAGAAAGCAACCCTTCGATGAGCGAGTCTCTTTGCCTGATAACACGCTGGAGATCACCAATGGATTCCTCCCAAACACCTTCCTCAAAGCAATCTTCTAGCTTCCGTTTCTGGGAGGCAGATTCCTTCTTGCGCTTGATGACTTTGTTCAAGGCATTCTGGACATTATACCTCCGCGTAACCTCTTCTTCCAACCTCTTCTGGCTAGCTTTCAACTGACCTTCCAGCTCAAAGATCTGCAGCTTCAGTTTGTCTTCTCTTTCCTTATTACCGGTCAGCATGGCGTTCCAGGTTTTGTTGAACGCAGAGATCTCCCGGTAGGCTATATCAAGTGCTTTCTTCTTAGACTCCAGCATATCATGAGAGCTCTTGAAATCTATCCCCAATTTCTCATGCTTCTTTCGTTGCTCAGTCAATTTTGTGCCTAGTTGATTCACTAGCTTCGTTTGCTGCTCGAAGGAATATACGGCCTCATTCCTTTTGCTCCTGAGTTGCATTAGCTCTTCTTCCAGCTTCTCGTTGGCTTTCATCAGCTCTTCTTTCTCCTTCACAACATGTTCATACCTCTCAATAGACACAATAGTTGGCTCCTCAATCACGCGGGGAGCAGGAGGTAATACTGCAGAAAACGGCATCCGCACCTGCTTTGCTCTATCTTGGATCCAGACTTTGTACGGGGGATAGGCTTGACAATAATTTTTACCCAACAATGGCTTACCCCTTCTGTTGATGTTTCTCCAAGCATGCTGAAGATTGGACAGTAGTTCCCCCTTCAAATCACCTGTGAAGTACAGAGATTCCTGCACTTCCTCCTCTTTTAGTGGGCTTTTCAAAGCATACCCGAATTGCCTGATCAACAATGAAGGATTGTAGTTAATACACCCTTTCCTCCCAATCAGGGGAACGTTAGGATATCCGGCGCAGCTGTAGATGATCACAGATCCCAGTAAATCTTTATTAAACCAGACAACATCTTCTGAAGAAAGGCCCATCAGATGCTCAGACCAATCCACCGTATCTGCAGACTCCGCGAAGATACCCCTCTTGGGCAGATGACTCTCAAACCACATATACAGTAAAGGCCCACAACAAGAGACGTTCTTGCCCCTCCTGTTCTCGTTCTTATAATGCAACGAGTGATAGAAATCTCCAACCAAAGTAGGCACAGGATTGCCTGAAGCAAATATATAGAACACATCCAAATCAACGAAGTCAGGCAGGTTCGGGAACAGTACAATGTCGTAGATACACAGAGCAAGAATAGCATTAAACACAGTCCAACATCCACTCTTGGCATACTCTTGTGCTTTCCCAACCAAGAACTTGAGAGAAAAACCAGGCACTCCATTCCACGAGGTTAACAGCAACTCTGAGGGGTCTAAATGCAAGGCAGCGACCAAATCCTCCAATTTGGGCTCAGCATCCATATGAATGAAAGGTACCCGGTTCTGAATAGTCAACTCTAAGATCTCAGCATATTCCTCCATGGTCGAAGCTAGAATGAAGTCAGGGAAAGTAAAACACCTTAGCGGGGGATCATAGAACTGCATCAACGCGTACAATCCGTTACGCTCGTACATGGATGGTTTATAAACCAATCTAAGTAACTTCTCATAGCTCTTCCTGAAGCTTCTCTTCACATCATCGTCAGCTAGAGATATCAAACCGAGCAAAGAATAAACATCTAGAGTAGGCAACTTGTACGCAACAGTCTTCTTCAGGGTATCCAGAATATCAGCAGACGGAAATCCGGGCAACTAGAACCAGAGGTATGAAAATGCACCTGCAGCACAGACACACGTTAATGAAGAGGCCTCACTTAGCCAACTTCCAAATGATCGGTCCCCGGAGTCGACAATCCAACTAACCAACAACCCCCTCAACCCAAAGGGTTGAAAAAGAAGTCAACCAGAAGAACCTCGTCCGAGCGTGGATTTTGCGAGACACTGGTACATGCAAAGCATGCACGCGCCCACTACTTTCCACAACTAATTCTAGGTGCACTCAAGCCCAGGTCCGGCTTATCTCTCAATAGATCACCCCATCCCCACAACAGCAATAACAATATAAAGCTGACAACAAAACGCGGAAAGTAAAGACAGAAATGTAAATCCATACAAAACCCACGACGGGAAAACAAGCGCTAGGATTGACTCGCGTAGGGAACTGTTGGAGTCCCCGGCAGAGTCGCCAGCTGTCGCTACTGCGAAAATCGGCGCCGGCTAAACAGAAGAGTCGCCACCGTGCGTTATTTATCCCAAAGGAGGGAAAGGAAACGCTCGAAGTAAACCTAACGCAAAGACGGGAAAGGAATGGTCATCGCAACCAAATCCTGGATTCGGGAGTCGGTTACGCAAGGGGAAGGTATTAGCACCCCTCACGTCTGTCGTACTCGACGGGATCCACGCTTGTTTTCTAGTACGGATTGTTATCCTATCTACACTTAGGGTCAAAGGTTAAAAGAAAAGAAAATGACTCGGCAAAGTATCGCACTTTATGCCTACGTATTCTCGTCTGGAACGAGAAATCAGAGTCAACGTAGTTCGCCTACCTACGGGAAAGGAGGGGAAAGTTGCTCACTAGTATATGGCATCCTATGCCTACGTACTTTCATACAGCATGAAAGATCAGAGCAAACGTAGTTCGGGCTACGGAAGATACAGATTTGTCTGACTGTTTTTCTTTTATCCTTCTGAAAAAGGTCTTCTCCTGATTAAAAGTCCATGCGGACAAAATGACGTTTTGATTTGTTTTCAGTTTTTTATGCAAGAAGTGTTTTCTTTAGTTTGTTTGCAATCTCTGACGTACTAGAGACTATGATTTGAGAGTGACTACGTCGGGTGTCACCCAAAGGGTACCACACTAAGCAGTCAGACTACTAGAAAGAAGCTCTCCAGCAACCCTTTCTCAAATAGCTTAAGGCTCGTAACGTACGATGTCGATTAACCTTATTACTGTGTTTTTTAGTTGTTTAAGATGAGAAGAGAAAGAAGCTCTAAAAAACCTAGGGTTGAAAAGGGGAATCAAAACTACCCTAATGTTATCATGCATGGGTTAACACCTAATGTCTGTCATATTTCTCTCTTGCACAAAGAAAAACAGAGATCCTAGGGGATAAACGGAAAAGAAACAGCATATATACAGTAAACAGTAAAATGCATGCAATGCAGCAGTACAAGCGAGGCAAGGGAGTCCCACTCAACCTCGAACCTGGGGAAAACAACAGGCAAAGTGAACAGTATTCACTTCAAACCTTTGGGGCAAGCTGAACAAGCCAACAAACAATACAGAAAAAGAAATAAAACCCAACACCAGCTCTGACAACAACACCAGCTCCTACAGTAAGCAGCTCAAACAGCAACAGCTCTGACAACTACGGTTGATTAACAGCAAAAAGGTTGACAGTAACAACTTCAAGCAAGATCCCATCTTCACTCTTCAATGATCCCCAAGCTTTAGATAAGCTCATGTCTCCTAAAATCTCCAAGCTCTGGCAAGCACTGAACCCCAACAAGTAAACAGCTTCTAAAAGCAGCAGGACCCTAACTCCAACAGATATCCAGCTTTGACAGGCACAAGCTTCATCTTTATCAATCTTCAATGCACTTCTTATCTTCAATGGGCTTATATCTTCAAGGCAAGCACTCACAGGAGAGAATCACTTAACAGATTAAGTTGAAATGCTAAACAGCTTATTGACAACCAAAGGAAGCCTATAAGTGTTTAACATTATAAGAGAAAGATTCCCTCAAAGTTCTACTTCCAAAATAAGCCACTTATCCCTCCAAAGGAGGGATGTGAATATCTTAGAAGGACTTTTTGTCATAGGGAGGAATAGAAGCACAAGATGCTTTCTATGTTTGTAAGAAGAAATCATTCTAATCTAAAGCTCTCCCTATTTCTCCTACTTCCTAAGTCTTCACAAACCATCTTCAAGGAGAGGAATCTTCATGCATCAAGCTCTATCCCTTGTCTTCAATCATCATCCAAGGTCTTCATTAGCTCCAACAAGCCAAGCCCAAGCCCAACACCCAATTGAAATGACCCAAACCCCACAAGCAAACCAAAAGCCCAAAAGGGAAACACACAAACATCACCCAATTTGCAAAAATCAAGTAAAATAGTAATACTCATTAAAAAAATCCTAGATTAATTTCTAAGGGAACCTAACTATATACCCTATACCTCACATAAACCCCAAGGCCTAAATCAATTTTAAAACCCCAAAACTATGCCCTAAACTACACCTAAATGTTGTGAAACCCTAATTCTGATACCTCTCATATCTATCTCTCAAATTAATCTAAGTTTTAGTCACAAAAATATGACAAAATTCCTAAGGGTACATACTTCCCTAATCTAATCAACCTCACAAGAATCAACTAAAAATCATGCACCAATCTCTCATACCAAATTCAGAAAAAAGAGGTATCAAACAAATGTAAAATAAAAGCAATAATATTGTAAAATATACCAAAAAATATAAAATGCAAGAAATTAATATTTTTATTATTTCACAATTTTCTAGAGGTCCTAAGGGAACTAGGGGAAAAAATCCATCCTAAAATGATTATTTTTCAAATTGTTATGAATTTATTTCTAATCATATGCAAACATGAAATAAAATGAAAATCAACTAAAAATAAGAAACTGGCGTGGTGAATAGCAATAATATCCAGTTCAAAAATGATGTTGGGCTCAGGAGGGGGTGCGCTTATCAAAATGCGCCAAGACCAGACCAAATCAGAAAACACTTGGAAAATGAATGGAAATTGATAAAGGTGTGTGGCGAATAGCAATTAATTCGCCTGTTAACCTGATTGGGCCCCCAGACTGAGGTGTAGTTAGCAACTCTCATCTAAGCCCAAATCCAAACATCACATGGAGAGGGAGGTGCGATAGGGAAATCAAGGTATGCTCAGCAAAAACAATGGGCCTAAGGCCCAAGTCCAACATCCCCTTCATTATCAGATTACCAACCCTAATACCCTTAATCCCTTCTCTACTGTTCACCAACCCTAGCGTCGTTCTCATCCTCCCAAACCTCTCTCTGTCTCACAATCTCTTCACCAACCTTGTTCATCACAAACCAACACCGTTCCCATCTCTCAGCTCAAATCATCTTTCCCTAACCTAATCTCGCTCACACTCTAACATTC
Source organism: Lathyrus sativus (assembly GCA_963859935.3). Taxonomy (NCBI): domain Eukaryota; kingdom Viridiplantae; phylum Streptophyta; class Magnoliopsida; order Fabales; family Fabaceae; genus Lathyrus; species Lathyrus sativus. The sequence continues at coordinate 214,755,446 of OZ012737.1, read as the reverse complement.
AAACTAACCTAGATCCTCAGCTAACAAAACGAGAAAATTACAGCAGGGGATGGATTCATAGTAGAAACCTGGATGGAAGATTCAAGCGATGAAGAATCTGGATCTTAGATGAAGCCTGGCGAAGAACTGGAGAAATCTTTGTTGAAGATTCGGAGATCTACGGCGGCGATATCGTTCTCATGACGAAGATCAGCGAAGATCTTAAAAGATGAAGGAACTGATGACGTTCTTGGTTGTTGAAGGCACTTACAGATTGATGAGGTCCTTGCAATTTCTGGAGAAATTCTAGAATCTGGAGATTAAGGAGACAAAGGTTCTTGAGCGCTTGAAGGTGTTCTAGAAAACGCAGATGAACAAGATAGTTGATGAACGATGATGATGGAAGATTGATGCTGAAATGAAGATCTAGGCGAATCGTTGATGAATATAGCAGATTCCGGCGAGGATGTATTTTCCGGCGAGGGGTTGATGGAGGCTGATGAAGAAGATTGAAAGGTGTTTCTTGGATTTTCTGTGAAATTGCAGTTTCCAGTGTGTTAGTTGTCTCCGGCGGTCAGTTGCGGCGGTGGAAGGCGTCTCCGGCGATGGTTAGGGTGTCTCTGGCGGCGGCTGCATGTACTCCGGCGAAGGGAGTTAGTGGAGGACAGGTGGCTTGAGGGTGGAGGAGAGAAGGACGCGTGGGTTGAGGGAGAAGGGGAGAGAGACACGTGTGGCAGTGGGGAGAGGTGGCAGAGAGAGAGAGAGTGGTGTGAGGTGTCAGGTTCTGAGTGAGTCAAAAAGTGAGGTGGAGGAAAGAGAAAGAAACGCGTGGCAAGCTTACATACAGACACCTGGCGGAAATTGGGCCCCCAAATTCGGACACCTGGCCCATTATGGCCTTAATGACTCTGATTAATTGGACTAAGACTGGAATTAATACTCCTAATTAATACGAAAATGATCCTAATTAACTGAATTAATCTAATTAAGACTCTAATAAATCCTTATATTAAAACTAAAACTCAATTAATGAACTAACTAACTAAACCGAAAATTAATTGAAACCTACTTAATAAAAGCTAACCCTAATGCATTAAACTAATCTAATTAAAGCTACTCAATTAATTCTAATTAACAGGACAATTAACCCTAATCCATTAATATCCTAATTAAAACTAAAAATCAATTAATATTCTAAAATTATTTAAAATCTATTCAAATATCTAAAAAATCTATTTAAATTCTATTCAATTAAAAAATCTATTGAATCTATATCTAAAAATACTATATTAAACCTATTTAATATCTAAAAAACCTATTTAAATCTATACTATTCTATTCAATAGTAAAAGAACTAATATCTAATATGCTAAAAATCTATTAAAACTATTTAAAAAAAGAATATCTATTTAAAAATTCTAGAAAAATCTATTAAAAAAATATTAAAAACCTATTGAATATCTAAAGACTCAAATAAATCTATTAAAAAAATCTATTAAAATCCATTAAAAATCTAGAAAATAAAAGAGAAAATTCTAAAAAACCAGGAAGCCGATTAAATCGATTAGAGAACAAATACGCAACTATAACGAAATAGACGGTAAAAGCCGAACACCGAAATATCCTCAAAGACAACAGCGAGAGCCGAAAACACTGAGACGAGCATGAATTCTCAAAATAAATCCTCGCATTGGCCTGAAATTCCTGAAGCGCCAGGGGAGGCTGTAATCTCGATAAAATCAATCTGACTGAGAAAATGCAATGTATGTAGTATGCGAATGCGAATGCACAATGCGTCGAAACATAAACCAGATGTGGGAATCGGTTGGTCAAATTTTGGGGTGCAACACAGAGCTTGCTGGAAAACCCAAGAAATTTAACTCTGAAGACGTCAGTAGAAGGAGAATTCCTTTAGCAGATTTTCCTATGTTCAGTGCAGATGAACCTAGGGAAATCATTCTGACATACATTGTTGAATGTTTAAGAGATGGTATTCCTCTGCCTGCTAACATAGTACAGAAGGAAGGAGAAGTATTGCCAAATCTTCTGAGAGAAAGGCGCAGGAAGAGAAAAGCTGAGGAAGGATCTGTTGCACAACCCAAGAGGAAAGCCTCTGATGCTGCTGACAAACCTGAGAAGAACAAGAAGCAGAAGGAAAATCCTCCATAAGATATCGTGGAAGAAATTAGAGAAACAATTCAACAGGTATTAACATCTTATCCCAAACCATATGTACCTTCACCCTCACTTTCACCTCCACCATCTCCTCCTCAACCATCTGAACCTCATTCATCTGAACTCATTTCATCTCCTCACAAACATTCTCAACCATCTTCTGTTCAACTACCATCTGAACCCACTCAATATAAATCTTCTGAACAACAACCCCCTCAACAAACACAATCTGAACCACAAAAACAACAATCATCTGAACAACAAACACAATCTGAACAACAAAAACAATCTGAACCACTCTCTTCTACTCAACCACCAGAAGAACCAATCATCCAAAATCCTGAACCATCTGTCCAACAACCATTTGAAGACATTCTGGATGTGCAACCTATTGCAACCATGTATGTCATCTCTTCAACTTCATGTCATTCAACTATATCATCTGATTCTGATGAATCTAAAGTCCCCTCACCAACTAGCTTACAAATTCCTGATCCTTATAAACCATTACCATCTGACCTACCTGCATCTGACAACCCTATTCACTTCAAATTCAACTTCACAGATTTTATACCACCCTCATCTGATGTTGTTACATCAACACCATCTGATGGTGCCACCTCTACTCCTCAACTCACCATACCACAAACATCCATACCACAACCATCTGAACCACAACCATCCATACGCCAACAATCTGAACAACCACCATCTGAACAACCATCATCTGATCACCCACCTCCTGAACAAAACCAAACACCTCCTAAACCATCACAACCAGTCACCATAGAAGACTTTCTGAACCCTAAACCCAGATCAGATGTTTCTACTCTGTTCAAGAATTTCAAGAAGGAACTATGTATGGGGATTGCTTCTGTGGAGAAAGAGTGCATGGCTAGTATGGATCCTGCTGAATCTGAAGCTTCTTGGAACAGATTCATCTCTAAGTTCAACTCTGTTGCATCTGACCTCAGAACACTCTGTGCTGATGATGCAAAGGCAAAGTTCGCTGAAATGGTCAGACAGACTCTGTTGAGCATTATCACAACCCCAGTGCTTCTTCTGGAAGATGCTCCTGCTGAAGATTCTGCAATGATAGAAGATACTCCTGCATCTGACATGGAGATTGATCATCCAATGGCAATTGCATCTGCTTCTGAACCTTCTGCATCTGAGATGAAGACTGAGATTTTAGATGTTGTCCAAGAGGTCAAGGAAATCAAAACATGGATGATAAAACAGGAACAGACTACTGAAGAGATCAAGACTTGGATGGCCAAGCAAGAAGAGTCCACTGCTAAGATTACGGATCTTCTGACCTTGATTTCTTCTCGCCAGCCCTAGTTTTCTTTTCCATGTCTTTGCATTCTTGTTTTGCACTTGTTTTCTGTTTGTTCTATTTTTTGTCATCTGCTCTATGAACATCTTATGTTTTTGTGCTATTTTGATCTGAATGAATCTGGCTGTTATGTTTTTCATTTATGTGTTGTGTTTTTCTCTTCTTCTGTTATCTTTTCTGTCTTTAAAATTCTTTTTGATTATGACAAAAGGGGGAGAAAGAGAATTTGATTGTTCAATCCATAAGCAATACTAAAATGAAATTCAGACATTGTTTTAATCTAACATTGAATCTTAAGACTTTCAGATTTTATTAATTCATCTGACAAAAATGATCTGAAGTTACCCTGAGAATTACCCAACCAGACTCTGATCCTTGAAGAAAATATGACTCTGATTCTGGAAGATATACCAGAACTCTTAAATTGAAGGAAATCATCAGACTCTGATTCTAGAAAGCATAAAAGGAATTCTACCAGGTTCTGGAATATACTCAAGCAAAAAGGGAAGTGTTCTCTTCTATTAGAGTATTCATTTCAGGGGGAGATTCTTAATATCAGGGGGAGTTATATATATTATATTTCTCTTTATTAAACAAAATTCCCTATGTTTTGTCATCATCAAAAAGGGGGAGATTGTTAGAACACAGATTGGTGTTTCTTATATCTCTATGTTTTGATGATAACTTTTATGGAATTTTGTATTAAGAAAATATACACTCTAAAATTTGTTCAAGTATTATTGTTTCAGGTATAAAATTAAATACTCTTAAAAAAGCAAAATACATAAGTACAAAGAAACTATGCAAGGCTCTGAAGCATCAGATGCAAGACTATCAGAAGATTCTGAAGCGCTGCCAGAAGGATCTGAAGCAGAAGCTACAGAATGATCTGAAGCGTCAATGAAAGAAGTGTACAAAAGTTGAAAGCTCTGATCTAATCAGACTCTGAAGTTCTTTTCACTGCAAGTTCAGAGGCTTTGATAACCAGACTCTTATCATTAATATTCACGCTCAAGCACATACTGTTGCACACTCTGATGAAGACTCTGATCAAGATTGAGACTCTGATACATTAAGATCTGATCATCTATCAAGACTCTGAACTTCTCAATCATTTTAAGCTCTGATCATCTTAAAGTATTTCATACCTTTAAGCTTGCTACAAGCTCTGAAGTGCAGATTATGAAGACTTCATCCTGAAGGAAGCTTGTTGAAGAAGCTGTAAAACTTGATTAGACGTGGTGCTACTTCCAAAGTAACCAACGGCTAATTTGTCCAAACAAGTGACGTGGTGCAAATCCCAAGGCTTCTACAACCATACCTTTCTGCAGAAAGCATATCTCTGCCCATACTTTTGGTGATGAAAAGTCTTACAAATTTAATATTATATACAGCTGCACATCACTCAAAGCAATTTGGAAAAGCTATAAAAGAGAACTTCTACAACATTTTGAAGCTGCTAATTCATTACTCACCATTTGCTCATTGCTAGTTCACTCAAAAAGAAATACACGCTTGATTCATCAAAGTGAAAATCACAAAGATCTTATTCATTTGATCTCTCATAAAACTGTATAGTTTTTGTTGTACTTAATCTTAAGTGTAAACATCACAGTTGTGATACAGCTTATTAGAAGCATTCAAACACTTGTTAGTTTACATTAATTTGTAAGAAGTTCCTTAAGAAGACCAATGTGTGGTCAGTAGTTCTTGAGAAGACTAAGAAAGTTGTTCTTAGTGCTTTCTATTGTAATCAGTTGATCAATAGTGGATTAAGTCCTTGTAGAGAAAGGCAAATCATCTTTGATAAGGTGGACTGGAGTAGTTGAGTTCAACGAACCAGGATAAAAATCTTGAGTTGTTTTTATTGCCATATTTCTTAAAACTCTTATTCAACCCCCCCCCCCCCCTTCTAAGTGTTTTTCTCACCTTCAAGTAGGACCGACCACTATCTAGCACGGGGGGAGCTCACGTGTCTCCCTCACGGACTCCACGTGCCCCCCACGCGAGGACATATCATCAGGCAACTAACAACTTCCGAAAGAACTGGTCAGCCCACCTTCTGAAGATCACGGTCAGTTGATCCAAGGTGAAGACCACATGCTGGTCTTCCCTACACCACGTAAGCCCTAGCAGTTACTCGCATTAGGCCTCGCAATCTAACCCAATGCAAAGTAACTATTGGCCTTGCACTGGGCCACATTATAAATACTCTCTTTCACTAGAGGGTCAGGTATTCTAAACTCTACGCCTATTTTCTTTGTACTTGCTCTCTCTAAACTCCGTTACTCACTTAAGTATCGGAGTACCTTGCAGGTACACCCCCTCCTCCTCTTTAACGCTGGTGAACACAGGAGTTCACGACGTGTGGCAGGCCGCTGATTCCTTTCTGATCAAATAAGATCAATTATCAAATTTGACTTCTAGATCGTTTGGTTGATGAGTTGGAACTAGATCAACACATAACAAATATTAATCTAAATGAGGGATACAATTAAAAGGAAAAAACATTAATCTAAGAGAGAGATATAATTAAAAGGAAAAAATAAAAAAATATTACACTAAAATCAAATATTCTATTTATTCAATAGATATAAAAATTTTAAAATCCAAATTATAATATTCATTAATAAATAGTAAATATTTACATTCTTACACAATCTTCATGACCTTTTTAGGCAAAAACAATCTTTCAGAATATAAATCTAAGATTCTTCAAATAAAAACATTTACATCTTCATAAAATAAAATTACTAAAATCCACTTGATATTGATTAATATTTTTTAGTGACAAAATAAATATATAAATGATAGGAAATCAAAAATCCACTTATTAAACAAAAGCTATCTAATCATACATTACAATAAATCACATATAACAAAATTAAAAATTCCGAAAAATCACTCAATAAAATTAGACATCTAAATCACATTTAATAAGAGATTCCGACTAGATCTCAAACCATCATGAACACCAAACAGAATAAACACTAAAAAAACGGATCTTAACAACAAAACAATCACTAAATTTGATATGAATTCTTAATCTACTTTCATTTAAGAGGACCTTAACCATATAACAATTAATAAACCTAATATGAACTCTTAATCTTCTATTAGTTAAGACATATAGGATTCTAAAATCAGATAAAGAACCCAAGTCACTTGTTATTTCTACTCTTCAAATAAAGTGTTAGCAATTTGAATAGGACATTTTGCCTTTGATACACTCTTCAAATAAAGTGTTATCAATTTGAACTACTCCTTTTTAGTCTGTCTCAATCAATGATTTCAACGTGGTTATCCTCTTGAATCATTTGGATAAATATCACAAAGAAATGATGCTGTATTTCCGCTGTTACAGAATATGACAGCTTCAGAGAGATATTTTCTTCCTTACAACCTTTTTCTTTTCTTCTACATAATACAAAATAAGGCTGTAAAGAATCATTTTGAAGGCTTTATGGCTTTTTCACAATATAGTAGCTCATTACATATTGGAAAAAGTCAAAGTTCAGGTTACATATAAGGTTACTTATAAAACTGTTTTTCCACTCCATTCATTTGAGATTGATACTTGATAGCCAGTTGGAAACAACTAGCGATAGGGATTGAAAACAAGCATGAACGCAAAAACACAGTAAAAGAAAATGGATCACCCTCCATTCTCTTTTATAAAAGAATTTTAATTTTTTTAATTCATTAAATAATTAATATATTTAGCTATATAATGTTTAAATAAATCATTTATTCAATAAACTTAAAAAATCAAAATACTTTTATAAAAGAGAATGGCGATAATAAGGATAATAAGGCGGATATAGTTAAAGATGCAAGTCTAAAATTTTTTCTCACTCAAAAAAGAAAATTGAGGCAAAGTGAAATGGGCATGCAGACTATGCAACCAAAAAACCGAGGTAGGCGAAGAGGATATATTAGAGGGTGTATGCTAAAACCTTGGCTCATACAACGAAAAAATGCGGGTAAAATGGACATAATGTCTGGTGGAACAAATCCGTTTTGTCAATGCTAACTAGCTATCTTATCTAGTTAGTTCAAAGATATTTTCATCTCAAAATGGCTTAAACATCTAATTAGGATGGTAAAACAGGTCCGTTCCGCTGAACACGTCCGTTTAAACATCTAATTAGGGGTGGCAAAACGGATCCGTTTCGTCAAACACGTCTGTTTTACCCACATTTTTTTTGAGACAGAACAAAATTTTAAGCCTGCACCCTCTAATATCTTTGCTTCACCCCGCCTCGTTTTTTCAGACTTTTGCAAACACAAACATTAAATTTTTTTTAACTTTTAACCTTTAAGAGTGCAAAGCTCAATGTCCGCCCCGTCCTCATTTTTTCGTGGAGAAGCCATAATTTCAGGCCTGCACCTTCAACTATGTCCGCCTTGCGTCATCCCATTTTTTTACAGGTTTTTGTGGGGTGAAACTAAATGTCATCAAGAGAAAGTATCTAGTCACTCATATTTAAGGACTTGCATATATGCAGAAAAACCAGTTACATAAATTTTATTCAAGGAAAAGAGTAAACATAATGTAAATGATAATCATGAATTTTCAAATCAAAAGTGCTTATGATTCTTCTGTCTATTATAAACTGATATAACAACTCTGATACAACTGAATAACATACACCCCCCCCCCCCCCCCCCCCCCCCCCCCCCCCCCCCCCCCCGCCCAATACATTCTTATAATACAATCTTTGCATACTTGTCACCTGAATCCATTTCAACAAAACGCTCCATTCTATAGCCCATCTTTTCATTGCGAAACAGATTCTTGAAACTCATCTTGTTGCTTCCCTTTCCCATACACATTGTCTGCCTCTACTACACTAAATTCTGCACTAAACAGCGAGATAACACAAACGACGACGACAGTAGGACCGAATTCGTTGGACCTATTAATTTATACCCTCTCCGAATGAATACACCCGTGACAATTTTGCTACACAAAAACTTCATTCACCCTTTCATGCTCTGTCTATAGAACATCTTTTCCCGAAGTTACTTGATCAAGTTTATAGCGGAGCCTTCCTAATCGACGACCCTACAAACAAAACAAATACAAAAACTTTCTTTAATCTCAATTTCTTAAATCACAACAACAACGCGTATTGTGCTAACGACTTGAAGGCAAACAAACTCTTTACATCATGGTTTAAAATTGCAGTTTGCAACCGCAATTGCAGTTTCGACCACATCAGTTGCATTTTGCAGCAATTTAAAGGCTCACAGTCTAACAACAAGCGCAATTTAAAACCATGATTCATATAATGCTAGACAATAGAAATCATCATCTCAACCATTAAGATACAAAAAAGAGCAAGAAGCACTACAAAATTCAATTCAACAGAAACCTCATCACAACCATGAATTATCATTCATTCCTAACATAAAACAAGACAGGATTCAAACATAAGCCACAAAACTCATTCCATTCAATGAATGCATCAAAAGTCAAAAGTCAAAAGGATATAACCCTCAAAGCATGACAATAAAGATCCAAAAACATGATCAAGAACACTTAAATCCATCATACCATTCTCCATGTGCATCTACTTATTAGTCAAAAAAGAATGATTGTTATGAATAAGGATATGACATGTCATGACCCTTCACCAAACAAAAGCAAAACCCAATAAAGTTAACCAATAAAACCTTCTTCTTTTTCATCCCTTTCCAACAAAACACTCGCAGAAAAAATAAATTTTCCTATGCATCAAAAAACTAACAATTCCTTGATAGCATGACATGGACAACACGAGAAAAGAAAAAGATAAATACTATTCATTTTCTAAAAAAAAAAAAAATCAAAACTTTTCATAATTTCAACCCACCAAACAACATAAACAAACATGATCAATAAGAACACGACCGTCCACCCACCAAACCAATCACAAATCACAATCACAACAATTGAAATTGACCATGACCAATGTCACAATACTGTAAAACATTAAACAAACCAAAACCAGAAACAAGCCTCACCTCAGAATCATCACGAACAGCGACACATTCCGGTGGAGTTTCAAACAAAGACAAAGAGAATTGTTTATGAGCAGCACCAACATCAAAGTAAATCAAACCAGAGCTAGGAACATCAACACGAATACTTTTAACAGGCAACCAAAGAAAAAGATCTTGCGCCTCTAACCCTGTCAACCCATCAATCTTCCCATAACTCAATGACCCAGAAACGTTTCGATCATAATGCAACTCGTTCTCGAATTTGGCGTTACAAGCTTGATCTAAATGTACCCAGAATTTACCGTCTTCACCAACGTTGAATTGGGTAACACCCTTGGGGAAAATACCCATGGGAAGACCGTGGTTGTGGAGAACCTCGTAAATGGAAGTTGCATTTTTTGATGAAGAAAATGCATAAGAAGAAGAAATGGTTGAGATTGAAAGAACGAGGAGAAGAAGAAATTGAAACATGTTTGTGAGTTTTAAGGTTATGATGTTTTAGAACATTGGATTGAAGAGTGAAATGGGTTTTGGGATTGGTGGAGAGAGAGAGAGAGAGAGAGAGAGAGAGAGGTGACAGCTTGAATACAGAAGGGATTGGGCAGAATGATCAATTATTGGTATTTGGTGGTGACCGGTGACTGGTGTGTGGGGTTTTTTTTGTTTTTTTTTATATTTTTAATAAATTTTCAATTTTATTTATACTCTATGCTTAACAAAATATAAACAAATTTTAGTTAAGTAAATTGTAACAAAATGTGAGTAAAAGTTGGTTTTTATACTATATTTAATATTAATATGGTAAAATGTTCTTATTGTAATTCAATTAGTTATATCAATTGAAACAAGTTTTAGTTAAGTAAATTGTAACAAAATATAAGTAAAAGTTGATTTTGTATACCATATTTAATATTAATAAGCTAAAATGCTCTTATTTTACTTTAATTAGATATATCAACTGAAACAAATTTACATACTATTATTGTTTGTAGTTGGGAGTAAGTTAGATTTAGTAATTGATGATAAATATGACTAATTAAGTTTCTTAAACGTGTGAAAATATTAAATTTTGTTTATATTTTTTAAAAAATATATAATAGTAGAGCAAATTATAGAAATTAAAAAAAGTTGATTCCATACTAATTTTGTTGATTATAATTTTATAAGTTTATTATTTGAAGAGAGAATTATATGATGTTTATTCATGCGTTTTTAATACAAATTGAAAAGTAAATGTAATATAATTAAAATTATATGTGTAAAACGCACTTTGAGTATGAATAGGTCTTATAAAAATGAATAAATAAAAAATTAAAGATAATTAGGAACAGAGATAATTTTTTTTAGTACAGTTGGAAAAAGAAAAGAAAAAAAAGAATATTTAAAAAATAAAATTTCACTAACGTCAATTAATATGAGATTGATGATTTTTACATAAAGTTCCGCAAAAGATTATTATGTCGCATCATTACCAGCTTTATGTTTTATTATATAGTTAACACAAATATTCTCCTCCTTAAGAGTATGAAATATTTGAACTCGACAATCCTTAATGAGAAGCACTTTAATGTCTTAGATAATCGCGATATAGTGATGTCAAACATTAACCGACTTTGAAATAAATTTGATAGTAGAGTTGGAGTCAAAATAACACATCAAGTCTTTGATGTTAAGTTTCCAGGTCATGCGTGAACATGATATAGCGCCATCAGCTCAGCGTGAAGGATATTGGAATAACCAATATTACCTGCAAAATCGTGAACCCAAACACCATCTACATTTTGAATCATTCTACCAAAACCTAAGACGTCGGGATTATCGAGGCTACTGCCATCAATATTCAAAATCATGTTACTACGTTTGTGTGCATTCTATGTGATCGCTCTTGTTGGATGAGACTGATTATGCTTGAGAAAACATTTAGCTAACAAATTAGCATAATTCACTGTGGCGAGTTTCAAAGTATAGGAATATATCACTTCAACATCAAAACATAATTTCTTCCTAGCACACCACAACCACCAACAAGCTACCAAAAAGATATAGCCATCATCAATATCATGTCTAATCCAATCATATAAACTATCTCCTTGGAATAATAGTGAGTCCAAGAAGACAATAGATTTCCAAAAACGAGTAGAAAATTCACAGTTTCTCAGTCAATGTAGAGTCGTCTCAGCGTCTTGATTGCATCTAGGACAAAGACCCCTCTAGAGTATGCTACGATGACACAACATTAATCGCGCAGGAAGGGACTTATGTATGGTCGTCCAAAGGAAGAATTTTACCTTCCCAGGAGCAGGAATATGCCACACCCACATCCAAGATTTATTGTCTGTTGTATTGAACAAATTCAACTCTATTAAGCTTGTTATAACCATCTGGATGTATATATATCATCTAAATTATTTTTTGAGGTTAACCTATCAGGCACTATAGAGTTGACACAAGTGGGGAGAGCTTTCAGGCGGTCACAAACATCCGAATGAATATTAGTATATAATGAATTAAAGTCCAACTCTCATCCAAGTAAGCATCATTCACTCTCATTTCCATATCGTGGATATCCACATAGAGAATCTTCTCCGCTAATTTCCCTACCCCGAACAATTGGTAAACCAGAAAGAGGAGTTTCCATCCCCCAATCTAAATTCAAAGACATCTTTAAAAGCAGGGAGAGCTTTCATAATTGCATTCCAAGTAACTGGTCCAGGTTTCTTTTTCATATTAAGGAACATTTCTTCACTAATGTACTTATGCTTCAAAACATGGACCCATGAGGAATCACAATCCCGGTGGAGACCCCAAACCAGCTTACCCAACATAGAAGTATTGGCCTTTCTTACTTTTCAGATCCTAAGACCACTCAACTTTGTAGGCTTTTTGATTTTATTCCAACCAACGAGATGTACACCAGAGTTTGAATTACCTTTCTACAAAAAATTTCTAGTTATCCTATCAATAAAATCACAAGTTGGCTGAAGTATCCAAGCCACTTGCATATAATAACTTGGAATGGAGTTCAGGACATATCTAACTAGAGCCAAGTGAACAGCCTTGTTTAACAATTTATGTTGCCAAGATGCTAACCTCTTGATCACGACTTTCTATGTCTAACCGAACTAACTGCAAGTGCACAGTCTATCGCATAGTAATAAAAGATATCGATCCCACATGGACTCGTAATCAAGCTAGTGTTCTCAGGTGTTACTATGTTTAGCTAGGTTGGTATGGTTTTAGGGAAATAAAAGCAAAAGAAATGTGTAATTTAAAGGGGAACTAAAAACGTTACTTAAGGTATAAATGCGTGAATCGGTATGCAATATGTTGGTTCTTCAAGGATTCGACAAGTTACCGGCGTATTAGGTGTTTTCAAAAATAGTTTAAGAAGAAAATGACGGTTTAAAGACCTTTGTCTCACGATGGTTGTTGACGCTAGTCGCAACTCTAAGGCGGAACGTATGCTGTCGTTATCCCGTTCGGGGTTTAAATTACTTTTTGAAAACCATTAAGTTCTAATCCCTTTTAAAGCGTTGTCGCTGTTTTTAAAACAAATGCCTAGTTTTTACTATCAGGTCTTGGCCGCAGCTGTCGCTTGTTGGTTCGTACCTTAATTAATTTCCCACTCTCGTGGCAAAAATACTTTTAAATAAGTTCTCGCTGTCGCGACGAACGTTTATTTAGAAAATCAATTTAAAAACTAAAGCCAGAAATAAGTTTGAAAAGGAAAGAATACACCGGTTATTATCGAATCCCATCTGACTACCTATTACATACCGATTACTTTAATTTAGCCAGACATGGAATATAAACTAATAACACGTAAACAATGGCAGAAAATATAAGCGTGCATCATAATGGGAAAGTAAAAATAAGATTAACAATTATAATAAAAACCTGTAAATAATTCGATTGGCCTTTGGGAAATCCTCCAAAATGCCGGCAGGATTTAGTCTTGGTACCAATAACTCGTACATAATAGAATTGAAAAGTACAAAAGGATTTGCAAGGAAAGGAAAAGGAAGCAATAAAGAAATCTAAAACTTAAATTCGCTCTGAAAATAATTTGGCAGCACTTCGTGGTCTTGAATGCGGCTCCCCTTTTCTGGTCTCAGCCTCCTCCTTTTATAGATGGAATTCCCAACGGTTAGTTGCTTCAGGAAGTGGAATTGATGTCAGAAAAAGTAGGAGTTAGTGGTCCACTCCTTTTGGTCTTTGAGGGCACTTACAGCACGTGACTGCTAACTGCATATTTTGTCTGCATGACGGTCGTCATGGAATGTGACGGTCGTAATACGCATGACGGTCGTAAGGGTCATGTGACGACCGTCATATCAGCAAAATTCGTATCTGCTGTTTTTCATCTGGTTTTCATCTGTAATTGCTTGTTTTCTTCATCTTGCTCCATTTGAACATGAACTTTGAATACCTGCAAAATACTAGACAAATAACGTGGAAAAACCCGAAATCGGAGTGAAACCAGTCATAGATTAGTTAAAATGTATGTCATTACATATATATACGATTTCACGTTATCAAACACCCCTAAACTTGAATCCTTGCTTGTCCTCAAGTAAAGGTAGGAAAAATTTAAAAACTTAGCAAGCACGTGGCACGCTCTTCTTTCGAAAAGACTTTTCAGACGTCAAGTTAGGAGACCGGGAGTCCAATGGAATCAAAACGTATACGACGATGACACTGAACTGTAAGTCTTCGAAGGCCTCTCTTTTATGCAAGCCAGTCCCAATCATGCTACTGCAGCTCGGCGTCAAGTTTCTTGCAACAAGTTTTACCCGGTTTCGTTCTGGCGCAATCACATTAAGCCCGTTGTCTATACACGTTCATGGCAAGTAAACTTGTTAGTGACTATGATCTCATTGCTAATTTGATTTTTCTTCGCACATATGCTTATTCTGCTATTGATCTTGAAGAGTTTTGTACCGTTGGGCTAAATGCTCGGGTGAGGAGCACCTAACTTAGAAGGAACATGTCTCTATATTCAGGTTATATGGCTTTTCTTTTTCATGATTTTTCATTTCAGACTAGAGATCACGCACTTATTTGCATCGGTTTCTTACTTATAAGTGTTTAGGATGGTGCTGACTGCTCGTATAAACTACTGGGGGCTCCATTTGAGTCGAAAACTTGAGGCTTTGGTACAAGTAAGTAGTGAAACTGACTCGCATAAACCGGAGGTCTAAGGTGTCAGGGCGGTAATGGTTTTGTTAGAATTTTCTTCTCGGGAATTCCAAACTTGGTTAAACTTTGGCGTGCCACGTGATGCTTTGAGGAGGATAAAAGTTTTTGTATATGTCGAATAAAGTGCGGAGAGTTCAAGTAACGGAAAGAGATATATAAATGAGCTTTATTTGCCAAAGTTAAAATACTTTAAATTGAAATTTCTGAATGAAAGTACAAGCGGAATAGGAAATAACAGGGAAATAGGGAAATAACGCTCCGCTCCCACACTATCTCAATCAATGTCCTCACTGATTTGAAAGAATGTGGAAGGGAAAGTACAATGGAAAGAAAAACGAAATACAAGAAATAAAAAGTACTACTAGTCTCGGCCGCTGCCTCTGTCTCTGCCTCTATCTCGACCTCTACCTCTGGCTCTTCCGTCGCGTGCGTCGAGGTTCAGAGCTCCGGTGTGGTAAATGTAGTCGCGGAGGCCGTCGACTCGCAAAGTGAGAGTGGCCATGTCATCGATCAGGCCGGCTTGGCCGTCTTGGAGCTGCTGCATGGAGGTCCTCATTTGATCATGTTGTGCTTTCTGCCAAGCTTCGAACTGTTCGGCTCGCCGGTTTTGTTGTTGCATCATAATCATTATCTGATTCTGTTGTTCGATGGAGCGGAGGAGATCCGCGTTTGTGTAATCGGTTTCAGGGCGGCGGCGACGACGATGTGAGGAGGGACCTTCGGGAGGAGGTGGTTGTGATGCCTCAGCTTGGTCAGCTCTGTCCAACTCTTCTTGAACTTCATCAAAAGGCCCTTGGGCATTTTCTTGAGTTGGGGCAGCAGTAGCAGCAGGGGCATTCGGATCAAAGAGTCAGTTGGCTCTGTCCTGGGGATGCATTCGGGTACGATAGGGCATGATAATGCTTTGGATAGTGAGGCCTCGCACTACCGGATGATATTTGCCATCTGCTCGGGATCTGATGAGGTGAGAAGAGCGGCAATGGTCGGTGTCGAGAAAAACAGGAGGCATCAGGCAAAGGTTCTGGAGGTGGTTGCCAAGGCCGAAGCCTAAGGCGATGGAAGTGATGATGCCGCCAAAGTAGAACGATTTTGAGCCGCGGTTGCAGTTGGCTTGAATGTGAGCCAAGAGGAACGGTGTGGCGTCAACAGGTTCTGAAGCAAACACGCAACAGAGAAAGAACAGCTCCTTTGAATTGACTTTGTGGTTACTATCTCGAGCGAAGATAGTGTTGCTCAACACCCGATGGAAGTATCTGATGGTTGGATTGTGGATGTGGGTGGCATTCAGAGTCTCCCAACTATCAGCTGTGGTGCCGGTCAGTTGGTTCCAAAGGGTGAAGGCTTCATGGTAGAACTGATCGGAGGGGCGGCGATGAACATCGTCGCCGTGAGGAAACTGCAGCATGTCGGCGATTCGATCCTGGTTGATTTGGTATTCGGTGTCGAACATGCGGAAGCAAGCGGCGCCAGTGAGCTGATTTGTTTCGCCAGCCGAAGTCACGTATGTGAAGGAACTGAGGAACTCCAATGTGAGTGACTCGTAGGTAGGTTGAGGGTTTGTGCAGGTTGGTTCAGAGAGGGAAAGTAGTGAGGGTTCTGTGGATAGAGAACAGGGAAATGGAAAGGTGGATTTATAGGGGTGAAATGGAAGTTTGAAGAAGTGGCTGAGTAATGAGAGATTTGGAACGTGGTAGTGGGGTTTGAATGTGAGAAAGTGGGAAGTTAAGAGAGTGGAGAGGGAAGGGTTCGTAACCCCTGTTTTTGACAGAAGTTGGGTTCTGTACGTGTGACGACCGTTACAGATTGTTAAGGTCGTAATACGCGTGACGACCGTAAGGGATGTGTGACGACCGTCACATCAACAAATTCTGCAGAATTGCAGAATTTTGCATATGAGGCGTTTTTCACAGTTTAAAATGGCGATTTTTGTGATATTGCAGTATAAGAGACTAGATAAAAAATGGAAATTAACGGAACAACCAAGATTAAAGTAATACTGAAACGAAAATGAAATAACATTAATTGAAATACTTGTTTAATGTAGTACAATAATCAAAAAAACAATTGCGAAATTTAAAAATGGGAAATACGCGAAATGCAGTAAACTAAACTAAAAAGAAACTAAAACATCAATCCTTTTGTTGCTTCAATTTGTCGAACTGCTGAGTAATGTCATCAAATTGGTTGCAAACTACGTCCATAAAAGTAATGACATCCTTGTGAAGTTGTGTTAGTTCATCTTTTACAGTGGTTAATTCCAGCTTGAAATCGTCCATAGTTTTCAGAACAGTGTCCAACTTGTTTGTGTGTTGTTCAGGAGTAGGATCAGGAAAGTTATGGTAATTCAGAGGGGTCTCAGAATCTGTCTCCACTTCGGACACATAATCTTCATAATACATATAGTCATGTGCTTCTGATATATGATCATTGTCGTACATGTAGGCCTGGGGTGTGGATTGAGGTGATGGAGGTCCCATAGGCTCGTCCAACTCATAAAGCCAATTGTTTATGTTGTGGATACTCGTCAGCTCATGGTTAGGCAATGTGAAAAGGTGGACAGGTCGATCAGCGATAAGGTATTCGTAGGCTCCTGGTCCTAAGTTACCTAAGATACGTCTGTTGAAACAAAATTGAATGTTCATTGGTCTGATGGTGCCAAAACGAATGGTTCCATTCAGGTGGTACCTAAGGCCAATTTCATGGGCAATCATGGTGACTAGGACTCCTATTAAGATGGGTGAATGTGGTTTCTGATTAAGGCGTGTGAATGATTTCATAATAAAAGGTACAACATTGACAGGACGGCCTTGTGAAGCACAGAGCAGGATAAACAACTCTTCCTTAGAAACTGTAGTAATGTTTTCCTCCTTCCCAAAGAGGATATGGGCTAAAATCCTATGAAAGTAACGGAGTGCTGGATTATGTATCTCGTTATTGTGCATGTCATTAGGTTCAGGGTGATAGTTACCTGTGATGGTACCCCAAAATTGTTCTAACTCGATATCAATATCATCTTCTTCGGTGTCGGTAAACACATAAGGTCCGCTAGGGAATCCTAGGAGGTTAGCTAACGACGTACGGTTATGGGTGTGGTCCATTCCAAACATTCTAAAGGTTATCAGCTCTTTGGTGGATCCATAACCATATTCGAGTATGTAGCTTAAGGAGCTAAGGAATTCGAACGTGAGTTCGCGATAGGTGGCAAATCGGGTCTTTAGAGCAGTTTGCTCCCAGCCTAATTGGTTAAACAGATACTGAATGCTATCGTGGATTCCTAGATTATCCATGGTGGATCTATCATAGTACAGAGTCAAAGCGACGCCTCTCTAAGTCAGTGCGTCAAATCTGGCCTTGTGAGCTAGTCCTCTAAATACAATTGTCGTAAAGTCGATGTCAGCCATACTTGGAAGTTAGTCAGATAAAAATAGGAGAAAAGTAGGAAGGCTTTAAAATCTTGGAAAAGTTGAAATCACATTTACTCAGATTAAATTTTAAGAAGCAAAAGGTGATAATATAAGAAAAATAAAGTAAAAGAGATAGCAGAAAATAAGAAAATAGGATTTTATGCAAAATTATAAATTAAAATGAAAACATAATTTCAATAAATCAAAAGAGAAAAACGGGGAAAATTAGGTTGCCTCCCAATCAGCGCTGTTTTTAACGTCAAAAGCCTGACGATAGCTTGGTGACAAGCTATTCGGGGGTTTGAGCGGGAAGCTCGAGCAATTTCACACTGCTCACGTGGTGGCTGTTTTCGTTTTGATTATAATGCTTTAAACACTGTCCGTTTACTATAAACGTCGCGTTGGTTTTATCGCTAAATTCAACAGCTCCACTTTTAAGGATTTTGGTTACCTCAAAAGATCCCGACCATCTTGATTTTAATTTTCCTGGGAAAAGTTTCAATCTTGAGTTGAATAGGAGCACGACGTCTCCCACACTGAATTGTTTCCGGACTGAACATTTATCATGCCATTTCTTGGTTCTTTCTTTGTAGATGCGGGCATTCTCATATGCGTCCAATCTGAGTTCTTCTAATTCATGAAGATTCAAGATTCGTTTCTGTCCTGCCTCAGTGTAGTTGAAGTTCAGCGTCTTAATAGCCCAAAAGGCTTTATGCTCTAATTCCACTGGCAGGTGACATGATTTTCCGTAAACCAATTTAAATGGTGTGGTACCTATTGGTGTCTTAAAAGCGGTCCTATAGGCCCATAAAGCTTCGTTCAGTTTGGATGACCAATCTTTCCTGGAGGTTGCGACAGTCTTTTCCAATATTTGTTTTATTTCTCTGTTCGAAACCTCCACTTGTCCACTAGTTTGTGGATGATACGGTGTAGCTACGCGGTATTTGACTCCATATTTAGAGAGAAGTTTATCAAAGATTCGCGATATGAAGTGTGAACCACTGTCACTGATGGCAAGTCTGGGCACACCAAATCTAGGAAAGATTGTGTTTCTAAAGAGTTTGATGACTACTCGCGCGTCATTTGTTGGAGCGGCAACGACCTCTATCCATTTAGATACATAGTCGACAGCGACGAGTATATATTTGTTTCCAAAAGAAGACGGGAAAGGTCCCATGAAGTCTATTCCCCATACGTCAAAGATTTCTACTTCTAAAATTCCTTTCTGAGGCATTTCATCGTGTCGTGAGATGTTGCCAATGCGTTGGCACCGGTCGCATTTGAGTACAGCGATATGGACATCCTTCCAAAGGCTGGGCCAAAATAGGCCAGATTGTAGAATTTTAGCGCATGTCTTTGAAGTACTAGCATGACCACCATAAGGTGCTGAATGGCATTGGGAAATGATGTCTTCTATTTCTTCCTCTGGGACACAGCGACGGTATATGTTGTCGGCGCCTCTTTTGAAGAGTAGAGGTTCATCCCAATAATAATGATTTAAGTTGTGGAAGAATTTCTTCTTTTGCTGATAAGTTAGATCCGGTGGAAGCATGCCTACGGCTAAGTAATTAACGATGTCGGCATACCAAGGCAAAGTGGCTTGGGCATAGACAGCTTCCACGGCTTTTTCAAGTTCTGGTTCTTCCGAGGTTAAGTTGGGCATATCACTTTCCAATTTGGCTATCAGACATTCGTAGGGAAAATCGTCATTGATAGGCACTAATTCTTGTTTAATGCCTTCTATTCAGGATAAGTGATCTGCAACTACATTCTCGGTTCCTTTCTTATCTTTAATTTCTAAGTCGAACTCTTGTAATAATAGGATTCATCTCAATAATCTTGGTTTGGCATCCTTTTTGCTTATTAGGTACCTAATGGCAGCGTGATCTGTGTATATGATTATTTTTGCTCCTACCAAGTAGGAATGGAATTTGTCAAGTGCAAACACAACTGCTAGAAGTTCCTTCTCTGTTGTGGCGTAGTTCATTTGGGCAGGGTCTAAAGTTCTACTGGCGTAGTAGATTGCGTGAAGCTTCTTGTCTTTCCTTTGTCCTAGAACTGCGCCTACAACATAATTACTCGCGTCGCACATGATTTCGAATGGTAGTCGCCAATCTGGGGGTTGCATGATTGGTGCGGTAATGAGTGATGTCTTTAGATTTTCGAATGCTTCCAAGCATTCTTTGTCGAAAACGAACTCGACATCTTTCATCAACAAACCTGTCAGAGGTTTTGTGATTTTCGAGAAATCCTTTATGAATCTTCAGTAGAATTCGGCGTGTCCTAAAAAGCTTCGTATCTCTCGAACAGTTTTCGGAGGTTGAAGATCCTTTATGATCTCTATTTTAGCTTTGTCAACCTCAATCCCTTTTTCAGATATGACGTGTCCTAAAATTATGCCTTATCGGACCATGAAATGGCATTTCTCCCAATTGAGAACAAGGTTCATTTTAGCGCATCTTTCGAGTACCATTTCTAAGTTTGACAGGCAGCTTTCAAAACTTTGTCCGCATACAGAGAAGTCATCCATGAACACTTCCATGATGTCGTCTATGAAATCCGTAAAGATTGCCACCATGCATCTTTGGAAGGTTGCTGGAGCATTGCATAGTCCGAACGGCATTCGGCGATAAGCAAAAGTACCATAAGGACAGGTGAATGTTGTCTTTTCTTGGTCATCGGGGTGAATAGGAATTTGGAAGAATCCCGAATAACCATCTAGATAGCAGAAGTACGAATGTTTCACTAGTCTCTCCAACATCTGGTCTATGAAAGGTAAAGGGAAGTGATCTTTCTGAGTCGCCTTATTCAGTTTTCTGTAATCGATACACATCCTGCTTCCAGTCACAACTCTTTGGGTTATCGATTCACCTTTCGCATTCTTTACTACAGTAACGCCTCCTTTCTTTGGCACTACGTCCACTGGGCTGACCCATTGGCTGTCGGAGATCGGGTATATGCTTCCTGCGTCTAGTAACTTTTTCACCTCGTCTTTTACTACAATGCTTAGGATCAAATTTATCCTTCTCTGATGTTCTCTTAAAGTTTTGCAGTCTTCCTCTAGCATGATTCGATGCATACAGATGGAGGGACTTATGCCTTTAAGATCGCTTATATTATAGCCTAACGCAGTTGGGTATTTCCTTAGGACTTCTAGTAATTTCTCAGTTTCTGACTGTCCTAAATTTGCGTTGACTATTACTGGTCTTTTGAATTCTGTGTCTAAGAATTCGCACCTGAGGGTTTTAGGTAGTTCTTTAAGTTCTAAAGCTGGGTTTTTCGGACCTGGCATGTGATTGGGAGTTAGTGCTAAGATCTCGCTCAGACTATCATCTTTGTATGGCGCACGCCAATTGTCACCTTCATGAATATCAGGGATTTGGATCTTCATGATTTCAGAATATTTAGTTTCTTCCTTCTCCAGTTCTCGTATGCATTCATCAATGACATCTACTATATAGCATGTGTCATCTATGGCTGGTACCTTCAAGAACTTAGTAAGGATGAACTCTATCTTTTCTTCTCCTACTTCAAATGTTAGCCTGCCTTTCTTTATGTCTATGATAGCTCCGGCTGTTGCTAGGAAGGGTCTTCCTAAGATAATTGGGGTAACAGAGTCCTCTTTGATGTCCATGATTATGAAGTCGGTTGGAATATAGAATTGACCTATGCGTACTGGAACGTTTTCCAGCACACCGACGGGATATTTGACTGATCGGTCAGCCAATTGCACGGACATTTTAGTTGGTCTTAGTTCTCCCATGTTCAGCTTTTTGCATATAGATAGGGGCATAACACTTATACTGGCTTCTAGATCGCATAAAGCTTTGTCTATGACGAACTTTCCTATGACGCATGGTATGGAGAAACTACCTGGGTCTTTTAGTTTAGGAGGCATGTTATTTTGAATGATTGCGCTACATTTAGCAGTAAGTGTAACTATTTCGTTATCCTCGATTTTTCTTTTGTTAGACAAGATTTCTTTAAGAAACTTAGCGTATGACGGCATTTGAGTTATCGCTTCTGTGAAAGGAATAGTGATATTCAGTTGTTTCAGAAGTTCAACGAATTTCTTAAATTGTCCTGAAGTTTTGGAATTTATGAATCTTTGAGGATAAGAAATTGGTGGTTTATATGGCGGTGGAGGCACATATGAGTTTTCATCTTTGGCGGCCTCTTGCTCGTCACCTTCCTTCTTTTCGGTTTCAGACTCCTTTTCTATTGGTTTATCAGATTTTTGATGCATGGCTGAATTTTCATGCCTAGGATCTGTTGGGCCTTCCAATTCTTTTCCACTTCTCAATATGACAGTGTTTGCATGACCTTTCGGGTTAGGTTCTGGCTGACCTGGAAATGTCCCAGCTGGTGCGGCTGCAGAGGCTTATTGTTGAGCCACTTGTGATATCTGTGTTTCAAGCATTTTATGATGGGTGGCTAAAGCGTCTACTTTTCCGGTCAGCTGCTTAATTTGCTCGCTAGTGTGTATGTTTTAATTCAGGAATTCTTTATTTGTTTGAACTTGAGTAGCTATGAATTTTTCCATCATCACTTCGAGATTTGATTTCCTAGGGGCAGTCTGGGCAGCTGCGGCTGGTTTCTGATATCCTGGCGGAGCAGCCGGTGCTTGCAAGGTATCATCGCTTTTGTAGGAAAAGTTTGGGTGGTTCCTCCATCCTGGGTTGTAAGTATTCGCGTAAGGGTTACCTTGAGCGTAGTTTACTTGGTCTGGTGGAATTCCTGCCAATAAGGGGCACTCAGGCGCATTGTGAGTGGCGATTCCACATAACTCGCAATTTGGAGTTACAGCAGCTACGGTTGCAGGTGGTGTTACAGTTAGACTGTCGATTTTCTGCGTTAGAGCATCCACCTTAGCGTTGAACTTTTCAATGTAAGAACACAGATTGTTTCTTAGTTATATCTCTATGTTTTGATGATAACACTTATGAATTTTGTATTCAAGAATTATATACTCTAAATTTGTTCTAGACTGTTTGCTACAGGTACTAAAGAAAAGATTCTTAAAAGAGCAAATTTGGATTTGAACAATGTTATTATGAAAGGCTTCATAGGTTCAAGAGCATCTTAAATGAAGATCTGAACGCTGCTCCCAGAAGAATCTGATTACTGTCTTTTGAAGATTCTGAAGCAGGAGCCTCTAAAGAGTAGAAGACTCTGCTCTGATGGATTTACACGCTCAAGCACACAAGCTGCACATACTCTGATTCAGCTCAATCTGAAGAACATCCAAGACTCTGAAGATCCAAAAGATCTCTACTCTGGAGACTCTGAAGATTCAGATTCTAATGTTGAAAGATGAACTTACTTAGTGAAGAAGATTTAAATATGTACGTTGGCTTATCTCAACAGCTCTTTCCTCTTTTGTGCTAGACACAAGGACACAGACAAAAAGGTTTTATCTGTGCATTCCATTCTAAGGAAAGTTTCTGCAAAGTGAAGACAAAAGGCATCAGGCTTGTTTCAGCACAGCCTCCAATGTAAAGACAAAAGGCTCCAGGCTTTTCTGCACAGCCTTCAACGTTAACAAGACTTCATGGATCTAAGTGCCTATATAAAGAAGTCCACTCCATCTTCTTCAGTATCGAACTTCTAGCAAAATCACTCATCAAAGCAAAACTCTCAAAGCTCTTTTTATTTTATTTTGCTATAACATTGTTCTTAACTTAAGAGAAATATCACGGTTGTGATAACAGCTTATTAGAAGCATTCATACTCTTGTAATAGTTTTACATTGTTTGTAAAAGGTTTTCCTTAAGAGGATCCAGTTGGGATCAGTTGCTCTTGAGAAGACTAAGAACAGTTGTTCTTAGGTGTTACTATTGTA
The DNA here is from genome assembly GCA_963859935.3 of Lathyrus sativus. NCBI lineage: Eukaryota > Viridiplantae > Streptophyta > Magnoliopsida > Fabales > Fabaceae > Lathyrus > Lathyrus sativus. The sequence continues at coordinate 214,731,520 of OZ012737.1, read as the reverse complement.
ATCTGTTTGATTAAATAGTGGATTAAGTCCTTGACAGAGAAAGGCAAATCACTCTTGAGAGGGTGGACTGGAGTAGTTGTATTCAACGAACCAGGATAAAAATAACTGTGTTTATATCTTTGATTTTTAGTCATACTTATTCAACCCCCCCCCCCCCTTCTAAGTAATTTTCTCACCTTCAGTTGGCATCAGAGCTCCGGTTCTGCGTGTGCTACCACTTAACCGTGTCAGTAAAGATCCAGTGAGAAAAGTTACTTTGTTATATATCTGTTTGTCATTATGGGTGACACATCTACATCTAACTGTAACAAATATGAAGGAGATAGAATCAGCACAAAGCCTCCCATGTTTGATGGAGAAAAATTTGATTACTGGAAGGACAGGATAGAAAGTTTCTTCCTGGGGTATGATGCTGATTTGTGGGACTTGGTTATTGATGGCTATGAACATCCTACTAATGAGGATGGCAAGAAAGTTGACAGAAAATCAATGACAGAAGTCCAGAAGAAGGATTTCAAGAATCACCATAAAGCTAGGACAATATTGCTTAATGCAATCTCTCATACTGAGTATGAGAAGATTACTAACAGAGAAACAGCTCATGGAATGTTTGAGTCACTTAAAATGACTCATGAAGGAAATTCTCAAGTGAAGGAGACCAAGGCTCTGGCGCTTATATAGAAGTATGAAGCGTTCAAAATGGAAGAATCTGAAAATATAGAAACTATGTTTTCTAGATTCCAGATCCTTACTGCTGGTCTAAAGGTTCTAGACAAGGGATACTCTACATCAGATCACGTAAAGAAAATCATCAGAAGTCTGCCTACCAGATGGAGACCAATGGTGACTGCCTTGAAGATGGCTAAAGATCTGAACAAGATCTCTCTAGAAGAACTCATCAGCTCACTGAGGAGCCATGAGATTGAGCTTGAGGAAGATGAACCTCAGAAGAAAGAAAAAGGTAAATCTATTACATTAAAATCTAACAAAACTGCTAAAGCTTTGCAGGTCATTCAAGAAAGCTCTGAAGAATCTTCTTCTGAAGAAGAAGATGAGTTATCCATGCTGTCCAGAAGGATCAACAGGCTCTGGAAGCACAAGGGAAAGAAATTCAACAACTTCAGAAAATCTGATCATAGAAAGGAATCTTCTGGGCACAGAAGATCTGGCAAGAAAGAAGTTGTATGCTATGAGTGCAAAGAGCCTGGGCATTATAAGAATGATTGCCCCAAACTTCAAAGAGAAAAACCCAAGAAGAAGGTTGACAAAAAGAAGAAGGTTCTGATGGCAACATGGGATGACTCAGATGATTCTGAATCATCTTCTGGATCAGAAGAAGAATGTGCAAATGTTGCACTGATGGCCAGCACAGAAGATCAAGAGGAAGGAACCTCAGGATATGAATCAGATTCTGAATCTGATGATGATGCAGAAGAGGTAATGGCTAAACTTTCCAAAGAAGAACTTACAAAAGTTTTAACAGAAGTTCTTAAAAGTTACAACAATATCAAACTCAAATACAAGAAGCTGAAAAGCAATCTTGAATCTGAGATTGATCTTCTGAAGACAGAAATTGTTGAGCAAAAAGAAATTAATTTGAAAATCAAAAATGACTTTGAAATAACTCAACAAGAATCTGAATCTGAGGCTAAGTCATGTGAAAACATTTTAGAAAAATATGACTCTAGCTTTCAGAGATTCCTTACTAAGGGCATAGACAGAAGCAAGATGGCTTCTATGATCTATGGTGTTAGTGGGAACAACAGAAGAGGTATTGGATATGAATCTTCATCTGGAAGTAATCCAAAATTTGTTGACAAACTTCTCATCAAGAAGATTCCTCTGTACTCTCAATTTAAATTTGGTCATTTAAATGATATTAAACACACAAGCTCTGAGAAGAATACTTATGTGTTTAAACCCAAGGTAAGTCAAAATAAACATTATGTTGAAAAACAGAAGTTTAGACAAACCTACAAACCAACTAACCCCAAAGGACCCAAGAAGATCTAGGTACCTAAAAACAAAATAATTCCTGTTGCAGATGTTCTTAGCAGCAAGATCCGGACGCCAGTCATGGTACCTGGACTCTGGATGCTCACGACACATGACAGGAGAAAGGTCTATGTTCCAAAGCCTGGAACTTAGATCTGGAGGTGACGTGAAGTTTGGAGGGAACCAGAAAGGCAAGATCATTGGATCTGGCACTGTTGGAAATGGTAAACTTCCCTCTATAACTAATGTTTTACTTGTTGAAGGTCTAAAACATAACTTATTGTCCATAAGTCAATTAAGTGACAATGGTTATGATATTACCTTTAATCAAAAATGTTGTAAAGCTATATGTCAAAAGGATGGCTCTATCCTATTTAGTGGTAAGAGGAAAAACAACATTTATAAAATAAACCTTTCAGAACTCAAAGTTCAAAATGTTAAATGCCTATTGTCTGTTAATGAAGAGCAATGGGTCTGGCACAGAAGATTGGGCCATATTAATATGAGACGTATATCTCAGATTAATAAACTTAATCTTGTCAGAGGACTCCCTGATCTGAAGTTCACTTCAGATGCTCTTTGTGAAGCATGCCAAAAAGGGAAGTTTTCTAAAACATCTTTTAAATCAAAAAATGTTGTTTCTACTTTCAAACCACTAGAACTACTTCATATTGATCTGTTTGGACCAGTGAAAACTGCATCCATCAGAGGCAAGAAGTATGGATTAGTCATTGTTGATGACTATAGTAGATGGACATGGGTAAAGTTCTTAAAACACAAGGACGAGTCACATGCTGTGTTCTTTGACTTCTGCAAGCAAGTCCAGATTGAAAAAGATTTCAAAATTGTAAAAGTCAGAAGTGATCATGGGGGTGAATTTGAAAATAAATTTTTTGAAAAATATTTTTCTGAAAATGGCATTGCTCATGATTTTTCCTGTCCTAGAACTCCACAACAAAATGGGGTTGTAGAGAGGAAAAACAGGACTCTGCAAGAAATGGCCAGAACCATGATCAATGAGACAAATCTGGCAAAACACTTTTGGGCAGAAGCAATCAACACAGCGTGTTATATTCAGAACATAGTGTCTATAAGGCCTCTTCTGAAGAAGACTCCATATGAACTGTGGAAGAACAGAAAGCCTAACATTTCTTATTTTCATCCTTTTGGATGTACTTGTTATATACTTAACACTAAAGAAAATCTTAACAAGTTTGATTCCAAAGCACAGAAGTGTTTCATGCTTGGTTATTCTGAACGCTCTAAAGGCTACAGAGTATTCAATACTGAAACACAGATTGTGGAAGAATCTATTCATGTAAGATTTGATGATAAGCTTGGCTCTGAAAAGCCAAAGCAGTTTGACAATTCTGCAGACAGAGAAGTGATTCTCACAGACTCTGAAGAATCAGAGGCAGAAAAGGCTAAAGAAAAGGAATCTGAAGCAACTCCAGATGCTATTCACCTATCTTCTCAATTGGACAACTTACACATTTCTGAAAGATCAAATGTCAGAGGATCTTCTTCCAGAATTAAGGCATCTCACCCAGAAGATGTGATCATTGGAAAGAAAGATGATCCAATCAGGACAAGATCCTATCTCAGAACATCTGAATCTTCATTGTTTGGCTTAGTATCAATAATTGAACCAACATCTGTGGATGAGGCTCTGAAAGATAATGAATGGATTATTGCCATGCAAGAAGAGCTAAATCAATTCACCAGAAATGAAGTTTGGGATCTGGTTCCTAGACCTAAAGGATTCAATGTTATTGGAACAAAATGGGTCTTCAGGAATAAGTTGAATGAAAAGGGAGAAGTAGAAAGGAATAAGGCAAGGCTGGTTGCTCAAGGATACAGTCAACAAGAAGGTATTGATTACACTGAGACATATGCTCCAGTGGCAAGGTTAGAATCTATTCGTCTTCTTATTTCATTTGCTGCACAGAATAACATCACTCTGTATCAGATGGATGTTAAAAGTGCTTTTCTTAATGATATTATAGAAGAAGAAGTATATGTCCACCAACCTCCTGGTTTTGAAAGTGAAAACTTTCCAGATCATGTTTTCAAATTAAAGAAATCTCTTTATGGATTAAAACAAGCTCCTAGAGCTTGGTATGAGAGGTTGAGCAACTTCCTTCTGAAGAAAAATTTTATCAGAGGAAAAGTGGATACAACTTTATTCTGTAAAACTGTTAAGAAAGATTTGTTGATTTGTCAAATTTATGTAGATGATATTATTTTTGGATCAACAAATATTACGCTTGGAAAGGAGTTTGCTAAATGTATGCAGGAAGAATTTGAAATGAGCATGATGGGACAATTGAGATTCTTCTTGGGAATCCAAGTCAACCAGACTCCAGAGTGCACCTACATACATCAAACCAAATATGTTAAAGAGCTTTTGAAGAAGTTCAACATGGTTGATAGCAAAATGGCAAAGACTCCAATGCACCCTACAAGCACTCTAGGTAAGGAAGAGGTAAGTAAGAAGGTAGATCAGAAACTCTACAGAGGTATGATAGGATCTCTTCTATACTTGACTGCTTCTAGACCAGATATTCTGTTTAGTGTCTGCTTATGTGCAAGATTCCAATCAGATCCTAGAGAATCACACTTAACAGCTGTTAAGAGGATTCTAAGGTATCTGAAAGGTACTACTAACATGGGTTTGTGTTACAGAAGATCTGATGAATTTTCATTAGTTGGATTCTGTGATGCTGACTATGCTGGAGACAGAGTTGAACGTAAAAGCACTTCTGGAAGCTGTCAGTTTCTTGGAAGTCATCTGATCTCATGGTACAGCAAGAAGCAACCTACTATTGCACTATCAACTACAGAGGCAGAATATATTGCTGCTGCTGGATGTTGTACGCAGATGCTCTGGATGAAGAGTCAATTAGAAGATTATCAAATCTATGAGAGTAATCTTTCTATCTTCTGTGATAATACTTCTGCTATATGTTTGTCAAAAAATCCAATCTTGCATTCTAAGGCAAAACATATAGAAATTAAACATCACTTCATCAGAGACTATGTTCAGAAGGGTGTAATTAATCTAGCTTTTGTTGATACAGATCATCAATGGGCTGATATTTTCACAAAACCCCTTGCTGAAGATAGATTTAAGTTCATTCTGAAAAATATTTGTATGGATTTTTGTCCAGAGTAATATTTATCAGAGGCAACCTCTCAGATGCAAAATGTTTAATGATCTGAAGTATTTCATCTAACTATTTGTTCATTTATATTTATTCAATTATATTTGTGTGAAACTCTGAACTAACAAGCTCAGAAGATCTGAAAGTTAGAAACGTTTCATTTCTTGAGAGACATCAGATGCACATACAAAGCAAACACGTGTCACTCAGTATCTGAAACGATGGAGTGCTCAACTGAATTGACGTTTGAGGTATTGCTTTGAAAATCTCATTTTTCTTGGTTTTCCCCCCAGCTGTCATAAATTTAAAGTGAAATGATTATTTTCATTAAATGCTGTCCAAACGTGCGTATGTGTCTTTTGTTGTGCCCATTGCTTGTTTTTTGGATCTCTATAAATATCACCTATCACACTATTTTCACACTTTCCACATTCACTACATTCATGTGTTTCTGTTCTCTTTTCAAACTCTACCAAAACCCTAAACCTAAACCAAGATCTTCTTCTTCAATGGCTTCTACTTCAAACACTGCTGAAAAATCCAACAAGACTATAATGTACAAAGAACCAGAACGAACCTTATTTACTCCAGTGGCAGATCTTGAGGTTCTATGTGAGAGCTTCATTGATCTTGATTCATTAAAGGAAAATGGGTTTGACCTAACTCCTGCCATTAAATCTCAAGGTTGGGAGAAATACTTTGAAAGATTGATGGGTCCTGTATATCCATCACTGGTAAAGGAATTCTGGATTCATGCAAGCGCTGGTCCTAAGTTTATTCATTCATCGGTTCTTGGGATGGAGATAATTATTACTGAGAAACTGATCAGGCAACTGTTCAGTTATACCGAATCTGATGGAGTTTCAAACCTTGCTTCTTCTCGTATTGATATGGCTAGGGTTTATGAAGAAATCACTATAGCTGGAACGCCATCAAGTAAGGTTAAAGATCTGAAACCCATCTATAGGATCTGGGCAAAGATATTTATGAGTACATTTTTTCACAGAAAACCATCCAACTCACCAGACTATGTGAGTTCGGAACATCTGTATTTCATGTACTGCATCAGCCAGAATGTCAAAGTGGATCTACCGTATCTAATCTTCAGTCATTTACTAACTCATGTCAAAGAAACCAGAGAGGAGGTAAGAGCTAAAGCTGGGAAAGTTAGAACTTGGATACCCCTGGGAAGATTGATTTCAGACATCCTTGTTGAAAACAAGCTGGTACAGCATCTGACAGATGCAAAGATTACAGAAGATCTGTCTTACATCATTGGATCTGAAATAAATGGACTCAATCTGAAAAGGATGAAAATCATTTCAGAATTGAAAGGTCAACTAAGGAAGATAAACTCTGAAGAGGTCCAAGGCAGAAGAATTCCTGTGGAAGACTTTCCACTATTCAGTGCAGATGAACCAAAGGAATTTGTCTGGATGTACATTACAGAATGTCTAAAGGAAGGAATTCCTCTACCTGCTAATCTTGTTCAAAAACCAGGAGAAGAATTGCCCAATCTGATGAAGGAAAGGCATAGTAAGAGGAAAGCTGAAGAAGGATCAGTTCAGAAGAAGAGAAAAGCATCTGAAGTTCCAAGAAAGAAGAAGAAAGAAGGAAAGAAAGCCAGAATTAGTTCTAGAGAAGCCACTCTGGAAGAGATCAGAGACACCATTCATCAGGTATTAGCATCTGATCCTACACCTGCTGTTCATTCACCCCTTTCATCACCACAACTCTCTCCAAACCTTAGACAAAGAACTTCTAAACCCAAACAGTCTGCCAATCCTTCATCTGAACCACTCTCCTCTGAACCAGTAAATTTACAACCATCTCCTGTACCAATTCCATCTGAACCACAACCTCAAACAATTCAATCAGAAATTCCACCAACAGAACCAACTCAACCAGAAAACACTCAAACAGATATTTCACAACCAACAATGTCACAACCAGAGAATTCCCAATTAGAGACTCTCCAACCAGAAACAGTTATTTCAGAACAAAACCAACCAGAGACTGTTCAAACTGAACACTCTGAACAAACAATTCCCTCAGAAGATCCAAATCTTTCTGACAATATTCTTGATATACAACCCCTCAATCAATCAATTATAATTTCTTCAACATATGTTCACTCAGATGAATCTTCTGATTCATCTGATTGTGATTCAGAGTCACTCAAACAAGCTCGTTCTGAAAGTGTTATGAAGGAACATCTTAACATTTCCATGTTTCATACTCCACCAAACTCTCCACCTCATCAACAACCATCTGAAATTCAAACTCAAACATCTGGAACCCAAACCATTCCTCAACCACCTGAAACCAATCCATCTGAAACTCAGACTTTTCCTCCACCATCTGAACTCCCTCAATCTGACATCCACACTTCTCAACCACCATCACCACAACCATCTGAACCTACTCCTGTTAACACCCCTAATCCTTTTTCCTCTTAACAGTCTGAACAGTCAGATCTAGGATCTTGTGTTAATACTATGTTTGAAATTTTCAAAAAGGAGTTAGATTCTGAATATGATCGTGTTAAGGATGTATGTATGTCTAGTTTGGATCCAACTGTTTCAAATACTGCTTGGAAGCGCTTCATCTGGATGTTCAACAAAGCTGCCTTAAAAGTTAGAGCTAAATGCTCTAAGCTTGCTAAGACTAAATTTGCAGAATTAATCAAGGTAACTCTGATGAACATGCCTCCTCCTCCTCCTGTGTTACTTTTGGAAGCTGCTCCTCCAGTAGTTCCTGTATCTGAAATGGTTGAACAAGCTTCTGATGAAAATCAATCTGAAGGGAACCCTGCTGCTACTGCATCCGCTCCGTCTTCATCTGTGGTTGCAGAACTTGTGAATGATGTGAAGGATATAAAGGACTGGATGATCAAGCAAGAGAAGACAACTGATGAAATCAAGACCTGGATGTCTAAGCAAGAAGAGTCAGCTGCCAAGATGACAGAGCTTCTGACCCTTATTGCCTCTCGCCAGATTTAGTTTTATTTGTTGTTTTGCACATGAACTGCCTTTGCTGTTTACTTTTTATTGTGTTATGTGTTTTGGCTTCTGCCTGTTTGACTGTGAACTTTGGTTTGTTTAATTGCATGATGATGTGTTTGCTCCTACATGCCTCTTTTCTTCTGTATCTTTCTGTCTTTGAAAATCTTTTTGATTATGACAAAAAGGGGGAGAAAAAGAGAAACTGAGTGTTCAACCTATAAGCAATTACTAAAACTGAAATTCAGACATTTTATTAACTTACTTTGAATTTAAGTCTTTCAGATTACATTGATATATCTGACATAATTCATTGAAGTTACCCTGAGACTGTTTCAACCAGAACCTGATCCTCCAAAGAAAATCTGAGTATTCAATCAACTCTGATAACTCTGATATCTTACTCTGATACATTTATTCTGAAAGAGAATTCAAGCAAGATGATAACCAGGCGCTCTGACTAAAGGAAGTCATATTTATCTGGCATCAAGATTTGATTCTGAACTCTTTCATCAGGCTCTGAATCTGAAATATACTTAATCAGAAAGGGAAGTATTTTATTCTATTGAAGTATTTATTTTAGGGGGAGATTGTTAATCTCAGGGGGAGTTATAATTCACACTCTTTATTGAACAAAATTTCTCATGTTTTGTCATCATCAAAAAGGGGGAGATTGTAAGAACACAGATTGTTTCTTAGTTATATCTCTATGTTTTGATGATAACACTTATGAATTTTGTATTCAAGAATTATATACTCTAAATTTGTTCTAGACTGTTTACTACAGGTACTAAAGAAAAGATTCTTAAAAGAGCAAATTTGGATCTGAACAATGTTATTATGAAAGGCTTCATAGGTTCAAGAGCATCTTAAATGAAGATCTGAACGCTGCTCCCAGAAGAATCTGATTACTGTCTTTTGAAGATTCTGAAGCAGGAGCCTCTAAAGAGTAGAAGACTCTGCTCTGATGGATTTACACGCTCAAGCACACAAGCTGCACATACTCTGATTCAGCTCAATCTGAAGAACATCCAAGACTCTGAAGATCCAAAAGATCTCTACTCTGGAGACTCTGAAGATTCAGATTCTAATGTTGAAAGATGAACTTACTTAGTGAAGAAGATTTAAATATGTACGTTGGCTTATCTCAACAGCTCTTTCCTCTTTTGTGCTAGACACAAGGACACAGACAAAAAGGTTTTATCTGTGCATTCCATTCTAAGGAAAGTTTCTGCAAAGTGAAGACAAAAGGCATCAGGCTTGTTTCAGCACAGCCTCCAATGTAAAGACAAAAGGCTCCAGGCTTTTCTGCACAGCCTTCAACGTTAACAAGACTTCATGGATCTAAGTGCCTATATAAAGAAGTCCACTCCATCTTCTTCAGTATCGAACTTCTAGCAAAATCACTCATCAAAGCAAAACTCTCAAAGCTCTTTTTATTTTATTTTGCTATAACATTGTTCTTAACTTAAGAGAAATATCACGATTGTGATAACAGCTTATTAGAAGCATTCATACTCTTGTAATAGTTTTACATTGTTTGTAAAAGGTTTTCCTTAAGAGGATCCAGTTGGGATCAGTTGCTCTTGAGAAGACTAAGAACAGTTGTTCTTAGGTGTTACTATTGTAATCTGTTTGATTAAATAGTGGATTAAGTCCTTGACAGAGAAAGGCAAATCACTCTTGAGAGGGTGTACTGGAGTAGTTGTATTCAACGAACCAGGATAAAAATAACTGTGTTTATATCTTTGATTTTTAGTCATACTTATTCAACCCCCCCCTTCTAAGTAATTTTCTCACCTTCATTCAAGACTGCTGATCTCGTACATCCCACCTTTCGCTGCGGGTTTCTCTGATGGAGTTCTTTCACCTCCCCATTGGCAATGGTTCTGAGACATGTTTTCGATAAGTTGATAGGCTTCATCGTATGGCTTATCCATAAGTGCACCGCCTGCGGCGGCGTCTACCGTTAATTTGGTGTTGTATAGAAGCTCATTATAGAAAGTATGGATCGTCACCCAGTCTTCTAAACCGTGGTGAGGACATGCTCTCATCATATCCTTAAACCTTTCCCATGATTCATAGAGAGATTCAGCATCTTTCTGTCGAAATCCGTTGATTTGAGCTCTAAGCATAGCAGTTTTGCTTGGCGGAAAGTATCTTGCTAAGAAAACGCTCTTCAACTGTTCCCACGTCGTAACGGAGTTGGATGGTAAGGATTGTAACCAAGTCCAAGCTCTATCTCTAAGAGAGAAAGGAAAGAGACGAAGTCTTATTGCATCTGGAGTTACTCCATTTGCCTTCACTGGCAACAATGACGGTTTCAGCTCGAAATCGTTCCGATTGATAGCGGGGGAAACAATGCTACTTCGAGGCTCCAGCTGAGATGGGGTAGCGTAGTCCTTCAGCGGTTTGTTCTGAGGTCCTTCAGCCATCTTCGATTCTTCAACAGGAGTATGAGCTAGAAGATCAGGAATATTGTGTTTTCATTGATATTCGAGGATGCGCCTTCTTAAATGTAAGAAGCGCTCTAGTTCGGCGATTGTAGGTTGTAAGATGTCGCCCTGTGAGCGCGTACTTGGCATACAACCGACGAGCGAGTAGAGGGAGAGAGAATAGTTAACCTAGTCTATACTGTGTAACAAAGGATTACACTACTGACTAAACGGGTCCCCGGCAATGGCGCCAAAAACTTGATCGCGACTTTCTATGTCTAACCGAACTAACTGCAAGTGCACAATCTATCGCGTAGTAATAAAAGATATCGATCCCACAGAGACTCGTAATCAAGCTAGTGTTCTCGGGTGTTACTATGTTTAGCTAGGTTGGTATGGTTTTAGGGAAATAAAAGCAAAAGAAATGTGTAATTTAAAGGGGAACTAAAAACGTTACTTAAGATATAAATGCGTGAATCGGTATGCAATATGTTGGTTCTTCAAGGATTCGATAAGTTACCGGCGTATTAGCTGTTTTCAAAAATAGTTTAAGAAGAAAATAACGGTTTAAAGACCTTTGTCTCACGATGGTTGTTGACGCTAGTCGCAACTCTAAGGCGGAACGTATGCTGTCGTTATCCCGTTCGGGGTTAAAATTACTTTTTGAAAACCATTAAGTTCTAATCCCTTTTAAAGCGTTGTCGCTGTTTTTAAAACGAATGCCTAGTTTTTACTATCAGGTCTTGGCTGCAGCTGTCGCTTGTTGGTTCGTACCTTAATTAATTTCCCACTGTCGTGGCAAAAATACTTTTAAATAAGTTCTCGCTGTCGCGACGAACGTTTATTTAGAAAATCAATTTAAAAACTAAAGCCAGAAATAAGTTTGAAAAGGAAAGAATACACCGGTTATTATCGAATCCCATCTGACTACCTATTACATACCGATTACTTTAATTTAGCCAGACATGGAATATAAACTAATAACACGTAAACAATGGCAGAAAATATAAGTGTGCATCATAATGGGAAAGTAAAAATAAGATTAACAATTATAATAAAAACCTGTAAATAATTCGATTGGCCTTTGGGAAATCCTCCAAAATACCGGCAGGATTTAGTCTTGGTACCAATAGCTCGTACAGAATAGAATTGAAAAGTACAAAAGGATTTGCAAGGAAAGGAAAAGGAAGCAATAAAGAAATCTAAAACTTAAATTCGCTCTGAAAATAATTTGGCAGCACTTCGTGGTCTTGAATGCGGCTCCCCTTTTCTGGTCTCAGCCTCCTCCTTTTATAGATGGAATTCCCAACGGTTAGTTGCTTCAGGAAGTGGGATTGATGTCAGAAAAAGTAGGAGTTAGTGGTCCACTCCTTTTGGTCTTTGAGGGCACTTACAGCACGTGACTGCTAACTGCATATTTTGTCTGCATGACGGTCGTAATATGCATGACAGTTGTAAGGGTCATGTGACGACCGTCATATCAGCAAAATCCGTATCTGCTGTTTTTCATCTGGTTTTCATCTGTAATTGCTTATTTTCTTCATCTTGCTCCATTTGAACATGAAATTTGAATACCTGCAAAATACTAGACAAATAACGTGGAAAAACCCGAAATCGGAGTGAAACCAGTCATAGATTAGTTAAAATGTATGTCATTATATATATACGATTTCGCGTTATCACCTCTGACTGATTTTCTCCTATAAAAACTCAAAGTCTTTGCATTAAAAACGACCATGCAATCCATCACCTGAAAGGTGACCTCAAAGATTTGCGGTCTGATCATGATAGGAAGATCGACCTCCCCTATCACAGCTCTTCTAGACCCATCAAATGCCTTTACTATGAGAGATGTTGGCCTCATGGTAGCACCTTGGTAAGCCAGCTTGGCTAGTGTCCTCTTCGGCATTACATTGAGCGCGGACCCTGTGTCAACGAGAACCCTGGACAATGTATCTTCTTCGCATTTGATCGACACATGCAGAGCACGATTGTGCTTGCGTTTCTCAGCTGTCAGATCATTGTCATCAAAGCTTAGCGTGTTGCAGGCCGTGATGTTTGCTACAGTGGATTCAAATTACCCCACTGTAATATCTTTGGTAACATGAGCTTGTGTTAAGATTTTGAGCAAAGCCTGGCGATGCGTCGGAGAGCTTAGGAGTAATGCCATGACTGATATCTTAGATGGCGTCTGATTCAGTTGGTCTACTACCTGGTAGTCACTTCTTCTGATGATTCTCAGGAACTCTTCTTCATCATTTTTTAGGCTTTCTTTTCCTTTGACCAAAGGCTCCTTAGTGACGACTGCCTCTGGAATGGGTTTCTGAGGAACAACAGCTTTTGGAACAGGAATTGCTGGCGGAGGAGCCACATTGTTTGTCCGTAGTTGGTATATGCGACCACTCCGGGTCATCTTGCTCCCATTGGCAATGTTAGTTACGTTTGCTGGCTTCCTTTCTTTGAAACTTCCCTCGCACTATGAATGGTCCTGCTTTGGTGTCACAGCCCTTGGGTGAGGTTTGGATCCTCCCCTTGGTTCAAATCTGGCTTGTCCTCTCCCAAATTTCGGGGACGCATCGTCGCGGAATACCTGTCGGACGTTTTTGTAGTTGTTGTTGTCATTATTTCTGAACACAACTCTTTTGTTGGGCTCTTCAGGCATGTTAAACACGGGTTTAATGACTGCCACATCTTCCCCTTTCTTCCTGCGAGCAATTTCTATCATCCCTTGTTCGATCATCGCTCGAATGTCTTGTTTCACAATGTCACAACCTTCTGGGTTTAGCATGCATTGTTCGCAGTCTTCATGAGATGTTTTAAGCACCCATACCTGAGCAAGACGTTTGTGTAGGTCTACCAATGGTACCTTGATCTCATCAATAGTAGTAACTGTCTTATCTTCAGACCCTTCACCGTCTTCAGTAATAGCATTTACTCCACCATGGTTTGGCAAAGGATTATTTTTTACATTCGGGTGATTGTCTTCAAAGGACAAAATTCTTTTTTCAATTAACTCTCGAACGAGGTGCTGAAGTGTGAAGCAACCTTCAAGATCATGGCCCGGCGTGTTCTCATGAAATAAACAGCGAGCGTTGGCGTTGTAGTAGAATGGGAGTGGATTAGGTGGAGCACCCAATTTCCTTGTCTTGACCAAACCTCTTTCTATCAACATGGGGAACAGATCAGTGTAGCTCATTGGAATAGGTTGTATTTTTGGTCGATTCGCCTGATAATTTTCCCTTGGAGCCCTGTTTTGAGGCTGTTGACCCTGCGGCTGATGGTACTGTTGTTGATTGTTAGAGTGATATTGTTGCTGATTACCGGAATGATATTGTTGCTGATTACTGGCTGCCCCAAGCTGAGGACCCTGCTGCGAGGACTGCTGAAAAACTGGAGTCACAGCTGCTATATATGATGATGGATGGTACTGCTGGCGATGGTTCCTGGAACTTTGCGCCTTCTTTCCGTATGTTATCGCACTTACATCCCCCTCTTTCTTCTTGTGAAAGTTGCTAACCGGCTTCTTTGCTGTATTGGCACTTGAGTTAGTATTTGGAGTAGCCACTTTCCCACTTTTTAAACCGGCTTCAACTTTGACCCCCACTGCCACGATGTCAGAGAAGTTAGTCGTGACACTGCTGATTAGTCGCTCATAGAATTCTGGCCTAACCGTACCTACGAACCAGTCTGCCAATTCCTTTTCAGTAAGGGGTGGCTCCACTTGAGCAGCGGTCCCGCGCCATCTTTGCGCGTATTCTTTAAAGGTTTCAGTGCTCTTTTGTGTCATGCTGAGAAGCTGACAGTGGTCTGGAGCCAAATCCATGTTATATTTATATTGTTGGATGAAGGCATCTAAAAGGTCTTGGAAACCGTGGATCTTTGCTTGATCCAAGTTGAGATACCATTTAGCTGATGCTCCTTTAAGACTGTCCTGAAAACAGTGCACCAACAGTTTGTCGTTTTCAATATGCGGAGCCATCCGCCTGCAGTACATGATCAGGTGTACCTTGGGACAAGTAGTCCCCTCATATTTGTCAAACACTGGCATCTTGAATTTCTGGGGAAATACCAAACCGGACACCAGACACAGGTCTTTGGTGTCATACCCAAAAACATTGCTTCCTTCGATGGCTCTCATTCTTTTAGCCATAATGTCCATCTCTACCCTCAGTTTTTCGTGCTTTTCATCCTCGGCTTCAGAACCGTCAGGTATGTCAAAGATCGGTTGTTGATTGTTGAAGACAGGTCGCACTGTAGTGGGTTCACCCGCCTGAGTGAAAATGGGATTCCTGATTGTTGAATCGAACATTGGATTAAGACTTGAAGATTGTATATTGCTGAATGGTGGCACAAAATCCCGAGACGTGCCATAGGGAAATTCTGCAGTGGTAACCGGAGCTACTGTGACGTTGGTCGTTGTCGTGGCGACTTTGGAGATTACCATAGACTGTGTGTCCATCTTTGCCTTAATTATATTGAGAACTTCCATAATCTGGCTGACGTCACCTTTGATTCCTTCAATGTTGTTGTCCATTTGGTCAAACCTCTGTTCATTATCGGCCATCTTCTTCTGAGCTCTGGATCGAGTGTTGTATTTGTGAGTATTCAGCGTGACTCCTTCTCTCTTTCTCTGAACAAGAACAAAGGATGAGCTGCGGAACTCAGATTCAAGACCAATGCAGAATGAGACGCGAATGCAAATGTAAATGCAAATGCACAAACCATTCAAGGAAAAGCAAATTTTTGTTTACAAACAAAAAAGTTGGAACAACATGTAACGGCATGCTCAAAAAAGCGTTTTTCATTGATAATTTGAAGTCTATTACAATAGATGGCTCTTGCTAAAAAGCAAGACCTTTCTTACAAGAAGTGAAAGTAAATGTAACATTAGGATTACAATCCTTTTTAGGGAAAATAGGAAATGGTGAAATAATTATCATTCTAACAAGATGATCCTTCTCCTTCTTGGTCTTCAACATGAGCTTGGTCCTGGCGGATAATCTCCCATAGGTCTTCGTTCTCTCGTTGTGCTTTGATCAAAGATTACTTCAGCTCTTCCCTAGTCGTGGGGACCTCAGGTTCCATAGTTATCTCATAATCATGAGTATAGAACATGGTCAAAGCTATTTCTTTCGACCACAGCAAGTACCCTCTGGTAGTTAAACAACTTACGTTTTCCATTGGAGTTATACCCAAGAGGTGAGGATCTCTCTGAGCATATTGAGCACGGGCTTCCAGTTCAGGGTTGCGACCAGTTTTGCAGAAGCAAGGTCTCAGCAGTTTCGGCTCGGGTTCCGGCCCGGTTGGATACGCATACTGACGCTGGGCAAGAACGGGATTGTAGGTGATAACCCCCTTCGTTCCAATGAGAGGCACATTGGGGAACTCTCCATAACTGGGAATCATAACTAGATTACCAAGGCTGATGTCATACCATGTGATGTCATAGTGCCTGAGAGTGATGAGCTTAGAAATCCATGCGCTTTTGTTGGGAAGCCTCCAAAGGATGTGAGTTCTGGGTAGATGAGAGGTAAACCACCTGTCAAGCAGCGCGAGGCAGCATGAAAATTGCCCGAGATCGTATAATATGAAGCGGTGGATGACCACATAGGTATCCGCCAGTATCTCGTTTACTGGATTTTTGATGATGAAGAGACGGATTGCCTCCTCACTGATGAAGTCATAACGGCTTGGGAAGAGATACAACCCATATATTAGAAATGCCAAAATTGCTTCAAAGATGCCCAGATTCCTATTTTCATAATGATATTCGGCCATCTCCATTAGAGGTCCTGCTTCCATTCCGTACCATCCTCCTTTCGCTCTCATTGGTGGTAAATCCTCTTGCTTGATATGTAGGGCTTTAGCCAAATCCCTTCTCTTCAGTTTTCCATAAGGATGTGTGAAAGTCCATGGAATCTTTAAATAGTCAGTGTACTCCTCTATGGTCGGGAGTAGATGAAAGTCTAGAAAGACGAAACAGTGGTAGGTTGGAGAATAAAACTTAACCAAAGCCTGCAGCATGGGCTCGTTGACTTGAGCACTTATCAGTGATAGGAGATCTCCATATTTGGCAATGAAAGCGGCGGGGTTTCTGACAAGTCTTGCCAACATCCTAAGACGGCCCAACCTCAAATCCGGGAAAGGAAGCATGTCTCTTCTCACCATGTTGTTGTCTGCAAAAAGAAAAGTTTGAATTTCCTTGAATGGTTTGAAAAAATGCAAATGAAAATGCGCATGGTGTCATGGAACTCAGATGTTTACGAACATCAGAAGTTGTCATTTCATTGATCAACAAAATGGAATTACAAAATATTGTTTCCTCTTACAAGAGTTTTAAACATAAACAACAACTAATGAATCCTAAGAAGGTTCCCCTAGCAGCCTCATGTTGAGCTTCTCGATTTCTTTTTCCATCTGAGCCTTCTCAAGAATGAGCTTGTCCATAATTAACTTCCACGG
Organism: Lathyrus sativus; assembly: GCA_963859935.3. Lineage (NCBI taxonomy): Eukaryota > Viridiplantae > Streptophyta > Magnoliopsida > Fabales > Fabaceae > Lathyrus > Lathyrus sativus. The sequence goes on along the minus strand of OZ012737.1, from coordinate 214,714,462 downwards.
AGTAGATTGAGGATTAGAAGAAGAAGGTTCTTCTTGTGCTTTCCTCTTCTTACAAGAGAGTACTTCTTCGTCTTTCAACTGGAGTTATTTCTAGAGCTCTGCATTCTCCTCGACGACTACTTGATACTTGTGCTTCCAAGCTTCCTAGGTTTGTTGTGCTTTGACTAAAGAAATCTTCAACTTTTCTTCTTCAGACATGTAGACCAAGGGGCGTTCTTCCTTCAAAGCCATGGGCTCTTGCTTAGGATAAGGCATCCTTAACGCGATGGCTCTCTTTCGAACCCATTGGAGGTAAGGTTCCAAAGAGACACAATTGATTCTTCCAAGATCCTTTTTCCCTTTCTTGTGTAGATGCTTCCAAGCCTCTAGAATCTTTCCTTTTAGCTCTTGACTATCTTTTTCTTCTTTGAAGAAAATGTTTTCCACTTGAACACCATTGGGCTTGTCCTTTAGAGGGTATCCCAATTGTCGGTGGGCGAGGATTGGATTGTAACTGATTCCTTCATTAGCACTGAGAAGAGGTACATTGCCAAAATCCCCACAATTATCAATGATCATTGTCCCATCATAGTCACAACTATACCAATCAATATCGGAGTGGGTGAGAGCCATGATCATTTGTGACCACCATCCTTTCTTTGGATCCCAAAAGGTGTTAGCTTTGGGCAAGTGTGAAGTGAACCATTTGTATAACAAAGGAGCGCAACAAGTAATCATCCCTCCATTGTAAAAGTTCTTCAGATGAACGAAATGGTATGCATCTGCTAGCAAGGTAGGCACAGGATTCTTCTTCAGGAAAATTTTAATGGCATTGAGGTCCACAAAATTCTCGAAGCTAGGGAACAAGAAGATGCCATAAACGAGAAAGGCAAAGATAGCCTCGAATGCATCCATGCTTAAATGATCCGCATAATACTGAGCTTTCTCGACCAAGAATTCTGCTTTTAACTCAAAAACTCCCCCTTTTGTAATCAGATTCCTTTTAATATCAACCAATCCTAAACGTGTAGCCTTGGCAATATCTTGTTCTTTAGGGTCCTCCTCCATGATTGGAAAAGGAGAATCTTCAAGAATGGGCAATCCAACCAACTGAGAATATTCTTCTAGTGTGGGCACTAGCTGATAATCGGGAAATGTGAAACAGTGGTAGAGCGGATCATAAAACTAGAGAAGTGTAGAAAGGAGCCCACTATCCATCTTTATCTTCAATAGTAACAACAACTTCCCATACCTGCTTTGAAATCCCTCTGGATCTGTCACCAAGGTGCTCAACCTTCTTAGGTCATCCAGGTTAAAACCCTTGTAAGTGTACTTCAAAGTTTTCTTTCTTCCACTGTTCATAACGACCTCTGATGTTTACAAACAAAAAATTCTGAGTTCCATGAAACCATATGATGATATGATGTTATGAATGCAAAATGCACAAACACAGGCAAATGCAAAGACCACACATATGCACACAACACAAGCCTAGGTTTAAAGGACGAGCGTGGATCCAAGGTCTACCCATCCCCAAGATTTGCACTATGGATTGATTTGTACCTGCCGAACGGGTTCTACAGAGTTCCCAGAGTCATCAACCCATCTTTCGGATATTATCAACTTCCCAAATCACTTGGTAATCGATAATATTCTCAAGAGAATCTCGTCCGAGTGTAGTATCGCGTATCAACTATTTCGGAAATACTTCCTTATAGTCATTGCACAACGTCCTAATAAGGCCAAAGTGGGGTAAAATGTATTCTAAAAGTCTACAGTTTCATGGACTCCTTCGTTGAAAGTAGCATTGTTTTCACGAATACTCGATCAACAATACTAAACTCTCAAGAGGGCCTACACTGAGCGGTGGTTTCTCAAGTTAGCTTGGTCGGGAATCAACTCCCTATAAGCCTTCTTGAATATACCACCACCCTATCATAAGTGCACTCGAGTCCGGGTATAGGACCGTCTCACCACTCAAGTCACCCAATATCCCACATCAAACAAATATATTGACAAATATACATGTTAAGCAAATATTTACAAATATAGCATGCAATTAAACAAAATAGGCTGAACCCTCAAGTTAAGTACATCATCCCTAGTGAAGTCGCCATTTCTGTTGCGGTGAGAATCGTGATACCAAGCTATTGATTAACTCAAATCTTTAATTCTTTAAATTCACAACCGGACTTTAATTTATCCAAAGGAAAGGTCTAAAGAAAGAAAGAACCTTTTGCGCGATGTAACGATAATGCTAAGAGATTCGGGGATCGGGGGTTGGTTATGCATAGGGTAGGTATTTCACATCCTAAACATCTGTAGTACTCTATAGGAACCTTTTGTTTGTGTGCATGCTAAATTTGTAAATGTTTGCTAAGGTTTGGGTTGGGTAAAGGTGTAGGGTGTAGGTAAAGACCTAAAGATCATTTCTAAGTTTGCTCGCAAAGACATCGCGTCCTCTGCCTACGTATCCTAACTAGGATAGAATCAGAGCAATCATAGTTCACCTCACTAGGGTTGAAGAACATTTGATTATGATCAAAGTTCCAAGGGGGACAAACATAACAATGTTTGTACAGAGTTTAAAAAAAATCTCTAGATCTATGTTATAGCACTCAAGAGGGGAGTAAGTAATCATTACTATGATTCTTACATAGAGTTTACAAACTCTATCCTAGGGTTCTAGTTGAAGAAACTCTCCTAGTGAAGGTGGGTCTTTTAGACTTAAAGCAAAGTTTAAGGCTTATACTAAGGTTCAAGATGACTTCACAAAGTCAAGGGAAAGGGTAATGAACTATCCATGACACTAGGGTCAATGGAGAGACTTTTCCTTTGGAAGGAGAGGGAGAGGCAACTTGGATGAGAACTAAGAAGTTCCATCACTTGGGGAAGAAATACTTAACAAAGCAAATGAACAATTAAGCAGGATGAATAAGATATATGGTTACAACCAAGCAAGCATGCATAGTACAATAGGCAAGGATTAAATAGGACCAACGGTTACGACCAAGAATCAAATATCTTAACAAAGATGAAGGTGTCGCTTCCGCGAAAATAAGGTGCCGGCAAAACAAAAGAGTCGCCACCTTTCGTTATTTATCCCTCGGAGCGGGAAAGGAAACGATCGGAAAAACCTTACGAAAAAGGGTAAGACAAGGTCGTCGCAACCGTTGTCTGGGTTCGGGAGTCGGTTACGCAAGGGGAAGGTATTAGCACCCCTCACGTCCGTCATACTCAACGGGATCCATGCTTGTTGTGTTTACTGGACGAGTTGGTTTATCTATCTACCTATCAAGGCTGGCTTAAACAGAAAAGAAACTGACTCGGCAAAGCGTCGCGCTTTATGCCTATGTATTCTCATCAGAGAATGAGAAATCAGAGTCAACGTAGTTCGACCTACGACGTGTTACGGGGAAGGTGGCTCGCCAATACATCAGTATTGTGCCTACGTACTCTCAACAGGTATGAGAGATCAGAGCTTACGTAGTTCGGGACACTACGCTTATGGGGATTCAGATTCATCTGTTTTATCGAGTAGGGTTAAACAACAGTTCCAGCAGTTAGGGACAAAGCCTGTTTGCGTTGGCGCTGAAGTTTAACGACACTCTTTTCTTCAGAAAAGCTTTCCTTTGAATTAGGGGCCCACGGGGCAAAAAGGTTTGAAGTTTGTTTTCTGTCTTTTACGAAAGAAGTGTTTTTTATTGTGTTTGCAATTTCAATCGCACTAAAGACTATGACCTGAGAGTGAATGCGTCGCATGTCACCCAAAGGGTGCCATACTAAACATCCAGACTGTTGTAAAGAAGCTCTCCAACAATCCTTTCTCAGATAGCTTAAGGCTCGTAACGTACGAAAGAAATCATTCATGATTACTGTATTTTAAGTTGTTTGAGATGAGAAGAGAAGGGCTCAACTACGGGGAGACTATCAAGTCCTATTGTTGTCATGCCAAGGATTCATCCTATAGTTGAAGTTTGAAGCAGGGAACTCCTAGAAGTTATCATGCATAGGTTTCAACCTAAAGTTCTATCATCAATTCCTTATCAAAGGAAATGAGAGTCCTAAGGGATCATGTCAATGATAAACAGAGATAGATAAAGCATCAGCTTAAACGGTGAACAGTAAACGACTGTAAAATGCATGCAATGCAAGTGAGGGAGGAAATGTGTGCGGGGCAGCAGCCTCCACAAGCTCATCTCAACCTCAAGCCAGAATGAATAACAGTAATCATACTGAAATATAAAACATGCTATCAAGCAAAATACAGTAAACTGCAATCATACAGAAGAAATGAAGTGCTATCAAGCAAACAAACCACATGGGCAAGGGAGCTGGGCTCTACCGAATACCCGCAAGCAAAGCCATACAGTAACAGTACAAGCAGAGGGAGCAACTCAACCTCTAGTGCAATCATGCTCCTAGATTCTACCTAGTCTAGATATGAACTTATTCTAATGCATCAAGCAAGTTAAATAAGGCACATCAATACAGAGAACAGAAAAGAAAGCAGATCAACTCCTCTCTAAACTCCAAGCTTCAGCTCTTCTGACAGCAACTCAGTCTTCAGACTTCCATCACTCTTGACAAATATCAATTTGCTTTTCCAGGTTCCCACCCTTCCACATAAGTTTCAACTTATTCTCTCTTCTCCAAGCTTCAGCTCCTTAATCAGTTCCACCTTCAGGCTTCATTCTTAACCACAAGTATCAACTTGATTCCTTCAGGATCTCCAAACTTCAAAGTAAGTGTCAACTTATCCTTTGTTCTTCAAGCCTCAGCTCTACTCTCAATCTCAATTGAATCCTCTTCATAAGTATCAACTCACTCTTCAAGCTCCCAAGCTCTCTTTGCTTTATCAGTCTCAACTTGCTTTCTTCTTCCTGCAGGCTTCAGCTTCTCAGGGTAATCTTTAATCACTTAGAAGTGTCAACTTCATCCTTCAGTCTTTAAGCCTCAGCTCTTCATTCAGTCTTTACTGGATCTTCATGGGATCTTCAAGTATCAACTTGCTCTTCTTGCTCTTCAAGCTTCAGCTGAAATGGCAATGCTCAAGGAATCATCCTCTTCCATACTCTTCAATGAAGTCTTCATTTTCACACTCAAGCTCAACATCCCTCAAGATACTCAAACCAGAGGAAATCACTTAACTGGATAAGCTAGGATATTAAACTGCTTATTGACCACCAAAGGTGACTTATAAGGGTTTAACATCAAAAGAATGGTTCCCTCAAAGGTTCTACTTCCTAGGTACCATCACTTATCCCTCATAAGGAGGGAGGTGAATACCATGGAAGGACCTTGAATCATGGGGAAGAATGGAGGTGAAAGATACCATCCATGTTTAAGAAAGAAATTGACTAGGTCTAAGCTCTTCTTAAATCCTAACCCTAAAACAACAACAAAACAAACAAGACTTCAAGACCTCAAGCTCCTCAATCAACTTCAAGTCTACTACTATGCTCCTCCATGCTCCTCAAAGCAAGACCAAGCTCACCAAGCCCACAAAGCAAAGCAAAACAAAATACAAGCCCACAAGGGCAACACAAACAACAAGCAACTACAAAAATCATTTAAAAATAGTATACTATTATATTAAAATCTAATATAATTTCTAGGGGATCCTACATACCTACCCTTAATACCCTATATGTCCCAATATCTAACTTGACCTAGAAACCCAAAATTCTAGTGTTATTGTGGACCTATGTTAAGGATTGACCTAATTCTATACAACCTAAAGTCATCTAATCAAAACTAATCAAAAATTAATCACAAAATTATGGAATAAATCCAGAGGGGAGATAAAGTCCTAATCTAACTATCCTAAAAAGAATGGCCTAAAAATATGAAGGGAACTATCTAAACAAAATTCTACAAATCTATGCATCAACATAAAAGGAATTAAAAAGCTATTAAAAGAGAAAATACACAAAAAATATTAAAAATGCATGAAATGCAAATATTTTGATTTTATAATTTTCTATTAACATGAAATAGGAGAAAAAATCCCCATACAAAAATCATCATTTTTCTATTTATTATGATTTTTCAAAGATTAAAATAAAACGGAGAAAAAGAAATTAAAATGATAAAACCTTGGTGCAGATAGCAATTATATTCAGTTCAAATTCCAGATGGGCTTGAAATGGGGGTGGGGATATCAATGCGCGCCAGGCCCAGTTTTCATCAGAAAATCAATTAACAAAATATAAAGAAAAAGAAAAATCCACGGTGCAAAGAGTAACAAAAATCAGTTCATTATCCAAATGGGCCATGAATGGGGTGTGGATATCAATCTCAACTAAAGCCCAAACCCTCAGGTTTAATGAAACGCCGCGTTTCATTGTTCAGAATTTCCCTCTTCAAACGAAATTGAATCTCAGCCACACGATCCAAGTCCCAGTCAATGAGTCTTTGTGCATCCAACGACCACGTCTTCATCTTCTTCCTCCAGCTAGGGTTCAAATGAGGAAGCCATGGAAACAGAGCTTCAGCTCAAGCTTCTCCACAACTCGTATCACCTCAATTCTCCATGAAAAACTAAAGTTCAAAACCCTAATCCATTCTAAATTCCATGATGATCACAACCATAGCCTTAAAATCCATTGAATCATCCTAAATCTTCAAACCCGATCCAAGATCAAAGATATGCTCAAACTTCAGTTCTAAAAATTCTTGAAATTAATTGGCTCAGAATGATCACCACCTCACACTGGTTAATTCTTGATATCAAACTCATGCTATAGCTCACTATATCTCGTGTTCTTGATCAAAACAAAAATGGTGTCATCAACTGAAACCTCACCAATTGATCTCAAACTTCCCAGAATCCATCTCCTATTGGTCTCTAACCATTCTAACCTAACAATTCTACCTAATTATGCTTAAATTATGGTGTAGAGGAAAAGTTACTAACCTGTCAAATCTTGAATACCAGATAGGGTAAACCTTCACTTCAGCCTCTCAAACTCTTCAGAAACCTTCCTTGATTGATGATAAAGCTTCTGTTTGCAAAAGATTTGACCAAGAAAGCTTGAATCTCCAAACCCGATGGTAACTTGCAACCTTCAAAATCCAAAATCTATCTCCTCAATTCTCCATGGTTTTGCTCTCAATTTGGTATGCACACCTTCAGTGTGATCAATGGAATGTGTTTGGATAGAAAGAAGCAATGGAAATGAAGCAGAAAGTGGAATTTGATTTCAACTTGCAATGGAAGCAATTGAAATGGCTATCTCACTCTTCTATCTAATCTCTCACCAACCTTGCATCTGAGCAAGTTCTAATCTATATATAGAATGCATTGGACCTCTCTAGATCCTTCTGGAATCATCCAAGGAGAATTTGGGATTCTCATGTCATGAGTTTATGGTTTCATCTCTTCTCATGCATCATCTCATGCCAAGCCTCTTGCAGCACTTGTAACTGACTTGAAAATCTCCCTAGATGAGATATGTGATGTGTTAAGATGCTTAGCTAGCTTGTGTATTGAGTTTCCTTATGTTTTGCATTTGAACCTTATTATGCAAGCAACCATATTCCAAAGCAAGTCCAAGATCTAAGCCTCAATTCAAAAATGTGGCTGAACCATTGTTTCTAAAATGCTTTTTAGAGTCAAAATGACCTATTATATGCCATGGTTTGGATGTGTAACTTGGAAATTTCAATTTCCAACTTGGACTTATTTAACTTATGCCTCCATTTTAGGTCATTTTTACCATTTTTTGCTACAAGCCTTTTCAACATCTCATGACCTCCCTACTAGCCTTAAAACATCATTTTAAGCAAGTTTGATGTTGAAGACTTTTCCATTTGAGGCTTAGAAATAGGAGTTATGGCCTTATGCTTGAAATGACCTATAATCTCCAAATGACCAAAATGCCCTTGACTTGTCAAAGCCATAACTTGAGTTATACAAATCCTATCAAGGACTTCTAGTACTATCTAGAAAGCTAAGAAGATGAGGAACAACATTCATGTTGACCCAAAGTTCATAGGAATCATCCTTCTTGGGCAAAAGTTGGATGCAAGTTGGGTGACTTTCAAGGCCCCAGATTCACATACCTCAGATGACCTGTAACTTGTCAAAGTCATAACTTGAGTTCTACAAATCCTATCAAGGACTTCTAGTACTCAAATTAAAGCTAAGAGCAAGCTCTACAACATTCATGTTGTAGGCAAGATGATATGACAATCACATCTTGAGCTAAACTGCCTTGAAGATAGGGATCAAACTAGGGGATTTTACACTGTCAAGCCTTAGAAACCCTAGCTTAAAACTTCTCAAACTCCTCAATCATGATGAGTTGACCTTGGAATAATCCTTATAGCATCTCAATGAATCAATCCATGATCACATGGCTCTTGGATTAGGTCTCAACCCTCTCCAAATCATCAGTTGACCTAGGGTTGACCCAGTCAAACCCTAATTACACCACTCATGGCTGAGTCTTCTTATTCTTGTACAATGACCTCTCTAGGCCTCATGATGGCTTTCAATACATCTCATAAGCTCCCTAAAAGCTTCAAGTCCATCCTCATAGCCTCATAATCATCTGAGGAGCTCCCACAACTCTCAAGTTATGAGGCACACAACCTTGGTTTCCACCAATCTTTCTGAGGATCTCTTAACTTCTCTGACAAAGATATCAACCTTTGAACACTTGAATAACCTTCTTGGCTAGCTTCATAGTATTGATTGGTACTCATACCTCTTGATCCCTTGCATACATGTCAATGAAATGCAAGTGATAATGCTAATGTGAATGAGATGAACCACAATCTTGTAAAGAAATGTTGGTCAAATTTTGGGGTGCAACAGCTGCCCCTATTCAAACGGCTTGGACCTGACTGGGTGAGAAGCGAATGGCTTTCAAACAATCAAGGTACGAGATGGTTGAATACCAACAAACCCGAAAATTTGCCAACTGCACAAGTACACGGTACTCTGACGGGAACAAATCTTCGAAAACTGAAATATTAGCTGCACGACAACTAGCTGGAGAATGGGTCACACGGTAACCGGTAGTACCTGATCGATCATGCTGTCAGGCATCAAGGTTCCTCGGGACTCATCAAGTCAGCAATTATGTTGATCATGCCATCGGGCATTCAAAGAAAACTTTCGGGCATCAGCCGGACTCCATCAGTAAGTCGGGAATAGAATTCTCGGTCAATCATGAACCAGTTGGGGATACCCAAACTTCTACCGTCAGGCACTCCGCATCAGCTGAGAGAACTGCTCCATTAACACGGTCAGACTTCACTCATCAAGTCTTCAGGGGAAGTTTCAACTTCGCTGTTCAGAAGCCTGCTGGGGATGACGCACCTCCGCTGGGGATTCTGGAGAACTATCAAGTAACTCTGCTTCGGGGATCCAGAAATCATTCTGGGTGAGTCAACTCTACTGAGGATTTCAAGAATCATCTTGGACAAATAACTCCGCCTGGGGGCTTCAAGAACCATCTTGAACCGATAACTGTGCTGGAGATTTCAGGAATCATCCTGAGCAAGCACTCTGTCGGGGACTTCAAGTATCAACTTGAGCAACCACTCTGGCGACTGTACTGGGGATTTTAAGAATCATCTTAAACAAACGGCCTTGCTGGGGAATTCAAGAATCATCTTGAGCAAGCGACTCCGTTGGGGGAGAATTCAAGACTCATCTTGAGCAAGCGACTCCGTTGGGGAGAATTCAAGAATCATCTTGAGCAATCGACTCCGAGGCGGAACACCTGCAAAACAAGAACGGTAACAACCTAGATCATGCTTACTATGCATATGCTTCGGCAATGGCGCAATGCTCCACACGGTGGAAATGCTATGCGTTTATGATAAATGCTATGCAATCATGCAAAATGATGCGATCCCGTCAGCAAAATAAATGCCGAAGGGAGAATCCTCCTGTCAAGGAGAAAGAACCACTCAGATAGGGGAAGGAATCATCCTGCTGAGGAGAAAAGGTCACACCAATCTCAATTGGACTCTGCAGGGGACACAACTTCAGTTGACTGCTGCGGGGGAGTGAACTTCAGTTGACTGCTGCAGGGGGATGAAGCTCTACGAGAACCTGGACCTGCTGAGGGAAAGCGATGTCAATCGCGGAGATAAACTGTACGGCCTTCACGGCTGCTTCCCCGGAGATAATGACCCTGGTGGGGAAATACAACATCAGCTATTCAACACTCCATTGGGAAAACCAATCATGGTCCTGAGTGGCTTCCAAGGACTCGGCTCTCTTGGGGATCTGCAAACTCGGCTGAGGAAGAACAAATCATTCTGCTTGCTGGGGAGAGTACGACTCTATGGGGAAACTCAATTCCGCTGGGGAAGAAGGAACCATCTGGCTTCGGGGGAGAGTACGACTCTGTGGGGAATCTCAATTCCGCTGGAGACTTCAGTCTTGAACCATCAGTTGCTGTGCACTTCAGTGAACGAATAGTCTCCTACGAGACCTGCACTTGTGACCCGGTGCTGGGGGATGAACACACGCTTCGGCGCCTGACCCAGCTGGGGAGGTGACGTTCCTTCAGGATGCATCTGATCTGGGAGAGAATCTTCTCTACTCGGGGAGAACATATCAATGCTCACGATCTCGCGTTTAGATTCTGCGGGGAGAGACTGCTGAACTTTGCTGGAGGAGGAGGAATCATCCTGCTTGGGGATGCGCACGGCGCATTGTCTGGAATATGCTACACCTGTAACAACACAAACAAACAGACGAGATGCCCTTCTCAAAGGGACCTATCAAGGTTATTATCTCGTGACAATGTTTAAGTAATTCATTGTTTCAACAATCAATGGCCTAGGCCAGTAAGTTTATGTATGCGCATTTTATCAAAAACATCGACGTTCTTTTTCGCAAACAAAACAGATAAATGCTAAACAGACAAACAGAATTGCTGAATAGTATACATTTTATTGATAACGAACCCCTGAATGGGTAAAAATGTTTTACAACAGATGTAAGCTCCTGGAATGAGGAAGCCGCGCAAAAATAAAACATAAATATACATCAGTTTATACAAATGTCGGCAACGAGGCGTAGACGAACACCATGAGTTGATCCCTCTATGACCCACTCGACTTTGATACTTCTCTGACGCTTCAGCTTCAGAAGAGATTGATTCAGATAAACGGCCCTCAGGTCTTCCAAACCACTAAACAAAGAAAGTCCACACGCGGAACGCAGTCATTTGCTTTTTCAAATCCCTAACTTTTGCGTGAACCGCCCTTTGCGGGTTTTCAATTCACCGGGATACCCTTTTTTGCCAAAGTCGCCCATCTGGGTTTTCGACTTTGCGGGTGTACATTTTTCAATTTATATCCCTAATTTTTGCCCGAACCTTTTTCCTTTTTTATGGTTCGCCAGGATGCCCCATTTTTGCCTGGACTCTCTTTTTACTGTCCAGCGGGTCGCTTTCAAGCAAAGTATTTTTTAACTGCGTCCGCGTTCACCGGGGATGCAAAATCTTCACCATCCATCGTGGATAACAACAAAGCTCCTCCTGAGAAGACCTTGCTGACGATGTACGGACCTTCGTAATTCGGAGTCCACTTGCCCCGGTGATCGGAGTGTGGAGGAAGAATCTTCTTCAGGACGAGATCACCCGTCTGAAAGCTTCTAGGACGCACCTTCTTATCATAAGCTTTCTTCATTCGGCTTTGGTATAAATGACCATATGCAATCGATGTTAACCTCTTCTTGTCCATCAGGCTGAGTTGGTTCAGTCGGTTCGTAATCCATTCTGCCTCGTCGAGTTTCACATCAACCAAAACTCGCAAAGAAGGGATCTCCACTTCTAACAGTAGGACAACTTCCATACCGTACACCAAGGAGAAAGGAGTTGCCCCGGTTGAAGTACGTACTGTCGTACGATAACCGTGCAATGCAAACGGCAGCATCTCGTGCCAGTCTTTGTAGGTCACAACCATTTTCTGAACAATCTTCTTGATGTTCTTATTGGCCGCTTCAACGGCGCCATTCATCTTCTGCCGGTAAGGAGACGAATTGTGGTGTTCAATCTTGAAACCCTGGCATAGCTCCTTCATCATCTTGTTATTCAGATTCGAACCATTATCGGTAATGATCCGCTCGGGAATTCCGTAACGACAGATGATGTCCCTCTTTATGAATCTAGCCACCACCTGCTTGGTCACATTAGCATATGAGGCTGCCTCCACCCACTTGGTGAAGTAGTCGATAGCTACTAGAATGAAACGATGACCGTTGGATGCAGTGGGCTCGATCTTGCCTATCATGTCGATGCCCCACATGGAGAACGGCCACGGGGAGGACATGACATTCAACGGGCATGGCGGCACATGAACTTTATCAGCATAAATCTGGCATTTATGACATCTCCTCGCGAATTTAAAGCAATCTGATTCCATCGTCAGCCAGTAGTATCCTGCTCTCAGGATCTTTCTTGTCATAGCATGCCCGCCGGCGTGCGTACCAAATGCGCCTTCATGGACTTCTTCCATGAGCATACTCGCCTCTTTCTCATCTACACATCTGAGTAGCACGAGATCGTGGTTTCTTTTGTACAAAACTCCATTGGTATTGAGATAAAAATTTCCAGACAGCCTCCTCAGAGTCTTCTTATCCTGGGTTGACGCTCCCGCAGGATATTCCTTAGTCATAAGGAAAGTCTGGATGTCATGGAACCATGGCTTGCCGTCGGAGGCTTCCTCGATCGCAAAGACGAATGCAGGTCTATCAAGACGAGAAAGGACAATTCTTGGAGCCTCATTCCAAAAATTTACTTTATACATCGAAGCCAACGTGGCTAAGGCATCAGCCATCTGATTTTCTGCTCTGGGCACATGATGGAGTTCCACTCGATCAAAGAACGGAAGTAACCTTCTGGCATAGTTCATGTACGGCACCAAATTCGATTGACGAGTCTCCCACTCCCCTTTAATTTGGTTGATCACAAGCGTCGAGTCCCCATATACGTCTAGGTTCTTGATTCTCAAATCAATTGCCTCTTCTAGACCCATAATGCATGCTTCGTACTCCGCCTCGTTATTGGTGACCGGAAACGTCAGTCTCGCAATGAACGGGATATGGGATCCGTGGGGAGTCGTGATGATCGCCCCAATGCCACTTCCATAGGAATTAACCGCCCCGTCGAATATCAACTTCCACTGGGATTTCCTATCTGGCCCCTCGTCGGGCAACGGTTCATCGCAATCCTTCGCTTTGAGAAACATGATATCCTCATCAGGGAATTCAAATTTCATCGGCTGGTAATCCTCGACCGGCTGTTCGGCAAGGTAATCAGACAATACGCTTCCCTTGATGGCCTTCTGGGAAACGTACTGAATATCATATTCTGTCAACACCATTTGCCATCTGGCAATCCTGCCCGAAAGAGCCTGCTTCTCGAAGACGTACTTGATTGGATCCATCTTCGAAATTAGCATGGTGGTGTGATTGAGCATGTACTGTCGTAAACGTTTGGCAGCCTAGGCTAGTGCACAACACGTCTTCTCCATCATCGAGTAACGAGATTCACAGTCAGTGAACTTTTTACTCAAGTAGTAAATGACATGCTCCTTTCTGCCCGTCTCGTCGTGCTGACCGAGAACACACCCCATACTATTCTCAAGAACTGTCAAGTACATGATTAGAGGCCGTCCAGCCACTGGGGGTATCAAGATTGGAGGTTCCTGAAGATACTGCTTTATCTTGTCGAATGCCTTTTGGCAATCCTCATTCCAGGTAATCGCCTGATCTTTCTTTAAAAGCTTGAACATCGGTTCACACGTGGTCGTGAGCTGAGAGATAAACCTTGCAATGTAGTTTATTCGGCCCAGGAAACCACGAACTTCTTTTTCTGTTTTTGGCACTGGCATTTCTTGTATCGCTTTAATCTTCGCAGGATCAACCTCGATGCCTCTTTCACTCACGATAAACCCCAGTAACTTTCCGGACCGTACTCCGAAAGTACACTTGTTAGGATTCAGCCTCAACCTGAACTTCCTAAGCCTCTCAAAAAGCTTCAGCAAATTGACCAGATGTCCCTCCTCCATTTGGGACTTCACAATCATGTCATCAACATAGACTTCAATCTCATGATGAATCATGTCATGAAACAAAGTTACCATTGCTCGTTGGTAAGTGGCCCCTGCGTTCTTCAGACCGAAAGGCATTACCTTGTAGCAAAATGTTCCCCAAGGAGTGATGAACGTAGTTTTCTCCATGTCCTCCGGCGCCATCTTGATCTGATTGTAACCGGAGAAGCCATCCATGAACGAAAACACGGAGAACTGGGCTGTATTGTCGACCAACACATCGATATGAGGCAACGGGAAATCATCTTTAGGGCTCGCCCTATTCAAATCCCAATAATCGACGCACATGCGTACCTTACCGTCCTTCTTCGGTACAGGCACTATGTTGGCGACCCACGGAGGGTAAGTAGTGACCGCTAAGAAGCCAGCATCAAGCTGTTTCTGCACTTCTTCTTTGATCTTAACAGCCATATCTGGTCTCGTCCTCCTAAGCTTCTGCTTAACGGGAGGACAGTTTTCTCGCAGCGGCAAGTGGTGGACCACGATGTCCGTGTCAAGTCCGGACATATCTTCGTATGACCAAGCAAAGACGTCACTATACTCTCTCAGCATCTCGACCAATCTCTGCTTGGCATCACTCCGCAATGCAGCCCCTATCCTGACGTTTCTGACGAGTTCTTCAGAACCCAGATTCACGATCTCGATCTCCTCTTCATGAGGCAGAATAACTTTCTCCTCTTGTTTTAACAAGCGGGCCAACTCTTCAGGAAGGTCTTCGTCTTCATCAATCTCTTCTTCGGCTTGATAGATCGGGCAATCAAAGTCGAAGTGAGCCGTAGAAGGTCCAGAGTCGATGTCATCTGTTATGTGGATCCTACAATAACAAGGGTTAAGTTTAAAACAAGGATGCGTAGGTTAGCACAAACCCCATTGCCATTTTATTGTTTTTCAAAACAAATATAAAACAGGGATAACAGAGATCACAATATTTGAATACGAAGAAAACGCCTTTGATTTATTAACAAAATGCATGTACATAATCCAACAAGGCCCTGACAATAAAACCACTATGCCCCGGGTAAGGCATAGGGTTGTACAATGATTGGAAAAAGTAAATCATTACTCTTCGCTTGTCATCTGGATGATATCCTTGACAGACCAATTGTTGAGGCCCTCGCCTGGCTTGCTTGGCTGGATCCAAGAGTCGAGGTCACAGTCGCTATCTTCGCTGTCTTCAGACACCGCGTTGATGCTTTCGAAAATCACTCCGCCACTGGTAAACTGGATCGGCCCTTTACCTCGAGACGCACTGCTAGAAGAAGAAGAAGCTTCAGCTCCAGGAGAATATCCCAACCCAAACTTGTCTTGCTTGTTAGGTATCTCCAAAATTCGCCCCCAGCCTGGGGTAGATCCGGCTTGGACAACGGCCCGAGCTTCCTTGAATGAGGAGAGAGTCATCTCTGGCTTTTCAGTGACTACAAGAGCTACGTCCTTCACTTTGACAGCTTCGAACGCTTGGCATAGAGTCTCATGGATTTCGCCATCCATCTCCACATACTTGAAGGACGACAAATGGCTCACCATTATGTCTTCCTCGCCACACACGGTCACGATGCTACCTCCGACCGCATACTTGAGCTTTTGGTGCAACGTGGAGGTTACGGCACCATCAGCATGGATCCATGGCCGGCCCAAGAGACAACTGTAGGCAGGCATGATGTCCATAATATAAAAGACCGCGTCGAACGTTTCCGGCCCGACTTGGAATGGCAGGGTCACCTCCCCGAAAACGTGGCGTTTAGTTCCGTCGAACGCCTTCACAACCAGATCACTGGGTGTGCAAATCACTCCACGAGTATCCAACTTCATTAATTCCTTCTTCGGAAGAACATTAAGTGACGAACCCGTGTCCACCAACACGTGCGACATAATCGTGCCCCTACACTCTATCGAGATGTGCAGGGCGCTATTGTGATTCCTCCCCTTCGGCGTCAGCTCCAGGTCAGTGAAACCTAGCCCATTCCCAGAATTTACATGGGCTACGACCTCTTCTAGCTGATTTACCGATATTTCCTGCGGTACATAGGCGGCGTTCAACACCTTCAGCAGCGCGTTGCGGTGTGCTTCAGAACACAACAACAAGTTCAGGATGGAAATCTTCGAGGGCGTCTGATGGAGATGATCCACAATCTTGTAGTCACTCTTTTTAATCAACCGCATAAACTCCTCGGCGTCTTTAACAAGTAAGTCTTTTTCTGCCCCACGTGGGATCTCTTCAACGACTTTACTTTTACCTTTATCAGCCGCATCAGCTCTGACCTCTTTATCCGCCACGACCTCTGGTGATGCAAACACTCTTCCGCTGCGAGTAATACCACTGATTCCCGCAAGGTTCTCCACAGTCGACCCAAACGGTTCTAGCTCCAACTTCTGTCCGTTGCAGTAGACTTCAGCCCCATAATGCCACGGGACGGCGTTAGTGCTCTCGAAGGGTATCGACCCAGCTTTGGTGATAGTAATTGTGGGCGGTCTGGGCGCAAAAATAGTTATCGTCTGGCGAGGGATGGTGATGGTGGCGACCTTATCGGCTTGCTTCAGCACTACCTCTCCTGACCCACCTTCAGCCCTCCGGCTAAACTGTAAAATCCCTTCAGTCATCAGACTTTGAATTCCCTCTACCAACTGCTCACATCCATCAGAACGTGTAGCACAGTCCATACATAGCTCTCCGCAACCTGGAAAGAACCCTCTTTTCAGCAACTTAGCTTTAACGAAACTAAACGGCGTCTTCAGATCTCTGACGTCGGTCAACAAATCCGAATTCTCTTCTTCGATAATGGCGTTTACTCCGCCTCCCCTATGATTCGGCATAGGATTCTTCGTGACATTTGGCACATTATCGGAGAAGTTGATGATCTTGGCATCCACCATGTCCTGCACCTTATGCTTGAAGGCTTTGCAGTTCTCTATTGTGTAGCCTGGTGCCCCTGAGTGGAACTCACAAGTGGCATTTGCGTCGTACCCTGGCGGAGGTGCCCCTGTCAAGGGAGCCAGCGTCCTCTTCTGGATCAACTGTAGCTGAAGCAAAGTCTGCAAGAGTTGCGCGTACGACATGGGCGGTGCCTCGAGGTGACGGTTCGCCAAAGGTGCCCGATTCTGGTACTTTCTGTATCCCTGTTGATTCGGTTGCTGCTGCTGCTGTGGCTGTTGAACTGCCGGGATAGTTATACTGGCCACCTGCTAGTGAGGACCTTTACCCTTTCTTCGAGCGTTGGTCACAGCGCTCACTTCTCCTTCTCGTCTTTTGCCAGCATAAGGTTTCTTTCCTCCTCCTCCAGCTGAGGATGACTCACCTTGAATTTTCCCGATCTTGATCCCATTTTCGACGTGCTCACCCGTGATAATGAGATCCGAGAACGTCCCAGACATACCGCTGACCAACTTCTCATAGTAAACCCCTGGGAGGGTGGCTACGAACATCTGCACGAGCTCACGTTCAACCATCGGCGGCTGAACCCTGGCTGCCAACTCACGCCACCGCTGGGCGTACTCCTTAAACCCTTCATTATTCCTCTGCGACAGATTCTGTAGCTGGACTCGGTTCGGGGCCAAGTCGCTATTGTATTGGTAGTGGTGCACAAATGCTTCAGCAAGATCCTTCCATGTGCGCACACTAGTAGGCTTCAGACTCATGTACCACTCAAGGGACGGCCCGGAAAGACTGTCTTGAAAGAAGTGCATCAACAACTTCTCGTCATCGGAATGAGCAGACATTTTTCTGTAGTACGATCTCAGGTGGACACGAGGGCAAGTGGTGCCCTTATACTTTTCAAAGTCAGGTACCTTGAACTTGGGAGGCACCTTGAAATCAGCAATTAGCCCCAACTTGGACATATCAACGCCCAAAGTATTCTGATTCTCGATATCTCTCATCTTATCTTCAAGTGCCTTGAACCTAAGTCGTGCTTCAGCATTCAGCTCCCCTTCTGCACCTCTCTGAGAGAACACATCGTCCTGACGATCCTCTAGCCATGGATGAGGCCCAAACAGATTCCCGACGCCTGCATTGCCGTTGCCCAGCCCGACATTGACATTAGCTCCCAGACTTCCATTACCGACGCCCGTCGTATTGAGTCCGATGTTGGTCATCACATTGCCGTTGGCACTGCCGTTTCCCCCGGTCACGGGAACACCATTCTGTGGAGTTTCAACTGGTGGAGGAGTAGGCACAGTCCCCCATGGAGTACGCCATTGCTATCAACCCTGGAAATCAAAGGCTGAACTAAAGTTCTGAGCTGATCTTGGCCATTGGCGACCGCTTGCATGAGCTCCATGAAGCGATCCATTCTCTCGCGGAGTTCCTGAACATCAGTTTGCACTTGCTCCATGATCCTGGTATGATTAGCTCTGGTTGGGTAGCGGTGAATAGGTCTCTGATTAATCCTGGAAACACCTGGAACAACCTGAAATAACCTGTCAAACACAAAAGGGTTAGGAAAAACAACAAAATGCTCGTCATGCAAATGCTTCATGCAAATGCATGCGTGTGTCTGTGCGTTAGGGAGATTTTCCCCGATCCTAGTGCCTGAGTGCCAGTGCTGATAATAAGAAGAAGTCTGAGTCCAATCATGGGAATAACAATCTCATATATAAAGAAAGCCCATCAAGGCAGTACACAACATCAACGAGTACAAGATGAATCAACAGTGCGACCTCAGCCAACAAGCCTGGTGATGGTCAGCATACAACAATGATCAAAACAAAAGGAATACAAATAGTCAAGCACGACCACGGGCGCGATACTCTTCTAACAACTCCTTCGTTTCTGGATGATCAGGTAGAGTGAGCAACCCCTCGACGAGTAGTTCCCTTTGCACAATGGTATACTGAAAACCTTCGACCGAACATTCCCATGCTCCTTCGCCGAAGCAATCTTCTAACTTCCATTTCTTGGACTCAAACGTTAGTTCGCGCTCCTTCAAGTTAGCGAGAGCCCTGTTGAGCTGGCCTTCGGCGGCGTATCTGCGAGCGGTTTCTTCATCAAACCTCTTCTCACTATCCTTTACCTGGGCTTCCAGCTTGGAGATCTGTAGCATCAGCTTATCCTCCCTCTCTTTCCTGGTGGCCAGGGAAGCCTTCCAGTGCTGGTTGAACTTGGATATCCTCCGATACGCTTCGTCCAAGTGCTGCTTCTTCGTAGCCAGTACGTCGTTGACAGCATTGAAGTCTTGACCCATGCGCTCACGCTCGGCTATCTGCTTAGTCAGGTCTGTCCCCAGCCGGTTCACCAGCTCTGTTTTCCTTTTGTAGGAATGAACGACTTCGTTCCTCTCGCTTCGGAGCTGAGCCAATTCTTTCTCCAGTTCCTCATTCGCCCGCTTCAATTCATCTCGCTCAGCCAACACCTGATTATGCTGCTGAATGGGCACAGTAGTAGGCTCTTCAATTATTGGAGGGCTTTCTGGCTTGGCATGAGGAAACGACATCCCTATAGCATCTGCTCTGGCTCTGATCCAAGTCACATACGGAGGGTAGGCTTGATTGTTGCTTCTCCCCAGCAATGGTTTACCCCTCTTACTGATACCATTCCAGGCGCGCTGAAGCTTGGATAACATATCCCCTTCTAGAAGACCAGTGAGGTACAGAGATTCCTGTACCTCTTCATCCTTCGGCGGAGCTCTCAAAGCATACGCGAACTGTCGGACCAGCAAAGACGGATTGTAGTTTATACAACCTTTCCTGCCTATCAAAGGCACGTTTGGAAACCCGCTGCAGCTGAAGATAATCTCGGTACCCAACCTATCTCTGTCAAACCAGTCAATATCCTCTGCAGATAAACTCATCAGACGCTCGGACCACTCAGCTGTGGCTACAGACGAAACAAAAGGACCCCTCTTGGGCAGATGACTATCAAGCCATTTGTAAAGCAAGGGTACACAGCATGAGACATTCTTGCCCCTCCTATTCTCGTTTTTGTAGTGGGTAGAATGGTAGACATCTCCTATCAAGGTAGGGACTGGATTCCCTGAAGCAAAGATATGAAATGCGTCGAAGTCTACAAAATCGGGCATATTAGGGAACAGAATGACGCCATATATGCACAGCGCGAGAATGGCGTTGAACGCAACCCAACATCCGTCCTTGGCGCATTGCTGAGCCTTACCCACTAAAAACTGCAAGGAGAAACCAGGAACCTTGTTCCAACTAGTCAATACCAACTCGGAGGCATCCAGATGAAGCGAAGGAGCTAAACCAGCCAGATCAGGCTCAGCATCCATATGAACAAAAGGCATCTGCCTCTTAATAGGCACACCTAGCAAATCAGCATATTCCTCTAGCATGGGTGCGAGAACAAAATCCTGGAAAGTGAAACATCTCAACGGAGGGTCGTAGAACTGCAGCAGAGCGGGCAATCCATTCAACTCGAACGCAGAAGGTTTACGAACCAAACTGAGCAACTTGCCGTAAGATTTTCTGAACTCATCCCTCACAGAATCATCTGCTAAAGCTATCAAACCGGTCAGCCGAACCACATCAGGGGCAGGGAACTTGTAAGCCACGGTCTTCCTCAGAGAACCCATAACAATACAATAGGAGGCAAGAAATCCTGGATCGGGGAAAACGGTACCTGCAACACAGACACACGTTAATGAAATGCAAATGAGTATGCAAAATAATGTGAAATGCAATCATGCAGCAGGAGATCAAGGCAACTATGCTGTGGAGATTCTGTATCAACAAAACCATAATCCTGCTCTATCAAGAACAACCACTGCATCTGATAAGAAGAAAACCCTGGTATCGGACCACAAATCTGCTCTGTCAAGAACAACCATATGATAGGGCCATATACGTAGGATCATAATTCTGCTCTGTCAAGAACAAACGTCCGATAATAAGGACCTCTGATACAGGACCACAAAAACTGCTCTGTCAAGAACAGACATCTGATAATAAAACTCTGTTCTATCAAGAACAAACATACATCTGCTGACGAGATCTTCAGACCCCAATCATAAATCTGCTCTGTCAAGAACAAACAACCGATAATAAAACTCTGCTCTATCAAGAACAGACATCTGATAATGAGATCCTCAGACCCCAGTCACAAACCTGCTCTGTCAAGAACAAATACACCTCTGATGATAAGATCCTCTGATCCCAATCTGCTCTATCAAGAACAAATGCACATCTGATGATAAGATCCTCTGATCAAAACCTGCTCTATCAAGAACAAATACACATCTGATGATAAGATCCTCTGATCCCAATCAAAAACCTGCTCTGTCAAGAACAATCATATATCTGTAGATGAGAACCTCAGATCCCAATAAAACTGATCCACTATCAAGAAAACCAGGTGGTTTGAAGGTCGAAGTTTCCTGCAATGAACCCAACCCTGCTCACAGGTATGGACCTAAACTGACTCAAGTTCGGCATCCTATGCGTTCATCAGCGTCACAGACATTCAAGAGGGGTGATACGATACCCAGAAGGTGTGGTATCACCAGCTCATGAAGCGGCCTCACTCGGCTGAATCACAAATGATCGGTCCCCAGAGTCGACAATCCACCAAACTAGCAACCGTCTCAACCCAAAGGGTTGAAAGAGAAGCCAACCGGGAGAACCTCGTCTGAGCATGGATTTCATGAGACACTAGTGCCTGCAAAGCAAGCACGCGCCCACTAATTTCCACAACTAATGCTATGTTCACTCAAGCCTGGGTCTGGCTTCTCACTCATCAGAATGCCCCTTCCCCAACAGCACAGATAATCGTATCATACTGAAAATAAAATGCGGGAAATAAAATGCGATAAATAAACACAACCCAACAAGTAATCATACAAGCGCTAGGATTGACTCTCGTAGGGGAACCGGAGAACCAGAGACTCTGGGTTCGATCCCCAGCAGAGTCGCCAGCTGTCGCTTCCGCGAAAATAAGGTGCCGGAAAAACAGAAGAGTCGCCACCTTTCGTTATTTATCCCTCGGAGCGGGAAAGGAAACGATCGGAAAAACCTTACGAAAAAGGGTAAGACAAGGTCGTCGCAACCGTTGTCTGGGTTCGGGAGTCGGTTATGCAAGGGGAAGGTATTAGTACCCCTCACGTCCGTCGTACTCAACGGGATCCGCGCGTGTTGTGTTTACTAGACGAGTTGGTTTATCTATCTACCTATCAAGGCTGGCTTAAACAGAAAAGAAACTGACTCGGCAAAGCGTCGCGCTTTATGCCTACGTATTCTCATCAGAGAATGAGAAATCAGAGTCAACGTAGTTCGACCTACGACGTGTTACGGGGAAGGTGGCTCGCCAATACATCAGTATTGTACCTACGTACTCTCAACAGGTATTAGAGATCAGAGCTTACGTAGTTCGGGACACTATGCTTATGGGGATTCAGATTCATCTGTTTTATCGAGTAGGGTTAAACAACAGTTCCAGCAGTTAGGGACAAAGCCTGTTTGCGTTGGCGCTGAAGTTTAACGACACTCTTTTCTTCAGAAAAGCTTTCCTTTGAATTAGGGGCCCACGGGTGTTGCACCCCAAAATTTGACCAACCGAGTCTCGCATTTGGTTCGATGTTTCGACGCATAACCGCATTCGCATCTGCATATCGCATACACTGCATTTTTCATTTGTATTGATTTTATCAGGGATCACAGCTCTCGTCTCGTGTTTCAGGTGTTTTTAATCAGTAGAATCGATTTTTGGGATTTTTTCGGTGCCCGTTTATTTTTACCGATTATTTTTGTGTCGTTCGGTGCTCATTTTGTCCCTCTGGGAATTATCTTGATTTTTCTGGATTTTATAGGATTTTTTAAGGTTTAATTAGCTTTTAAATCATTTTTTAGGATTTAATAGAATTTTTGATATTTTTAATTCTTTTTAAATCATTTTAGCATTTTATAGAATATTGATAGATTTAATTCATTTTTAGAATATATTAGATTTTAAATTCATTTTAGGATTTAATAGGTTTTAATAGATTTTTTATAGATAATATGGTAGTATAGTTTTTTAGAAATTTAAATAGAATTTAATTGTTTCTAGAATTTCTTTTATAAAAATAATAAATGTCTAGAATTTCTTTTATAAAAATAATAAATGAATAGATTTTTCCTTATTAAAAAATAAATAGGTTTTATTTTCTTTTATAGAATAATAGATTTTTAGAATTTAATTAGAGTTTAATGAGAAATTAGAGGTTTATTAGATTTGTATTAATAGATTAGGAGTTAATTGGATCTATTAGATTTAATTGAGTATTAGTTGCTGTTAATTGGGTTAATGATATTAATTCACTTCAGATTTTTTAGGGGTTTCTATTCATTTTCGTTGGGCTTCAGTAGGCCCAGTTTGGTTTTTTTTTGCATGCAGGTGGGTTTTTTTTGTCCAAAAGATGAGTCCAATATTCAGCAAAAAAACGTCCAAGTATGATCCAGCGTATTCCAACTATTTCCAGCTATCTCTAGATCCTTCCAGAGCCTTCCAGCAATTTCTCAGCTTAAATACCCGGCGCTGACACGTGTTGTGGAGAGGGAGGCCCCACTTTTCACTGCCATTCTGCGCCACGTACACTTCACCCTCTCTCTCTCTCAGCCACGCGTGGAACGCGTGTCACACATGCAAGCTCCCCTTCCACCAGCAGCCACCACGTGTGCTTCACCAGAACCTCACCGGAAGAACTCCACCGGCCACCGTGCATGTGCTCCGGCCACCCCCAAACCCTCACCGGCGATCATCCAAACCCAGGAAACCTCCCACCTTCGTCTTCTCCCCTTCATCGACACCGCTAAACTCCCAGAAACCACCAGATCCCAGCAATCTCCGTTCAACAATCATCAACAACATTCATCACTCAAACTCAGAAAACAAACCAGAACGATGAAGATTCATCGTCTTCAACAGATTGTTCGTCCATCCTCATGATTTTCCCCAGAAATTTCTTCAAGACTCAGATCCAGATCACATCAACGACAATCACCATCACAAGACCTTCAACGAATCTCCAGAAGATCTTATCAATCGCGAACGATTTCCTCCATGAATGTTCATCATCAATATCTGATCCTCATCAAGAACGTCCATCCCCAGATTCATCACACCTTTCCAGATCTTGTTCCGGTTCAACAATCAACATCTCAAGAATCATCGTTCAAACTCTCTGACTCCACCAACAACTTCTACGAACACTCATCAACGAATCGACGAAGAACACTTCGTAAGTTCCAAGATCTTCAACTCAGCGATCATCAACGAGCGTCCGTGGATCTTCATCAAATTTCTCAAGAAACTTAGCCATGTTCTTCAACAATTCCAGAATCCTCCACGGTCTTCTTCCAAGTCCGTCATTTCCTGCAAGAACACCTTGAAGAACGTCTCATCAACATCTTTGTCCAACTTCGTCTAACCTTCAGCGAACTTCCTGAACCACCAAGAACTCGTGCGTTCCTCAATTTGGTGTGAGATCACTTGATAGAAAGGATGCTGGGAGGGAGATTTTGAGACTAAGAGAGGGTTTGAGAGAAAGATCGGAGACGGAGGGGAGTGAGGCTTTGACGGCGGCGCTGATGAGTTGGAGACAGAGCTAGGGTTTGTTCTTTCAGCTGAGAATAGGGAGAGGAGGAAGGAGGGAATGGGCCAGGCCCAATTGCAATTTTTTTGTTCAGCGCCTCCTCAGGTTTTTGGGCACACGTTGGGCCTAAGCCCAATACCACCTACCAGCACGCCCCAGATTACCAGTTACACCCTCCCCCTGTGTTTTTTCTGAAGGCACATTGGGCTGGGCCCAATCCAATCCCATTTTTTTTTATTATTTTATTCTACTGCAACCCCCATGTATTAGATACACCCCCAGCCCAATTTGCTTGTTTTTTTTTATTCTTTTTTAAAGATTGGAAAAATACATTTTGAAAAAGGAAAAGAAGAAAAAGAAAAGAAAAAATATATTCGAAAAAAGAAAATAAAAGAAAACAATATAAAAAAAAATGTGAGAAAAGAAATAAGAAAAGAAATAAAGAAAAAGAGAATAAAGAAAAAGGTGAAAAATAGAAAGAAAAAGTGAAAAGAAAATATATTTGAGAAAAATGGAGAAAATATGGAAAATGTGGAGAAAAGCATTGTGAAAAAATATGAAAAAATATATCTTGAGAAAAAGAGAAAAATAGGAGAAAAGAAAAGGAGAAAAAAGGAAAAAATATTAAAGTGCCGATTTAATATTTTTCAAGCATTTCTTTTAGGGATATTTTCATAGAGAGTATTTTACGACTTTTAGGGATAGAATTAGAAGCCCATTTGTTAGGGGGCCATTTTCACTCGATTTTTCAAGATAGAATAGGATAGCGTCCTAGGAGATTTATTTCGATATTCAACCCATTGTAATCATTTTTCAGAGATTAATAAAACGAGATTTAAGCTGTGGTCCGATAGTAGCTGAACTACAGCTGCTCTGATTCTTCGTTCCAGACGAAGATATGTAGGCATAGGATGCGATGTCCTAGCGAGCACACTAACGACTAACTTGTTGTTCTCTCGCGGCTGTGCGATCGAGACTTTCCCGCTGACGATTAATTGAGTACCCTTTTTCTCTCTTGCCCGAGTGCATTTGAGACCAAGCCGTAGCTTTGACCATAGGTTCCCGACCCTGTGAAACCAGTTGTTTTTTTCACTGCTGTGTGAGAATGTTTGTTTAGCCGTAGTTAGCCGAACTACGTTTGCTCTGATCTTTCATTCCAGATGGAAGTACGTAGGCACAGGACGCGACGTCCTGGCGAGCAGCCTTTCCCCCGTTTAGACGTAGGAAGCCGAACTACGTTGACTCTGACTTTCTCTCTTGAGAATACGTAGGCATAGAGTGCGATGCTCTATCGAGTCAATTCCCTTCCGTTTAGATTTAGCAGCCGTAGATAAGATTGTTTTGCATCCAGTAGACAACCAAGCAAGCGTGGATCCCGTCGAGTACGACGGACGTGAGGGGTGCTAATACCTTCCCCTTGCGTAACCGACTCCCGAACCCAGGCTATGGTTGCGATGACCATACCTTTTCCCCGTTTTTTTGCGAGGTTTACTTCGAGCGTTTCCTTTCCCGCTCTGAGGGATAAATAACGCACGGTGGCGACTCTTCTGTCAGCCGGCGCCGATTTTCGCAGTAGCGACAGCTGGCGACTCTGCTGGGGACTGCGATAGTTCCCCATGCATGTGGGATCCAACGTCCCCTAAGAGAGAGTCAATCCTAGCGCTTGTTTGCTTGTCTATTTTGGGGCTTATTTATCGATATTATCTGTTGCTGTTGAGCTGTTACGGGTATTCTATGATTGAGATAAGCCGGACCTGGGCTCGAGTATGAGTATACACCTAGATATAGTTGCGGAGAAGTAGTAGACGAACCTGTCTGCTGAGCAGGCGCAGTTCCCTACGAAAATTCGCACTCGGACGAGATTCTCACAGAGGTGCTCCTTTCCGGTCCTGAGGATCTGAGGGGAGTCCAGACGCGAGGATTGTCGACTCTGGGAACCGATCAATTGGAAGTTAGCTAAGTGAGGCCTCTTCATGAGATGACGATGCCACTCCTTCTGGGAATCGTATCATTCCTCATGAAAGTCTGTGATGCTGACGACCGCATAGGATGCCGTACCTTGTCAGATATAGGTCCATACCTGTGAGTGGGGGGGATTGTTTTTGTGCAGGAAACTTGACTTTCAACCTACCCGTTATTCTGATCTTCTTTTCAGAGAATGTCTCCGTCAGCAGCGCAGCAGTATTCAGATTTTGTGTGGGGGCTGTGATCCCGTGTTTGTTGCATTGCATTGCATTTGCATAGGCATCTTCGCATCATATTGCATATCATCCTCCAGCTAGCCAGAGTTCTGATCCAGCCTTTGTTTCCTGAAGGTGATTACCCGGAGTTTGGATTGAGCAGCTTTTGATTGTCAGCAGACCTACCCAGGGGTTGAGTAGATTTGAGCAGAATCAAGTGTCGAAGTCAGCTGAAGATTATTGGTAGCCATGTCTGAAGGCAATTTCCAGTCTCCTAACACCTTGACAGGGTTCACTATGGCGTCCAACCCTCTGTATGACTCTACGGAAGACTTCCCGCAAGTGAACCACGTTGCTGCAGACCAAGTTATACAGCCTTCTGTTGAGAACCAAGATCGACATGAGCAGTTTGTTGCCCAGAATGAGCGTCCTCCTCCTGTCAACAATCAAGGTGTTGCTTTCCCTGTGATGAATTACCGAAGAGATATTCCAGCAGCTGGGATGGTAGATCCAAGAGCCCTTGACGATGGTAGAAGAGTCCGAGTGTTGGAAGAGCAAATGAAAGCTTTGAAAGCCAAAGATGCTGTCAACCTAGATGCTGTAGGCATGTGTTTGGTTCCTGACCTGGTGTTGCCTTACAAGTTCAAAGTGCCGAAATTTGAGAAGTACACGGGAGATAGCTGTCCGAAGCTGCATTTGATGATGTTCTGTCGAAGAATGACTGCGTTTGCGCGAGATGACAAGTTGATGATCCATTGCTTTCAAGAGAGTCTGACTGGGGCATCTTTGAGGTGGTATATGCAGTTAGAGAGGAATCAGATTCAGTCATGGATGGATTTAGCCAGAGCTTTTCTGAAGCAGTACGATTACAATCTAGACATTGCTCCTTATCGCATGCATTTGCAAGAGTTGTCTCAAGAGATCAATGAACCTATCAGGAGGTATGCTCAGAGATGGAGAGAATTTGCTGCTAAAGTGCGTCCACCGCTGTTAGACCAAGAGCTGGCAAGCATGTTTGTGGATTCTCTACAATATCCGTACTTCAAAAGATTGCTCGGAGTTCCGGCAAGTTTCTCTGACGTGGTAGCATTAGGAGAACGCCTGGAGTACTCCATAAGAATGGGGAAAATTCAGATTACTTCATATGATCAAGCTGGTGAAACTGAATACCCTTGTGACTATCAGAGTGAAGAAGAAGTGGTGATCAACTCAGTCATGCCAAAGATTGAATATCCTCGAAGTGAATCAGTGAATTTTGTTGGTTCATCATCTTATCAGAGATCAGTACCTCCCGTGGCTTGTTATACTGAACAGACAGCCGTGCCTGGGGCACCATATCAGGAATCTTATATCGCTTCCATTGCAAATCAGTGAACTCGCGGCCGAGGTTATCAGAATCAGCGTCAGAATCAGAACAGACCTCGCAACAACTTGGAACGAAGGAAAGCTCCTTTTCACCCAGTGCCGATGCCGTATAGCCAGTTGCTACCATCTTTGATTCAGAAGTCTTTGGTGGAGCCTAAAGCTCTTAAGCCAGTTCCAGAACCTTACCCTCCTGGGTACAATCCCCACGTGCAGTGTGGTTATCATGGTGGCTCTCCGGGGCATTCGACGGAAGATTGTAAAGCATTTCAGGCAAAGGTACAGCAGTTGATTGATCAGGATCGCATTTCCTTTCGAGAAGGATTTCTGTTTGTTCATCCCTAACCGCTCAGCTGGCTAAGCTCGTGGATTCAGAAGGGTATTCCCCAGCATAAGCCAGTGGTTCAGACAGGCAGGCGCCTCAGCAGTGGCAGTTCTCAAGCTTTTACATCATTTGCATTTGTAGTTTCTTTTTCTGTTAGTTACTACCTGCTTTTAAGCATTGTATGTTTCGAATGGTGATAATAATAAAGTGATTATGCATTTTTCTGAATTAATCATGTCGCTGTCGCTCATTTATTGCATTGCACTGACACTTGCATTTTATTCACTCCATTTTTTCGCTGTGACTAGCAAAGTTAGGAGGGAGGATGACGAAACTGAAACTCATAACCGATGATTGTATGCTTTCAGATAAGACCGTACCGATGACGTACAAGGCATTGTTTCAAATTCCCCAAACACTGGAGATATAAGGAGTTAGTCCCTTGTTAACCACTTCGAGCCAGGAAGTAGAAGTTTTTTCGGACTTATAAACCCTCACACCTTAACCCGGGGCAGGGTAGTTGTCAGTTAGCTTGACCGAGCATTCAAGTCTTGCAGAGGAGTGTTGTCTTTCGAGGACCAACCAGTTTATACCTTTCAAGAGGTCAAACCTCACCTATCAGGAGTGAGACAGTTACAATCCTTTCGGAGCAATCAAGACAACCAGTGTCACACGACTTTGTTCCAAAAGAAAGAAAGAAAGAAAGCCGCTAAGTAAGAAGAAAGAAAAGCTGGAAAGCTAAATACTTAGGCAAAAATCAGGGCATCCCGCTGGACTTCAAAAGAAAACGAAGAATCGAAAAGAACTCAAAAGGAGTCAGTCCAGGCAAAAATTAGGGAATCAAAAGAACGGAAAGAGGGGACATTAAAAAGAGAATTTTCCCCAGCAAACCACAAAGTCGTGTACACAGACACCAAAAGCGAAGAAGGAGTAACTATCACTCTGGAAGAAAATCATTGTGAATTCCTTAACTGTGGTTCTTACCATTCAACATACTTCTCGAAGAGGCGAGTGCTTGTGCCAGGTTAACTGAATTTTAGGATCGGAGATCATCACGTAGACGGGGTGGGTACAAATCAAAATTTGAGCCGAATATCCTTTGTTTCACGAACCGTGAACCCGACCACGATACAACCCTTAAAAGACCTAATTGAGGTAGGGTTAGTCTGAAGCGCATTACGATAAGGTTGAGTAACCTGACTCCTTCTTGACTTGCTAGTCATATCTTGTTGTATTTTCACTGACCACGTAAGCACTGCGTTTGAACTTTGGTTCATTCGTCACTCACAATCATATGCATGTAAATGAGTGACAGCTCAAATTTTTTCAAAATCTGCATAACCATTGCATTAAGATTACCATTCGTAGACAGACAATTCTAATTGCAGGTTAGTAGTTGGCATGAAAGAAATTCCAGCAGGAGTAATCAAATAGGACTGAGTAATCAAGCAGTCTGAACCAGAATGGTGCATGTTGTGAAGCCTTGTGAATCAGGGGCATTATCTTCCAGTAAGTTCAGTATCAGTCAGTCTGAGGACCAGTCCCGAAGTTCCAGTTGAGCAGGGGCAGTTCGTTTGAGAAGCAGTTGATCAGAAGGAATCTTCTCGAGAGCCAGTCAGGGGCAGTTATGCAGAGCGCTGAGATTTGAAAGCAGATACTTCCAATGGATAATCAGATCGGGTTGAGTCGCTAGAACGCTCATTCAGGGGCAAGTCATTGCAGAGAATGTTGAAATCAACTGGGTTGTTAGGTGTTTAATTGGAGATTGAATTCTTTTGTCGTGCAGATGTCGGGGCAAGTATTCTCGAAGTTCTCTCGTAGCAAGGTGTTCAGAGCAATATTCCCAAGAGTTAGATTGGGGCAAGGTGCATTGTAATGGGGCAAGTTGTGCAAGATAGTCTTTATATCCCCAGCTGAGTGTACCAGAAGCAAGTTGCTCAAACAAGTTTGTGTATCCCCAGCCAGAGTTGAGTATCGAGGAATCATGTCAATACCCTTATCGAAAACCTTAACCTTTCAAATAAGAAGGCCTTGTTGTCGTTGGATCATTATCCTGCAGTTTAAACCTGTTGCGTGTCAGTAACCAGTCGTTTCCAAAGTTCAGTTCTCGCCTGGCAAATCGGTAACCAGTTCTCGTCTGGCCCACCATCCGTAAGCATCAGTTCCCGTCCTGGTGCAGTTTATTGTAAGCAGCAGTTCCCGTCCTGGTGCAGTTTATTGGTAACCAATTCTCGCTTGGTCACCATTTCTTCAAGTGTTATACCAGTTCTCGCCTGGTGTACGTTAGCCTTCCGCCAGTTCTCGCCTGGTTGTCTTTTTCTCAGTCTGTTATCCAGTCAGCCTCGTCTGATGTTCAAAAACACAAAAACACAAAAATCAATTTTCCTAACCTATTTTCCTATCAGTTCTCGCCTGGTAGTCTACCTTTGAATGCTAGTTCTCGTCTAGTATTTCCATTTCCCTGTGTACATAGTCCATGTTTATTCTAAACCAGAAAAACAAAAACGAATAAAAAACCTAAAGGTATCTGACACAGTATTTCCCAATGACCCGCATGTTGTCATGTTCCCCGATACAAAGCTCGACGGATATCAGTGCTCCGAATAATGTTTGGATTCCTCGCAGATAGTGTCAAATCAGAATTGTTACTCTTCAGCAGATGAAAGTTGCTTGTTATCCCCGGAAGAGTCGAGATTGTCTTTTACCCCGTATCAGAGTAGGATCAGGAGTATCTTCAGCAGATTAAGATTGATATCCTTGGTAGTAGGAGCATTTCCAGCAATGTGCTGCGCGTAATCAACCTCAGTTTGGGTCAATCCCCGCAGAGCGCAATCAGTTGCCAATGGTTTGAAGAAAGCATCCCCGAGCAGAATTGTGTTCTTTCCCCAGTGAAGTCGTCAAGCAGGGTTGCCTTTTCATTTCTCCAGCAGGGCAGTTATCCCCAGCAGATTTGATTCCTCGTTTCCAGCATTTATTTTTGCTGAGATGGTTCTGTGACTTCAGGTCATCCCCAGTAGAGTTGACGTTATCTTCGGCATTTATTTTGCCAAGTGGTTTTCAGACCTGGTGTTCTCTGGCAGCTCGAACATGCATTAGCATTTGCATATATAGTCATAGCATTTATACAAGCATATAGTGTATCCATGTCGTCTGGGCATCGCATTTTCAAATAAAACGCATAGCATATACATATCATATAGGGCATTGCATCATTATCAAGCATACGCATGTCGAAACATAGACCAAAATGGTTGCCTATTGGATTTTGAATTTGTTCACTTGCAGAGTTGTTTGGTTCAGCTTCTTGTCTTCCCCAGCGGAGTGATTCTTCATTTGATTGTTACGTCAGCATCGAAAAAAAAAAAAAAACAACAACAACAACAACAAAGATTGACACATATATCAGACTTCTGAAGCTGCCCCCTTTGTCAAAACAGGTGCAAGGCAGTTCCATTCAGAATCCCCAGGAGAATTGTCCTCAAGTTCGCAATGAACTGTGAGTTGACCAGACCTGATCCCACGAGAGAGATGGGAATCAAGGTGTTTGCTTTATGAAGCATTATTTCAATACTTGTGGCGTCACACAGGTGTTGAAAAGAAGAAGAAAATTGTATCAGAAAATTGACCAGATGTTGCCGTTACAATCAAACTTCAGTTTATTGGAAGCTATTCCTCAAGCAGCTTTGCAGTATATTCTTGCGGTTGGCAAATTTCAGGGTTCCATTTTGTATTCAACCGTCATCTACCTTGAATGTTTGAAGGCTGAGCGCTCTTCACCCATTCAGGTCGAAGTCGCTTGAATAGGGGCAGCTGTTGCACCCCAAAATTTGACCAACCGAGTCTCGCATTTGGTTCGATGTTTCGACGCATAACCGCATTCGCATCTGCATATCGCATACACTGCATTTTTCATTTGTATTGATTTTATCAGGGATCACAGCTCTCGTCTCGTGTTTCAGGTGTTTTTAATCAGTAGAATCGATTTTTGGGATTTTTTCGGTGCCCGTTTATTTTTACCGATTATTTTTGTGTCGTTCGGTGCTCATTTTGTCCCTCTGGGAATTATCTTGATTTTTCTGGATTTTATAGGATTTTTTAAGGTTTAATTAGCTTTTAAATCATTTTTTAGGATTTAATAGAATTTTTGATATTTTTAATTCTTTTTAAATCATTTTAGCATTTTATAGAATATTGATAGATTTAATTCATTTTTAGAATATATTAGATTTTAAATTCATTTTAGGATTTAATAGGTTTTAATAGATTTTTTATAGATAATATGGTAGTATAGTTTTTTAGAAATTTAAATAGAATTTAATTGTTTCTAGAATTTCTTTTATAAAAATAATAAATGTCTAGAATTTCTTTTATAAAAATAATAAATGAATAGATTTTTCCTTATTAAAAAATAAATAGGTTTTATTTTCTTTTATAGAATAATAGATTTTTAGAATTTAATTAGAGTTTAATGAGAAATTAGAGGTTTATTAGATTTGTATTAATAGATTAGGAGTTAATTGGATCTATTAGATTTAATTGAGTATTAGTTGCTGTTAATTGGGTTAATGATATTAATTCACTTCAGATTTTTTAGGGGTTTCTATTCATTTTCGTTGGGCTTCAGTAGGCCCAGTTTGGTTTTTTTTTGCATGCAGGTGGGTTTTTTTTGTCCAAAAGATGAGTCCAATATTCAGCAAAAAAACGTCCAAGTATGATCCAGCGTATTCCAACTATTTCCAGCTATCTCTAGATCCTTCCAGAGCCTTCCAGCAATTTCTCAGCTTAAATACCCGGCGCTGACACGTGTTGTGGAGAGGGAGGCCCCACTTTTCACTGCCATTCTGCGCCACGTACACTTCACCCTCTCTCTCTCTCAGCCACGCGTGGAACGCGTGTCACACATGCAAGCTCCCCTTCCACCAGCAGCCACCACGTGTGCTTCACCAGAACCTCACCGGAAGAACTCCACCGGCCACCGTGCATGTGCTCCGGCCACCCCCAAACCCTCACCGGCGATCATCCAAACCCAGGAAACCTCCCACCTTCGTCTTCTCCCCTTCATCGACACCGCTAAACTCCCAGAAACCACCAGATCCCAGCAATCTCCGTTCAACAATCATCAACAACATTCATCACTCAAACTCAGAAAACAAACCAGAACGATGAAGATTCATCGTCTTCAACAGATTGTTCGTCCATCCTCATGATTTTCCCCAGAAATTTCTTCAAGACTCAGATCCAGATCACATCAACGACAATCACCATCACAAGACCTTCAACGAATCTCCAGAAGATCTTATCAATCGCGAACGATTTCCTCCATGAATGTTCATCATCAATATCTGATCCTCATCAAGAACGTCCATCCCCAGATTCATCACACCTTTCCAGATCTTGTTCCGGTTCAACAATCAACATCTCAAGAATCATCGTTCAAACTCTCTGACTCCACCAACAACTTCTACGAACACTCATCAACGAATCGACGAAGAACACTTCGTAAGTTCCAAGATCTTCAACTCAGCGATCATCAACGAGCGTCCGTGGATCTTCATCAAATTTCTCAAGAAACTTAGCCATGTTCTTCAACAATTCCAGAATCCTCCACGGTCTTCTTCCAAGTCCGTCATTTCCTGCAAGAACACCTTGAAGAACGTCTCATCAACATCTTTGTCCAACTTCGTCTAACCTTCAGCGAACTTCCTGAACCACCAAGAACTCGTGCGTTCCTCAATTTGGTGTGAGATCACTTGATAGAAAGGATGCTGGGAGGGAGATTTTGAGACTAAGAGAGGGTTTGAGAGAAAGATCGGAGACGGAGGGGAGTGAGGCTTTGACGGCGGCGCTGATGAGTTGGAGACAGAGCTAGGGTTTGTTCTTTCAGCTGAGAATAGGGAGAGGAGGAAGGAGGGAATGGGCCAGGCCCAATTGCAATTTTTTTGTTCAGCGCCTCCTCAGGTTTTTGGGCACACGTTGGGCCTAAGCCCAATACCACCTACCAGCACGCCCCAGATTACCAGTTACACCCTCCCCCTGTGTTTTTTCTGAAGGCACATTGGGCTGGGCCCAATCCAATCCCATTTTTTTTTATTATTTTATTCTACTGCAACCCCCATGTATTAGATACACCCCCAGCCCAATTTGCTTGTTTTTTTTTTATTCTTTTTTAAAGATTGGAAAAATACATTTTGAAAAAGGAAAAGAAGAAAAAGAAAAGAAAAAATATATTCGAAAAAAGAAAATAAAAGAAAACAATATAAAAAAAAATGTGAGAAAAGAAATAAGAAAAGAAATAAAGAAAAAGAGAATAAAGAAAAAGGTGAAAAATAGAAAGAAAAAGTGAAAAGAAAATATATTTGAGAAAAATGGAGAAAATATGGAAAATGTGGAGAAAAGCATTGTGAAAAAATATGAAAAAATATATCTTGAGAAAAAGAGAAAAATAGGAGAAAAGAAAAGGAGAAAAAAGGAAAAAATATTAAAGTGCCGATTTAATATTTTTCAAGCATTTCTTTTAGGGATATTTTCATAGAGAGTATTTTACGACTTTTAGGGATAGAATTAGAAGCCCATTTGTTAGGGGGCCATTTTCACTCGATTTTTCAAGATAGAATAGGATAGCGTCCTAGGAGATTTATTTCGATATTCAACCCATTGTAATCATTTTTCAGAGATTAATAAAACGAGATTTAAGCTGTGGTCCGATAGTAGCTGAACTACAGCTGCTCTGATTCTTCGTTCCAGACGAAGATATGTAGGCATAGGATGCGATGTCCTAGCGAGCACACTAACGACTAACTTGTTGTTCTCTCGCGGCTGTGCGATCGAGACTTTCCCGCTGACGATTAATTGAGTACCCTTTTTCTCTCTTGCCCGAGTGCATTTGAGACCAAGCCGTAGCTTTGACCATAGGTTCCCGACCCTGTGAAACCAGTTGTTTTTTTCACTGCTGTGTGAGAATGTTTGTTTAGCCGTAGTTAGCCGAACTACGTTTGCTCTGATCTTTCATTCCAGATGGAAGTACGTAGGCACAGGACGCGACGTCCTGGCGAGCAGCCTTTCCCCCGTTTAGACGTAGGAAGCCGAACTACGTTGACTCTGACTTTCTCTCTTGAGAATACGTAGGCATAGAGTGCGATGCTCTATCGAGTCAATTCCCTTCCGTTTAGATTTAGCAGCCGTAGATAAGATTGTTTTGCATCCAGTAGACAACCAAGCAAGCGTGGATCCCGTCGAGTACGACGGACGTGAGGGGTGCTAATACCTTCCCCTTGCGTAACCGACTCCCGAACCCAGGCTATGGTTGCGATGACCATACCTTTTCCCCGTTTTTTTGCGAGGTTTACTTCGAGCGTTTCCTTTCCCGCTCTGAGGGATAAATAACGCACGGTGGCGACTCTTCTGTCAGCCGGCGCCGATTTTCGCAGTAGCGACAACGGGGCAAAAAGGTTTGAAGTTTATTTTCTGTCTTTTACGAAAGAAGTGTTTTTTATTGTGTTTGCAATTTCAATCGCACTAAAGACTATGACCTGAGAGTGAATGCGTCACATGTCACCCAAAGGGTGCCATACTAAACATCCAGACTGTTGAAAAGAAGCTCTCCAACAATCCTTTCTCAGATAGCTTAAGGCTCGTAACGTACGAAAGAAATCATTCATGATTACTATATTTTAAGTTGTTTGAGATGAGAAGAGAAGGGCTAAACTACGGGGAGACTATCAAGTCCTACTGTTGTCATGCCAAGGATTCATCCTATAGTTGAAGTTTGAAGTAGGGAACTCCTAGAAGTTATCATGCATAGGTTTCAACCTAAAGTTCTATCATCACTTCCTTATTAAAGGAAATGAGAGTCCTAAGGGATCATGTCAATGATAAACAGAGACAGATAAAGCATCAGCTTAAATGGTAAACAGTAAACGACTGTAAAATGCATGAAATGCAAGTGAGGGAGGAAATGTGTGGGGCAGCAGCCTCCACAAGCTCATCTCAACCTCAAGCCAGAATGAATAACAGTAATCATACTGAAATATAAAACACGCTATCAAGCAAAATACAGTAAACTGCAATCATACAGAAGAAATGAAGTGTTATCAAGCAAACAAACCACATGGGCAAGGGAGCTGGGCTCTACCGAATACCCGCAAGCAAAGCCATACAGTAACAGTACAAGCAGAGGGAGCAACTCAACCTCTAGTGCAATCATGCTCCTAGATTCTACCTAGTCTAGATATGAACTTATTCTAATGCATCAAGCAAGTCAAACAAGGCACATCAATACAGAGAACAGAAAAGAAAGCAGATCAACTCCTCTCTAAACTCCAAGCTTCAGCTCTTCTGACAGCAACTCAGTCTTCAGACTTCCATCACTCTTGACAAATATCAATTTGCTTTTCCAGGTTCCCACCCTTCCACATAAGTTTCAACTTATTCTCTCTTCTCCAAGCTTCAGCTCCTTAATCAGTTCCACCTTCAGGCTTCATTCTTAACCACAAGTATCAACTTGATTCCTTCAGGATCTCCAAACTTCAAAGTAAGTGTCAACTTATCCTTTGTTCTTCAAGCCTCAGCTCTACTCTCAATCTCAATTGAATCCTCTTCATAAGTATCAACTCACTCTTCAAGCTCTCAAGCTCTCTTTGCTTTATCAGTCTCAACTTGCTTTCTTCTTCCTGCAGGCTTCAGCTTCTCAGGGTAATCTTTAATCACTTAGAAGTGTCAACTTCATCCTTCAGTCTTTAAGCCTCAGCTCTTCATTCAGTCTTTACTGGATCTTCATGGGATCTTCAAGTATCAACTTGCTCTTCTTGCTCTTCAAGCTTCAGCTGAAATGGCAATGCTCAAGGAATCATCCTCTTCCATACTCTTCAATGAAGTCTTCATTTTCACACTCAAGCTCAACATCCCTCAAGATACTCAAACCAGAGGAAATCACTTAACTGGATAAGCTAGGATATTAAACTGCTTATTGACCACCAAAGGTGACTTATAAGGGTTTAACATCAAAAGAATGGTTCCCTCAAAGGTTCTACTTCCTAGGTAATATCACTTATCCCTCCTAAGGAGGGAGGTGAATACCATGGAAGGACCTTGAATCATGGGGAAGAATGGAGGTGAAAGATACCATCCATGTTTAAGAAAGAAATTGACTAGGTCTAAGCTCTTCTTAAATCCTAACCCTAAAACAACAACAAAACAAACAAGACTTCAAGCCCTCAAGCTCCTCAATCAACTTCAAGTCTTCTACTATGCTCCTCCATGCTCCTCAAAGCAAGACCAAGCTCACCAAGCCCACAAAGCAAAGCAAAACAAAATACAAGCCCACAAGGGCAACACAAACAACAAGCAACTACAAAAATCATTTAAAAATAGTATACTATTATATTAAAATCTAATATAACTTCTAGGGTATCCTACATACCTACCCTTAATACCCTATATGTCCCAATATCTAACTTGACCTAGAAACCCAAAATTCTAGTGTTATTGTGGACCTATGTTAAGGATTGACCTAATTCTATACAACCTAAAGTCATCTAATAAAAACTAATAAAAAATTAATCACAAAATTATGGAATAAATCCAGAAGAGAGCTAAAGTCCTAATCTAACTATCCTAAAAAGAATGGCCTAAAAATATGAAGGGAACTATCTAAACAAAATTCTACAAATCTATGCATCAACATAAAAGGAATTAAAAAGCTATTAAAAGAGAAAATACACAAAAAAATATTAAAAATGCATGAAATGAAAATATTTTGATTTTATAATTTTCTAGACATTAACATGAAATAGGAGAAAAAATCCCCATACAAAAATCATCATTTTTCTATTTATTATGATTTTTCAAAGATTAAAATAAAATGGAGAAAAAGAAATTAAAATGATAAAACCTTGGTGCAGATAGCAATTATATTCAGTTCAAATTCCAGATGGGCTTGAAATGGGGGTGGGGATATCAATGCGCGCCAGGCCCAGTTTTCATCAGAAAATCAATTAACAAAATATAAAGAAAAAGAAAAATCCACGGTGCAAAGAGTAACAAAAATCAGTTCATTATCCAAATGGGCCATGAATGGGGTGTGGATATCAATCTCAACTAAAGCCCAAACCCTCAGGTTTAATGAAACGCCGCGTTTCATTGTTCAGAATTTCCCTCTTCAAACGAAATTGAATCTCAGCCACACGATCCAAGTCCCAGTCAATGAGTCTTTGTGCATCCAACGACCACGTCTTCATCTTCTTCCTCCAGCTAGGGTTCAAATGAGGAAGCCATGGAAACAGAGCTTCAGCTCAAGCTTCTCCACAACTCGTATCACCTCAATTCTCCATGAAAAACTAAAGTTCAAAACCCTAATCCATTCTAAATTCCATGATGATCACAACCATAGCCTTAAAATCCATTGAATCATCCTAAATCTTCAAACCCGATCCAAGATCAAAGATATGCTCAAACTTCAGTTCTAAAAATTCTTGAAATTAATTGGCTCAGAATGATCACCACCTCACACTGGTTAATTCTTGATATCAAACTCATGCTATAGCTCACTATATCTCGTGTTCTTGATCAAAACAAAAATGGTGTCATCAACTGAAACCTCACCAATTGATCTCAAACTTCCCAGAATCCATCTCCTATTGGTCTCTAACCATTCTAACCTAACAATTCTACCTAATTATGCTTAAATTATGGTGTAGAGGAAAAGTTACTAACCTGTCAAATCTTGAATACCAGATAGGGTAAACCTTCACTTCAGCCTCTCAAACTCTTCAGAAACCTTCCTTGATTGATGATAAAGCTTCTGTTTGCAAAAGATTTAACCAAGAAAGCTTGAATCTCCAAACCCGATGGTGACTTGCAACCTTCAAAATCCAAAAGCTATCTCCTCAATTATCCATGGTTTTGCTCTCAATTTGGTATGCACACCTTCAGTGTGATCAATGGAATGTGTTTGGATAGAAAGAAGCAATGGAAATGAAGCAGAAAGTGGAATTTGATTTCAACTTGCAATGGAAGCAATTGAAATGGCTATCTCACTCTTCTCTCTAATCTCTCACCAACCTTGCATCTGAGCAAGTTCTAATCTATATATAGAATGCATTGGACCTCTCTAGATCCTTCTGGAATCATCCAAGGAGAATTTGGGATTCTCATGTCATGAGTTTATGGTTTCATCTCTTCTCATGCATCATCTCATGCCAAGCCTCTTGCAGCACTTGTAACTGACTTGAAAATCTCCCTAGATGAGATATGTGATGTGTTAAGATGCTTAGCTAGCTTGTGTATTGAGTTTCCTTGTGTTTTGCATTTGAACCTTATTATGCAAGCAACCATATTCCAAAGCAAGTCCAAGATCTAAGCCTCAATTCAAAAATGTGGCTGAACCATTGTTTCTAAAATGCTTTTTAGAGTCAAAATGACCTATTATATGCCATGGTTTGGATGTGTAACTTGGAAATTTCAATTTCCAACTTGGACTTATTTAACTTATGCCTCAATTTTAGGTCATTTTTACCATTTTTTGCTACAAGCCTTTTCAACATCTCATGACCTCCCTAATAGCCTTAAAACATCATTTTAAGCAAGTTTGATGTTGAAGATTTTTCCATTTGAGGCTTGGAAATAGGAGTTATGGCCTTATGCTTGAAATGACCTATAATCTCCAAATGACCAAAATGCCCTTGACTTGTCAAAGCCATAACTTGAGTTCTACAAATCCTATCAAGTACTTCTAGTACTCTATATAAATCTAAGAAGATGAGGAACAACATTCATGTTGACCAAAAGTTCATAGGAATCATCCTTCTTGGGCAAAAGTTGGATGCAAGTTGGGTGACTTTCAAGGCCCCAGATTCACATACCTCAGATGACCTGTAACTTGTCAAAGTCATAACTTGAGTTATACAAATCCTATCAAGGACTTCTAGTACTCAAATTAAAGCTAAGAGCAATCTCTACAACATTCATGTTGTAGGAAAGATGAGATGACAATCACATCTTGAGCTAAACTGCCTTGAAGATAAGGATCAAACTAGGGGATTTTACACTGTCAAGCCTTAGAAACCCTAGCTTAAAACTTCTCAAACTCCTCAATCATGATGAGTTGACCTTGGAATCATCCTTATAGCATATCAATGCATCAATCCATGATCACATGGCTCTTGGATTAGGTCTCAACCCTCTCCAAATCATCAGTTGACCTAGGGTTGACCCAGTCAAACCCTAATTACACCACTCATGGCTGAGTCTTCTTATTCTTGTACAGTGACCTCTCTAGGCCTCATGATGGCTTTCAAGACATCTCATAAGCTCCCTCAAAGCTTCAAGTCCATCCTCATAGCCTCAGAATCATCTGAGGATCTCCCACAACTCTCAAGTTATGAGGCACACAACCTTGGTTTCCACCAATCTTTCTGAGGATCTCTTAACTTCTCTGACAAAGATATCAACCTTTGAACACTTGAATAACCTTCTTGGCTAGCTTCATAGTCTTGATTGGTACTCATACCTCTTGATCCCTTGCATACATGTCAATGAAATACAAGTGATAATGCTAATGTGAATGAGATGAACCACAATCTTGTAAAGAAATGTTGGTCAAATTTTGGGGTGCAACAGAAGGTAACAACCCCGGAGCCATATTATCAAATATGAAACACATCAATCATATAAATAAGTTACAACTTAAAATGATCATGTTATAAATTCAAATGTGTATCAAATGTAACAACATTGATGACAATCAAATACGCAAGGAATGATCACAACAGTTAAACTCAAGATTTTAGGAAGAGGACAATAATTTTATGGTAACCACCAACAAGAAATGAAATCTCAACATGTTAACAAACATACCAATAAATCTCACAAGATAAGTCAAGCATGGTATAAGGGGAATTTAATCGAAACGTAAGGTAACGACCTAAGAATGAACCAACTAACAAGTAGGAAAACGACATTGTAAAAACAAACAACCATGAGATTTTAATCCATCACATGAAAATAGACATTACAATGAATTATTTGCAAATAGAACGGGTTAAAAGTAGTAAACCATGAATAAGTTATGAATTCTGGAAGTTTCAAGGTTTTTCATGAAAATAAACAAATGAAACAAGCACATAAAAAAAGTGGCATGGATAGGGATTGAACCCACGCCCTTGTGCTTACCAACACAACACTCAAACCACTCAGCCACAGCACGCGCGCATGAGAGGAAAGGGAAAGAATGAAACAAATGATTAAACAAGGCATAATGAAAATAAAATGCCAAAAAGGGTTGATCACCAAGGATCGAACCCAGGACTGGCAAGTGAAAGGTACAAAGGCGCACAAGTTGCTTACCACTGGGGTGGCTATACATCCAAGTATAAAGCCACCCCCATAAATACATAAGGTATGCTATGGTGGATATTCTGGGCCAAACACAAACCAAACAAACCAAAAATGTGAAGCAATCAAACTTTGTCAAAACTCAACCTTTTTTTGTGAAATTTTAGTCAAACATGACTGTTTTTTTATGAGGATTATGATGGTATCAACAAAATTATGAAATGATGCTTCTAACAAGAAACACGATTGAAGATGCATAATTGGTAAATGAGTTGCATTTTGATGAAACACACCAATTCAGAGTTCATACACATCAAAAATGTATTGCACACAAGTCACACATATCACAACAGAGGTATTGTACATTTAGGGCTCAAGCATAAACCAATAGAATGGAAAGTGGCATGTGAATTGCAATAATAACATGAAAATGAGGGCAAGCTGTCAAAACAGGTGGAATATGTGATCATGTACACATGGCCTAACAGTCCTAATCATGTCAATTGATGTTTTTAAAGTTCACAAACCAAACATAAAGGTTCTGGCAGAAGAAAGAAGCATGACAACATATTGATGAACTTGTGAAAAATGGTGAATTTGCTTTCAAACAAATAAAACATAATCTAAAACCAACAATCAAACTGTTTAGAAATTGAACAGGTAACAATTACAATCATGTGCATTTGTGGCTAGATCAAAATATGATATGAGGGAGGAATCAATGGTTGGCCAGCAATAGCAGCCAAGCTGCAGGCCACAAACAAAGGGCCCTGCTGCCTAGATCTTAACAGCAGACCAAACATGGATGGAACAAACACTTTGATCACAACAGAATCAATATGAAGTCTCAACCAAAACATCTAGAATGCAATGAGAAAACAAGAAGATCACAATCATAATGCCAAGATTACACACAAAACACAACTGTTATGCCAAACTATTTGGAATTGAAAGAAATGTAAGTTGAAAGCTAAATCATGGAATAAGCATAAACATATTG
Organism: Lathyrus sativus; assembly: GCA_963859935.3. Lineage (NCBI taxonomy): Eukaryota > Viridiplantae > Streptophyta > Magnoliopsida > Fabales > Fabaceae > Lathyrus > Lathyrus sativus. Next base: position 214,671,688 of record OZ012737.1, on the reverse strand, counting down.
AATAGGCTTCACACATAAACTTAAATCATGATATTAAATGTGTCTACACTTCAAAATTACCCACAAACAACATAGAAATGGAAATCACACACCAACTGCTCACTTAACACATAAAATTGCACAATTGAACCCAAAACTTGTTTGGAACAGAATGAGATCAAAGAGATACCACACACAAGTCTCAAATATGATTATGAATGAGTCTAGCACTTAAGATGATCATGAAATGCACATAACAAAAACATGGCTATCAAATTGCAATTGTATCATACATGATGAGTGAGGCTGTCATGACAGGTAGGAGAAAATGACAAGGCAAACACAAAGATGTTGGTTCAGGTACATACACATAACACACTGTCTAGAGGTCATATGCTCATGAGCTAAACTAAAACAATTCAAACAGAAAAAAGAAAAGATGTGTGTGCAGCTGTGGTTTCAAAACAGTCTTGGCAACAATGAGGTTACAAACTGGTTTAACAAAATGTGAGTGGCCTCATGTCAATTCATAGCATATACACATCATACATATGACAATGAAGGAGTTTCAACTTAGAAAACAAACATTTTGCAAACAGAAAAGAACTTGGCATGGTTATGGCATACTTGGTATTGAAAAAGCAATTTTGAAAATGAGATGAAGAAACAAGTAGACATAGATCAAACCAACAATATACACACATCAAAATCATGAAAATGGATGAGTTTTAACTCAAAGTTTAGGCATATGACAGTTGGAGCAAAATTTGGCATGTTGTGGCATATTAAAAAGTTGTTTTGAAACAGAAAAGTGGTATAGCAGGGCATTTTTAAGGCAATGAGATTTATGATGAAACAAATGACATACACATACCATAAATATGCTAATAGATGAGATTATGCTCAAGAAATGGATCAAATCATCACCAAACAAAATATGGCATTGTGAAACTCATGAAATGCAAAAGAACAACTCATTTAGGCAGCAAACAAATTCATGGCAGTTGGGGAAATTTGGCACCACATACAAGTTTCAAACATGTAGAACATTGATTCTATACACATGGATAAGGCAAAACTCAATTGGAACAGAAAATGGTATATTGGTAGTATCATAAGGTTTTGAAAATGCAGTTGGAGAATGACAAAACAGTTTTGAGCAAGTAGGGACATTTTGAACTTACAAGTACAACATACAATCTCAAAACATATTAACAAATGATTCCACAACTTAAAATCAAGCAAGAACTATTCTAAACCAGAACCGGTGTGCTGATCCAAACTTTTGACAGCAAAACAAAAAAAAACTCACAGCAGGCCTCAATGACTAAGTTCATGCTTTCAACACTTCAACAAGTTTCAAACACTATAAGTAAGATCATGTAAATATATACCAGTAGTTTAGAATATTGAGACACAACATGGAAAGCACAAGTATCTTGGCACAAGATTCATGGTAATGGTAAAGCAAAATGACACAAAATAACACAAAGATGAAAACAAGAGCCAAACTAGATTCAAACATGATCTAGGGTAGGGGGATCTCATGAACCAACTTACAAGTTATCCAAATATCATCAATACACTAAGATTGACAAATCTAGGGCAAGCATACCAACATTTCAATGTTTGGATCCTTAAAACTACCATATAGACAAAATCTTCAAAAACAAGTTATACACAATGACAAAGCTCAATATTGGTAACACATCATCAACATATCATTCATGAATGAAATATATTAACAAAAGCAAGTATCATGACCACAAAACATAAGTTCTTGATAAAGAACCAAAATGGGACAACAATGGCTATATTTCACAACAAGCATCTCAAAATGGTAAAACATGACAATGAATGAATAATAAAGAGGTTAAGCATCACATACCTCTTGTAGACAAGTCTTGAGCAAGCTAAAAAGCTAAGAAACCCAAAGATCTTCTTCTTTGGCAAAGATGTGGAGCTTTCTTCCTCTTGAAGCAACAAGCTATCTTTCAAGACAGTTTGAGTTGTGAACCTCCCAGCTGGTTTTTGAGAGTTTGGACAGTTGAGATATGATATATATGAAGTGTTGGGAGTGTTGGAATGGTGGGAAATGCCTCAAGTAAAGATTTGGCTTCCAAAGTGCATGAAAGTCAACATATCAAGGTGTGAAGGTTGACTTTTGGGAAAATGATGTTTTTGGGTGGTTTGAGTGTATAGACACCTTCTACACAATGTTTATGGATTGTGTAAATGGTTTTGAGTGGCTTGGAAGTGGTGGAACTGAGTTTGAGCAGAGTTTTGCTCAAGACAGTTTTTTGGTGAAAAACTTGAAAATTGGAGAAATGAAGCTTTTGAGAAAATGGTGGAGAGTTGAGAGCTATTGTTTCTCTTGGTTTCTAAGAGTGATCTGGTGTCTAACATCATAGAGAGTGCCTCTATTTATAGTGAAAGCAAGGGTGATGGCAGATTTGGATTTTCCACATTTGGTGGGAGATTATGAAGTTTTTGAAATGAATCTTGTCAAGATCTCTACATATCAGTTCCATGGCTCAAGGAAGGTCAGAAAATCAAGTGGAATGATGCATGAAGTGACTGCATAGAGCTTAGAGTGATGATTCTTGCAGCTACTACAGTTTTCTTAGGAGAAAAGTTTCTCTTTCCTCTTGCACATTTGATTATTTTATTACAAGTTGCTTGCAACTTGCCTCTCTCTTCAAATCTCTCATTTTTCTGCATTTTCACTCATCCACACTTCTAATTATCAGATTGAATCATAATCCAAGGGTCAAGGATAGCTCAAGTTGTGGAAATCTTAAATTTTGAAAAGTGTTGGATTGGTAATCTCAAGTGTGGCAACCCTAACTTCCATGATCCATAACTTTCTGCTCACACATGCTATTGAGGAGTTATACCACAATTTAGAAAGCCCTTAAGTAGCTCTACAACTTTCATGTTTACGAGATTTCCAAATTCTAGATGGAACTAGGTTGAAAAACCCTTCCAAGTTGCTGGAAAAAAAATCACTTAAAAGGCTAAATAACAGAATTTTTCCAAGTTATTTCCCTTCTTAAAATGAATTTTGTCATAACTCCAAATATATACATTTTTTGATCATGGATCACTTTGAGGCTTTTTTAGGACTTGCCAAGAGCTTTCCAATGAGCTTTGAACCACTTCAATTGGATGTGTTGTTGAGGAGTTATGGTTTTGCCCCTTTCAAAACCCTAATTCCCAATTTTTGCAATTACTTCTTAACCCTTGATCCAATGGTCATGAAATTTTATGGGAAGGTGTAATATGACATAAGGAACATTTTTGATTCACATCTTGAAGTCAAATTCCTTATTGTTGAAGAGTTGACTTTTCGGTCAACCGTTCGATCAATCGGTGACTACCGAGTCGACTGTCGATGATCCGGATATTCTGAGGACTTGAAACTCTTTGGATAGACTTTACTAAGCCATAGGAGCTTAATGGACCTTGATACCACCATTGAAACACTTCTTAAATCAAAATTCAAACTACAGTTGACTTTTCCAAATCAAAAACCCTAATCGGGTATCTTGACCCGCACTATTCTCAATTCCCGGGTGACCACCTCAAATTGAATTCATACTTGACCCAATGTAATATCTTTGATCTTGTTTATAGTTGGATCAATCCAAAACATTGATTGATCAAACCATCAAAGCCTCGATTTTGACGGTATGGAACCCTGATTCATCTGCATCTTGACAAAGATAAACTTGAAGGGGGTTAAGGTTAGTTAATCAAATGAATATGATCCTAAAATGATGATGAGGATCTAAGAGGTCAAAATTTGGGGTGCAACAGGTTTCAAGATGACGATTTGACAATGGTGCTTTATTCTGGTACCTCCGGTACCCCTGCTGGTTCTGCTGCTGCTGCTGAGGTTGCTGGACAACAGGAATAGTAATGCTAGCGACCTGCTTGCGCTGGCCTTTTCCTTTTCCCCGTGCATTAGACACTGAGCTCGCCTCACCTTCACGTCTCTTACCACTGTAAGGTTTCTTCCCCCCTCCAGTTGAGGATACATCTACACCCTGAATCTTTCCGAGTTTGATGCCATTCTCTACATGTTCTCCAGTGATTATGAGGTCGGAGAAGCTTCCCGACATACCACTGACTAGCTTCTCATAATAAACTCCTGGAAGAGTAGCCACAAACATCTCGACAAGTTCCCGCTCAACCATCGGTGGCTGAACTCTTGCTGCCAATTCACGCCACCTCTAGGCGTACTCTTTAAACCCTTCGTTGTTCTTCTGAGACAAATTTTGTAGCTGGACCCGCTTGGGAGCCAAGTCGCTGTTATATTGATAGTGGCGTACGAATGCTTCAACAAGGTCTTTCCACGTACGTACACTGGTGGGTTCCAAACCCATATACCACTCCAACGAGGGGCCTGACAGGTTGTCCTGGAAGAAGTGCATCTGCAACTTCTCATCTTCAGAATGTGCAGACATCTTTCTATAGTATGACCTCAGATGGACACGGGGGCAAGTGGTGCCCTTATACTTCTCGAAGTCGGGTACCTTAAAATTGGGAGGCACCTTGAAGTCTGAAATCAGATCCAGCTTGGTCATGTCAACACCCATAGTATTCAAGTTCTCAAAACTCTTCATCTTGTCTTCGAGTGCTTTGAACCTTAAGCGGGTTTCAGAATTCAGTTCGCCCTCAGCTCATTTCATTGAGAATAAGTCCTCTTGACGATCCTCTTGCCATGGTTGATGGCCATTACCCTGAGCAAACCCAACAGCATCAAGACCATACAGATTACCAGCAACAGCATTCCCAGCATTACCCGTTCCTCCAGTATTGCCATTGCCTATACCAGCATTACCATTGGCCTCAAAGTTGCCATTTTTGGCTCCAGTCGTATTCCCATTAGCTCCAACATTAGTAACAACATTACCATTGCCACTTCCATTCCCTCCAGTCACAAGTATGTTAGCATGAGGGGTCTCAACAAGCGGAGGGTTCACCACATTCCCACCATGTAGCACGCCGTTGTTGTCGACGCGTGCAATCAGAGGTTGCACCAGAGTTTTGAGCTGGTTCTGGCCATTAGCGACCACTTGCATGAGATCCATAAAATGATACATCCTCTCCCTGAGCCCTTGAATGTCAGTCTGAACCTGTTCCATTACTCTGGCTTGATTTGCTCTGGTAGAATACCGGTGAATTTGCCTTCGTTCAATCCTGAAATAACCTGCAAACACAAGGGGTTAGAAAAACAGCTCGAGGTACCTGTTATGCCAATGATTCATGCAAATGCAAACACGTATCTAGGCATTAGGAGGAACTCCCCCTCGATTCTAGCTCCAAGACAAATAAAGTCTACCATCCCATCATGGAAAGAAATCCTCATATATATATATATATATATATATATATATATATATATATATATATATATATATATATATATATATATATATATATATATATATATATATATATATATATATATATATATATATATATATATATATATATATATATATATATATATATATATATATATATATATATATATATATATATATATATATATATATATATATATATATATATATATATATATATATATATATATATATATATATATATATATATATATATATATATATATATATATATATATATATATATATATATATATATATATATATATATATATATATATATATATATATATATATATATATATATATATATATATATATATATATATATATATATATATATATATATATATATATATCTGAAAAACCCGCGTGGGCAGCGCACAACAGTAATCGAATACAACTGAAGCAACAAGTGTGACCCCAACCAACAGGCCTGGTGGTGGTCGACATATCAATGCATAAAAGAAACAAATAAATACAAAGAAATCAAGTGCGGCTACGGGCACGTAAATCCTCTAGTAACTTCTTTGTAGTGGGATGATCAGGCTGGGTGAGCAGACCCTAGATTAGCAAATCCCTCTGCCTGATGGTATCTTGGAGATCCTGGGAAATATTCCCACAAACACCTTCTCTAGATCGGTCTTCCCCTCTACACCTCTTAATATAATCTCTGAGTTGACAATCTTGTAGGTTTGCCTTGGTCTCAACCAATTTGTACTAGACGTCTCGTCGAAGTGAGGCTTCAGCCTCTATCTTCTTGTCTTTGACCTCAATCTGAGCCTCCAACTAGGCTATTTGTTGCTTCAGCTTTTCTTCTCGCTCTTTATGGCTAGTCAAAGTGTTGTTCCATAGTTTCTCGTATTTGGATAACTTCAGATACACTCTATCCAGGTCTTGCTTCTTAGTGGTCAATACACTATGCACAGCCTTCAGGTCCAATCCAAGACACTCTCTAGAATCAGTCTCCTTGGTCAAATTGGTGCCCAAGTGATTTATCAATTCTGTCTGCTTCTTGCAGGTGTATACGACCTTGTTCTTCTCGCTTCGGAGTTGAGCGATCTCTTTTTCCAACTCTTCGTTGGCTTTGATCAGCTCTTCATTCTTAGCTTGAAGCTGATTATACTTCTGGATTTCAATCGTGGTAGGCTCTGAATGGCAGTCCTGCTTGACGGGAGGAAAGGGCATCATCACTTTTTCTGCCCTGCTATGAATCCAAGCCACATAAGAAGCATAAGCTTGACTATTGCTCTTCCCCAATGAGGTTTTCCCTTTTCGGTGAACGTTATTCCAGGCATGTTCAAATCTGGCCAAATCATCCCCTTCCAATGTGCCAGTGAGGTACAGAGATTCCTGTACCTCTTCGTCCTTAGGAGGGCCCCTCAAGGCATACCCGAACTGTCTGATAGCGATAGATGGATTGTAATTCATGCAGCCTTTCCTACCCACCAGAGGGACATTAGGAAAGTTCCCACATCTATAAATGATTTCACTCCCCAGGCGATCTCTGTCAAACCAATCAATGTCTTTGGCAGACAAACTCATCAGGCGCTCAGACCACTCCTTCGTCTCTGCAGTCTCTATAAAAGAACCAGCCTTAGGTAAATGAGTGACAAACCATCTGTAAAATAGTGAAGCACATCAGGACACACTCTTGCCTCTTCTATTTGCGTTCTTATAGTGCACCAAATGATACACGTCTCCGAGCAAGGTAGGGATGGGATTCCTTGAAACGAAAATACGAAGAGCATCCACATCCACAAAGTCTGGGATATTGGGGAATAACATGATACCATATATGCATAATGCCAAAATAGCTTTGAATGCCACCCAGCATTCCTTCTTGGCGAAGTGTCGGGCTTTATCAGCCAGAAAAGGTAATGGGAATCCATAAGCTTCGTTTCTCCTGGCTGTTCTTCCTTTCAACTCAGAAACCTCCATATGCAAAGTTGTAGCAATACTAGCCAGATCTGGCTCCTGGTCAATAGGATAAAAGGGTACCTGAGCAAGAATGGGTACTTCCAATATGGCAGAAAACTCTTCCAAAGTAGGGGCCAGCACATAACTCGGAAACGTGAAGCAACACAACTAAGGATTATAAAACTGAAGCAGAGTCTGAAGTCCATTAAATTCATACAAAGATGGATTGCACACAACATTTAGCAGCTTCCCATAAGCTCCCCTGAAATCCTTCATAACTTCCTTACCAGCCAAAGAAATCAAACCCCTCAATGTAGTAATATCTGGTGTAGGAAACTTGTAAGCCAAAGTTCTTCTCAAGTTGGGTTCCATACTGGACAAAGAGGGAACAAGATTGCTAGAATCGAGAAGGAACTACACACCTGCAACATAGATACGTGTTAAATGTAATGCAACATGAAAATGTAAATGCAAATGCAAAATGCAGCAGGAGATCAAGAGTGTTGTGCTGTGAAGTGGCAAGTCAAAATTCTGCTTTGGCGAGAATATAACACAACTCTGATAATAAGGGCCTACTAATACCAACAATACTAATTCACTGTCAAGAAAACCAGGTTGTTTGAAGGTCAAAGTTTCCTGCAATAACCCGACCCCTCTCACAGGTATGGACCTAATCACAGAAAAGGTTCGGCATCCTATGTGTTTCCCAGCGTCACAGACTTTCACGAAATGATGATACGTTCACCATTTCTGGTTTGGCATCATCACTCCCTGAAGAGGCCTCACTTAGCTGGGTCACAAATGATCGGTTCCCAGATCGACAATCCTTAGATCTGAAATCCTTTCAACGGCCCACTGGGCTGGAAATGGAAATCATCTCAAAGAATCTCGTTTGAGCGCAGATTTCGTGGGAACTAGTGCATGCCTAACATACAGGTTCACCACTAATCTGCTTCTAATGCTACGTACATACTCAAGCCTGGGTCTGGCTTATCACTCATCAGGGCACCCTTCCCACAACAACACAACAACAATAATATTATACTAAAAGTAAAATGCAGGAAAGTAAAATGCGATAAATAAATGCAAACCCAACAGATAAACACACAAGTGCTAGGATTGACTCGCCTAGGGGACGTTGGATCCCCAGCAGAGTCGCCAGTTGTCGCTACCGCGAAAATAAGGTGTCAGCAAAACAGAAGAGTCACCACCTTTCGTTATTTATCCCACAGAAAGGGAAAGGAAACGATCGGAAAAACCTGACGAAAAGGTATAAGACAAGGTCATCGCAACCATGTATGGGTTCGGGAGTCGGTTATGCAAGGGGAAGGTATTAGCACCCCTCACATCCGTTGTACTCAACGGGATCCACACTTGTTGTATTTATCTGACGGGTTGGTTTAACTATCTACCTATCAAGGCTGGTCTGAAAGGAGATGAAAATGACTCGGCAAAGCGTCGCGCTTCGTGCCTACGTATTCTCGTCAGAGAATGAGAAATCAGAGTCAACGTAGTTCGGCTAACTACGGGTAAAACGGATGGGGGAAGGTGGCTCACCAATATGTCAGTATTGTGCCTATGTACTCTCAACAGATATGAGAGATCAGAGCTTACGTAGTTCGGGATAATACGGATTACAGGGGTTCAGATTCATTTTTTTTTTCCGAGTAGGGTTAACAAACAGTTCCAGCAGTTTGGTGTATGCAGCTTGCTCATCGGAGACTCGTGCGTTACCGTTTGCGGTAGAACTGGGAGTTAATGACACTCTTTTCTTCAGAAAAGTTTTCCTTGATTATGGGCCCACAGGGCAAAAGAGGTTTGAAGTTTGTTTTCTGTTTTTTTACGGAAGAAGTGTTTTTTATGGATGTCTATAGTTCGTACAACACTAGAGACTATGACTTAGGAGCGAATGTGTCGCATATCGTCCAAAGGACATATACTAAACACTCTAGATGATTGAGAGGAGACCGCTCAATTATCATTTCCTAAGTAGCTTAAGGCTCGTAACGCCCTGTACTAACTCGCCTTTATTACGTTTTTTACTGTTGTTTTGGAGATGAGAAGAGAGAGGGCACAACTAAGGGGAAACTATCAAGCCCTAATATTGTCATGCCAAGGATTCATCCGATGGTTGAGGTTTGAAACAGGGAACTCCTAGATGTTATCATGCAAAGGCTTCAGCCTAAAGTCTAATCATCACTTCCTTATCAAAGGAAGTGAGAGCCCTAGGGGATCATGTCAAGTGGGAAATAGACAACAGACAAAGCACCAGCTAAACATCAGTAAAACAGATAAACAGAAAAGAAAACAGTAAAGATGAAAATGCAGCAATACAAGCAGAGGGAGACCCACTCAACCTCTTAGCAATCAAGCAAAGAAAACAGGCAACAGCAGACATGCAAAGGGAGGATCACCTCAACCTTTATATGCAAATACATCAATTAGGAAATAGAAAAATAACACACACGCAAGGGGAGGATCACCTCAACCCTTAAGGCAAACAAGCAGAGGGAGCCCCACTCAACCTCTTAATGTAGTCATGCACCTACACTTAGACTATCCTAAACATGAACTATCCTAATGCAACACACCACTCAATCATGAATGAAGGCAAGGACTTATGACAAATAAGGAATTCATTCCACAAGTAAACAAACAAGGCATCTATCCTAAAGAAAGGAATTAAATGTTGGGAAGCAAGGGTATAGTCCACAGGAACTTACCACAGGCACTAAACCAACTCAAAGGGATTTGGAAAATCTTAGAGCTTTGACTCTTTCAGGAGATGTGAAAAATCCCCCCCCCCCCCCCCCACAGGAGGGACTATGCTACCCTCAGAAGGTTCCTAGAATGATTGGATAAGAGAATATTAGGAGAATGAAGATGGGAAGCAGGGTAAGGTCCACAGGAACTTACCACATGCACTCAACCAACTCCATTTCCTTAGAAATCTTGCATAGATTCAACTCCTTTATGAAAATGCAATGAATTCCTCCACAGGAGGAAACATGCTCACAAGGAGTATCCTAATTAAGCAAGGAAGATTTTGAGGGAAGCTAAACTTATAGGAAGAATCATCCACCTAATCTGAACTTCTAAGGAACCTCAATGATTACCTTCTAAGGATCACCTAAACTAAGGATTCAAAGGCTCTATCAAGGCCTAATCAAGGTTCTAAAGAGCTATCTACCTAATTCCTATTCTAAAGGAGGAAACTAGAAGCTTAGAATTAACTAATGTTCATTTAAAATACTAATCTATGAAGTTATCCTAGTTAGGGTCACCTAAACTATAACCAACTTATAAAATGGGAGAATAATAGAAAATCAATTCTAAAGATCTTAAGGAAAATCCTAGATTATCCTACATGTGTTAAGAATCTATGGTACAAAAATCAGGGGCCAAACCTAATCCTAAAGGTTCTAATAAAATCTAAACTCAAAAGGCGTGCTAAAGGGGATCCATCAAGGAAGGCTCCTAAAGATCTATCTCAAACTCCTACTTAGAATCATCTAAAAAATACCACAAAAATCACACAAACCTATCAAGGAGTCTATAACAAGCATGCAAAATTTCAGCACCAAATTCCAAAGCATGAGCTAGTAATAAAATCAGCAAGTAAACTAGTCATTTTGAACATTTTTAATCAACTATTAAAAATAGAAAAATGCCAAATAAATGGAAAATTATCCAAAAATGAAAACAAATTCCATACAAAAATCAGAAACAAGGTAGGAGTCATCCATAATTTTTCTCATATTTTTCTGATCAATAAAACTATTTTTTATGAATTAAAAATGATGAATGTAATAAAAGAAATTGAAAAATGAATTAAAAGAAATTAAAAAGCTCAGGAAATGTCACAACCCTTGGATCAGATTACCAGTCTACACATCCTAAGGATAAGCGCGTGTCAGCTCAATTAATTAAACGCTGCGTTTTAGGATAGGCAAGGTATTGTTCAGTTGATTGAGGCCTACAATAAGTCTTAATCCTACACGTCCATGCCAAAAGTAGTCTAATCCTATGCACCATAATGTGCCACCTAAGCCAGTCAAAGTCAAAGCTCTCGGGGTTCAATTGCACGTGCAGGATCTGATGACAAATTTTACAAGTTCAAACCAATCTAACGGTTGGAGTGCATCCTCCTCATTCAAACCTGGAAAAAAAGAGGGAAGTGGGGCGGTGGCCGGAGAAGACCTTCGGTCGTCTTCTCCGGTGGCTCTACAGTGACATGTCATCAAAACCTAGCCAAAATGCACGAAACTTATACAGTTCTTCTCGCAATCTCTCACTGATCATGAATCCCTAATCAAATCTCACTGATTCTCCAGAATAATCAAACATGATGCTCAACAGAAAAATCATCAATTCAACAATTGTCATCAAACTCCAAATTATCTACACAGAACTTTTCCTCTCCTCACAAGGATCATCCTGATCTATCTAATTTCCACTAACACCTCAAGAACGGCCAGATACAACTCCAAACAGAATGTCACCATGTCAAGAATCATCAACAAACTCCATAATTCTTATCCTAAAACGATCTAGGTCTCTCCTACATCCTAACCACAGTTCTAAATCTTCCTAAAACAGCCTAAATCTAGAGAAAATTTGAAGTGAACAAACCTGAAAAGAAGCTTGCAATTAAAGGTGTTTGCGTGTGAATCTTGATGCCAAAGTGTGCAGAAACTTTCACTGAAGCTTGCTGGTGCTATTGAAATCCACAATTCTTCTTGAAATGCTCTGGATCACAAAAACGATTTCTCACTTTGGATGCTTGAAACTCCAACTATAATAACTGCTTCTTCACCAAAATGTCACCCAAAATTGATCTGAAATGGATCCTAAACTTAAATAGAGTGTTCTTGGATAATTCCCGGGCCCAATGGAAGCCCAATTCAAGCAATCCAAATTTCAATTTTTTCTCACGTTCCTCTCATGGCAGTCGTATTTTTTTGCTTCTAGCAGGTTCCATTCTCATCCAAATAGCTTGCATAACACTCCTTGAGCATGGATGGATCAGATTGAACGCTTAGTTTGATCTTATGGTGCACATTGGTTATGTTACTTCAACCTTAAGGAACTTGGAATTAAGCCATGAAATCAACCTTAACTCAAAAATATAACAATGCCAAAATGCTCTAAATGCTTTCTACCTTCAAAAAATGCACAAACTTGCCAAGTTTTGCACAAGGAAGAATTGTTTTGGATTTTTCTCTTTTTTATGCCTTTTAATTATCTTTTTTCAAATTTTCTTCACACAATCTTCACTCTAGGCCATTTCAATGAACCCTTGTTGCTTGGTTGAGTATAAAATGCCATTTTGAGCAACTTTCAAGTTGAACAAATTTCCATTTGAGGCATGCAAGATAGAGAAATGGACCCATAATCCAAAATGACCTATAATTCCAAATTCCCAAAATACCCTTGTGTTGCAAAGCTTGTAACTTGAGTTCTACAAATCCAATCATGGACTTCTAGTACTTTCTAGAAAGCTAAGAAGATAAGGAATAACATTCATGTTGGCCAAAAGTTCATGAGAATCATCTTTCTAGGGCAAAAGTGTCATGCAAGTTGGTTGACTTTCAAGCTCCAAATTCACACTCCTCTGATGACCTATAACTTGTCTGGCTCATAACTTGAGTTCTATAAATCCTATCAAGGACTTCTAGTACTCAAATTAAAGTTATGATTGTGCTCTACACCAATCATGTTAGGGTCAAGGTGAGATGAAAATCACATCTTGAGTTATGTGGTCTTGAAGTTAGGCACTAAACCAAGGGATTTTACACTGTCAAGCATAGCAACCCTAGCCTAGGAACTCCTCACACTCTGGATTCTTGATGAGTTGACCTTGGAATCATCCCTTGGGAATCATAATTCATCAATCCATGATCACATGGCCTTGGGATTAGGTCTCAACCTTCTTCAAATCCTCAGTTATCCTAGGGTTGACCAGATGAAACCCTAGTTGTACCAATCTTAGTAGTAGCTTCATATCCTTTGCATATTGACCTGTCTAGGCTTCAAAATGAACTTCAATACTTCTCCTGAGCTCTCTCAAGGTCTCAAGTCCAACTTCATGGCTTCAGAATCATCTAAGGACCTCCCACAACTCTCAAGTCACGAGATATACACCCTTGGCTTCAACCACTCTCTCTGAGGATCTTTGGCTTCTATGGTGAGGATATCAACCCTTGAGCACTTGAATAACCCCCTTAGATAGCTTCATAGTCTTATGTAGCCCTTGGTTGGTAGTCATACCTCTTAATCTCCTGCATACATGTCAATGCAATGCAAATGATAATGCTAAAATGAATGCAATGAAACACAAGCTAGGTTAAGCAAGGTTAGGCAAATTTTGGGGTGCAACAGGTATCAAATCCACCTACATCTGGGGGCTACCAAGCCAGGAAGCAAATCCACTATTAGCAGAATTAATTTAGAGTTAAACCTCCAGTTTACACTCCTCACGTAATCTCTACCCAATGCAATTTCATCCTAGAGACACTCTAGTACCTGAGTATACCCACTCACTCCCTATAATCACACAACAGCGATTTCAAACAATTACAAAAACAGTATGAAGAGACACTTCATACACACTTTGATCTTGCTTCACAACTTTGATCAAGGAACTCACACACTCTTGCTTCACAGCTTCGAGTGAGACACATCCTAGAATCTACCTAACCAAAACAATCATCCACCAGATAATTGCTTGGATTACAAATATTCCTAAACAGACTTTGTACGTGAAGAACAACCCTTTTCACTTACAATTATGTCTACCACAACTCATCATTCAATGCAAAGGGTGACTTACACACAAGGGACTCTCAACCCTAGACCTCTATTTTACACTCTGATGTTTCCTGATGTGAGTGCTTGCTTTTCTTCTACTTCTGCTCCTCCTTTTATAGTTGTGCAGACTGGGCTTGGGCTGTGCAGAAGTAACAAATATTAGTTTTAATAAAGTAAAACTAATTTTCACTATTCAAGGTGTTGTCCAATTAGGTCATGGCATGGTCAGCATTGCCTTGAATCTCTCTTGAGATAACTCAGAGGTCCTAACATGTTTCCTGATATTTAGCCTGATATAAATCAGGTATCATAACAGAAAAAAAAACTCATCCCGTCAGATGTCATACGATCCATGTCATGACATTCAGTATGACATTCAGCTTTTGCTCACTCTTAGCTGACCAGCTTGCTCTGCTGCACACTTCTGTTGAATCTTCTTCATGACAATAGAAACAAATGCTTTATAGTTCCCTAAAAAGTATCAACGATGCTTTTTGTGAACACCCATTAAATCTGCACTTTGTTTCTAACACATCTCTTTGGCCTGTACATACTGATGTGGAATATCCAACAGTACCAAAACACTTCTGTCAAGAGATATATCATAGTAGCCCCTGTTGTACCAGACATGATGTCATACGATCAATGTCATGACATTCAGTATGACATTCATGACAGCAGTTCTTCATGGCAGCAGTTCTGTCGTCTGCTCTTGTTAGCTCCTGCTGCACATAGCTCCTTCTGCACCAAATGTAATGACATTTTGTTTATAAAACATGACAACATAACAACAGTTCTTCACCAGCTCCTGCTAGTTCCTGCTGCATCAGTAGCAGTGTCCTGAAACATACGCCCCTGTTACACCACTTCTCCTGCTGTTTCTCACAAATGACAGTAGCTCTTTCATGACAACAGATGGATGTCGTGATGGCTGTCACGACATTCACCTTAAAACTCTCCATAGTAGTTCTTTCACCACAGCAGATGGAGATGTCATAATATCCTGCTTAACATCAGAGCAAGATCATGTTTTACCAAAATTTAGCCAATCCTAGAACCATAGAACCATGGTACTAACAATCTTCCCCGTTGGCAAATTTTGGCTAAAACACCCAAGCAACTTATCAGGGTAGCAGTAGTAGTTTACACAAACTATCATGCTCCCCCTTAATAGTTGCATCCAGCAGCAACAACATAGCAGCAATAATGCTTTCTCCCCCTTGGTTTAGTCAAAACTTTGACAACAAATGGTGTAATTGTACAGTCATCTCACCATCTCCCAAGACATACATAAGTTGTTTGACCTCTACTCAAGACTGCACCTCTTCTACATCAATCCATGGACAGAGCCTTAATTCCCCCTTTCTGAGCTCACTCAGCAGTGTAACACCAGTCCTGAATCATAACTCCTTGAGAGTACCCCCTGAACAGTTTTGAGTCTTGAGCTCTTGCCTTTGTCTGAAGCTGCACCTTTAGGAAAGACACTTTTGACATCCCCAATTAAAGGATAATCAATTAAATACTTGCCACAAGTAAAAATTGATCTTAAATCCCCAATTTGAGACACAAATATTCTATGGAGAAAAATAAATTCTCCCAGACAAAACCTATATTGTTTCCTAGGTCAGTCATCACAGTCCTAGTTCAAACCAACATCAGTGGCCCCAAGAAAACAGGCTTGGCTATGTACAGGGCTCCATGTCAGCAACTACACAACAGACAGGTACACATCTTCCCCTGTCATTACTCCCCCTGAAAGAGAGAGCCCATCCATATGAAGATTTACTTCAACATCTTCATATTCACACACTGGAAGCACATGCATCTCTGCACCCTTTGATTCACAACCCAAACTGGAACCAATATCAGAGGCAGTTTCAGGGTTACACTCAGATTTCAGCTTTGACAACACAATCTCCAAGATGTCAGAGTGAAATTCCTTCCTTATGCACAAGATCAAGGTTGCTGGTGTCTTGATCTTCATCTTCAGATTACTCCCAATTCAGCTTGTGCAAGGCTGATTTGATCCATTGGCACCCAGTGACAGAACCAAGAGAAGAAACACTATTAAGGTTATCATGAACAATAACACAATGTCACACCATCGGGTATGACATTCCACCCTCCTAAATGCACACAGTCTCAAACTACTTGAAGCCACAAGAAATCTTGAGACATACATGCACTCTTGCAGCAACATATCCTGGATAGAAGTCTAACTCCCCATATCAAGGGTAACCAATGCACATGAATGGAAAACATAAGACGCATCTTCATGTCTTCAAGAACGCATTCTCTGTTCAACACACAAGTTGAACGCATTCACTTACTGCTTGAGTCACAAGCAAGTAGTACACCCCTCAAACAGAAGCTCTCCCCCTATCTTCTATAAAAGCTGCTCCAAGATCACCATATTATCTCTCATGACCAACTCCATGCTCATACAGAGAAAAGGCACCAAACTGATTCACCTCTTCCTAGAGTTACTTGTAGCAGAAGAGCCTACTTCTCCACAAGTATTCTGGCCTTAGGCAGAGTACAAGATAGACACCGCATAGGGACTTTATCACATCAGAATGCACCCAATACCTTCACATTATACTCTAAGACAAACCTTTTACCTTATCATTCTCTCGTATGACAAGATAGAGTACTTCTTAGCCAAGAAGTGAATCACAGGTTCTGCATCAGACCAAACTATATCCACTGGTTCACAGCTGGACTTACTTCTGCCTAGTAATCCAACTGAAGATCTTCAGAGAGCACAGCTCCACCAGCTTGATCAAATACCTCTCCAACCGAAGGTAACCTTAGGGCTTCTACCACAAGCTCTAATATATGAACAGAACCAGATCTTCCTTTAGCCTTCAACCAACTACCCTTCTGCACAAGGGTAACTTGTTCCAAGCATGAACAGTCCCAGAACCTTCTGTGGTCTTCAGATAACTACCCTTCTGCACAAGAATAGTTCTCTAAAGGTTCACTACTTAAATAACCAAATGCCACTGTTTGGTTATTCAACATCTTTTAGAGTTCTAGAAAGTCTGCTAATCCACTAGGTCACTTTGATCTTCAAATTCTTCTTGCTCCAAAGCAAGCCATCTACTCCTTCACACAGCTCCCGCAAACTGCATGAGATGAAGCATTCATTTCATTCATACCTGAGAAGATCAACTTATCTTCAAATGATGTGCCACACCATCACTTGAGGCGTTGAAGTTTCTGCTTGATGTCACAACTTTGGTTGAGACATTCAGCTGGAGAGTTCAGGCTTTCATTCTGCCACTTGGAAGATTATCTTCACTCAATCATATCCAGACTACATAGGCTTGATAACCAGATGGAGTAGACAACCTTAATCCTGCTTTGTTGTACCACAACAATTACCTTGAAGTGCCTTTGCTTCATGAACTCCTCTTAAGAGAAACCAAACGTGCCAAGGCTTGATTCTTTAATGAGGAAGGGTCACAAAAGAATTCTTTACACAAGGATTTCCGCTTTCCTTAAGTAGAGACTTCTTTAGCAAGTCAAAGATAACTGCCACTTATCCTTGACATCCAATATGACCAGGGTCATATGCTCCTATGCACTTAGATCAGAAATAAACTGACCTAAGCAGTGCTATCACCAACACCATCTTCTAGATAAGTTTCTTGCCAGGAAACTCTCTAGCTAATAGATCAGGTGGTTCTAGTAGAAACTAGAACACAGTTGCTGCACTCCAATACTCTTATAGAGCAGATTGTCTTCATCTTCACTCCCATCAGCACTTCATTCTAGCTTTAGTTTCTTGCCACGACCCTTACTAGAATGAGTACAGATCCAGCTATATCTCCTTTGATCTATGGATCAACAGAATTCTGCACAATCTCTGCTGATTGAATGTCTCCACATCAGGTTGAACATCAGATCCAAGCATGTCAGGGCCTGATACTTGTGCAACCACTGATGGGACAACTTGATCATCAACTAAGGATAATATTTGAGAATATCTCACATAGCAATGAATCTTAAATCCTTATTAGGATCCCTTCTTTCAGAAGCCAATCTTGGATCATCCACTTGTTGAAAAGACCATCTGATAAATACTAATACAAAAAGTGTTATTTAGTAAAAGTATTTTTAGTGTTGAGCCATCAAGGATGACATCCTTGATTCAACCAGCATATGAGTGGTGAAAATAAATCATCTCCCACTAGCTTCTCTAGGGCAGCCTTCAGCAATCTGCCACAGCCATACATCAACCTGTATATGGGCTAGTCTTCTCCCAAGGGCATCAGAGTTCTTTTATCAGAGAAATATGCAGCGGAACCACCAAAAGAACATGCCCTAAACAAGATGTCTGATCATCCAACAGGCCATAGGATAGAAGTAGCCACTCTTCCTTTGGCATAACATACAGTTGGTCATAAAGCGCCTATATCAGAGGGCACAACAGCAAATGCATGGACTCCTTCACTCCATAAGCTGTGGCTCAGCAAGATCATCAGTTGCATCTTTTCCTTGTTTAACCACCAGAAAGTATCTCCCAAGATCTCATCCAGAATAGACAGGATGCCTGCTCTGATACCAATTGAAATTCTGGTATGTAAATCACATGTGTCCCAAGAACATTGATCTCTCCTTAACAAGGATGAGGACAGACCATGGCCAATTTAAATTTCTTTAAATTGTCCCAATGTCATGACCAATGTCACGACCTCTGTTGTAACATCTGCAGTCTATCATACTATTTATCTAACCATTTAAAGTACAGAATTGTAAATGCAGAAAGATAAATAACACAGTAATTGTTCACCCAGTTCGGTATCAACAACACCTACATCTGGGGGCTACCAAGCCAGGAAGGAAATCCACTATTAGTAGAATTAATTTAGAGTTAAACCTCCAGTTTACACTCCTCACTTAATCTCTACCCAATGCAATTTCAGCCTAGAGACACTCTAGTACCTGAGTATACCCACTCACTCCCTACAATCACACAACAGTGATTTCAAACAATTACAAAAACAGTATGAAGAGACACTTCATACACACCTTGATCTTGCTTCACAGCTTTGATCAAGGAACTCACACACTCTTGCTTCACAGCTTCGAGTGAGACACATCCTAGAATCTACCTAACCAAAACAATCATCCACCAGATAATTGCTTGGATTACAAATATTCCTAAACAGACTTTGCACGTGAAGAACAACCCTCTTCACTTACAATTAGGTCTACCACAATGCATCATTCAATGCAAAGGGTGACTTACACACAAGGGACTCTCAACCCTAGACCTCTATTTTACACTCTGATTTTTCCTGATGTGAGTGCTTGCTTTTCTTCTACATCTGCTCCTCCTTTTATAGTCATGCAGACTGGGCTTGGGCTGTGCAGAAGTAACAAATATTAGTTTTAATAAAGTAAAACTAATTTCCACTATTCAAGGTGATGTCCAATTAGGTCATGGCATGGTCAGCATTGCCTTGAATCTCTCCTGAGATAACTCAGAGGTCCTAACATGTTTCCTGATATTTAGCCTGATATAAATCAGGTATCATAATAGAAAAACAAACTCAGCCCGTCTGATGTCATACGATCCATGTCATGACATTCAGCTTTTGCTCACTCTTAGCTGACCAGCTTGCTCTGCTGCACACTTCTACTGAATCTTCTTCATGACAGTAGAAACAAATGCTTTATAGTTCCTTAAAAAGTATCAACAATCCTTTTTGTGAACACCCATTAAATCTGCACTTTGTTTCTAACACATCTCTTTGGCCTGTACATACTGATGTGGAATATCCAACAGTACCAAAACACTTCTGTCAAGAGATATATCATAGTAGCCCCTGCTGTACAAGACATGATGTCATGCGATCAATGTCATGACATTCAGTATGACATTCATGACAGCAGTTCTTCATGACAGCAGTTCTGTTGTCTGCCCTTGTTAGCTCCTGCTGCACATAGCTCCTTCTGCACCAGATGTAATGACATCCTGTTTACAACACATGACAGCATAACAACAGTTCTTCACCAGCTCCTGCTAGCTCCTGCTGCATCAGTAGCAGTGTCCTGAGTCATACGCCCCTGCTACACCACTACTCCTGCTGTTTCTCACACATGACAGTAGCTTTGTCATGACAGCAGATGGATGTCGTGATGGCTGTCACGACATTCAGCATGACATTCACCTTAAAACTCTCCACAGCAGATGGAAATGTCATAATATCCTGCTTAACATCAGTGCAGGATCATGTTTTACCAAAATTTAGCCAATCCTAGAACCATAGAACCATGGTACTAACAACTTCAACCCAAAACCACCTGACAAGATTCAGGGTGAAGAGCAAGGCCAGAGGCTTGATGCCATCTATGATGAAGAGCCTTTGGGATTCGAAAAGGATCCACTGGCGAATGATGTCAAGATGCTAGCGCATGACCCATTGGAGGAGTTTGATCTAGGGGAAAGGGTGATCAAAAGGCCAACATATATAAGTGCCAACGTTGACCCCCAGCTTAAGATCGAGATCATTCAATTACTGCGAGAGTATAAAGACTATTTCGCCTGGGATTATGATGAGATGCCTAGTTTAAAGAGGGAATTGGTCGAGCACAAGCTGCCAATCAAGCCTGGGAAGAAGCCAATCAAACAAAATCTGAGGCGTTTCACCCCAGGAATTCTCTCGAAAATAAAAGAGGAAGTCAAAATACTCCTTGGATGCAAGTTCATCTGCACCGCCAGATATGTCGAATGGTTGGCTAATATTGTCCCAGTTATTAAGAAAAACAGGTCTTTAAGAGTTTGCATAGACTTTAGGGATCTAAATTCAGCAACTCCTAAAGATGAGTACTCCATGCCTGTGGCAGAGATGCTAGTCGATTCCGCCGCGGGACATGAGTACCTTAGTATGCTAGATGGATACTCTGGATATAATCAGATTTTCATTGTAGAGGATGATGTTCCCAAAACAGCTTTTTGTTATCCTGGATCCTTAGGCACCTAAGAATGGGTAGTGATGCCTTTTGGCCTAGAAAATGTTGGGGCAACTTATCAACGGGCAATGAACTCAATTTTCCATAATTATATAGAGACTTTCATGCAGATATATATTGATGACATTGTGGTTAAGTCATTTTCAAGAAAAGAACATGTAGACCATCTCCGACAATCCTTTATAAGGATGAGGAAATATGGTCTTAAGATGAACCCTCTAAAATGTGCATTTTGTATGCAGGCGGGGGATTTTTTAGGTTTCGTGGTCTACAAAAAGGGGATTAAAATCAACCAAAACAAGACCAAAGCTATCATGGAAGAAAAAGCGTCATCGACTAAGAAGGAGTTGCAGTCACTACTATGTAAGATAAACTTCTTGAGAAGGTTTATATCAAACCTAAGCGGCAAAATACAGGCCTTCTCACCATTGCTTCGATTCACTAAGGAAGATTTCGAATGGGGGAAGGATCAACAGGAGGCTTTTGACAAAATCAAAGACTACCTGAGCCATCCTCCAGTGCTTTCACCACCTTGCAGGAGCAAGAGCATGAGGTTGTACATAGCAGCGCCAGACAAGACTTTAGGGAGCATGTTAGCTCAAGAGGATGAGAATGGCATCGAAAGAGCCATTTACTACCTCAGTAGAGTTTTGAATGATGCAGAAACTAGATATAGCATGATAGAAAAGTTATGTCTATGCTTGTATTTCTCTTGTACGAAACTGAAGCAATATATAAAACCAGTTGATGTGTATGTCTCTTCGCATTTTGATATTATCAAACACATGTTATCTAAACCTATTTTGCATAGTCGAATAGGGAAGTGGGCACTAGCATTAAATGAGTATTCTTTAACTTATAAACCTTTTAAGGAGGTTAAAGGGCAAATAGTGGCAGACTTCATTGTTGACCACTCCATAAATGAGAACGTTTTGAACTATGTCGAATTAGAGCCCTGGAAGTTATACTTCGACGGCTCCAGCTATAAAAATGGGACAGGCATTGGTCTGTTGATTATTTCGCCTGATAGAATTCCAACAAAATTTAAATACAAAGTCGAAGGGCTCTGCTCCTATAACGAGGCTGAATATGAGGCCTTGATAGCAGGACTTGAAATTTTGTTATAATTGGGGGCAACTCGAGTCGAAATAATGAGAGACTCAGAGTTGGTAATAAAGCAAATAACAAAGGAATACAAATGTGTTAAAGAAATCAAGTAGCGAATGACTTGGCACAAATCGCCTCTGGATATAGGGTTTCGAAAGAAAACCTACAAGAAGCAATCGAAGTTAGAGGGAAGGTCGTGTCTGTTGGCCTATGCCCATCAAATTTAGAAGCAACAAAGTTTGGCTATGCTGACGAAGAAAACTTCAAAATTTTCACGGTGGAAGGTTTGAAGAATAAAGATTGGAGGAAACATTTGATTGAGTACCTTCGAAGTCCATCAGCATCTACAGAGAGAAAAATTAAGTATCAAGCTCTAAGCTACGTTCTTCTAGGAAACGAGTTATTCAAAAAGACCTCTGCGGGGGTCTTGCTTAAATGCCTTAGTGAATCTGAGGCATATTTGGCCCTATCGACAGTCCACAGTGGGACATGTGGGGCACATCAAGTAGGCCACAAGATGAAATGGTTATTATTTCGTCAAGGCATGTATTAGCCTGCTATGTTAAAAGATTGCATTGAATTCGCCAAGGGCTTCTAGGAATGTCAGGTCCATGCTGGCATACAGCATGCCCCAGCAAGTGAATTACACTATAGTTAAGTCGTGGCCTTTCAGAGGATGGGCCTTGGACTTGATCAAGGAAATTCGACCAGCGTCCTCCAAAAACCAGAAGTATATTTTGGTGGAAATAGACTACTTTACAAAATGGATCGAAGCGATACCTCTACCGAAAGTAGATCAAGAG
Organism: Lathyrus sativus; assembly: GCA_963859935.3. Lineage (NCBI taxonomy): Eukaryota > Viridiplantae > Streptophyta > Magnoliopsida > Fabales > Fabaceae > Lathyrus > Lathyrus sativus. The sequence continues at coordinate 214,648,674 of OZ012737.1, read as the reverse complement.
GATGTCACCGATTTTATTCAGAAGTATACCATTTACAAGTTCGGAGTGCCAGAGACAATTACAACAGATCAGGGATCAGTATTTACTGGTCGAAAGATGTAAGAATTCTCTAAAGAAATGGGATTCAAACTCCTAACCTCGACACCTTATTATGCTCAAGCAAATGGTCAAGTTGAGGCAGCGAATAAAGTAGTGATTGGTTTGATGAAAAAGCAGGTGGGGAAGAAACCAAAGAATTGGCATAAAACATTAGATCAGATCCTATGGGTGTGCCGAACGTCCCCCAAAGAAGTAACTAATAGCACCCCTTATCGATTGACTTTTGGCCATGATGCACTATTACCTGTCGAGATCTACATACAATCAGTTAGGATCCAGAGACATCATGAAATCCCTCGTGAGATTTATTGGGACATGATGCTTGATGAGTTGGTAGATTTGGATGAATAAAGACTCAAGGCTCTAGAACTCTTGAGAAGACAACAAAGGAGAGTAGAGAAGTCGTATAACAAAAAGGTTAAGGCTAAGAATTTTCTACCGGGAGATCTAGTTTGGAGAGTGATCTTACCTATGGGTCGAAAGGTCAGATCTTTGGGCAAGTGGTCCCCAAAGTGGGAGGGCCCATTCCAAGTCGCAAAAATATTTTTCAATGGAGCATACGAAGTAGAAGAATTAAACGAAGATAGGAGAATCTTAAAAGTAAATGGTAAGTATTTGAAAAAATACAAACCAGTGCTTCAAGAAGTTAAAATATCAACAGAATAATTCAAGACACAAAGCAAAGCCATAAATGGTATTTATATAGGCCAAAATGGCTCAAGTCATTACACAATCAAGTCAAAAACTATGGCACCCGAGGGCCAAGAAAAATAAAAAGCATTACAAAAGGTTACAATAAACTAAAAGGGGAGATTCTCCTTCATCCTCAAGTATCTCGACTTCTGGAGTTTGAGGCGCTTTTGATACAAGTTCTTGTCAGATTCTAGTTTGGCAACCTCTGCTTCCAATCGTCGAGCCTCCTCAACAAAAGTAATCGCGTGGTTAAGCTCTGTCGAAAGACTGGAGTCATCGAAAGAAGATAACTCCGCATTTCTCTTTTTAGCCTTGGATATCCTGTTTCAAAGCTTCTTGATTTTTCTCTCCCAAGAATAGATGTTCTTTTCATTAGCAGCAATCTCTTGTTGATGCTTGTCCTTCTTCTCCTCCAGCTCCGCTATTTTACTTTCGGATTTAGCAGCGGCGGTCCAGGTAGCAGCCTCACTACCAGCTTTAGTCGAGATAGATTTATCGATCTGAGGCAGAAGTATGAGGTCACCATAGACCTGGTTGATCAAAGCGCCAATTTCCAGGATGACGGTGGCAGATTTAGGGGAGATGGAATGAATGTCCACTTGCTGAAGAAGAGTCTTCAAAGAAAGACGGGTAACTTGGTCCATTTGCAAAATGGAAAAAAGATATCCCTTGAAGATTTTCCCTTTGACCTTCTCGAGGATGCTTTCTGTTGGTCTGCTCAAGGCTTGATCTTCAGAAGTCGAACTGCTGGCAGTCTTGCTAGAGGAACTGCCTCGATTCCCAAGAAGAATCTTGACATACTGTCGAGGGTTGGTGAGTTTTAAGGCGGTGAGTTATGCATTGGTAAGATTGGCCTCACATCTGGTGGGCACTATTTCGTTCTCCTTAACCGTAACAATGGTAGGAGTAACAGTCACATCAACAGGGGCAGGATTGTTGACGGGACTTCCCTCAAGCTTCTCTTCCTCACTCTGGCCATCACCTACCTGGTCTTCGTCCATTTCATCCCCAGTACCTTCGTCACTAGAACCATCCAGTTCCGATTGGTGCATGGTTTCATCCTCGACAACATCCTTATCTCTTGCTGCCTCAATGCCTTCGACAATAAAGGTTTGGGCCAAAGGGGAGTCACTTGTGTCAGCTAGAGTTGTATCCTCCTCCATAGGAGTATCCTTTGCATCTGCTGTCTCTAGAGTCGGTGGTGCATTATCTTCTTCATGATCAGAACCATCAGTTTGGGACTGTTGGGTAGTTGTTTTGGTGGGTGAGAGAGGAGTTGTTGCAAATTCAGGTTTGTTAATTTCACCAAGAGAACTCATACCAGAGCCCAAGTCAGAGGTGGGATGGTAAGTAGGCTCACCTTGGCTATTTAGAAGAATGGTCGGAGAAGGAGACTTGGCCGAGGGAGGTTTCTAACCACCAGCACCAGCCTAGATAAAGAAGAACTAGATGTGAGAAATAAGAACAAGGTATAAATGAACCAAGACTTCAAGAGGAACTAAGGCATAAAAATATACCTTGGTGCCTTCATCAGCAAGACTAGAATTGTCGCTCTCGATGGGGACTATGGTTGGAATCGAAGTACCCTCAATCGAAGCCTAAACATTATCACAGATAGGGGTAGTTAGCTTCAAAGTCTTGGTTGTTGAAGGTTCAGATGGAGTGTCGGCAGTATCCGTCCCCTGGCTGATCTTCCGCTTCTTCTTCAACTGAAATTCTTCAGGAGGAGATTCGTCATCATCCTCTGAGTCAATAATAATTTGGGCAGAAACCCTTTTAAGTTTCTTTTGGGGTGTGGGTGGCTTGCGAGACACCTAAAAGCATTAAGAGGTATGAGAAAAAACCAAAAAGACGGGAATCAGAACAACAAAGGCATGCAAGTTACCTTATGACCTTCGGCCTTGGTCTCAGTTCTTGGCGGAGGAGCGCTCTTTTTTGGAGCAGCTGTAAAATAAATTCATGTTGATGTCAGTTAGTAACGATAGAGTCAGTTAAAGGAGCCCAAAATCGAAGGATGACGACCTTCAAAGATTTCAAATTCGATGCGAACATCTTCGATACCAACACGAAGGCGCCCTTTGAAAGTATCGAGCGTATGTTTAGTCGGAACCACCCGTTGCGCTTTCGGTTTCGATTGCTGTCAAAGGATTTTTATTGAATCTCCACAAATAAACCAATCTCAAAATGGAGGGGCAAGGACCACTTCAAAGTCAGCATGTTGCATTCGAGGGATCTTCGGGGGGAATAAAGCGAAGGCTACTTCATAGCGTTTCTCACGAGGAACGTATGAAGGGATTTTTAAACTTTCCATTTTCTTTGAAAATTTTTCCCTCAGGGTGACAACAGCCTTACGGATGGTTCGACTAACATCATTTGGTCGATAGGCGGTTTCAAAGTACTTTTGGAAGGCTTGAATCTCCTTTATGTGAGTAGATGTACCTTTCTTGATCTTCTCCTACACATCAATGAAAGCTTGGTCAATCAAGCGAACAAAGTTTGAAACGTCAAGAAATTCTAAGGTATAGTGCCTGGACCACCAGTTGTAGAACTCTTGGGAGCAGAGATAAGAAGGTTCAAAGTAAATAGGTGTCAAAAGGTACTTATAAGTGTGGCGAGCTAAGTGTGTCGAACACTCAATGGGGTTGAAAACGGTGAGAGGAAGGATAAGATGGGCCTTTTGTCATACAAGCATTTAGGCAGTGTCTGAATCAAGCCAAATTACCGTGACACGAGGCTAGGCTAATAGGCCACCGAAGCTGTTTGACCTCTTAGAATATTGAGTTTGTGAACTATTAATCGAGGTGTCAAAAATCTTTCCCAGGAAAGCTTTGATTCCTCTTCATGCTTTTTAAATGGAGGAGGAAAAGGTATGGTAAACCACTCAAGACCATACTTCCTCTCTACAAACGGAGCCATCCTCGAAGTGAACTCATGACGTTTGACGAACATCAGGATGAAGCCAGAAAGATTGGCTCTGAGCGTATGACCTTCTTCGCTGGGAGTAAGTTGGACCAGTCGAGTCCATTCGACTCGTCTTTCTGTAATGACAGAGGCTTCTAACTTCTCCTTTATGAGTGAGGCTTGTTTCGAAAGTAGCATTGAGCCACAATTGAAGTAACCGGAAAGGACCTGATAATAACAAGTTCCCACGGCTTTCTTTGTCCTTTAACCTGCCAGCACCTTCACTTAAGGATTCGTATAGACTGGCCAAGATCATCTCACTCAGGCAGGTGCCTCGATTTAAATGCAGCTGATTGGCCAGTGTGAGATACTTCCTTGCCACCTGCAAAGATTTTGTACAAAAAACACAGCGAGATAACCACATGGCCAGAAAAGCTATATGTTCTTCGTCGTCGACTGTGGTTGTTTCTTTGTTGTGGTAATGGTTAATAAAGAGAGTATAGTTATGTTTGGTGTTGGAGAATCCTATAGTATCCTGGAAATCTGCTTTAGGGTCATACACCAACCCATAGGGTTTTAGCCCTGTGATGGCGGCTAGGTCGAAGAGGGTAGGTGTCGTCATCCCACACGGGAGATGGAAGATATAGTGGGTGTTATCCCAGAAGTATAGTGAGGAGGCCAGCATGAGAGGACAATAAGTCGGACCAACCTTCGACATCATGATTAAATCATAGATGTCAGTCTCCTTCCAGTCGTCTGCCTTCACCTTCTCCATTTTCGACAGCCAGCTCAGGTAAAGATCAGAATCTTTGAAATAGGGAGTGGCTATGAATAACCTGATTTCGTCATTGAGATATTTAAGGTCTACCTTATGTAGTGCTAGACTATCTGGGAATTTAGTAAGGACTTTGCTATAGTCTTTTTTGCCCTAGAGGTTTGGTCTTGTGGTAAGAAGGGAAAAATCGCTAAGGGTTGAATAGTTGAGGCCCAATGGGGACAGTCGACCAGACAGAGCCAAGGATTTACCTGCAATAGTATTAGGAATCATTACCTGAGATTCATATATATGTCTCTTCTCTTCTAGCAAGGGTTCGGGGATGAATTGTTGGTTCTTAACCGTTTTGGGTCCACTGAGGGTGGTGAAAGGAGGGAGGAGTGACGCGATTGATTGCCCTTTGACTTGAGATTTATTCTTTTGAGCTTGGGTGGTAGTGTCGCAACTGCGAAAAACAACCGGCGGAAAAACAGAAGAGTCGCCACTTTCGTTATTTATCCCACAGACAGGGAAAGGAAACGATCGGAAAAACCTGACGAAAAAAGGAAAAGACAAGGTCTTCGCAACCATGTCTGGATTCGGGAGTCGGTTACGCAAGGGGAAAGTATTATCACCCCTCACGTCCATCGTACTCGACTGGATCCATGCATTGTTGTCTATCTAAAAGGGTGTGTTGAAACTATCTAGCTAAAGGCTTATGGACAAAAGAAAAGAAAAAGGACTGACTCGGCAGAGCATCGCCGCTCTGTGCCTACGTACTCCCTCGTGCAATGGGAAAGTCAGAGTCAACGTAGTTCGACTAACTACGGGAGAAGGGGGAAGGTTGCTCGCCAAGACATCGCGTCTTGTGCCTATGTACTTTCATCTGGTATGAAAGATCAGAGCAAACGTAGTTCGGGCTAAAAGGACCACAGGTCGGGTCAAAAGTTTTTTAGGCCCGAGTAGGGTTAACAAGTAGTTTTAGCAGTTGGTGTATGCAGCTCGACCATTGGAGACTTAGGTGTTACCGTTTGCGGTAGAACTAAGAGTTAACGACACTCTTTTATCTGAAAAGATTTTCCCGATTAAAATCCCGAAGGATGAAAAAGGTTTGAAGTATTTTTGTGTTTTTTAGAGAAGAAGTGTTTTGAACTTGATTTGTCTCATGTCGCACTAGAGACTATGACCTAAGAGCGAATGCGTCGTATATCACCCAAAGGGTGTACACTAAACACTCTAGGTCATTGAGAGGAGGCCCCTCAATCACCATTTCTCAAGTAGCTTAAGGCTCGTAGCGTGCTACACTTGTCATTCTTTATTAGATGTTTTATGAGTATTTAAAGATGAGAAGAGAAGAAAGGACACTAATAGGAGACTAATCAATCCTAAAAGTTATCATGCAAAGTGGACTTAAAGTTGAGTTTAAAAGGGAGCTACCTAATGTTATCATGCATGTTTAGAACCCTAATGTCTATCATAACCTCTCTTGGACAAGAGAGATTAGAAACCCTATGGGAAGAAAGACAAAAGAAGAAGAAAAAACAACAAAAGAAACATGCAAATGAAAGAATGCACACATTGAATGCACAAGTAGAATGAAAGTGGGAGGAAAATAGTGTGGGGCAGTAGCCTCCACAAGCTCATCTCAACCAAGCATGCATATGGAAAATGCAAAGAAGAAAGAAGAAGAGGAGCACAAGAAGAAACCAAACAAACAAGAACAAACCACACAAAGATGCACCAAAAGTGGGATGAAATGACTTAAGTCAAACAACATCAACCACACCAACCAAAACTAAACCAAATGAGAGGAAAAGGAAGCTCAACATAAAAGTGAGGATGGGGGGCTATATGAGGGCAGCAAGGACCACGTATCATGCACTCAACCATAAGTATCACCCATCAAAAGCAAAGAAGCACCAAAAGTGTCCTCAAGGATTCATCATTCTAGGCATGCTTCAAATACCTCCAAAGGAGGGACCAAGCCACCTTAAATGACACTCCAAGGTCATTGGACAGAAGGTAAAGATGAAGAGGAAAGCTCAAAATCAAGAGTAAAACACAACAAAAAGAAATGCAAACAAAAACATAAAGGAATGCAAGCATACTTCACATTCAAACCCTAATTGAAAGCTCCAAAGAAAACAAACAAATAAACAAGGAAGAAACAATATCATGACCTAAAATTGAACAAACATCATCCTTAACATGTTAGCAACATGAAACAAAAGGCATTGAGAGCTTAAAGGATCCCAAAATGTCATATCCAAGTCAAACTAGGTCAAGGTGCATGTGTGAACCTCCCTTGGAAGTAACTTGACTTGCAAGTTACCTCAAAATTAGGAAAATTGTTCAAAAATGATCAAATAAAATGCACAAGGAAGCTAAACAAGTTGGCAAACAGAATCCAAAAGCTTAAAGCAAATATCCCCTCAAATTACCATCAAAAGAAAATAATATTCAAGATGTACCACTTTGAAATGGGAGAATCGAGGGTCAAAAGAAAAGCACCAAAAGTCAACCCTAAAGTCAACCAACCAGGGGCAAAATGGTCCTAAAAAATTGTTCAACTCATCATGTGTATGAGGATCAATTTTTATTCATTGGACCCAAAGGAAATGAGAGAAACAAATAAAAGATCAAACAATGTCATAATTTAATCCACTTAAAACAATTTCAATGTTCAATTCCTTTTTTAATTGAAAATAAAATCAAAAAATAAAATAAAAATATCCTAAAAATAAAGGACATCTCAAAGTCTCTAAAAAATATTTTTGTGTAATTTTAGGAACATTGGAACTATTTTAAAAGAATTAAATTCAAACAGAAAGCAAAACAAAATAAAAAAAGAAATTAAAAAGAAAATAAACAAAAGCACGGTGAGAATAGCAAATAAAAGCAGTTCAAATCCACACTGGGCCCAAAGGGGGCGTGAATAGCAAGCGAGGCCCAGGTCCATCAGCATATAAGACAAAAATGAAAATAAAATCTAATGATTGTGTGTGAAGTGGTCAAACATGGCATACGGTGGAAAGCAGTGTGGTTCACATGATCAGAAAGTATGACAATCCAATGGTTCATAGCATGACAACTCAATTAATGAAATTCAAACGTAATCATGTGCAACGAGTCAACAGAGGTGTAGTGAAGGTCTTAATCCCAGTCGTGTGTGCGAAAAGTAATCAAATCCAATGAACAAAAACATGACACGTAATCATCCTCAACCTTCAAAATAGGGAGGGAAACCAGACGGCCGGAAAATGCCTCCGGTCGTCTTCTCCAAACTTCCGGCCACCGTGCACAGTGCACCACAACATACAGTTAGCTAAACTGAACCATATCGTGCAAAATTTATATGCAAATTCATCTACAAATCATGAGGAATCCAAATCTGTGGTCCATTTTTAATAATTGTGCACACATAATTCAAATCGAAGCAAAACAGTTTGGAGCATCAAAATCACAAGTTCACAAACATCATTCAATTCTGTCCAGAAATCATCTACATGTTGCACAGATCACAAATCAATTAAAATTGGAGCATGAAAGCTCAAGAACATATCACATTAAGCCAAAACAGTTTGGAGCTCACAACATCAACCATCACAAATGCCAGTTCATTTTAGTGATTAATGATCTACATGTTTTCTAGGTCTCAAATATGCAAAACTGGCAAAGAATCATGGCATAATGAGAGAGATAAGTTGAATTGTAAGTACCTAGTGGAGAACTTCCACTGAGCCTTCAACTCTTGATGAAGCTCAAAGAAAAACGTCCAGAAACGTTCCACAATCCTCAATAAAGCTTTTACAATCCTCAATTTGCCTTGAAACTGCTTGGATCCCAGAATTCAAATTTCAATTTTGCTTCACTTTTTATAATCAGATTAAAATGGCACCGAAGGATATGGAGAAAACAACGTCCATTACACCGTGGGGGACTTTCTGTTATAAGGTAATGCATTTTGGGTTGAAAAATGCAGGGGCAACCTATCAGCGGGCTATGGTCACTTTGTTTCATGATATGATGCATCACGAGATTGAAGTATATGTTGATGACATGATAGCAAAGTCACAAACAGAGGAGGAACATCTGGTAAACCTTCTGAAGTTGTTTGAAAGGCTAAGGAAATTCAGACTGAGGTTGAATCCGAATAAATGCACTTTCGGTGTCAGGTCCAGAAAGTTGTTGGGGTTCATTGTCAGTGAAAAAGGAATCGAGGTCGATCCTGCAAAGATAAAAGCAATTCAAAATATGCCAGCGCCGAAAACGGAAAAAGAGGTTTGTGGTTTCTTGGGGAGATTGAACTACATCACTAGGTTTATATCTCACCTCACAGCCACTTGTGAACCCATGTTCAAATTGCTAAAGAAAGATCAGGCGATTATCTGGAATGAAAATTGCCAGAAGGCATTTGATAAAATAAAAGAATATTTGCAGGAGCCTCCAATACTGATACCCCTAGTAGCTGGAAGGCCATTGATCATGTATTTAACGATTCTTGAGAACAGTATGGGTTGTGTTCTCGGTCAACAGGAGGAGACTGGAAGAAAAGAGCATGCAATATACTACTTGAGTAAGAAGTTCACAAATTGTGAATCTAGGTACTCAATGTTGGAGAAAACGTGTTGTGCACTCGCTTGGGCTGCCAAACGTCTGAGACAGTATATGTTGAATCATACAACTATGCTAATTTCGAAGATGGATCCGATTAAATATGTCTTTGAAAAAAAAGCACTTTCGGGTAGAATTGCCAGATGGCAGATGGTTTTGATAGAGTATGATATTCAATATGTTTCCCAGAAAGCTATCAAGGGGAGTATTCTGTCAGAGTATCTTGCGGAATAGACGATTGATGACTATCAACCTATGAAGTTTGAATTTCCTGACAAAGACATCATGTTCTTAAGGATGAAGGACTGCGATGAGCCATTACCCGATGAAGGTTCGAACAAGGGTTCCCAATGGCAGATGATATTTGATGGTGTCGTTAACTCATACGGTAGTGGAATTGGGGCAATTATCACGACTCCCCATGGTACTCATATCCCATTCACTGCCAGGTTAACATTTCCCTGCACCAATAATGAAGCCGAATACAAAACATGCATTATGGGTTCGGAAGAAGCTATTGATCTGAGGATCAAGAATCTAGATGTATACGGCGATTCAGCGCTAGTGGTCAACCAGATCAAGGGAGAATGGGAAACCCGGCAGCCTAATCTAATACCTTACATGAACTATGCAAGGAGGTTGTTACCTTTCTTTGATCGAGTGGAGTTCCATCATATGCCTAGAGCGGAGAACCAGATGGCAGACGCTCTGGCGACGTTGTCCTTGATGTACAAGGTGAACTTCTGGAATGATGCTCCCAGAATAGTCATCTCTCGCCTCGATAGGTCGGCATTCATATTCGCCATTGAGGAAGCTTCGGACAGCAAGCCATGGTATTATGATATCCAGAATTTCCTTAAGAATCAAGAGCATCCGCCAGGGGCATCGACCCGGGATAGGAAAACTCTGAGGAGGTTGGCTGGAAATTTTTATCTGAACCAGGATGGAGTACTCTACAGGAGGAATTATGACTTAGTGCTACTAAGGTGCATGGACGAAAAAGAAGCTAGCTTACTTATGGAGGAGGTCCACGAAGGTGCATTTGGTACACATGCCGGTGGGCATGCCATGTCTCGAAAGCTGTTGCGAGCAGGATATTATTGGCTGACTATGGAGTCTGATTGCTTCAAGTACGCTAAGAAGTGTCATAAATGCCAGATTTATGCAGACAAGATTCATGTGCCACCAAGTCCGTTAAATGTTATGGCATCTCCTTGGCCTTTTTCCATGTGGGGCATTGATATGATCGGCAAGATCGAGCCCACCGCATCCAACGGACATCACTTCGTCCTGGTAGCCATTGATTACTTCACCAAATGGGTCGAAGTAGCTTCGTATGCCAATGTCACTAAGCAAGTGGTAGCCCGGTTCATAAAGAGGGACATCATCTGTCGCTATCGAATAACTGAGAGAATCATTATTGATAATGGTTCAAACTTGAACAACAAGACGATGAAGGAATTATGCCAGAATTTCAAAGTCGAGCATCACAATTCATCTCCTTATCGTCCAAAGATGAATGGCGCTGTTAAGGCGACCAACAAGAATATCAAGAAGATAGTGCAGAAAATGGTTGTAACCTATAAAGATTGGCATGAGATGTTGCCCTTTGCTTTGCACAGATATCATACTACGGTACGCGCCTCAACAGGGGCAACTCCTTTCTCGCTGGTGTATGGTATGGAAGCGGTCCTACCATTAGAAGTCGAGATTCCTTCTTTGAGAGTCCTGGTTGACGTCAAGCTAAATGAGGCAGAATGGATAAGAAATAGATTGAATCAGCTTAGCCTGATGGACGAGAAACGGCTAGCATCTATTGCATATGGTCGGTTGTATCAGAGTCGAATGAAGAAAGATTTCGACAAGAAGGTACGCCCTCAAAGCTTTTAGACGGGCGATCTAGCGCTAAAGAAGATCCTCCCGCCACAAACAGATCACAGAGGCAAATGGACTCCCAACTATGAAGTTGCGAAAGGTCTTCTCCAGAGGAGCCTTGATGTTATCAACCATGGATGGTGAAGATTTCACATTCCCTGTGAACGCAGGCGCAGTTAAAAAATACTTTGGTTAAAAAGACCCGCTGGAATGAAAAAAGAATATCCAGGCAAAAATGGGGCATCCTAGCGAACCATAAAAAGAATGGGTTCGGGCAAAAATTAGGGATATAAAAGAAAAAGATGTAAACCCACAAAGTTGAAAACCTGAAAGGGCGACTTTGGCAAAAATGGGTATACCGGTGAATTGAAAACCCGAAAGGGCGGTTCACGCAAAAATTAGGGATTGAAAAAGCAAATGATTGCGGTCTGTGTTTTGATCTTTTAGAGATTAGTGGATTGAGGGAGAACCTGAGGGCCGTTTATCCGAATCAATCTCTTCAGAGGACGAAGCGTCGGGGAATTATCGAAGTCAAGCGAGTCATAGAGGAATTAGCTCATGGTGTTTGGCTGTGCCACATTGCCGACATTTTGTATATTTCTGTGCATTTCCGTAAACTTTTTGCGCAGCTTCCTCTTTTGCAGGGGTTACATCTGTTGTAAATCTACCTATTTACAGGCCTTTTGTCAATAAAACATATATTATTCAGTAATTTGTTTGCATTGCTTTAATCTTTACTGTTTTGTTTGTGAAAAACGCCCGATGTTTTTGATAAAACTGCGCATACATAAACTTGCAGGCCTTGGCCGATAATCAGTAAAACTTCGATTTATTTGAATAATGTCAAGGATGATGACCGAGATAGTTCCTATTGTGTAGGGTATCTTGTTGTTTGTTCATTTTGCAGGGTCGTTATCCTTGGGGCATTTGTTAGTGATGTACCCTCGGCTGGGTCATCATATCCCCAGCTAAATCCCAACAGAAAGAAAGCGTGTAATAGAGACTCATTAGTCCTCAACAGGTGGAGGTTGTACACCTCCATCCCTAGACAGGGTCAAACATACAGGACGAATGAGCAGTTGAGTGTATACATTTATCCCCAGCAGAGTATCTGTATGCACTCATTCCTCAGTAGTTTAGACCGAGGTCTCCTGCAGATTGATATCCCCCATGCAGGTCAGATATGTGCCTATATCCCCAGCAGGTGGTAGGTACGCACCTACTCCCCAGCGAGTCAAGATTGGACTTCTCTCTGACAGGCAGGTCTGAGTTTATTCCCCAGCAACAGATGGATTTTCTCTCCATAGAGCTTAATCAAGTGATGTTATATCCCCTCAGAATTTAGATCGATGACTTAATTCCTGAGCATAGGTCGAGGTTGTTTCCCCTATTGCTTATTCCGCAGCAAAGTCGGTAGAGTTTTCCTTTTTCTCAGCAGAGTAGAGTTACTTCCTAACAGAAGGGGTGGATTCAGAGATTGTTATTCTCTATCCCCAGCGAAATCAGCCAGAAGTGGTGATTCAGTCCCCCAAGCATAAGGCAATTGCTTGTCTCCCTCATTTCCCTAATCCCTAGCGGAGTCTGGAGGGAAAGTTCTTTTCCCCAGCTGAGTATCCTTGGCAGGGTGGATTTTTATCTCCAGCAGAGTGGAATATCCGGCAGAAGGTAGTTTATTCCTCATCAATAAACTCTATCTCCTCAGTAGAGTCATCTGTTTCCCCATAGTTGCATTCCGGGAAGCCATTCAGGGCCCTGATAAAGTGAAGTTGATTTCAGAGGTTAATTGCCATCCCCTGCAGAGTTGTCTGTTCCCCAGAATGTTATATTCTGGCAGGTCGTTCAGGGCTGATTTCCTCAGTAGAGTACGATCAACCTTGGCATTTGGTTGTACTTTCCCCACAGAGTCGTTGATTTCCCGGCAAGGTTAGACTCGTTTCCAACGTCTGGTTGTCTTTCCTCAACCAAGTCGTCTGTTCCCTGCAGAGTTATTTTCTGGTTGGCCGTTCAAGGCGTTTTCTCCAGTAGAGTTGGCGGTGGTTCCCAGTAGGGTTGTCTATCCCCCGAAAGGTTGGTATTCTGGATGGCCGTTCAAGGCGCTTTTTCTCAGCAAGTTATGATTTGAATTCCCAACGGAGTGGATTCCCGTTCTTGTTAGAACATTATTACTCAGGGATTTCCTTTTTCATGAAGCCATCCAGGGCTTGTTTCCCCCAGCTTAAGTCCAATCATGATTGGCATGCTCTGTCTTTCCCCAACAGGGTGGTGTTTTCTTTTCATCATTTATTTTGCTGATTCGGTTCTGTTGCATCTGGATTCGTGCATATCATCCTCCCAAACGTGTAGCATTTCCATTTCGTATGGAGCATTACGCCATATTCAAACATATGCATGTGAAACATAAGCCAAGTTGTTACCTCTTTGCTTTCAGGTGTTTCTACAACATGTGATTGATATTTTGTTGCCCGTATGGTGTTTAGACTGTGGCAATTCTCTGTCAGCCCGCATGGTATTCAGACCCCGACTTACGTTATTCCCCAACGGTGTTGCCTGACTGCGGTCGGTGGTATGCTCATTAATTTGTGTGGTATCCAAACCCCGGTTAATGACGTTTCTTGAGCTCGTGTGGTATCCAGACCCCGACTCCTACCATGGTGTGTTCATTAGCATGTGCGGCATCCAGGCCCTGGTTGATAATTGTTTCATTAGTATGTGTGATATTCAGATCCTGACCAGTGATGTTTTCTTAAGCCCGTGTGGTATCCAGGCCCCGGCTCACACTGTTTTATGCTCATTGGCATGTGCAGCATCCAGGCCCTGGCTGATGACTGTTCCATTAACCCGTGTGGTATCCAGACCCCGGTTAACGGTATTTCTTGAGCCCGTGTGGTATCCAAACCCCGGCTCCTACTGTTGTGTGTTCATTGGCATGTGCGGCATCCAGGCCCTGGCTGATGATTTTTTCCATTGGCATGTGAGGTATCCAGACCCTGGCTAGTGATGGTTCATATCTTGCCCGTGCGGTATCCAGACCCCGGCAAGAGTTGTTGACAAATGTGTTCATATTAGTGATATTTCTGAGCCCGTGCGGTATCTAGACCCCGGCTCACACCATGTGTTTCATTGGCATGTGCGGCATTCAGGTTCTGGCTAGTGATTATTCCATTACTATGTGTGATGTTCAGATCCTGACTAATGATGTTTTCTTGAGCTTGTGCGGTATCCAGACCCCGGCTCGCACCGGTTTTGCTTAAGCCCGTGCGATATCCAAACACCGGCTTCCCCCGGTTATTTCTATAGCCCGTGCGGTATCCAGACCCCGACTCATACCGTGTGTTTCATTGGCATGTGCGACATTCAGGTCCTAGCTAGTGACGTTTTTCTGAGTGCGTGTGGTATCCAGACCCCGGCTCATACTAGTTTTCCCCATTAGCACGTGCGGTATCCAGACCCTGGCTAGCGTGGATTTATCCTGCTTGTATGGTGTTCAGACTATGGCAATATGATATTGTTTCTCTAAGTCCATACAGGTATCCAGACCTCGGAAAAATTCCTTTGATAGATGTGTTCCTCTTATCATTTGCGCCCCAGTTGGAGTCCCAACAAAGTTACTTGGTTAAGTTTTGTTTCCCCGCCAGAGTTACTTGTTTAAGTTTCTCCTTGCTCCCCAAGCAGAGTTGTTTGGATGCCTGATGGTGATATCAGATGATTCTTTCCAACTTCGTGTCGTTGCCTGCGTGTTAGCAGATGTTTCTCCCGACTGCGTGTTGAGGTTTTGGATTGGTAATCAGTCATCTTATTGTTGTTACAACTATTAATCAGTTATTTCCAGAGATTTTGTCCCCGAGGGGTTTGCAGTTCTATTTCTGCGGTTGGCAAATTTCTGGTTTCTTTGGTATTCAACTGTCTTTTACCCTAATTGTTTGAAAGTCGTTTGCTTTTCACCCAGTCAGATCCAAGTCGTTTGAATAGGGGCAGCTGTTGTACCCCAAAATTTGCCCAACCTTTTTCTTTACTTGGCTTGTGTTTCATTTCATTTCTCTAGCATCTTTTCATTGAATAGCATGGTTGGTTGCAGGGGATCAAGAAAGGTTTTCATCTCAAGAGAAGGTTATCAAATATTCCTAGCTCAAGCAAGAGTGTTTACTCAAGTAATCAAGTGCTTATAGTCACCAAAAGGTAGTCAAAGCTCTTTGAGAGAGAAGATTGACAAGTGTTGCTTACCTCCTATCTTGGGGCCAACTGAGGATCATCTGAGGATCATAAACTCATGGATATGGATATGAGATGATGGAAAATCTCATTGAGTGCTTTTGAAGCCATTGTGGAGCTCATCTAAGATGTCATATCATGTGCAAGAGGTTGCAGTCAAGGATTGTACACCTAGGGTTTCATCTGCCTAGTGCAAAGTCAACTGAGGATTTGATTGAGTGTGAGACTTGGTTTTAAGTCATTAGAGTCATGGATAGTTATGTTGAGACATCTAGGATGTCATTTCAAGATCAAACCAAGGAGAATCAAGAGTGTGAGAAGTTACTAAATTAGGGTTTCAGAGGTTTGTCAGTGTAAAATCCCTTGTTTAATGTCTAACTTCAATACCACATACCTCAAGATACAAGTGTAATCTCACATTTATGCAAACATTAGACTTATAGAGCATGTTCTTAGCTTTCGTTTGAGTACTAGAACTCATCCATTGGGTTTGTGGAGCTCAAGATATGATGTTGGCAAGTTAGAGGTCTCAGATGAATCATATTTTCAGTCAACAAAACTCAACCAACTTCCAAGGAACTTTTGAAATAGAATCATGTTTCTCCTTAACTTTTGATGAACATTAATGTTGTTCCTTATGATCTTAGCTTTCCAAAAAGTCCTAGAAGTCATTCATCTCATTTGTAGAACTCAAGTTATGAGACTTGCAAGGCAGGGGTGTTTTGGGAAAGTGAGATTATAGGTCATTTTCATTATAGGTCCTTTTCATGATCTTAAGCACTTCAAATGAAACTTTCTCCAACATGAAAGTTTCTCTAAATGGTTTTAAATTTATCATGGAACACCAAATTGTCATGAATTATGCTTGGATAGAGGGATTGGTGAAGAAAATCAAGTGAAAATGGATATTAAAATCATGAATCCATTTGAATTAGTTTTGGAACTTTTACATGCCATGTTTATATTCATTTTGATTCACAATATCCTAATAAGTACAATGCACAAAGAATTTTTGGTGTATGAGAGCTAGAACACGCGCAATTCAAGCTTACTTCAAGAAGAAGTTTCCATTCAAATCTCCACCATTGGATCAAATTAAGGCTAAATTCTAATCCACATGTTCAATTCATACTCTCAGCAGTTGATTCAAATGATTTTCAAGGGGAATTGGAGCCAAAAACACGTATGCATGAAGCTTACATTCCAATTTGGGCATTTTGAAAATTCAAAGTAACCAAGCCATATTGGGCCTCCATTTCACTTCAAATCCATTGTATATAAGTTCCAAATGAAGTTTGAGCCTTCATTCATGCATTTTCATGGAGGGAGAGCATAATTGCAGTTTGAAAGTTCAAGAGCAATTCCAAAATCGTGAATCAGAATTGAAGCCATTTCAAGCAAACTCAAAGCAAGCATCATCTTTCTTGAAGTTCATCGAGTGATTCTGCACGTTTTTGCTCAAGCTCATCATCATTTGAAGCTCCAACGGAGAGAATCCGTTAGGTAACCTTCAAATCCAAAATTCTCTCATGATCTGCATGGGATCAGTGTTATTATTGTTGAATCTGAAGGCCTACACTTGGTAGGCAAATTCTGGATAGTTATTTGTCATGTTTGATGCAATTTCAGTTGTGAGCTTGATTCTTCATTCGTTCAATTTGCTTTATATATATATATATATATATATATATATATATATATATATATATATATATATATATATATATATATATATATATATATATATATATATATATATATATATATATATATATATATATATATATATATATATATATATATATATATATATATATATATATATATATATATATATATATATATATATATATATATATATATATATATATATATATATATATATATATATATATATATATATATATATATATATATATATATATATATATATATATATATATATATATATATATATATATATATATATATATATATATATATATATATATATATATATATATATATATGATAAATGCATTTTAGCCATGGATTCGTGATCTATGCAACTTGGCGATCATTTTGGCATCAAATTTTACTTGTTTTGGTTAAGTTTTGGATCTGCAATTCTGGATTCCTTGCCGGAGAAGATGATCAGAGATTTAGCTTTGCCGCCTGGTTTTTCTCCAGGCCTGATGAGGTGTCTTGCCACGTTTGTGCATTGACTTGTTGACCTTGCTGGATCAAGGGCTGGGATCATTTTGACTAGCTAGCGTGTTTTGATTGACTGCCACGCGTATTAGTGAAATGGAGCATTTCACTTGTGGATTCAGATTGCATTGGTTTTGGGCCTCATGTGCTACTTGCGTCCCCCTCCTGGATTGGCCCAGTGTTTTGAACTGCGTATATTGCTATTTGCCACGCCTTCAATTAATTGTTTTATTTTTATTTTATTTGTTTTTCTGTTTTGCTTTTAATCATTTAAAAATAGCTACAAATATTAATAAATTCCACAAAAATATTTTTAAGACACTTAAATGTGTTAAGTAATTTTTGAAACTTTTTATTTTCATTTTTGATTTATTTTTGAATTAAAATGGAATTAAATGCTTGGAGTTGTTTTTAATTGAATTATTTCTTGTTCTTTCTTGTTCATGCCTAGTTTCTTGATCAATCTTTATCTCCAATGATTGAAATTTTTTTCTCATTTGAATGATGAGATGAAGGGTTTTATAGGATGGTTTTGCCCATGGTTTGATCATTTTTTTGTTTGACTTTTAAGTCATTCTTGTTGACCATCGACAACCCTCCTTCACAATGGGGCACCTTTGTGAACCAAATTCTTTGGTGATGTTGTGAAGTGACATTGGTTGTGATATTTTGGCCTCTGGTTGCCAACTCACTTATGTGCTTTTGGGATTTTATTAGGATTTATTTGAGCCTTTTTCCTATTTTTGAGAAAACTTTCAAGTCAAGTTACCTCTAAGGGAGGTTCATACATGCACTTGACCTAGTTTAAATGGGAAATGATTTCCATGGATCCCTAATGCTCTTAAATCTTGTTGATTCATACTTATAACATGTTGAGTTATTTGAATTCTCATTTATAGGTCATAAACTTGTTTGATACTTGTTGTGATTTGCATCTCTTTTAGAAATTCCATTTGGTTTCCAAATGGTGAAGTTGTTTAAGACCTAGGTCTTTTGCCTTGCCTATTCTTGCATTTTCTTTGATGTGTTTGATCCTTTGCTTTGTGCATTCTCTCCTCTCATCCCTACCTCTATCCAAGGACCTTTGAATCCCATTTGAGATGGTTTGGTCCCTCCTTTAGAGGTACCTTAAAACATATCATGAATGGTGATTCTTTGAGGACTCTTTTGTGTTTTCTTGCATGATTATGGTGTTGCTTATGGTTGAGTTGCCCATTTGAGTTCCTTGCTGTACTCACATTGCCTCCCATTCTCCCATTTAATCATGGCTTCTTCTCTTTATTTTTGGTTTGCCTTTGGGCTTATGGTTGATGACAAGTGGTTGTAGGAATTCTTTTTCTCCCACTTCATCCCATGTTTGTGTGAGCTTTATGTATGTTCTTTGTGTGCTTCCATTTCTTTGTTCTTGCATCTTTTCATATGCATGCTTGAGGTTGAGATGTGATTATGGAGGCTACTTCCCCACACTTTTCTCCTCCATCACTTTCATTCTAATTGTGCATTACATGTTTGCATACTTTCTTTATCTTTTGGCTTCCTTCTTCTCTCTCTTCTTTGCCATGTTCCCTTAGGATCTCTAATTTCTCTTGTTTAATATTGATTATGATAAACCTTAGGCTTAAACCCATGCATCATAACTTTAGGTAGCATTCCCTTTCATCCCAATCATAGGTGCACTTTGTATGAGAACATTAGGTTGAGTCTTAGTCTCCCTTTAGAGTGTCTCTCTCTTCTCATCTTCAAACATCTCAAATCATCTAATAAAGACTAATTTGTGTTGTACGCTACGAGCCTTAAGTACTTGGGGAATGATGATTGGGAGGCCTCCTCTCAATTGTCTAGAGTGTTTAGCGTATGTCCTTTGGACGATATGCGACGCATTCGCTCCTTAGTCATAGTCTTTAGTACAACATGAATTATAAACAATAAGCAATGCACTTCTTCTCTAAAAAACACAAAAATAAACTTCAAACTTTTTTATCCTTCAGTATCTTAATTTGGAAAATTTTTCATAATGAGAGTTTTGTTAACTCTTGGTTCTACTGCAAACACGTAACGCCTAAGTCTCCAATGGTCGAGCAGCATACACCTAACTGCTAGAACTATGCTTTAACCCTACTCGGGCCTAAAACATTTGAACCAACCGGTGTTCTTTGTTAGCCCGAACTATGTTTGCTCTGATTTCTTATACCAGATGAGAATACGTAGGCACAAAACGGCGATGTCTTGGCGAGCAACCTTCCCCACTTTCACCCGTAGTTTTCCGAACTACGTTGACTCTGACTTTCCCATTGCACGAGGGAGTGTGTAGGCATAGAGCGGCGATGCTCTATCGAGTCTCTTTTCTTTTCTTTTTTCCCTGTGGCCTGTAGCTAGATAGATAAAAACCCTTTTGGATAGATAACAAGCGCGGATCCCGTCGAGTACGACGGACGTGAGGGGTCTTAATATCTTCCTCTTGCGTAACCGAATCCCGAACCCAAGATTTGGTTGCGATGACCTGTCTTCTCTCGTTTTCGTTAGGTTTTCTCTGATCATTTCCTTTCCCTCTTTTTGGATAAATAACGAATGGTGGCGACTCTTCTGTCCTTGTTGGCCCCTCTTCGCAGCGATGCGACACAGCCAAGTCAGCTCGTCATCCCCATCCTTTCATCGTCTTTTCGAGCTCCTCGATTCGCTCGTGCTGGGTCTTGTCCTCCTTTTGATATTCTTTCTGGTCGACAACTAGCTTAGACCTAACCTCCTCAGACGCTGCCAGCTCACCCCGCGTTGTTGCCAAGTCTTCCAAGGAACAAGCCTCCTCGTTGAGTGCGAGAGCCATTTCAAATGCCCTTACCACCGAGGTCAGGTCGTCCGACAACATTTTCCTTCGGGCCTCCTTGCTGGTAACCAGGATGGTTTTGGTTTCCTCGGGAGCCATGACGGGGACGTTATCCCCGATAAAATAGTTGGGTCTTAGCCAGCAGGGGGGAAGGATGAAACGAAGGTCTGGAGAGTTGTCCGTCAGGTCGATCAGGGACATCTCGGACTCTCGACGCCTCTTGGGGATCAGCTGGGTGACCTAGGAGCCGCTACCTTAGGGGGACGGGGTCGACCCTACCGGTCCAGCACTGGCCTCCTTTTGAACAATAGCGGCCCTCCCTGTAGGACGTCAACCACCTCCTTTGAGTAGCTTCGTGACACGTTCCTCCATAGAACCCTTAGCACGTGCAAAGGAAACACGAAAAAAGTAGTCAACATGGGAGCTCGAAACAAAACAAAGCGATCCGAGGAAGCTTCTCATTACCTAATAAATAATGAGCCTTTGCCTCGATCCGACACTCGAGGAGGGCCTTCATGTTGATACATCTAGTCTCAGTCTGGATCTCCCCGCTGGCGTCGCGGATGTACTGCCCGTCCGGTGTCACGCATTTGCGAGAGGGGAGCCGCCCGACAAAGTCGACCAATTTCTTGAAGGTCAAACTTTCATCCTCGTCCAGATGGTTAGGCTGATAGATGAAGCTCTCCATGCTAAATTGGAAATGCAGCTCCATCCACTCCAAGGGGAAATAGGAATGGAAGTCCACCTCGGGCTTGTCGTTCACCATGGTAACCTCTCGTCGGAACAACGTATTGATGGCCCCGTCCGTCTCTGGCATCACCATATACCACCTGTCTTTGAACCCCCGGACAGAATTCGTGTATGCCCGGAAGAGCCTGGTCGGCTGTTTCAGGGATACCCAGTTGTGCCGCCCAGACACAGCCTGCCGCTGTAGATGGAAGACGTAGAAGAAGAGTGGAATGGTGGCCCCGAGCTCAAGATAGTTGCAGACGATCTCAAAGGCATGGATGAAGACAAGAGAGTTGGGGTGGAGTTGAGAGGGCGCCAACATCAGATGGTCGAAAACTCCCTGTTAAAAATATGTGAATGGCAGGGGCATCCCCGCCTCCTCAAACGCGAACTCGTACATGGGGAATTGTCCCATGTTGTCGCATCACTGTGAAAAAGAAGGATGGCAAGGACATAAGAGTCGCCACCGTTCGTTATTTATCCCAAAGAAAGGGAAAGGAAACAATCAGAGAAAACCTATGAAAAAGGTAAAAGACAGGTCATCGCAATCAAATCTTGGATTCGGGAGTCGGTTACGCAAGGGGAAGGTATGAGCACCCCTCACATCCGTTGTACTCAATGGGATCCACGCTTGTTGTCCAACTAAAAGGGTGTTACACTATCAAAGAACTGGTTTACAGGGACAAAAGAAAATAAAAGAGACTCGATAGAGCATCACCGCTCTATGCCTACGTATCCCTTTGTGCAATGGGAAAGTCAGAGTCAACGTAGTTCAGAAAACTACGGGGGGAGGTTGCTCGCCAAGACATCGCGTCTTGTGCCTACGTATTCTCATCTAGTATGAGAAATCAAAGCAAAACCTAGTTCAGGCTAACACGACCACAGATTGGTTCAAGTGTTTTAATTGAGTAGGGTTAAACCTTCGTTCTAGCAGTTAGGTGTATTGCTTCTCGACCATTAGAGGCTTAGGTGTTACATGTTTGCGGTAGAACCAAGAGTTAACACACTCTTTCTGAAAATGGTTTTCAATTAATCCCGAAGGATAAAAAGGTTTGATGTTTTGTTTTGTGTTTTTTAAGCAAGAAGTGAATTGAGTTAAGTTTGTAACTCATGTTGCACTAAAGACTATGACTTGAGAGTGAATGCGTCGCATATCGCCCAAAGGGCATACGCTAAACACTCTAGACAGATTGAAAGGAGGCCCCCCAACTATCATTCCTCAAGTACTTAAGGCTCATAGCGTACAACACTCATTATCCTTTATTAAGTGTTTTGAAATGTTTAGGAGATGAGAAGAGAAATGAGAAGAGAAGACACAACTAAGGGGAAGTTGAACCTTAATGTTATCATGCACAATGCTCCTAAAGTTGGGATCAAAGGGGGAAGAAACTATTATAATGTTATCATACAAAGGATTGAACATCTAATGTCTCTCCTACTCCCATCTTAAACAGAGGGACTAGGAATCCTAAGGGGATCATGGCAAAAGCCAAGTAAGCACAAGATAAATCAATCACAAATGAAGTGAAAAACAAATTGACTTAAACAAGTCAAAGAACAATGCAAACATGGGATGTGAAGTGTAAAGAAGAGGTGCAAGACTCAAGAGATGCAACAAGACTCAACAACACAAGAGACTCGACACAAAAGAATGACTTAAACAAGTCAAGAAGGATGAGATGAAATGGAAGAAGTAAACTCCTACAACCATATACCATCAATCATCAAGAGAAAAAAGATACTATCCTAAGATGTACACACAAAGAAAAGAGGGAGGAAAAAGTGTGGGGCAGCCACCACCACAAGCACATCTCAACCATACAATTCTTAAGACTCAAGCAAAGTAAGGCAAACAAACAATGCAAAACCAACACCAATGTTTATGAAAAACTCAAAATGCAAACATAAGCATCAAATTATCATGAACAAGTGTCTAAACCACAAGGGGAAGAAGTAGAACAAAAAAAAGAAAGCATCAAACTCAAGGTTATTACAAGAAGGAAACATAAGCATGATCATGTATAAGTGATGAACCAAAGTTCAAGCACAAACTCAACACTTAGAACAAGTGGAGACACATGATTCAAAGGTGATTTGTGATGCAAGTTACACACTCAAATGACCTATAAAAAGATGAAACAGCATCTCAAGTATATTAAAATGAATCAACAAAACTCAAAAGGTGCATATGGGATCACTCATGATCATATCCCAACGTTTTAGGTCAAACTAGTTTGTAAGCATGTCAAAAGATGACTTGAACTTGAAGCAACTATGAAAAATAGAAGACAAGATCAATAAATCTCAAATAAAATGTCAAAGCAAGCTTGATCAAGCATAAAACAGCAAGCAAAAACTCATGGTCAAGTTCCACTCAAGGCACCACCAAATAATTCCAAGAAGGTATGGTGTTCCACCTTATCGAGGGTTTGTCGAGGGACATGAAAAACCAACTCAAAACCAATTGCAAAATAATCAATCATGGTCCAAAACCACCCTTAAATAAGCATCAATCCCTCACCTAAGTGAGGGAGAAACCATGGTCATAGGGGGTAAAATTTAGGGTTCAAATGGACAAGACATCACAAGGTGCACACCATAAAACCCTTTGACTTTTAAAATTCAAATAAAATAATAAAATTAAATGAAAAATAAAATAAAAACATGGAAAAAATAAATAACATCTCAAACTAACATGAAAATATTCTTTGGGATTTTTATAAGTTAAAGAACTATTTTTAAATAAATAAAATGAAAACTAGAAATAAAAATAAAATAAAATAAAAACATACACGAGCTAGGGGTGTATTAGCAAAAGAAGCATGAACTGAGACTTAGTTTTAAAGCGCAAATGGGCCACAGACGGGGTGCGCAGATAGAAAAGTAAATAGGGCCCAAACCAAGTTCAGATGCCATGTTGGCACCTCATTAATTGACGTGACGATGACTCACACACGCAGGCGAATGAGAACGAGACAACACAAGATTTCAAATTCAAAAGAGGGCGCCAAAGGCCAACTCAGCCCATCTCTAACCTCCAGACGCCGGAACCCTAGTTCCAGCCGTCTTCTCCGGCGACAAGCCACCGGAGCAAGGTCCAACATGCCCATAAATGGAAAAATAAGACACCTTTCCACTCAAAATTTCATGAAGATTCCAAATATGAGCTCACATTTCATAAACAAGATCGTTTTCAAGGTGAATCGAAGGCAAACAGTTGGGGTACCAAAAAAATAAAACTTCATGAAACTCAACCAAAACAATATGAAAACAATGCGTAGGACTTCAGATGTACTCAACATGCCCCTAGAATGTGCCTAAAATGGAATGAAAAAGCTCATGAAAATACCTATTGGAGTATGTCCACTGCTTCTTCTATGCTTGCTAAAACACGACCAACAGCTGCAGAATGATTCCTTGACACTTGAGAGAGCTGAAGCTAAGCTTTAATGGCCTTGAAAACTCTTCCAAACCTCCAAGAAATTCTGAGCAGGTGTGGGTCAAGGTGCTCACATTTGGTTTCTTTTGCAAGCAGATGGTAGAGAGGCTTATGGTGAAGATGGTTTGTGAAAACATCTTGCTGAAATGCTCAAAGGGTGGTGTGTTTCAAATGAAAAATCAGAGAGAATCAACAATGGCAAGTTCTAATTTTCACTCAAATGGTGGCTCTCTCTTTGCTAGGGTTTGTCTCTTAGCTTATATATGAAGTAAAAATGGAATTTGACGATTTAACTGTGGTAAAACTTCAATGGTGCAGATGTTATGATCAAAATGATTTTTTGGTTCAATGGTTGATGATGAACTTCACACAAGTTGCTTTTCATTTCAAGCTGTTTTACTTTAGTGGAATGGGAGGAGCAGAAGGAGTGTGCAAGGGTCAGAGTAGTGGCTGTTTGTCCTTTCCTTCTTTGGGCAAGAAAATTCAAAATCAATTCATCAAGGTACATGCTTGGTTGGTCTTGTTTTGGCAAAGTTTTAGAGTGCAAAGTTTGACACTTTATGCGCATGACTTAGAAATGAGGCAAATGCTGCATGGCTGATTGGAGAAACATGCCAAAATGACCTATGAATCATGCTTTGAAATATTGTCCAAACCACCATCTGTAAGCCATTGTAGCTTGATGCACAAGGCTCCTCTTGATTGGAACTTGGGCTCTAATGAAAGATTGCATGGCAATGAACAACTTTGATGTTGACAAAAGTTTGATTTGGATCTTGGAAGATCATGGAAATTGAGATTGAAAGTCATGACATAAAATCTGCCTTGAAGTAACTTAGAAAAAATTCTAAGTTATGAGTTTGATCCACTTGAAACATCAACTTTGAACCTTCATATCTTGAGCTTCCAACATCACATGAGAGACTTCTAATAATGGATAGAAAGCTTGGAACAAGGCCTAAAACTCTCATGTGGGACAAAATTCCATTTGACAAAAAGAACTTGGTGAAAACTGTCTTAGAAAATTGGTCCAAAAATCTGTCCAAACTTGCTAACTTTGAGATCCTTGAAATCCCTAACTTTGAATCATCATAACTTAAACTTCAAGCATCACATGATGATGAACTAGTACTCAAAAGAAAGCTTAGAATATGAGGAACAATTTTGATGTTGGACAAAAGTTTATTTGGAACCTTGACCGTGAAGAAAAATGGCTTGGAAAGTGGCTGGTTTACACATGAAACTTTCCATAAATGGAAAGTTTCTAAAATCCTAATTTTCCCAAAATGACAAATTTCACACTTCTTGATTTTTCATGATCCCTTTGATATTTCTTGGTCAAATTTCACCCATTAGCCATATTGAACTTGAGGAACATGATTTTGACCTTAAAAAGTCAGGAGTTGACTTTTTCTCTGCATAGTTGACTTTTTCCCTAAATCTCCTGATTTGCAATTGACTGACCAATTGGAGCTCTTCTGGTTGAAATTGATGATCAATCTTCTGCTTCTAAACACCTTGGGACATATGAAGGATCATGGAAACACGTTTTTCTCCAAGAAACAAGTCTATACTAATTATATGTGAAACCCTAACTCCATGTCCTTTGCCTAGGCTTTTTGCAGATACACCATGCTTACACCAATGATAGGACCTTATGGACTCTTGACAAATCCCCTGGTGATTCTCAGACAAGGATCCATAGCACACCTCTCCTCTCAAGGAGCTTTGACAACTTCATAATGATACCACACACTTAATGACCTCTATCAATGCCTTTGCTTAAACTTAAAGCCAATAAGACTCTCTTCTTGGATGGCACACAAACAATCTTGACCCCCTGTAAGAACAATGCTATGAAAATTCAATATGCTAAAATGGAAATGAAACATAAGTCAAGCAAGAAAAAGTTTGGTCAAATTTTGGGGTACAACACCCATCATAGTGAGAATTGATACGATCCTGCTCCCGAGGGCGACATGCCCTAAATTGGCGAGGAGCCCCGACGACTCTGTCCTCAATTACGACAAAGACATCCGCGTCATCGTCAACAACTACAACATTTGTTGTCTCTGGCAACACTTTTTTAGTTAACATGTAAAACTTGTTGTCTAAAATTCGTATAGGCAACGATTTAGGGTTGTTGACAAAAATCAATTTGCAACCCTTGATAATCGTTAACTAAAATACTTTTGGGGACGTTTTTGTTGCATCACTCTTTTATTTTTTTGGCAACGATTGTTAATTGTGCCCTTAACTATTTTTGGGGACGATTTTGGAGCGTCATTATACTATTTCTTTAGCAATGTTTGATAATTGTCCCCTTAAATACTTTTGAGGACATTTTTAGATTGTTATATTAGTTCTTGTAAAAGGCTATATTCCTTCAATGTTGCATAAAATTATAGACACATCAAATTTTTAGTGTCAATTTTCCCTCCAAACATATAACTAAAAAACAAATATTTCCCTCTAAACATTATTAGAAAAAATTTTAATATAAAAAATCATTTAACATTTAATATAATAATATACTATGCAAAAACTATATACATATCATTCCAAAAAAAGTTAAACATATATATCCATGTTTCAGAATAACATATATATAAAAAATTGAAAAAAGAAAAAAGAAAAAAAATTGAAAAGGAAAACTTGAGGTTCTCCTAGCTTTATTCAAACATCCCACCGCCGATCTCATCCAAAATCCACCGTCTGCTCTCACCACCACCAAACCAGCAACCACCTCGACGAATTTTCCAAATCTTCAACAGTTGACGATGACGCCTTTCGTTCTGGCATCTTACCCCTTTCCCGCATCGTAACCGCTCACTGTAATCCCGCTCATCGCACAACTTTCGAGTCCATCGACATCACCGTCCTTTCTTACAACGACGACATATTCAATTTCATCTCTTTACTCTTTATTATATCTGCGTTTTAATTTTATAGTTTTCTGATTCATTCTCTCTAGATCGTTCGTGCGAGCAACGTCGTTGTTTTCTCAATTAAACCTCAATAAGGTATTTCCTTGATTTCAGTATGGTTTGAGAAAGAAACTTTGTAGTTTTATTGACTAGCTTTGTTGTTTTTGTTGTAGAAAAGGACGTTGTGTTGAAATTGAAGTCACTTCTGACTAAGGAGAAGCTTTTGGTTCTATTACTGCTAGAATCAAGTTGAAAGGTCTTTAGGTAATGAAATTCAGTCCTTGTTCACCTTCATTTCTGAATGTAGAGTCTAAACCATTAATATCATTATTAGATATGGTGTCGACGTGGTGTTTTCGATTTCTGTATTCTACAGTTTATACATATTACATATAGTCTATTTGCTGGAAATAATTTATGACATTGTAGAGAATACAATAAGAACATGAATGCTTCATTCATTTTAGCTTTTATATATATATATATTGGGAGAAATATATGGATTTTGGGTAAAATTGACTCAGACTAAACTGTGATACTAGAATAATTTTAATTCTGTTTTTACTCAACTATATTTGGAGTAGAATCAAAAGGTGTTAAGTTGTTTCCGCCGCCAATTCGCGGACATGTTTTCTGTAAATTGGCTGCAAAATAGGTGTCTATGTTGGTGGCAAGTCGAAATAGTATCTTACATACCTTCCAGTAAGAAATTGAAATAGTATCCTACATAACTTTTCTTGTTCAATAACTTGCAGCTTCAAAAGATACATAAATGTATAAAAAAAAGCTGGTGAAAGAAGATATATGCTATAAAGACTTGAGGTAAGAAGTATATTACATCTTTAAAATTTTATATCTACATGTACTGCTTCATGTGCTTTTTTCACAATGAATTCAAGTTCCTAACTAACTAACATAACTACCTGCTGTATGTGCTATTTTCAATGCAGCTGATTCAAATTCATAACCAACTAACTGTAACAAGATATTGATTGCAAATTTATATATAATTTAGCATAATCAGTTGCTCATTAATATCCAAATTACATTTCAATTCTAAACAAGCCCATAGAGAATTAGCAAAAAAATTAAACCACCGACATAACAACTAATATACTAACATTAAGGATATAAATTGCACCTAACATCTTGACAAACATGTGAAAGTCGTCGAGGTTCTTCGTCGAGCCGAATCCCTTCATCGAAGTTTTGCGAGTAGCTAACAGGATCATATTGAAAAGAAATGTGTTTGTGTCTACACAAGTATGACATCTAGAAAGCAAGGGTTGTGTTTGACATAGCAGTTAAGTTATTATGACAAAAAGAAACTGGACTTTTATTAATTGAATGGTTAAGACAGGGTACATGTGTTTATAAATGGGTTCAAGTTTTATGGTTGTGTTATACTTGAGTCAAGACAGTTAAGTTACACATGTATCCTTGCTTTTAGTTAAGTTTCATTTTTTAGTAAACTGGTATAACATATTTTAAATACATAAACAATTTACCATACAAAAACTGCTTCATCCCACCTGCATCCTAAACCGTGCAGAAATCACATAAACAATAAAAATTGAACACTTGCAACAAAAAAACTTGAAATAACAAAGGCACTAAAATAACATAGTAGTTTAATTAATGACAGATTAAGGAATGAAGTATTTATATACAGATAAGCCAAATGAGCCACGGTTTACCCAACACTTCGCCAAATGTGTCAAAGAAGATATTCATTGAAAAACGAAAGCCTCAACCACACTATTCATCCTACGAAATGAAATGAGCTTTCTACAGATTCTTGCTTAATTAATCCTGGCAGGTTAGACAATCAAAAGAAAAACGAAAAACTACACATAGAACAAATGACCAGTTCTGTCAGCAGGTTATGGTAAAATCTCAGCAGGCACTTTTACAATCCACTAATAGTACCTATAACATCAACGATAAAGATAAAAATCATAAAGAATTATAATTCCACATTCTTAGAAACAATGACTGAAATGTACATGACTCAAATTCATTAGAAAATATCTTACAGACTACAGAATATGACAGTATGCAGAGCATGATGGTTCCAATAATGATGGTTCTATATTTTAAATATTGTAATACCAAGCCATGGCTGATAACGTACTGTGATATACAACTTCTCCAACTTATATATATTTCAATACATCATTCAAACAATTCGATAATATCTTCAAGAAAATAACATATACCTCTTCTTCTTTTTTCCTCCTCTGCCCTGTCCTCACTTGTACACTCCAAGGAGCTAAAAGTTTCATCATTGAAAGAGTCGTTAGTTTCTCTACGAGAGTGGGGTGCCTAGCAAGTATCCAAATTAACAAATTATAATAGACTCAGAGTTAATTGCTTAATATCTCAACATTATCCATAGCTTCAACACATCAACTATAAAACATACATGATTGAGATTTGAGAATTTTTTTGAAGTAATCAATACACTTTGGCTAATATACATATGTCTGAGAAATATATATAACTTCAGATAAGTGAGATAACCTTATAAGGACGAGGAGGGTGATAGGGCTCATTAGACCGATTTGGAATCAAAACGAGAATTATCTTTTTAAAATTATAAATAATATTATAAACTAATAAGTATACTAATAAATATTTCAACTAGAATTTAACTTCAACATGTATGTATAAGTATTATTTTTGTAAATATTTTTATAGGATTTGTCTATTTATAAAGTTTTCCCGCGGGATTAATTTTAACGCATGTCAACTTACACTAATTGATAAATAATTATATTTATAATTTTACATATTAAAATAGATTTACAATTAGGAGACCTTTAAAATTTTAAGACAATGTGTTAAAAATCTGATTGAATTTTATATTCAAACTTTACGTTGAAGAAGAGATAGTTAATATATATTTGAAGTGTTAGTGTTAGGTTGATGTAAGGCTCTGTTGGCGTGATAGGTATCACATGAATGAGTTGGTTTACCTTCTCTCGTGCATTTTGTAACTAAAGTGATCATAGTATAGCACGTGGGTACACTACTATATCTTTGAAGTGAAAGTTGAATGTGACTTTTTAAAAACAAAAACTACTATTATTTATTTTGTAATATATATATATATATATATATATATATATATATATATATATATATATATATATATATATATATATATATATATATATATATATATATATATTAAGGCCAAAAAGTTATGAACTACACACATATGGATATAGCACAAATTGAACATATGGATATCACAAACTGACTGCAGAATATGAACGCTTACATTCTTGTAGCATTCATAGGTATAGAAATTTACTGTAGAATGAGCTACCATCATGGAATTGCCTTGTCTCAGGATTTATTATGCGGTCACAAACCAAAAAACCCCTCAGAATTAGGCACTAACTTTGACACAAGCCAAAAAAAGAACATTAACAACATGATGAGCTATATTTTTAAAATTGATTGAAACACACGATAAGGTTTAGAAATAGTTTACCTTCACAATCGTGCCATCATCCAAATACTGTGCAGTTGGTGCAAATTCTACTATGTAATCACACACTAATATAAGACAATTCAGTTCTCTTTTCCACTTAGCCTTCTTCTCAAGATTTAGAGGCTCCAACATCAAATTTTGTCTAAGTACATCAAATTCAGTTTTCTTAAATAAATGGTAGTATAAAACTGCAGTTTCTTTCTGCATTCAGTAAGTAAATACTTGTGATATATATATATATATATATATATATATATATATATATATATATATATATATATATATATATATATATATATATATATATATATATATATATATATATATTGTTATAAATTGTTATAGATTTGTTTATATTTATATATTGTTATATAGAAAAAGGTGATTTGGTCTGCTGAAAGTTCAGTATTTTGTTAGTTTTGAGATTTGACAATTGATAGGCTAATATTAGCATTAGAGTTTAAATATAGTCATGGTTGTAGCATTGATACTTTTGATCGGCGACGTTCACGAATATGTTGTTAAGAGTTTGTTAATGCATAATTGAGTGTGTTTTGCTTGTGTTTTAGTTTTTATTTGTGCAAGGTTTAATTCTTGTTGATGTCTTAATTTTCCATTGGTCTAAAAATATTTATGGTTGATGTATTTTTGTTTTATTTTTTTATGCAGCAAGGTATCAATGAAAATATTGAAAATGACGATATAAATGATGAAATTCAAGAGGACGACATAGATGATGGATTTCAAGAGGACGTCATAGGTGGCGAATTTCAAGAGGACGATATAGATCTTGAAGATGAATTTCAAGAGGACGATATAGGTGGTGAATTTCAAGAGGATGACGTAGATGAAGAATTTATGGAGGATGACATATGTGATGAATTTCAAGAGGACGATCTGGATGATGAATTCCAAGAAGACTAACTTGAATGAGTTAGATGATGTCTTTTTTTTTCTTGTAGTTGAAAGCATTAAACTTATACTATGTTTTTTGTTCTTTTGTTGAACTATGTTTTTTTGTTATTTTACTAGGATCATACTTCAAAGTATTAAACTTAGTATTATAATTAATGTTACCTTAGGCATTTTATTTACCGGGTACTATCTTGAATTAATGTTTGAACACAATTTTGTTATAATATTACAACTTTTATGGATGTACGGTTAAATTTGATCTTGTTTAAGTTATAGTCGATATTTTTTTAAGCCAATCATAATCGACTATATTATTTAGAAACTAATTATGAAATTGTATATTTTATAGGGACACCAAAAGAACAACCTATAAGCTATGACTACACTTTAAAAATGATCCTCCTGATTCAGATTTAAGGCAACAATTATTAATTGTAGCCGCATATGGCAACGCTTAAAAACCGTCGCCTCAAAGGCCACAAATAATCGTCCCCTATTCCTTTTGTTTAGGCGACGTTTTTAAAAAGCATGCCCATAGAACATGAAAAAACGTCCCCTCACACTATAGGCAACGCTCGCATAGGAGACACCTAGAAAACGTCCTCTATTCTTTTAGGCAACGATTTTTAGAGTTCTGACAACGTTTTTCAAGTGTTGCCAGAGAGAACAAATGTTGTAGTGAACGAAATGTGACATGTAATTACAGGGTTCGTCCCCGACCCATTCTTCTGTCGGCCTGTCCGGAGGCTCCACGGCGGTCCCGTCTTGGTGACCCCCTCGTCGTCAGATAGATACCACGTTATTTCTTCTTCTTCACGGGCAGCCATTTACTTAAAAAGCAAAGGAACTCGGTGGATTCGACAGCTAAGTCAAATTCACCCTTCCACCGCAACTCAAGTGAAAGGGCGTGGACGCCCGAAGCCAAGCAGAACTGTGACACGCCCCCGGATCTCCTAGAGGACCAATCTGGGTTAACCCTAGATCCTTCATCGTCCCTGGGGAATTCATCCTTTGTCCTTGGGATACTCATCAATCGTGTCGAGGTATTCATCAAACACCCTTGGGGCATTCAAAAATCGTTACGTCTCTCTGGATCACTCATCGCAAGTGCCGGGGACCTTCGGTCAGAATCCTAATTTTGAAGGACTTTCCGACGTATTCGCCAGAAACATCCATGGCCTCCCCGGCAGGCCCGTCTGAGCTGCCGAAAACGCCACCGAAAACCTACTAAAACACCAGTAGAGAGGGTGGAAACTTACATGGTAAGGAGGAGAGCAATGGTTGCGTCGAGCATAAATGTTGTAGACGTCGAGCAGAGAATTTAGAAAATTGAGCAGCAGCAAGGAGACAAGTGAGCAAAAAGGTAGACTAAGTGTCACTAGGCATTCAAGTACCTAGTTTGTAGCTTCCCTAGGGTGACACGTAGCGACTCTCAGTTTTCCCTGTGTCTCTTCAGATTCCCTCTCCTCGTCCATGAGCCTCCTGGACATCGTAGACTCGCCCAACCAGTATGGTCGCGGACAGATCGACGAAACAACATGCTCGACACCTCTGCACTTTATGTCATAGCTCGTTTGATCACGAGCAACGACTTGAGAGGGGCTACTGTTCTAGACGGGGCTGACACTTGGCCCATGTCGAGTAGGCCCAACCCCACATCGGGTTGGAAGGCCCAATAAGACCTAAACTGCCTCCCCGTCGGGTAGAGCTCTTTATCTCGTTAGGAGGAACCCTTTCTCCCGTCGGGCACGAGCCTCTTAGCAGTCGAGCAGGCACCTCACATTTGCCAGGCACGCTCTCCCTTCTGCCCAACCGTCGGGCAGAACCTATCCAGCTTGCAGGGCTCCTCTAACCTCCCCCATGTTCTCAACATATCCCTAACGCAGAGACACCTCATTAGGTAACTACCCGTGTGTTGCACCATAAAATTTTCCCAACTTTTTCTTCACCTAGCTTTTATTTCATTGCATTCATCTTAGCATTAGCATATGCATTGCATTGTCATTTGTGCAGGGGATCAAGAGATGCGCCTATTAAGAAGAGGCTACCAAAGGTTCCAGGGCCAATCAAGAAGCTATAGTCAAGTTATCATCCTCGACAAGCCTTCATGAAGAAGTCAAAGCTCCTTGGGAAAAGGGAATGGATACAAGTGTGCCTACCTCCTATCTTGGGGGTCAATGAAGATTATCTGATGATATTGAATCCATGGCTATGGGTGGAATCCATTATGAGAGCTCATTGAATACCTTGAGGGTCATTAAGGAGCTTATGCAATTCATTATATCCAATACAAGAGGCCACAACCAAAGGTGGTGCAGCTAGGGTCTTCACCTGGTCAACCCTAAGTCAAAAGTTGAATTTAAGGAGATTAAGACTCAATTCCAAGCAACTATGATCATGGAATGTTATTTTGAGACATGTCAGATATCAATTCAAGATCAATTCATCAATATTCAAGAGTGTGAGAAGTTACTAAGCTAGGGTTTCTAAGCTTGACAGTATAAAATCCCCTATTTTAGTGCCTAACTTCAAGACCACATAACTCAAGATACAAGTTTCATCTCATCTTGACACCAACATGAGACTAGTAGAGCATGTTCTTAGATTTCTTTTGAGTACTAGAAGTCCTTGATTGGA
Source organism: Lathyrus sativus (assembly GCA_963859935.3). Taxonomy (NCBI): domain Eukaryota; kingdom Viridiplantae; phylum Streptophyta; class Magnoliopsida; order Fabales; family Fabaceae; genus Lathyrus; species Lathyrus sativus. The sequence continues at coordinate 214,614,369 of OZ012737.1, read as the reverse complement.
TTTGTAGAACTCAAGTTATGAGGCAGACAAGTTACAGGTCATCAGATGAATGTGATTTTGGTACTTGAAAGTTAACCAACTTCCAAGACATTTTTGAGATAGAAGGATGTCTCTCCTCATCTTGACCCAAACATGAATGTTGTTCCTCATGATCTTAGCTTTCCAAAAAGTACTAGAATTCCTTGATTGGATTTGTAGAACTAAAGATATGAAGCTTGTAAGGCAAGGGTATTTTGGGAAACTTTGATTATAGGTCACTTTTGGTTATAGGTCAATTTCACCACTTTGCATAATTCAAATGAAGATCTTTCCAACTTGAAAGTTGCTCAAAATGGGGTTATTTGTTCAAACAAACATCAAGGAACCATTGACATGGCTTGGATTGAAGATTTGATGAAGAAATTCTCGTGAAAAGAACATTAAAGGCCATTAAAAGTCAAAAATTCAAATAAATTCAAAGTGGACCAATTTCATCCAAATTTGTGCATATTTTGAGTGCATTTTGCATTTCAAACACAGTGTCATTTATGGATTTGCAAATTGAGCCATGAAACCATGTCATTTTACATGTTACTTCACCTTGAAGAAACATAATCAATCCACACCATTGATCCAATTCCAAGGGCCAAACCTCCACCATTGGATTCATTACATCACCAGCAACAAGAGTGAGCCAAGCTTGAAGTTGTTCAAGCTCTGTTTTGTAAGAATGAAAAAGCTCCAAAGTGAGAAACTTGGATTTTCCACTGGACCTCATGGGCCACGATTGGGCCTCAAATCCATTTCCAATCACTTCTATATAACATGTTGATCATGATCAGATGAAGATTGATGAAGTTTGGTGGCAGTTAGAGCAGTTTCAGTTGCAACAAACTCAAGAGAAAGTGAAAATCCATTTTCAAGAATCACACACTTTCAAGCCAAATTGAAGAACTAAGAAGCTCTATCAAGGTGCATAGAAACTTTCTAGATCAATTGGAGCAAGAATCAGCATTAGTCCAAGGCTCTGCGCAAGCTTCAAACCAGGTTTCTATCTTTCAACATTGCTCACAATTCTTGATGATTTAGCATCCAATATTTATGTGGTTAGGTTCCTTGAGAGATGTAGATTGATTTAGGTTAGGTTAGATGCTTGATTGCAACATTTATGGACGTGGCACATTTTCTTGATGCATTCGGTTTAGACGATTCCTAGGGTTAAAATGAATTTGAGAGGTGGATTATTGATGTACATGAGGAGAGGAATCAATTGGTACCAAAATCTTGAGGTTTCATTAACTTTCGTGGAATGCCACTGTAGTATGTGGCCGGAGAAGACGACCGGAAGTCTCTCCAGCCACCGTCTGGTTCGTTCCCACCATTTCCAGTTTGAAATCCCTAGGTTGAATAATGGCCATCAGATCTTGATGTTTTCTCCCTCATCCAATGGCCTTGGTTTGTTTTTAGGTTGTGTTAGGCTTCATTTAATTAAGTGGCTTCCTATGGTTCATTGGATGAGATTACTTTTACCATGAGCGGATAGGATTAGGACCCACCATAGGCGCACATTAACTGCAGCACACAGAAACCCTGTTGTCGCTACTGCAAAAATCAAGGTCGGTAATGACAGAAGAGTCGCCACCGTGCGTTATTTATCCCAAGAGAGGGAAAGAAAACGCTCAGAGAAAACCTAACGAAAAGAGGGATAAGATCGGTCATCGAAACCAAATCCCGGGTTCGGGAGTCGGTTACGCAAGGGGAAGGTGTTAGCACCCCTCACGTCCGTCGTACTCGACGGGATCCACGCTTGTTGTCTATCTAAAAGGATGATTGAAAATATCTAGCTAAAGGCTCAAGGACAAAAGAAAAAGAAGTGACTCGGCAAAGCAATGGCGCTTTGTGCCTACGTATCTCATCTGAAGTGAGAAGTTAGAGTCAACGTAGTTCGGCTAACTACGGGTGAAAGGGGGGAAGGTTGCTCGCCAAGACATCGCGTTTTGTGCCTACATACTTTCATCTGGTATGAAAGATCAGAGCAAACGTAGTTCAGGCTAAAAAGGGAACACAGGTTTGTTCAACTATTTTACCCGAGTAGGGTTAACAATCAGTTCTAGCAGTTGGTGTATGCAACTCGTCCATTGGAGACTTAGGCGTTACCATTTGCGATAGAACCAAGAGTTAACAAAACTCTCTTTATAAAAATGATTTTCCAAGGTTAAAGGTCCCAAAGGACAAAAAGGAGTTTGAATGTTTGTTTTTTGTGTGTTTTTTAGAGAAGAAGTGTTTTGAGAATTGTTTGTAATTCATATCGCATTAGAGACTATGAATTAGGAGTGAATGCGTCGCATATCACCCAAAGGGTGCTACACTAAACATCCAAGCCATTGAAGGGAAACCCCTCAACAACCCTTTCCCAAGTGCTTAAGGCTCGTAACGCACAATAATCATTAACCTTTATTAGGTGTTTTGTGATTGATTTGAGATGAGAAGAGAAAAGACACACTAAAGGGGGACTAAACCAAACCTAAAGTTGTCATGCAATGGTGATCCTAAGATTGAGGTAAAGGGAAACTTCCTAATGTTATCATGCAAAGGATTGAACACCTAATGTCTCTCATACTCCCAGCCTAAACGGAGGGACTAGGAATACTAGGGGGATCATGGCACAAGGCCAAGTAAACATTAAATAATTCACTCACAAGTGAAATGAAAAAGAAAAGAAAATGATTGGAATAAATGATAATCCATCAAACACTTTAACTTATAAATTCAAAATAAAATGATAACTAAAATGAAAAAATAAAAATAATATGATGAAAAATAAATTAACACATCAAAAATATATAAGAGATGATTTTTTTGGATTTTAGATATTTGAGACTATAAAATAGAAATAAGAAAAGAAATAAAATAAAAAATGAAAAGAAAATGAAATAAATAAATAAACAAGTGGCTAAAAAAAAAAGAAAGGAAGCTGCCATAAGGGTTTGAACCCTTGACCTCAAAGCTGCAGGCTCAAAACTAAACCATCCCAGTCAGCATGCACGTGTGATGAGAGATGGAAAAGGAAGAATAAATATAAAAAACATGGAAAATAAAATAAAGAAAAAGCAAAAACACCCCAGCAGGGCTGGGACCGGGGTTTTCATGGTAAGGCCAGGACTTAAGGCAAGGCGTTTAACCACTGGGGTGGCGATACATCCGTGTATTAATGCCACCCCATAAATACATAAGCCTCAAGGTGCGTGAATTCTGGGCAAAAATAAAGCAAGCCAAAGCACAAAATAACCAAAACGTGATCAATCCAATTTCAGTCAAAACAGTATGGATTTTAGCAAATCTTAGGTCTAACTCACGTGAAATTTGATGAGGAATTTGATGGTGCTGTTAGTTTTCTCAAACAATGCACACACAAAGAAATTCGATGGCTCACGCATAATGGAGCTTGAGATGCATTTTGAGCTCTAATGATCAAAACAGATGCAATTAAGTTCAATGCAAGGTATGCACATGTTCTAAATACATTGTACATGAGGTTTAGACATCAAAATGTCTTGAAAACATAGTGGAGGGGAAAATGACCAATGAAACTGCAACTGTTATTCATGTTTGTCAAGACAAAAATCAAGCAAATCTGGCCAGCTAAGCAAACATCAATAAATGCATACAAACAAGTTTCAAACCAACTGATCTAGTCCACATCTTGGTATATGATTCACAGTTTTAAAACATTTTGTAAACAGCAACAAGGATACACTATGCAGGAATCTTATCAACATTCAATTTGGTTATCAACAACCTAGCATTCCTAAGTTAAATTCAAACATCAACCATGGCATGAACTTATACATGGATTCTAAAACCAAACTGAAGTTCTGATAGGAACATAGGTTGAGAAACTTTAAAACAAGTCTGGACAGCAAGGTTGTATCAAATCCACATTATTCACCATATCATCAATGTTTGAATTTCAACTTGGCATAAACTCAAACAAATAAGGTTTTTCAAATGTTCAATTGAAGTTTGATAGCATAAAGAGATTAAACAATCTCAAAACAGGCCATGACAGCAAAGGTAAATAATGATTACCAGATCATGTTTCAATCAACAAACACTATGTTGTATCAGCAATGCCTTTACAACAGCAATACACACACAAAGTTTCACATCTCAAACAAATTGGTCTTAAACCAACTAAAGACTTGTATGCCTACACATGATTAACAGGTTTTACAACAAGGCATCCACAATCAGTTTTAAACAAAAACAAGAGCAGGTTTATGTTCACCAAATCAAAGTTTCAATCAGCATACATAGTGAATTCTAACCAACAGTGATTCCTTCACAAAAAACACACACACAGTTCCCACACCAAACTCAAGTTGGTCTAAACAGACAGCCTAATAAACTTGTTTCACTTGATATGAGTTAACACCTCTAACTAGAGATCAAACATATAGCAAACCTAACATGAGTAATAGCTTTACCACAAAATTTCAATCAATAAAGCCACATTTAGACAGAAACAGCAGCAATTTTGGCATCACAATGCCAACATTAAACAAAGCATACTAATCATGTTTATGACAATAATTGACTCAACATTCACATGACATAAGCACATTAAAACAAAAGCAAGTCCAAGGCAAATATATGTTCAAAATAGTTGGCAAGCAACAAATATGAACATGCTCATTACAAATGGAATTCATGTAAAACTGGACCTCTTGTAGACCTCCAAGTAATCTATTTAGTAGGGGAAGACTTTGAAGAGTTGTTCCCGCTGATATCCATTGATGCCTTGATGAACCAACAACTTTCTTGCACTTGAGGAAAAGTAAGGAAACCTTGTAACAAATCCAAGAACAAGTGATGCAGAGGTTCTTGGGTATTTTTGACAGCTAGTACACCTCAAACCAAAGGTATTTGGAATGTTGAGATGGTTGAAACAAGCTTGAGCAAAGAGTTATCTAGTTTTGTATGAAAAGTCAAAGTTTCCTAGATTGAAAGTTGACTTTTGGATATATGAAGTTTTGGGCTGGTTTGAAGGTTTGAACACCTTTAAAAGGTTATTTGTAGGTTGTGCAGATGGTTTTTGAGGTGGTTGAATGGTTGAAAATGAGGCTGGTACCCAATTTGCACAAGACAGATTTTTTGTGTTTTTAAGGGTTTGAGATGGTTCACAACACAAGAGTTTTCTCTGGTTTTTCTTTATGCAGAAGTGGCTGCTCCCTTTAAAACAATGAATATTAAGAAACAGGGTTCAAGTGAAGATCCAAAGGATCTTCTTCCCTTCTGATCCTGCTGCACCACTTTTCTTTTCTTTCCCAAACTTTCCAAAATAAACCCTATCAATCAAATCTCCAGTTGTCCTCACTGCAGGTATTGGGGAGTGGATTTGCCTTACCATGTGACAGTGAAAAGTAACAAGGTGTGAGAGAGAAAAAGCCTATGACATGAGTTGCAAGAGCTGGTGTATCACAAATTGCCACTTTCATGTTATATCACAAACACCTTTTGTTGTGTCAATGGAAAGAGGAGCTTATTTGGGAAAATTTTGGGACAACTACTGTTGATTGTTATCACAGGCCCTAGGCCTTAATCTCTTAATCCACAAGTCACTTTACATTGGCTACTCATGAGATTAAATCAGGATAAGCATGTTCATGTTTAAATCAATTTTCCAAAATATATCTCAAAGCTTCCTCTTGCATCTACTATCGGGTTTTAATTCACACACACAATTTGAGAAAACTAATAATGCCATCTGATTCCTTGTTGAAAATCACACAAAATAGACTTTGAGTTTGCTAAAATTGATGTTGTTTTGCCCAAGTTTGAAGCTTTACGTATGTTGCTCTTGCCTTGCTTGGTTTGTTTGAGGTGGCCCAGAATTTTCACACATTGAAGTATATATTACACTAGGGTGGTTTAAAACACTGGAAGTATTACCACCCCAGTGGTCATGGCCTGCGTGCTCATGTATTAGCCTTGCCCAACGTCCTGAGTTCGATCCGTGTGGATCAGCTCTTTTGGCTGTTTGCATTTTATTTCATTCCTTGATACTTAACCTTCTTTCTCCATAAGTTTTCATATGCGCGCGCTAGCTGAGTTGGTGAAGTTTTAGACTTGTGACCCAATGGTTGTGGGTTCAACACTTAGCATGTTCATTTCTAACTTTTTATCAATTGGATTTTTATGCTTTATTCACAAACTTTAAAACTTACCATATGAATTAGTTAGTGATGCATAGATGATAAAATGCAATGAAACAAAAGCCAGAGATTAAGAAAAGGGGTTGATGAAATTTTGGGGTACAATAGTTGCCCCTATTCAAACGACTTGGACCTAAATGAGTGAAAAGCGAACGGCTTTCAAGCAATCAAGGTAAAAGACGGTTAAATATCAAAGAACCCGGAAATTTGCCAACCGTAGAAAATAAAACTGCAAACAAGAATCTCCGAAGATAACTGCTCTGATTACAAACATGCCCCGCTGGGGGAAAGAGAAACTTAACGATTAACTCTGCTTGGGGAAAACTATAAAAAGGGGAATATTTCAAATTACCGGAATCTGGATATTCAATGAACAAAATGAATCAATGAAATTTGTCGAAGCATAGATACTCAACGAGATGAGGAGCACATCAACAAATGAAAACTGGTCGGAGTACGAACACTCAACGAAGCAAACCAACCGGAGCCTAAACACTCAACGAAGCAAACCAACGGAGCCTAAACACTCAACGAAGCAAACTAACCGGAGCCTAAACACTCAACGAAGCAAACCCACCGGAGCCTAAACACTCAACGAAGTAAACCAACCGGAGCCTAAACACTCAACGAAGCAAACCAACGGAGCCTAAACACTCAACGAAACAAACCAACCGGAGCCTAAACACTCAACGAAACCAACCAACCGGAGCCTAAACACTCAACGAAGCAAACCAACCGGAGCCTAAACACTCAACGAAGCAAACCAACTGGAGCCTAAACACTCAACGAAACCAACCAACCGAAGCCTAAACACTCAACAAAGCAAACCAACCGGAGCCTAAACACTCAACGAAGCAAACCAACCGGAGCCTAAACACTCAACGAAGCAAACCAACCGGAGCCTAAACACTCAACGAAGTAAACCAACTGGAGCCTAAACACTCAACGAAGCAAACCAACCAGAGCCTAAACACTCAACGAAGCAAACCAACCGGAGCCTAAACACTCAACAAAACCAACCAACCGGAAAACGGAGTATCTGATAGACAAAGGGAATACGTCACAAACTGAGCCTTCACCGGAATTTGTATATTCAACGGAGCAAGAGATACAAAACTTATCAGGACTAATATAACCAAATGGAGTCTGGGCACTTCACGGGTAAAGCAAAACGTCACAAATAGAAAATGTCGGAACCTAGATGTTCAACGGAGGAGTCGGAGCCTGAATGCTCGACGTAAAAGCCGAAGCCTAAAGATCACCTCTAGGGGATAACCACCACCTAATCAGAAAGGTAACAACCTGGTTTATGTTTTAGAATGCAAATGTTTGAAAATGGCATAATGCTCCATACGAAATGGAAATGCTACGCGTTTAGGTAGATGCTATGCATGCACGCAGATGCAACGGAACTAAACCAACAAAATAAATGCTGGAAACAAAAGATCCCTCCTGCTGGGAAAAGAAAACTACTCTTCCGGAGATGAACTTCGCATGCCAATAACAATTGGACTTAAACTGGAGAGATAGGCCCTAGGCGGCTTCCGGGGAACCTACAATTCTGCGGGGAAATCAACTCGACTGGAGACCTCAGTCTGTCATCTTGCTAGGGAGTAAGCAAGTACCTGTACTCTGTGGGGATTAGAAACGTATCGACCAACTGCTGGGAATAACCGTATACCTACGCGCACACCACCATGCTGGGATGAAGAAACCACTTTTAATTGCTGGGGAACAAACTCTGGCTGGGGAAAACAGCTCCATCCCTACCCTCTTAGAGAGATGTCCCAAGGGTAACAAACCTGTAAAAACAACAAACAAGATACTACACAACAAAGGTTATCTTGGTCATCATCTGTGACGTTTTTCAATAAAGTCAAAGTTTTAACAGTTATTGGCCAAGGCCTGAAAGTTTATGTATGTGCAAATTCATCAAAAAACATTAGGCGTGTTTTTCACAAACAAGAGTAAAAGCTAAAACCAAGCACACAAAGATTTTCTAAATAGCATGTTTTATTGATAAACGGCCTGAAAATAGGCAAATTTACAAAGGATGCAACTCCTGAAATGAGAAAGTTGCGCCAAAGACAAATAAGAAATGCACAAAGATATACAAAATGTCAGCAATATGGTACAGACAACCACCATGGGATGACTCATCTATGACTCGCATGACTTCGATGCTTTTCTGATGCTTCATCTTCGGAAGAGATTGACTTGAATGGTTTCCTGCGGGTCTTCCCATAATCCACTATGTTCTGAAGACCCATACGCAGATCGCAGTTGTTTGCTTTTCAAATCCCTAACTTTTGCCTGAATCGCCCTCGCGGGTTTTCGATTCACCGGGATACCCATTTTTGCCAAAGTTGCCTTTTCAGGTTTTCAACTTTGCGGGTTTACATTTTTTCTTTTTATCCCTAATTTTTGCCTGAACCTATCCTTTTATGGTTCACCGGGATTCCTCATTTTTGCCTGGACTTTCTTTTTCTTTCCAGCGGGCCTCTTTAAGCAAAGTATTTTTTGACTGTGTCTGTGTTCACAAGGGACGTGAAATCCTCACCGTCCATAGTCGAAAGTAGTAAGGCTCCTCCAGAGAAAACTTTCCTTACAGCATACGGACCTTCGTAATTGGGAGTCCATTTGCCCCTGTGATCGTTCTGTGGTGGGAGAATCCGCTTCAACACTAAATCACCTGCCTGAAAGCTTCGAGGACGTATCTTCTTATCGAAGGCTTTCTTCATTCTGCTTTGGTATAGACGACCATATACGATGGACGCCAACCTTTTCTCATCCATCAAGCTGAGCTGATTCAACCTGTTCTTCACCCATTCTGCTTCATCTAGTTTGACGTCAGCCAAAACTCTCAAGGAAGGTATCTCGACTTCTAGCGGCAAGACAGCTTCCATACCATATACCAACGATAAGGGAGTTGCCCTAGTTGAAGTACGCACCGAGGTGCGATATCCATGTAAAGCAAAGGGCAACACTCGTGCCAATCTTTATAAGTTACAACCATCTTCTGCACTATCTTCTTGATATTTTTGTTGGCTGCCTCGACCGCGTCATTCATCTTCGGACGATAGGGAAACGAATTGTGATGCTCAATCTTGAAGTTCTGGCATAGCTCTTTCATCATCTTGTTATTTAGGTTAGATCCATTATCAGTAATGATCCTTTCAGGTATTCCATATCGGCAGATGATGTCCCTTTTGATGAATCGGACCACAACTTGCTTGGTGACATTGGCATAAGAAGTTGCTTCGACCCATTTGGTAAAATAGTCTATGGCTACTAAAATGAAACGATGTCCATTGGATGTAGTTGGTTCGATCTTTCCAATCATATCAATGCCCCACATGGAAAAGGTCCATGGTGATGACATGACATTCAAAGGACACGGCGGCACATGAATCTTGTCGACATAGATCTGACATTTATGACATTTCTTCGCGAATTTGAAACAATCCGACTCCATCGTAAGCCAATAATACCCAACTCGCAACAACTTTCGAGACATGGCATGTCTGTCGGCATGCGTACCGAAAGTACCCTCGTGGACTTCTTCCATAAGCATATTTGCTTCTCTTTCATCCACGCATCTCAACAGCACCAAATCATGGTTTCTTCTATAAAGCACACCATATTGATTCAGATAAAAATTGCCAGACAATCTCCTTAGAGTCTTCTTATCTCGACTGGATGCCCCATTCGGATACTCCTGGTTCTTAAGGAAATTCTGGATGTCAAAATACCACGGCTTGCCATCGGAGGCCTCCTCAATGGTGAATATGAAAGCGGGTCTATCAAGGCGGGAGATAACTATTCTGGGAGCTTCATTCCAAAAATTAACCTTGTACATCGAAGACAGCGTTGCCAGAGCGTCTGCCATCTGATTCTCCGCTCGCGGCACATGGTGGAACTCTACCCTGTCAAAGAAGGGTAACAATCTCCTTGCATAATTCATGTAAGGAATCAAATTAGGTTGACGAGTTTCCCATTCTCCCTTGATTTGATTCACAACTAGCGCGGAATCGCCATATACATCGAGATTCTTGATCCTCAAATCAATAGCTTCTTTGATACCCATGATACACGCTTCATACTCATCCTCATTGTTGGTGACCGGGAATGTCAATCTGGCAGTGAATGGGATGTGAGACCCATGGGGTGTTGTAATGATTGCCCCAATTCCACTTTCGTACGAGTTAACGACACTGTCAAATATCAACTGCCATTGGGAACCAAGTTCAGGACCTTTATCTGGTAGTGGTTCATCACAATCCTTCATCTGGAGGAACATAATGTCTTCGTTAGGAAATTCAAACTTCATTGGCTGATAGTCTTTGATAGGTTGTTCGGCGAGGTACTCTGACAAAACACTTCCTTTGATGGCCTTCTGAGAAACATACTGAATGTTGTATTCTGTCAATACCATTTGCCATCTGGCAATTCTTCCTGAAAGCGCTTGCTTTTCGAAGACATATTTGATCGGATCCATCTTCGAAATCAACATGGTTGTGTGGTTAAGCATATACTGTTTTAAACATTTGGCAGCCCAAGCAAGTGCGCAACACGTTTTCTCAAGCATTGAGTAACGGGACTCACAATCTGTGAACTTTTTACTCAGATAGTAAATCGCATGCTCTTTTCTTCCAGTCTCGTCGTGTTGACCGAGGACACAACCCATACTATTCTCAAGAACCGTTAAGTACATAACCAATGGTATTCCAACTACTAGAGGTATCAATATCAGAGGTTCCTGCAAATACTCTTTTATTTTCTCAAATGCTTTCTGACAATTCTCATTCCAAACGACCGCCTGATCTTTCTTTAATAACTTAAATAATGGCTCACAAGTGGCTGTGAGGTGAGATATGAACCGAGCAATGTAGTTCAATCTACCTAAGAAACCACGAAGTTGTTTCTCGGTCTTTGGTGTTGGCATTTCTTGAGTTGCCTTGATCTTTGCAGGATCAACCTCAATACCTTTCTCACTGACAATAAACCCCAACAACTTTCCTGACCGTACGCCGAAAGTACACTTGTTTGGATTCAGCCTAAGTTTGAACTTCCTTAATCTCTCAAACAGCTTTAGAAGATTCACCAGATGCCCCTCCTTTATTTGGGACTTTGCAATCATATCATCGACATAAACCTCAATCTCATGATGAATCATGTCGTGAAAAAGAGTTACCATAGCCCGCTGATAAGTTGCCCCTGCGTTTTTCAACCCGAAAGGCATTACTTTATAGGAAAACGCCCCCCATAGCATGATGAAAGTCGTTTTCTCCATGTCCTCCGGTGCCATTTTAATCTGATTGTATCCGGAAAAGTCATCCATGAAGGAAAACGCTAAGTATTGTGCGGTGTTATCAACAAGCACTTCAATATGGGGGAGCGGGAAATCATCTTTTGAGCTCGCTCTATTCAGGTCCTTTAGTCAACACACATCCTGACTTTGTTGTCCTTCTTAGGCACAGGCACGATGTTGGCGACCCACGGAGGGTAGTTTGTCACGACAAGAAATCCAGCGTCCAATTGCTTTTGGACTTCTTCCTTGATCGTCACTGCCATATCAGGCCTGGTTCTTCTCAGTTTTTATTTAACGGGACGACACTCTTCTCAAAGAGGCAGGCGATGAACTACAATATCTGTGTCGAGTCCAGGAATATCTTCATATGACCAAGCAAAAACATCCTTATACTCTTGGAGTAACTCAACCAGTCTTTGCTTGACGTTATCTTGTAGCGCGGCTCCTATTCTGACTTCCTTTTTATCCTCTTCGGTTCCTAGGTTGATGACTTCAACTTCCTCCTGATGAGGCAGGATGACCTTCTCCTCTTGTCTCAATAATCTAGCAAGCTCTTCGGGTAGGTCTTCGTCTTCATCGATCTTTTCTTCTGTTTGAAAGATCAGATTGTCAAAGTCACACCGAGTCATAGACGAGCTTGAGTCGGTGGTATCTGAAATATGTAACCTGCAATCATGATGATTTTATGCTCAAATGATATGCAAACAAAACAAACACAAACCACATTGCCATTTTAATGTTAGAAAACAAAAAGAAGAAAAACAAGGATCAAAAAATTCGAATGAGAAAAATGCCTTTTGATTAATGATAAAAATATTGTTCAAACATAAACAAACATGCCCTGAACAAAATACCGCTATGCTCCGGGCAGAACATAGGGTTACACAATAACTGAGAAAACAAAGTATTACTGTTCACGTGTCACTTGGACAAATTCCTCAATGGACCAATTGCATAGCTTTTGTCCGGGAGCGCTCGGCTGGATCCAAGCGTTCATGTCACAATCACTATCTCCGGCTTCATCATCAGAAACAACATTGATTTGCTCAAGAATGACACCCCCACTAGTGAACTTGACGGGCCCCTTATAGCGTGGGGCGCTCTGCAAAGATGATGGGTGGTACCCCAACCCGAACTTGTCCTGCTTCTGAGGTATGTCTAGCACCTTTCCCCATCCTTGCAATGCCCCATCCTGTAGTGCCGCTTGAGGCTCCTTGAAAGATGACATAGCCACTTCTGGTTCTTTGTTCACAACTGGAGATTTGTCCTTCACTTGCACAGTTTCGAAGGCCTGACACAAAGTCTCATGAATTTCTTTGTCTACTTCGACGTATTTGAAAGATGACAGAAGGCTAATCATGATATCTTCTTCCCCACATACCGTCACAACACTGCCTCCGACCATATATTTCAGCTTTTGATGCAGAGTGGACGTAACAGCCCCAGCAGAATGTATCCATGGACGACCCAACAGACAGCTGTAAGCAGGCTGAATGTCCATGATGTAAAATACCGCATCAAATACCTCCGGGCCCACTTGGATAGGCAGAGTTATTTCCCCAAAAACAGATCTTCGGGTTCCATCAAAGGCTCGTACAACCAAATCACTAGGTGTACAATAAAGACCCTGATGATCTATCTTCATTAATGCTTTCTTTGGAAATACATTCAAGGACGACCCTGTATCAACAAGGACGTGTGACATCACTGTTCCCCGGTATTCAATTGAAATATGCAGTGCCAAATTGTGGTTTCTGCCCTTCGGCGTCAAGTCCAAATCTGTAAACCCCAGACCGTTTCCTGCATTTACATGCGCCATAACTCCTTCGAGTTGGTTAAATGATATTTCTTGTGGTACGTAAGCAGTGCTTAAAACTTTCAACAACGCATTTCGATGCGCTTCTGAACACAACAGCAGTGATAGTATAGAAATCTTGGAAGGAGTTTGTTGCAGATGGTCGACTATCTTGTAGTCGCTTTTTCTAATCAACTTCATGAACTCTTCCATATCCTTTGCTAGAGATTCCTTCTCGCCCACTCGAGGAATTTCTTCTACCACTCTCTTGCCTTTCCCTTTATCAGTTTTCTCAGCCACCACCTCGGGCGATGAAAAGATTCTACCACTTCTGGTAATTCCTCCAGCTCCGACCAGATTATCCACCAAATCGACAGGCAAAATCTTCAATTCTACCTTCTGCCCGTTACAAAACACCTCAGCTCCATAATTCCACGGGATAGCCTTAGTACTTTCGTATGGCATAGATCCTGCTTTAGTGATGATGATTGTAGGTGGCCTTGGAGGCGCTGAAATAGTGATAGTTTTATACGGGATTAAAATCGTCGCGATTTCATCCTGCTCCTCCTCTACTACTTCCACGGGTTTCCTTTCAGCGGTCCGATCAAATTGTAACATTCCGTCATCCATCATGCTTTGAATATACTTTTTCAGATCATCACATCCCTCAGGATGGCTCAAACAGTTGACACAGCCTTCACTACAACCTGGGAATACTCCCCCCTTCAGCAGCTTCTCCTTCACAAAACTCAATGGTGTTTTCAGCTCGTTCACGTCGGCTATCAGATCTAACCCTTCCTCTACCAGAACAACACCAACCCTATCCGGCCCGTGATTCGGCATAGGGTTTTGAACAACATTCGGTGCATCGTGTGAAAAATCTATTGCTTTGCTATCAATCAGATCTTGCAACTTATGTTTGAAAGCCTTGCAGTTTTCAATAGTATGGCCGGGTGCCCCGGAGTGGAACTCGCGTCGTGCATTCACATCAAAGTCGGACGGTGGTGGGCCTGTCAAAGGAGCCATAGTCCTCTTTTGGATCAACTGTAATTGCAACAAAGTTTGGAGCACTTGGGAATATGGCATCGGTGGCGGATCAAATACTCTATTTGTTGGCCGAACCCGATATCTTCGATAACCCTGTTGATTTTGTTGGGGTGGTTGTTGCTGCCGTTATTGTTGTTGTGGTGGTTGTTGTGGTTGTTGTGGTACAGGGATCGTAACGCTAGCGACCTGTTGTTGATGATATTGATTATGAGGCTGACTTCTCCATCTTCCTTGAAAACTAGATACTGAGTTGGTTTCTCCCTCGCGCCTTTTATTGCCAAAGACTTTCTTCCTCCTCCTCCAGCTGAGGATCCTTCGCCTGCTTGAATCTTCCCAATTTTGATACCATTCTCTATGCGTTCCCTTGTGATTATCATGTCAGAAAAGCTGCCAGACATACAGTTGATAAGCTTCTCATAATACATGCCAAATAAAGTAGCCACGAACATGTCGATCAGCTCACGCTCCACCATCGGAGGTTGGACTCTTGCGGCCAATTCACGCCACCTTTGGGCATACTCTTTGAAGCATTTATTATTCCTCTGGGTAAGATTTTGCAACTGAACCCTGTTTGGAGCAAGGTCACTATTGTATTGATAATGTTTCATGAACGCCTCAGCCAAATCCTTCCAGCTATGGACATTGGTAGGCTCCAACCCCGTGTACCACTCAAGGGAAGGACCAGACAAACTGTCCTGAAAAAAGTGCATTAACAACTTTTCATCATCTGAGTAGGCTGACATTTTCCTGTAATACGAGCGCAAGTGAACTCTAGGACATGTAGTACCCTTGTACTTATCAAAGTCAGGGACTTTGAATTTCTGCGGTACTCTTAGGTCAGGAATAAATCCAAGGTTGGCCATATCAAGGCCCATAGAGTTCTGACTTTCAAAGCTCTTTATCCTGTCTTCCAACCATTTGAATCTTCTATTAGTTTCAGAAGGTATTTCACCACCAAAATCTCTCACCGAGAAGATCTCATCCTGTCTGTCCTCAATCATATGCTGATTCAGGTTGCCATGAATAGCACCGTTAGCTTCAAGCCCATACACATTTCCCTGACCAGTAATTCCAGCATTACCAACTCCAATGTTACCAAATCCAGTGTTACCATTGCCTCTGCCAACATTACCATTAGTTTCAACATTTCCACTACCGTTCCCAGTTGCGTTCCCATTTCCAGCACCATTGCCATTTCCAAACCCGCCAGTATTGGGGATAGAGTTATTAGCGTGCTGAGTCTCAACATGAGGTGGGTTGGTAGCAGTACCTCCATGTAATACTCTGTCGTTATCAACCTGTGCAATCAAAGGCTGCACCAAGGTCCTGAGTTGGTCTTGTCCACTAGCTACAGTCTGCATTACCTCCATAAACTGAGCCATTCTATCTCTCATTTCCTGCATTTGCTCTTGCATTTGTTCCATGATCTTCTTCTGACTTCCTTTAGTCGCGTACCGGTGATTTGTTTTATCAGCAATCCTGAAACACACTAAATAAAGACATGAGATAAGAAAATAGTTCCGTTGCACCTGCAATGCAAAAAAAATGCTAAATGCAAACATGTATATATGCAACAGGGAGATTTCCCCCTCGATTCTAGTTTCCAGAAGAAGAAACGACCATGGAAAACCCCATAGAATAATAACTCCTCATATAATAACAGGCCAACAAACAGTGTGCATACATCAACTGAGTACAAAATAGAGATGACCTTAATCAACAAGCCTGGTGATGGTCAATACATAAGCAAAACAACAAGATACAAAGAAAGACAGTCAAGCTGAGTGCCGAGACTGGAAATCCTCTAGCAGCTTTTGTGTCTCGGGATGATCTGGTCTAGCGAGTAGGCCCTGTATGAGTAGCTCTCGCCGGCTAATGGTGCGTTGTAGGCTATCAGCATGGTCTTCCCATGCTCCTTCCCCAAAGCACGCCTCAAGTCTGCACCTCTTGGTGTCCACTCTCAACCTACAATCCTCCAGGTTTGCAATAGCTTTGCTAAATCTATGCTCACTATTATATCTGAGTGATTCTTCCACCGAAATCTTCTCGTCCTTTGCTTTGAGCTGCATCTTCAACTTGGCGATCTACTGCTTCAGCTTGTCCTTGCGCTCTTTGTTGTTAGTGAGCATGGCATTCCATATTGAGTCAAACTTATAGATCTCCAAGTAAGCCTTGTCCAGATCCTTCTTCTTGGAAGCAAGCACACTACTGACAGCATTCAAATCCCAGCCTGAGCGTTCTCTGGCGCTAGTCTCCTTCGTCAAGTTCGTACCTAGCTTGTTGACAAGTTCAATCTGTCTCTTGAAGGCATGAACAACATCAATCTTCCCACTTCGGATTAGGATAATTTCTTTCTCTAATTCTTCATTAGCTCTCTTCAACTCTTCTTTCTCACGCAACAGTTGGTTGTACTTCTGAATATCCACGGTAGTGGGTTCTTCAGTCATGATAGGGTACAAAGGCGTGACTGATGGAAATGGCATCAGAGACTTAGCAACTCTATCTTTGATCCAAACCATGTAAGGGTCATAAGCTCGATTGTTGCTCTTTCCTAACAACGTCTTACCTCGCCTGTGAATGTTATTCCACGCATACTCCATTCTAACCAAAGTATCAACTTCTAGCAAGCCTGTGAAATACAGAGATTCCTGTATCTCTTCTTCCTTAGGAGGACTCTTCAAAGCATATCCAAATTGTCTAATCAACAAAGAGGGATTATAGTTAATACAACCCTTCCTTCTGACCAACGGGACATTCGGAAAACCACTGCAACTATATATGATTTCAGCACCAAGTATATCCCGATCAAACCATACAATGTTTTCCGCTGATAAACCCATTAGCCTAGCAGACCATTTTGAGGTGCCAGCAGTAGCAACAAACGGACCTGTTTTCGGAAGGTGACTTAAGAACCACCTATACAGCATGGGTACACAGCAAGACACATTTTTACCCCTCCGCTTCTCATTCTTGTAATGGATAGAATGGTAAACATCCCCTAACAAGGTAGGCACTGGATTCCCTGAAGCAAGGATATAGAAGGCGTCTGTACCCACAAAGTCTGGCAAGTTGGGAAACAAAATGATACCATATATGCATAGAGCGAGAATGGCATTGAATACAATCCAACAACCGTCCTTTGCGAACTGTAAAACCTTGTCAACCAGAAAAGGTAGAGGAACCTCATACACTCCATTCAGCTTGGTCAATTTTCCTGAGAACTCTGAGGCATCAAGATGAAGAATTGTAGCAAGCCTAGCTAGATCAGGCTCAGCATCAACTTGGTAAAAAGGCATCTGATCCAATACTGGAACTCCTAGTAACGCAGCATACTCTTCCAAGGTCGGCGCTAGGACATAGTCAGGAAAAACAAAACATCTCAACTGAGGGTCATAAAACTGTAGCAGAGCATATAAGCCATTCAACTCGAACACTGAAGGTTTACACACCAAACTGAGCAGCTTCCCATAAGATTCCTTGAACTCTCCTTTCACCTTCTGATCTGCTAAAGCAACCAAACTCAACAAGGAACTGATGTCAGGAGAAGGGAGCTTGTAGGCAACTGTCTTCTTCAAAGATTCCATGTCAGAAAAGGAACAAGATCACTAGAATCAGGGAGGAAATATGCACCTGCAACACATATACATGTTAATGAAATGCAAATGAAAATGCAAAATGCACATGCAAACAGGAGATCAAAATTGTTGTGTTGTAGTTTGAGAAGACCGGCGCTTCGCTTTAGTCATAACCAAACACTGATATTAGGCCCCCTTGATATCAAGAATCCAATACTGTAAAGAACTGGGTAATCTGAAGGCTAGAGTTTCCTGCACAACCCCATCCCTCTCACAGGTAAGGACCTATCCACTGACAAGATTTGGCATCCTATGCGTTCATCAGCGTCACAGACTTTCAAGAAATAATGATACGTTCACCATTTCTGGTTTGGCATCATCACCTCCCGAAGAGGCCTCACTTAGCTGAATCCCAAATGATCGGTTCCCAGGTTTGTTCAACTGTTTTACCCGAGTAGGGTTAACACAGGTTTGTTCAACTGTTTTACCCGAGTAGGGTTAACAATCAGTTCTAGCAGTTGGTGTATGCAGCTCGTCCATTGGAGACTTAGGCGTTACCGTTTGCGATAGAACCAAGAGTTAACAAAACTCTCTTTATAAAAATGATTTTCCAAGGTTAAAGGTCCCAAAGGACAAAAAGGAGTTTGAATGTTTGTTTTTTTTTGTGTTTTTTAGAGAAGAAGTGTTTTGAGAATTGTTTGTAATTCATATCGCACTAGAGACTATGACTTAGGAGTGAATGCGTCGCATATCACCCAAAGGGTGCTACACTAAACATCCAAGCCATTGAAGGGAAACCCCTCAACAACCCTTTCCCAAGTGCTTAAGGCTCATAACGCACAATAATCATTAACCTTTATTAGGTGTTTTGTGATTGTTTTGAGATGAGAAGAGAAAAGACACACTAAAGGGGGACTAAACCAAACCTAAAGTTGTCATGCAATGGTGATCCTAAGATTGAGGTAAAGGTAAACTTCCTAATGTTATCATGCAAAGTATTGAACACCTAATGTCTCTCCTACTCCCATCCTAAACGGAGGGACTAGGAATCCTAGGGGGATCATGGCACAAGGCCAAGTAAACATTAAATAATTCACTCGCAAGTGAAATGAAAAAGAAAAGAAAATGATTGGAATAAATGATAATCCATCAAACACATTAACTTATAAATTCAAAATAAAATGATAACTAAAATGAAAAAATAAAAATAATATGATGAAAAATAAATTAACACATCAAAAATATAGAAGAGATGATTTTTTTAGATTTTAGATATTTAAGACTATAAAATAGAAATAAGAAAAGAAATAAAATAAAATGAAAAGAAAATGAAATAAATAAATAAACAAGTGGCTAAAAAAAAGAAAGGGAGTTGCCATAAGGGTTTGAACCCTTAACCTCAAAGCTGCAGGCTCAAAACTAAACCATCCCAGCCAGCGTGCGCGTGTGATCAGAGATGGAAAAGGAAGAATAAATATAAAAAACATGGAAAATAAAAGAAAAAGCAAAAACGCCCCAGCAGAGCTCGAACCGGGGTTTTCATGGTAAGGCAAGGACTTAAGGCAAGGCATTTAACCACTGGGGTGGCGATACATCCGTGTATTAATGCCACCCCATAAATACATAAGCCTCAAGGTGCGTGAATTCTGGGCAAAAACAAAGCAAGCCAAAGCGCGAAATAACCAAAACATGATCAATCCATTTTCAGTCAAAACAGTATGGATTTTAGCAAATCTTAGGTCTAACTCACGTGAAATTTGATGAGGAATTTGATGGTGCTGTTAGTTTTCTCAAACAATGAACACACGAAGAAATTTGATGGCTCACGCATAATGGAGCTTGAGATGCATTTTGAGCTCTAATGATCAAAACAGATGCAATTAAATTCAATGCAAGGTATGCACATGTTCTAAATACATTGTACATGAGGTTTAGACATCAAAATGTCTTAAAAGCATAGTGGAGGGGAAAATGACCAATGAAACTGCAACTATTATTCATGTTTGTCAAGACAAAAATCAAGCAAATCTGGCCAGCTAAGCAAACATCAATAAATGCATACAAACAAGTTTCAAACCAACTAATCTAGTTCACATCTTGGTATATGATTCACAGTTTTAAAACATTTTGTAAACAGCAGCAAGGATACACTATGCAGGAATCTTATCAACATTCAGTTTGGTTATCAACAGCCTAGCATTCCTAAGGTAAATTCAAACATCAACCATGGCTTGAACTTATACATGGATTCTAAAACCAAACTGAAGCTCTGATAGGAACATAGGTTGAGAAACTTTAAAACAAGTCTGGACAGCAAGGTTGTATCAAATCCACATTATTCACCATATCATCAATGTTTGAATTTCAACTTGGCATAAACTCAAACAAACAAGGTTTTTCAAATGTTCAATTGAAGTTTGATAGCATAAAGAGATTAAACAATCTCAAAACAGGCCATGACAGCAAAGGTAAATAATGATTACCAGATCATGTTTCAATCAACAAACACTATGCTGTATCAACAATGCCTTTACAATAGCAATACACACACAAAGTTTCACATCTCAAACAAATTGGTCTTAAACCAACTAAAGACTTGTATGCCTACACATGATTAACAGTTTTTACAACAAGGCATCCACAATCAGTTTTAAACAAAAACAAGAGTAGGTTTATGTTCACCAAATCAAAGTTTCAATCAGCATACATAGTGAATTCTAACCAACAGTGATGCCTTCACAAAAAACACACACACAGTTCCCACACCAAACTCAAGTTGGTCTAAACAGACAGCCTAACAAACTTGTTTCACTTGATATGAGTTAGCACCTCTAACTAGAGATCAAACATATAGCAAACCTAACATGAGTAATAGCTTTACCCCAAAATTTCAATCAATAAAGCCACATTTAGACAGAAACAGCAACAATTTTGGCATCACAATGCCAACATTAAACAAAGCATACTAATCATGTTCATGACAGCAATTGACTCAACATTAACATGACATAAGCACATCAAAACAAAAGCAAGCCCAAGGCAAATATATGTTCAAAACAGTTGGCAAGCAACAAATATGAACATGCACATTACAAATGGAATTCATGTAAAACTAGACAAGACCTAACATTAGGCTTCAAAATCATACATCAAGGGTTTCAAAAATACACATGTGAAGAGTTCAATTAACAATGGTTGTAAAAATAAGGCAAAGTTAAATCGGTTTAAGTTAAAACTTAATGACAACAATAAAACAACTTCTTCATAAGAAACCAAATTCTAGCAGCAGCTTGATGTGAACAAACATGACAATGCATCAAAACTGTCTAACAACTAGTCTAACCTACTTCATGTGATAGTTACTAATGCAAACAGGTTTTGATACTAATTGAACATCCATGGTAAAGGTTTTGACAACAACAGTCTAGTTCTTACAATGCCAACAACAACTGAGATTCATTTCAGCAAGCAAACAAAAACTAATTTTCAGCACAAAAACAGTCCTTACATTTTAACATGACAAACTCAAGCATCAATTCAAAATAGGTCTCAAATGGCAAACATACTCATGACAGCAGACCAAAACAAATGAGATCCAAAGGTAACTACTAAGCAAAATTGACATGAGTACCAGACTTGACAGCAGGATGCAAAAATCAATAACAGTCCCAAGTTTTGTTCACAAATGCAAGTTCACAAACTTAATGACATTAGACATTCTACATGCAGCAATCATGATGTAACCAAACAAAACAAACAGTAACCATAATGACAAGTCTTAAAGGTCTTTTGATGTGGAACAAAGATTAAGGAGGCTTTGGTTGAAAACAGAAATGGCATTATCTCTTAATTCAAGTTGCAGCAGGCTAAGATTTCAACACATACAAAAACACCAAGCAAAACTCAAACATATAAAGATTTCAACATATACAAGACATATAAAGGGTTCAAAACAAATGACAGATACCAAACATAATCATGTTCACAACAAAACCAAACAGACCTATGCACTTTGTTCAAAATAGCTTAACAACTCAATTGTAAAAACAAACATGATAGTGTTGTAACAAAAGCAAACTTTACACATCAACATCAAATCCATACCTTAAGTGAAAGTTAAACTAACTTCAAGACAGCTTTTAACAGCATGATTGACAAACTGATTCCTCATGGCAATGCATAAACACATTCATCCAACACCAATCAAGACATGATGCATAATGGAGAAAAAGTTAGAAGACACTTACCTCTTGTAGACCTCCGAGCAATCTATTTAGTAGGGAAGACTTTTAAGAGTTGTTCCAGCTGATATCCAACGATGCCTTGATGAACCAACAACTTTCTTGCACTTGAGGAAAATGAAGGAAACCTTGTAACAGGTCCAAGAACAAGTGATGCAGAGGTTCTTGGATATTTTGGACAGCTAGTACACCTCAAACCAAAGGTATTTGGAATGTTGAGATGGTTGAAACAAGCTTGAGCAAAGAGTTATCTAGTTTTGTATGAAAAGTCAAAGTTTCCTAGATTGAAAGTTGACTTTTGGATATATGAAGTTTTGGGCTGGTTTGAAGGTTTGAACACCTTCAAAAGGTCATTTGTAGGTTGTGTAGATGGTTTTTGAGGTGGTTGAATGGTTGAAAATGAGGCTGGTACCCAATTTGCACAAGACATATTTTTTGTGTTTTTAAGGGTTTGAGATGGTTCACAACACAAGAGTTTTTTCTGGTTTTTCTTTATGCAGAAGTGGCTGCTCCCTTTAAAACAATGAATATTAAGAAACAGGGTTCAAGTGAAGATCCAAAGGATCTTCTTCCCTTCTGATCCTGCTACACGACTTTTCTTTTCTTTCCCAAACTTTCCGAAATAAACCCTATCAATCAAATCTCCAGTTGTCCTTACTGCAGGTATTGGGGAATGGATTTGCTTTACCATGTGACAGTGAAAAGTAACAAGATGTGAGAGAGAAAAAGCCTATGACATGAGTTGCAAGAGCTGGTGTATCACAAATTTCCACTTTCATTTTATATCACAAACACCTTTTGTTGTGTCAATGGAAAGAGGAGTTTATTTGGGAAAGTTTTGGGACAACTGTTGTTGATTGTTATCACAGGCCCTAAGCCTTAATCTCTTAATCCACAAGTCACTTTACATTGGCTACTCATGAGATTAAATCAGGATAAGCATGTTCATGTTTAAATCAAATTTCTAAAAATGCATTTCAAAGCTTCCTCTTGCATTTATTATCGGGTTTTAATTCACACACACAATTTGAGAAAACTAATAATGCCATCTGATTCCTTGTTGAAAATCACACAAAATAAACTTTGAGTTTGCTAAAATTGATGTTGTTTTGCCCAAGTTTGAAGCTTCGCGTATGTTGTTCTTGCCTTGCTTGGTCTGTTTGAGGTGGTCCAGAATTTTCACACATTGAAGTATATATTACACTAGGGTGGTTTAAAACACTAGAAGTATTACCACCCCAGTGGTCATGGCCTACACGCTCATGTATTAGCCTTGCCCAATGTCCTGAGTTCGATCCGTGTGGATCAGCTCTTTTGGTTGTTTGCATTTTATTTCATTCCTTGATACTTAACCTTCTTTCTCCATAAGTTTTCATATGCGCGCGCTAGCTGAGTTGGTGAAGTTTTAGACTTGTGACCCAATGGTTGTGGGTTCAACACTTACCATGTTCATTTCTAAATTTTTATCAATTGGATTTTTATGCTTTATTCACAAACTTTAAAACTTACCATATGAATTGGTTAGTGATGCATAGATGATAAAGTGCAATGAAACAAAAGCCAAAGATTAAGAAAAGGGGTTGGTCAAATTTTGGGGTACAACACCTGCGTTTCAGTTAAAACGCATATTGGACTGGGCCCAAACTTCTATTTACACTCCCCTTTCTGGCTGGCCCATTGAAACCATGTGTGTTAGTTGCTATTGGCACCAGGTTTTTATCATTTTCATTTCTTTTTCTTGGTTTTTATGTTTTATAGCATGTTTACTTTTAATTGATTAAAATTAGTAAAATGCATGCAAAATTCATGAGATTTTTTTCCAAGGTTCCACAATATGTTAAATGATTTTAAGTTTTGTTGGATTATTTTTTAGATCATTTTCAATTTAATTTGAATTTTCCATGATTGGGTATTTTTTTAAATGTGAGAATATACATGTTTACTTCTTGAGTTTTATTTCCTTACCAAAGCATAGGATAAGCTTCTGATTTTTTGTGTGATGATTTTAGACACCTTAGATGATTTGTAGGTATTTTTGTTCTGATTTTTGGATAGCATTTAGTTAGGGTTTTGAGTAAATCTTTAGGACCCTCCATCTTTGCCTCCTCCATAGAACACTTTAAGGTTTTGCTCTCTGTTAGCACCCTTGGGCTTGGAATCTTGACTTCAAATTTTAACCATAGATTCCTAACATCATGAGTATCACTTAGGATTTTTACTAGAATTTTTAGGATTGTTTTCCTATTTTTAATAGAGTTTGCATTCTGGCTGATGTTAGTGTGTTTCCCATGGAACCTTCCACCTAGTTTTGCCTTAGAAGTGATCCTTTTGTAATCCTTAGGCACCCAATCCTTGCATGATCACATAGTACATAGGTTGAAGTCTTTGTAGGTTAATTTCCAAGTCCTTAACATGCTCATGGCTTGATTAGGATAGATGTCCTTTAGAGCTTAGCTTTTAGGGTTCCTTAGAAGCTTTGAATGATTTTCTTTCTTCACATGATTCTTCTAAAGCATAGCCCTATGATATTTGGATCCTTCTTGTGAGAGCCTGGTTCTTCCTTAGGAAGAACTCTGTGAATTCCATGAGGAGTTGAACCATTGAGGACTATTCTTGAATGATGAGTTTGGTTGAGAACATGGTGAATTCCTTAGGTTTTCACTATGTCTCCCATCATTATTCTTTTCATTTCCCAAGTCCTATAATCTTAGGATCCTTCTTGTGAGAGCCTGGTTCTTCCTTAGGAAGAACTCTGTGCATTCCATGAGAGGTTTGAGCCTTTGATGGACATTCAATGACATGGTGGGTTCCTTAGGTTCACATTATGCTCTTTTTCTCCTCCAAGTCTTATAATCTCAGGATCCTTCTTGTGAGAGTCTGGTTCTTCCTTAGGAAGAACTCTGTGCATTCCATGAGAAGTTGAGCCTTTAAAGACTCAAGTACCTTGTGTAACAGCCCGAATTTCATTAAATAATTAATTATAGTAATTAATTGATTTAGTGGGATTTTTTATTAATGTGGAAATTAATTTTTATTAATTGGAATTAATAGAGAATTGAGAAGGAAATTGGAAGGAAGGAAAATAAAAGAAATATATAATAGAGAAGGAAAAGAAAAGAAAGTTAGAGAGAAACATTTGGAAAGAGAGAAGAAGAGAAAGAAGGAGAAAGAAGAGAAAGAGAGGAGAAGAAGAGGAAAGTGAAAAATCATCAAGAACCAACATCAAAGCTCCGATTAATCGAGGTAAGGGTGAGAAATGTTTCTATTTGATCATTGCATGATGTTATATATGCTTGGGTTGGGGTTTTGGATGTTCTCCACCATTTTTCCACTTTAGGGCAAAGTTGAATTTAATCGGTAGAACTCCATTTAATCGGTTAAAATCTGAAATAGATGATGTAGAATAGTCTAGAAATGTTAGACTAAGAGTATTGGAATTGGATTGGTGAGATTTGGAGTTTTTGGAGTTGGTTGAGTTGGATAACAGTAAGTGAAAAACAAAATACGCAGACACTCGCTAGCAGCTCGCTAGGCGAGCAGGTCGCGAATGCTCGCTAGGAGTTCGCTCAGCGAACAAGTAGCGAATGGTCCCAGACTTGGACAGAATGGATTTTGGTGTGTTCGCTGGTAGCGAAAGTGTAGCGAACAGATAGCGAAATGGTTCGCTGGGAAGCTCGCTGCAGCGAGCAGGTAGCGAATGAAGTCAGTAACTTCTGTTGAGATTCGCTAGCACGTTCGCTAGGCGAACAAGTAGCGAATACTCGTTAGAAGTTCGCTTAGTGAAGGAGTAGCGAGTATGACAGGTTGATGTTTTATTTGAGATTTATCCATAGGTTAATTGTATGGTTCGACTATGGTTTATTGCTTGATTAATCGCACAGTTTATGTACTATTGTGATGATGTATGCTGTGGGTAGCCTACGGGCGTGAATCCTAGAATTGTGTTTTGAATGTTAATCGCATCAAGTATAAATACATGTGAACATAATAGGTGATTATGTGTGTATTATTTAATGAACTTGTGAATGCTTGATGTGTATACAATTATGTGATGAGTGTGCATGAGAACATTGTGAATATGTGTGCATAACTTGTAATTGTATGATTGGTATTGTGATGTGAATACCTTGATTGTTGTGATATATGTTGTATGTGCAATCATTGTGTAATTCTTGAAGAGATGAATTATTAAATGCATGAGATTAAGATGCGAGAATGGTCTTAAGTGCATTGTTGTGGTTGATTGCATATGCATCATTTAGTCAAGAGGCAATGTCTGTTAGTTTCGTGGAAACTAGTGGCTTGTCCCAAACCTAGAAGAGTGGGTTTGAAGGCTTAGAGGACGGGCCTTTGTTGTTATCGGTCTAGAAGAGTGGACCCGGTTTAATGTAAAAACCGAAAAATGATAACGGGTTATCGGTCTAGAAGAGTGGACCCGGTTTAATGTAAAAACCGAAAAATGATAACGAGAGTCGGTACCGCATTGCATGAGTTGCATTGAGTTGTTGAGTCACATTGATATATGACATATGTATGAAGAGATGCTTATGTGTGAATGATAAGATTGTGGAAATGTGAGTGTATGCATGATGTAGGAATGCTTTGTGAATATTCTTGTTGTCTATATATGTGTGGTAAATATATATGACTAAGAGGGTGAATTGTGGTGAGAAATATGGAGTTGAATTATATGATTACCTATATATATATAATCTTATGCTTTGATTATTATGGTTATATTTCTCACCCTTCTGCTGTTTTATAATGCTCTACGAGGCATTGCAGATTAGGATGCTGGAGTTTTTCTTTTGGTGAAGTATAGCTTCACTCTTTTGAGTCGGACTGCTCTGATTATGTAACACCGGGTAGTTAGGCTGGTATAGTATTCTTTTGTGATACATTGCGATGTATCAGCTGATGTGGCTTGTAATTATTTGACATGATGTATTAATCTGGATATCTTATGTGTATGTGAATTAATATTTTGGAAATGATTAAATGATTTTATCTTCCGCTTAAATTTTAAGGTTGAAATGTGATTTCTAAAACTATGAAAATGTTACATATTTTATGGAGCAAATGTTAAAGTGTTTCATCGGTGAAATTGTGACATTCTTCCTTTATACCTTATTCTAAAATTTTCACTCTAATAAATTTGTATATGCATTTATTTGGGGGTATAGAAGGGGGTGTTACAATAGTGGTATCAGAGCAGGTCGGTCCGTCCGGCCAAGTTGTTAGAGTGTTTTCCCTGTGTGTTATTGATATGCGTGTGTTGCATTATCAATATTGGTCGTTCTTACGTGGTTCTGTTGTTGGAATTAGTAAGATGGTTGCAGGGAGGAACGATGAAGCGATCGCAGAAGCTTTGACAAGGTTGGCGGGAGCGATTGGGCAGAATCCTCCGGCCAATGTGAATGCGGGGAATGTTGTTGAAGATGAATTTCGTGCTTTAGGGAGGTTTCAAAGGAACAATCCTCCGATTTTCAAGGGAACCCATGAGCCTGACAAAGCACAGATTTGGTTGAAAGCTGTGGAGAAGATTTTTCGGGTTATGAATTGCTCAGATGCACAAAAGGTGCAGTTTGGGACTCACATGCTCGAAGAAGAAGCTGAAGATTGGTGGGGTAATACTCGCCAAAGATTTGAGGAAGAGGATATTGTGATCACTTGGGATCGGTTCAGAGAGACTTTTCTGGAGAAGTATTTTCCAGAGGATGTGTGAGGGAAGAAAGAGATTGAATTTCTTGAGTTAAAGCAAGGTAATTCGACGGTAGCGGAGTATGCGGCAAGATTTGAAGAGTTGATCAAATTTTGTCCTTATTACAATACTGCTAATGCCGAGAGGTCTAAGTGCCTCAAGTTTGTGAACGGTTTGAGACCCGAGATTAGGCAAGCTATTGGATATCAGGAAATCAGGCGGTTTTCTGAGTTAGTGAACAAGAGCAGAATCTATGATGAGGACGGTAGGGCCCGGTCTAGCCACTACAAGAGTTTAAGTGATAAGAAAGGAAAAGGTCAATTCAGAGGAAAACCTTGTGTGACTCCTGCAGACAAAGGAAAACAGAGAATGGGTTATGGCAAGAGGCCAAGTGGGGGAGTTTCTACTCCGGTTAGATGCTATAACTGTGGTGAAGCGGGACATCGTGCTCCCGAATGCAAAAGTGTTGAACAGAAGTGTTTCAAGTGTGGCAAGCCAGGACACAAGGCTCTTGAGTGTAGAAGCGGTACCGGTGTGACTTGCTACAACTGTGGTGAGAGAGGGTACATTAGTACCAAGTGTGATAAGCCTAAGAAGAATCAAGGAAGCGGAAAAGTGTTCGCTCTATCTGGATCTGAGACTGCTAGTGACGATCGCTTGATCAGAGGTACGTGTTTTATTAATGGTACACCTTTGATCGCTATAATTGATACCGGAGCTACGCATTCTTTTATTTCTTTGGATTGTGTTAGAAGGTTGAATCTTGAGTTGTCTGTGATTGGTGGCGGTATGGTTATTGATACTCCTGCTATGGGTTCGGTAACTACACCGTATGTTTGTTTGAATTGTCCGTTGAGTATCTTCGGTAAAGATTTTGGAATTGATTTAGTGTGTCTTCACCTAGACCAACTCGATGTCATCCTTGGGATGAATTGGTTGGAATTCAACCGGGTATATATTAACTGTTTTGACAAGACGGTTATTTTTCCAGAATCGGACGTTGCAAGAGATTTGTTTATGACAGCGAGACAAGTGAAAGAATCAGTGCAAGATGGAGCTAAGGTATTTATGCTTATGGCAACTTTGAGAATTGGTGGAAGTGAAGAGATTGGTGCTTTACCAATTGTTAGAGATTTTCCGGAAGTTTTCCCTTAAGAGATAAAGGATTTACCACCGGAGCGAGAGGTGGAGTTTTCAATAGATTTGATTCCTGGAACTAGTCTGATATCGATGGCTCCTTATCGTATGTCGGCATAAGAATTGAAAGAGTTGAAGAGTCAACTTGAGGATTTGCTTGAAAAGAGGTTTATTCGTCCGAGTGTGTCGCCGTGGGGTGCACCGGTGTTGTTGGTTAAGAAGAAAGAGGGTTCTATGAGGCTCTGTGTGGATTACAGACAGTTGAACAAGGTGACTATCAAGAACAAGTATCCACTTCCGAGGATTGATGATCTGATGGATCAGTTGGTTGGTGCAAGTGTGTTCAGCAAGATTGATTTGAGATCTGGGTATCATCAGATTCGCGTGAAAGTTGAGGATATTCAGAAGTCTGCTTTTAGAACGAGGTATGGACACTATGAGTATTCTGTGATGCCATTTGGTGTGACTAATGCACCAGGTGTATTTATGGAGTACATGAATAGGATTTTCCATCCTTATTTAGATAAGTTTGTGGTTGTGTTTATCGACGACATCTTGGTTTATTCGAAGAGCGAAGAAGAGCATGTCGAGCATCTAAAGATTGTGTTATCTATGTTGAGAGAGAAGCAATTGTTTGCAAAGCTTTGAGTTTTGGTTGAAGGAAGTTAGTTTCCTTGGTCATGTAATTTCGAGTAATGGTATTGCGGTTGATCCGTCGAAGGTTGAAGCGGTATCGCAATGGGAGACTCCGAAGTCAGTTTTTGAGATTAGAAGTTTCCTTGGTTTAGCCGGTTATTATCAGAAGTTTATTGAAGGACTCGCTAAGTTATCGTTGCCGTTGACGCAGTTGACTAGGAAGGGTCAAGCTTTTGTTTGGGATGCCAAGTGTGAAGCGAGTTTCCAAGAACTTAAGCGAAGGTTAACGACAGTCCCTGTTTTGATTTTGCCAAATCCGGAAGAACCGTTCGTTGTGTATTGTGATGCTTCTTTGATGGGTTTAGGAGGTGTGTTGATGCAGAATAACCAAGTTGTGGCTTATGCTTCGAGGCAACTCAAAGTGCGTGAGAAGAATTATCCGACGCATGACTTAGAGTTGGTCGCCGTTGTGTTCGTGTTGAAACTTTGGAGGCATTATTTGGTTAGTGCGAGGTTTGAAGTGTTTAGTGACCACAAGAGTTTGAAGTATCTCTTTGATCAAAAGGAATTGAATGCAAGGCAAAGAAGGTGGTTAGAGCTATTGAAGGATTATGATTTTGGTTTGAATTACCATCCGGGTAAAGCGAATGTAGTAGCGGATACATTGAGTCGGAAATCATTGCATATGTCGACGTTGATGGTGAAAGAGTTGGAATTGGTCGAGCAATTTCGAGATTTGAGTTTAGTATGTGAGAGAACTTCTTTTGGATTTAAGTTGGGTATGTTAAAGCTTACAAGTGGTATTTTGGATGAAATTCGAGAAGGACAGAAATCGGATTTGAGTTTAGTTGATCGGTTGACTTTAATCAACCAAGGCCAAGGTGGTGATTTTCGGATTGATGAGAATGGGATTATGAGATGTCGGGATCGAGTTTGTGTTCCGAATGTTGTTGAGCTTAAAAAGAGTATCCTTGAGGAAGGACATTGTAGCGGATTGAGTATTCATCCAGGTGCTACTAAGATGTATCAGGATTTGAGGAAAGTGTTTTGGTGGCCTAGTATGAAGAAGGAGATTGCGGAATTTGTGTATTCTTGCTTGACTTGCCAGAAGTCAAAGATTGAGCATCAGAAGCCATCAGGTTTGATGAAGCCGTTGCTTATTCCTGAGTGGAAATGGGATAGTATCTCCATGGATTTTGTATCGGGTTTGCCGAGGACGCCGAGTAATTTTGAGGCCATTTGGGTTATCGTGGACAGATTGACTAAATCTGCTCACTTTATCCCTATGCGTGTGGATTACCCGTTGGAGAAGTTGGCTAAATTGTATATTGAGAGGATTGTATGTTTGCATGGTATTCCGTCGAGTATTGTTTTGGATAGAGATCCGAGGTTCACTTCGAGATTTTGGGAGAGCTTGCAGAGTGCTTTGGGTACTAAGTTGCGTTTGAGTTCAGCTTATCATCCTCAGACAGATGGTCAGACGGAGAGGACGATTCAGTCGCTTGAAGATCTTTTGAGAGCTTGTGTATTGGAAAAAGGAGGAGCTTGGGATAGCTACTTGCCTTTGATTGAGTTTACCTACAACAACAGTTTTCATTCGAGTATCCGTATGACACCATTTAAGGCGTTGTATGGTAGGCGGTGTAGGACACCATTGTGTTGGTTTGAGTCCGGAGAGAGTTCTGTTGTTGGACCCGAGTTAGTTCAACAGACTACTGATAAGATCAAGATGATTCAAGAGAAGATGAGAGTTGCTCAGAGTCGTCAGAAGAGTTATTATGACAAGAGGAGGAAGGCACTTGAATTTCAAGAGGGAGATCATGTGTTTCTTCGAGTCACTCCGATGACAGGTGTTGGTAGGGCATTGAAGTTGCGCAAGTTGCCGCCGCGTTTCATTGGTCCTTATCAGATTTTGCAGAGGATAGGAGAAGTGGCCTATCGTGTGGCTTTACCACCGTTGCTTGCGAATCTTCATGACGTATTCCATGTATCTCAGTTGAGGAAATACATTGCGGATCCGTCTCACGTAGTCCAATTAGATGATGTGAAGGTGAGAGATAACCTGACTGTTGAGACATCACCTATGCGGATAGAGGATCGGAAATTGAAGCAGCTTCGAGGTAAAGAGATTGCTTTAGTGAAGGTCGCTTGGGGAGGACCGGCTGGTGGAAATGTTACTTGGGAGCTTGAGAGCCAGATGAGGGAGTCTTATCCAAAACTGTTTGAACCAGGTAATATTTTCGAGGACGAAAATTCTTAAAGTGGGGGAGGGTTGTAACAGCCCGAATTTCATTAAATAATTAATTATAGTAATTAATTGATTTAGTGGGATTTTTTATTAATGTGGAAATTAATTTTTATTAATTAGAATTAATAGAGAATTGAGAAGGAAATTGGAAGGAAGGAAAATAAAGGAAATATATAATAGAGAAGGAAAAGAAAAGAAAGTTAGAGAGAAACATTTGGAAAGAGAGAAGAAGAGAAAGAAGGAGAAAGAAGAGAAACAGAGGAGAAGAAGAGGAAAGTGGAAAATCATCAAGAACCAACATCAAAGCTCTGATTAATCGAGGTAAGGGTGAGAAATGTTTCTATTTGATCATTGCATGATGTTATATATGCTTGGGTTGGGGTTTTGAATGTTCTCCATCATTTTTCCACTTTAGGGCAAAGTTGGATTTAATCAGTAGAACTCCATTTAATCGGTTAAAATCTGAAATAGATGATGTAGAATAGTTTAGAAATGTTAGACTAAGAGTATTGGAATTGGATTGGTGAGATTTGGAGTTTTTGGAGTTGGTTGAGTTGGATAACAGTAAGTGAAAAACAAAATACGCAGACACTCGCTAGCAGCTCGCTAGGCGAGCAGGTCGCGAATGCTCGCTAGGAGTTCGCTCAGTGAACAAGTAGCGAATGGTCCCAGACTTGGACAAAATGGATTTTGGTGTGTTCGCTGGTAGCGAAAGTGTAGCGAACAGATAGCAAAATGGTTCGCTGGGAAGCTCGCTGCAGCGAGCAGGTAGCGAATGAAGTCAGTAACTTCTGTTGAGATTCGCTAGCACGTTCGCTAGGCGAACAAGTAGCGAATACTCGCTAGGAGTTCGCTTAGCGAAGGAGTAGCGAGTATGAGAGGTTTATGTTTTATTTGAGATTTATCCATAGGTTGATTGTGTGGTTCGACTATGGTTTATTGCTTGATTAATCGCACAGTTTATGTACTATTGTGATGATGTGTGCTGTGGGTAGCCTACGGGCGTGAATCCTAGAATTGTGTTTTGAATGTTAATCGCATCAAGTATAAATACATGTGAACATAATAGGTGATTATGTGTGTATTATTTAATGAACTTGTGAATGCTTGATGTGTATACAATTATGTGATGAGTGTGCATGAGAACATTGTGAATATGTGTGCATAACTTGTAATTGTATGATTGGTATTGTGATGTGAATACCTTGATTGTTGTGATATATGTTGTATGTGCAATCATTGTGTAATTCTTGAAGAGATGAATTATTAAATGCATGAGATTAAGATGCGAGAACGGTCTTAAGTGCATTGTTGTGGTTGATTGCATATGCATCATTTAGTCAAGAGGCAATGTCTGTTAGTTTCGTGGAAACTAGTGGCTTGTCCCAAACCTAGAAGAGTGGGTTTGAAGGCTTAGAGGACGGGCCTTTGTTGTTATCGGTCTAGAAGAGTGGACCTGGTTTAATGTAAAAACCGAAAAATGATAACGGGTTATCGGTCTAGAAGAGTGGACCCGGTTTAATGTAAAAACCGAAAAATAATAACGAGAGTCGGTACCGCATTGCATGAGTTGCATTGAGTTGTTGAGTCACATTGATATATGACATATGTATGAAGAGATGCTTATGTGTGAATGATAAGATTGTGGAAATGTGAGTGTATGCATGATGTGGGAATGCTTTGTGAATATTCTTGTTGTTTATATATGTGTGGTAAATATATATGACTAAGAGGGTGAATTGTGGTGAGAAATATGGAGTTGAATTATATGATTACCTATATATATATAATCTTATGCTTTGATTATTATGGTTATATTTCTCACCCTTCTGCTGTTTTATAATGCTCTACGAGGCATTGCAGATTAGGATGCTGGAGTTTTTCTTTTGGTGAAGTATAGCTTCATTCTTTTGAGTCGGACTACTCTGATTATGTAACACCGGGTAGTTAGGCTGGTATAGTATTCTTTTGTGATACATTGTGATGTATCAGCTGATGTGGCTTGTAATTATTTGACATGATGTATTAATCTGGATATCTTATGTGTATGTGAATTAATATTTTGGAAATGATTAAATGATTTTATCTTCCGCTTAAATTTTAAGGTTGAAATGTGATTTCTAAAACTATGAAAATGTTACATATTTTATGGAGCAAATGTTAAAGTGTTTCATCGGTGAAATTGTGACATTCTTCCTTTATGCCTTATTCTAAAATTTTCACTCTGATAAATTTGTATATGCATTTATTTGGGGGTATAGAAGGGGGTGTTACACCTTGTACATACCTTCTCTTTTCTCTGTGTCCTACAATCTCAGGATCCTTCTTGTGAGAGTCTGGTTCTTCCTTAGGAAGAACTCTGTGCATTCCATGAGAAGTTTGAGCCTTTGATGGACTCTTGTGTTGATACACATTCCATGACATAGTGGGTTCCTTTGGTTCACACTATGCTTTCTCTCATTCCCTTGCATGATTGTGTGGTAGTGTGCATTAGAAGTAGGGTAGGATTGATAGCTTTCTCTTTTCACTTCCATGTTTGCATTTAAAGGTTGAGCTTGCCTCCCTTTGCTTGTGTGCTTTCTCTGTGCATCTCTTGCTTGCATTTAAAGGTTGAGCTATCCTCCCTTTGCTTGGATGTTTATATGCTTTTCATACTTGACATGTTTGCATTAAAGGTTGAGTTTGTCTCCCTTTGCTTGTATTGTTGCATTGCATGTGCATTTACATTTTATACTTCATCTGCTTGATAACTTTGTTTTGCTTTCCTTTGCCATGTTCCCTTAGGACTCTCACTTCCTTGTTTAAGGGTAGTGATGACAGACACTAGGTTCTAACCCTTTGCATGATAATAATAGGATAGATTCCCTTTCAAACTCAATATTAGAACCATCTTGCATGACAACATTAGGGTTTTGACTAGTTCCCCTGTAGAGTCCTTTTCTCTCTTCTCATCTTCAAACCACAGTAATACACTTAATAAAAGGCTAATTCATATTGTACGTTACGAGCCTTAAGCTACTCAAGAAGTGGTGATTGGGGGGCTTCTCCTCAATTACCTAGAGTGTTTAGTATACGTCCTTAGGACGATGTGCGACACATTCGTTCCTAAGTCATAGTCTCTAGTGCAGTATGAATTACAAACATTCATTCAAAACACTTCTCTGATAAAAGACAAAAACAAACATCAAACTTCTTTTGCCCTTTGGGGCTCCCTTAATCCAGGAAAACCTTTTCAGATGAAAAGAGTGTTGTTAAGCTTCGGTTCTACCACAAACAGGCATTGTCCCTAACTGCTGGAACTGTAGTTTAACCTTACTCGGATAAAAAACATTAGAACAAACATGTGTTCCGTTTCATCCCGAGCTACGTTTGCTCTGATCTCTCATACCTGTTGAGAGAACATAGGCACAAGACGCGATGTCTTGGTGAGCAACCTTCCCCCTTCACCCGCAGTTAGCCGAACTACGTTGACTCTGACTTTCCCATTGCACGAGGGAATACATAGGCCCAGAGCTGCGATGTTCTGTCGGGTCCTTTTCTGTTTCTTTTAACCCAAACCATTAGCTAGATAGATAAACAACCCTTTAGATAAACAAAACAAGCATGGATCCCGTTGAGTACAACGGACGTGAGGGGTGCTAATACCTTCCCCTTGCGTAACCGACTCCCGAACCCGAGATTTGGTTGCGATGACCGATCTTATCCCTTTTCGCTAGGTTTTTTCCTGATCGTTTCCTTTCCCTCCTTTGGGATAAATAATGATAGGTGGCAACTTTTTTGTCTTTGCCGACACCTTTTTTCGCAGTAGCGACTCCGTGCCCTGATTATTCGGTCATCCACCTCCCGGATAGCACGAAGCAATTACACTAGGGTGAAAACCACATGCTAGTCTTCCTGACGCCATGTCAGCCCTAGCAGTTACCAGTATTGGGCCTGACAACCTAGCTCAACATGAAGTAACTATTGGCCCTGCGTTGGGGGCACACTATAAATACCCTCTTTCACTAGAGAGTCAGATAATCTCATTCTTACTTCTGTTCCTGTACTTGTTATTACTCTGCCCGACTCTTACTTTGGCATCAGAGTGTGTTTCAGGTACACCCCCTCCATTCTCCTCAGCAGTTAGACAACTCAGATGTGTGGCCGGTCAGTGACTCCTTCTGATCAGGTGAGATCAATACCCTTTGGGCGCTATGAATGGAATATTTTGTCCTTAGGGCTTAAAAATGCCCCCTCATAATTTCAAAATATAATGAATTCTATTTTTAATAATTACTTCCACTTTACTATAGTCTACTTAGATGATATTTTAGTTTTCTCAGATTCCATTAATCAATATTTATAACATCTTAATCATTTCTATGAAATAATTAAAGATAATGGTTTAGTTTTATCCGAAAAGAAATTAAACTTATTTCAAAAGTAAAGTAAGATTTTTGGGTTTTGATATTAGTCAGGGCATGTACACCCATATTAATAGGTCCTGAGAATTTGTTTGTAAATTCCCGATGAATTAAAAGATAAAACTCAATTACGAAGATTTTTAGGTTGTCTTAATTATGTTTCAGACTTTATTCCTAATCTTATGAATATTTGTCTTCCTTTATTTAAGATACTTAGAAAGGTGTTGCTACCGCGAAAATAAGGTGCCAGCAAAATAGAAGAGTCGCCACTTTTCGTTATTTACCCCTCAGAACGGGAAAGGAAACGATCGGAAAAACCTGACGAAAAGGTATAAGACAAGGTCATCGCAACCAATGTCTGGATTCGGGAGTCGGTTACGCAAGGGGAAGGTATTAGCACCACTCACGTCCATCGTACTCGATGGGATCCATGCTTATTGTGTTTATCTGACGGGTTTGTTACATCTATCTATGCTAAAGGTCTGGTCTGAAAAGAAAAGAAAATGACTCGGCAAAGCGTCACACTTTATGCCTACGTATTCTCATCAGAGAATGAGAAATCAGGGTCAACGTAGTTCGACTAACTACGGGTAAACGGATGGGGGAAGGTGGCTCGCCAATACGTCAGTATTGTGCCTACGTACTCTCAACAGATATGAGAGATCAGAGCTTACGTAGTTCAGGATAATACGGCTTACGGGAGTTCAGATTCATCTGTTTTTCGAGTAGGGTTAACAAACAGTTCCAGCAGTTTGGCGTACACAGCTCGACCCTTGGAGGCTTAGGTGTTACCGTTTGCGGTAGAACTGAGAGTTAACGACACTCTTTTCTTCAGAAAAGCTTCCTTTGAATTATGGGCCCACGAGGCAAAAAGGTTTGAAGTTTGTTTTCTGTCTTTTACGGAAGAACTGTTTTTTATGGTTGTCTGTAGTTTGTACAGCACTAGAGACTATGACCTAGGAGTGAATGCGTTGTATAGCGTCCAAAGAACATATACTAAACATCCTATATGATTGAGAGGAGACCGCTCAATTATCATTTCCCAAGTAGCTTAAGGCTCGTAACGCGCTTGTACGAACTTGCCTTTATTACGTTTTTTACTGTTGTTTTGAGATGAGAAGAGAACGAACTCTATAGGGAGACTGTCAAGTCCTAATGTTGTCATGCCAAGGATTCATCCTATGGTTGAGGTTTGAAACAGGGAACTCCTAGAAGTTATCATGCATAGGTTTCAACCTAAAGTTCTAATCATCACTTCCTTATCAAAGGAAGTGAGATTCCTAGGGGCTCATGCCAAGGGGATACAGAAACAAATAAAGCATCAGCTTAAACAGATAAACAGTAAACAGTAAAGATGCACATGCTATGCAACAATACAAGCAGAGGGAGACCCACTCAACCTCTTAGCAATCAAGCAAAAGAAAAACAGACAAAACAGACAAGCAGAGGGAGCCCACTCAACCTCTATTATGCAAATACGTCAATTAGAAAAAGGAAAAACAACACACAAGCAAGGGGAGGATCACCTCAACCCTTAATGCAAACAAGCAGAGGGAGACTCACTCAACCTCTTAATGCAGTCATGCACCTACACTTAAACTATTCTAATCATGAACTATCCTAATGCAACACGCCAATCAATCAATCAATGAGGAGAAGACCTTATGACAAATAATGGATTCATTCCACAAGTAATCATACAAGGCTTCTAACCTAAGGAAAGAAATTGGGTGTTGGGAGGCTAGGGTAAGGTCCACAGGAACTTATCCCAGGCACTCAACCAACTAAGAGAGATTTTGGGGAATCCTACGGGTTTGCCTCCTTCAAGAGATGTGCAACATTCCCCTCACAGGAGGGACTATGCTAACTCAATAAGTTTCCTAAAAGGAAGTGAATGAGAGAAATTTGGGAGAATGGAGATGAGAAGCAAGGTAAGTTCCACAGGAACTTACCACAGACACTCAACCAACTCCATTTCCTTCAGAGAGAGGGAGCTTTCATGGACTCAACCCCTTTATGATAGTGCAATGTATTCCTCCACAGGAGGAAACATTGCTCATAAGGGGGATTCCAATCAAGCAAGGAAAAATTGAAGAGGAAACTACCCATATAGGAAGAATCATCCACCTATTTAAGCTTCTAAAGAAACCATAAACGATACCTTCTAAGGACATTTATCCTAAAGATACAAGGGTTAAAAAGGAAGTAACTATCTAAATACCAATCTATCAAGAGAGGAAAGGGGACCTAGAATCATCTAGAGGTCACTTACAAGCCTAATCTATACACTTAACCTAGTTAGGATCACCTATACTAAGGCCAATTTGTAAAATAGGAACTTAATAGAAAATCATTCCTAAAAATTCCAAGAAAAATACTACACTATCCTATATGTATCAACATGCTATAGTAGAAAAATCAGGGGTTAAACCTAAGTCAAAAGGTTCAAACTAAATCTAAAACTTCAAGGGTACACTAAAGGGATCCATCCATGAACACTCCTAAACAACTACCCTAAAATCCCAATTAAAATCATCTAAAAAACATAACAAAAATCACACAACATCATAAACATGTATATAATCAGCACACAAAATTTCAAGATCAAACTCAAAAGCAAGAATGAGAAATAAAATCAACAAATTCAATACACAATTATTCCATTATTAAAAACATATTACAATAGAAAATATGAAATTAATTGCAAAAGAAATGGAAAATTAAAATAAAAAACATGGAAATATTCCAGACATTCCAAACTATATCCATAAATTTTTTCATGATTTATTAACAACATTCATTATTTTTTATGAATTAAAACAAACAATCATTAAAACAAAAGAAATAAAGAAAAAGAAGTAAAAGACATAAGGGGAGGGAGGTGTAACCAGCAGGGAATCTATGGGTAATCTCGCCTGGGCCCAACAAGGTGGGCGTGCGAAAAGCGCGTGGGGGAATCAAGGCCCAGCTAAATATCACTTCAGCTCTTATTCTAAATGAAACAACGCCAGGGGGGTGCAGAGGGTAAGGTTTTCACGTGTAAACTAATATAGGCCTGCGAATGGGGGTGGGGATAACATCAAGAAGTACAACCCAGAGTTTCTTCCCATGAAACTCAGCATTTCATTAAAGGGGCCTAAAGCCACACGTGGACACGCTTACGATCGTCCGATGGGATTACAAATTCAACTCTCTAGCAAGATCCAATGGACATGATATAACCTGAGATTTTAAACACTAAACGGAGGGAAAATGAACACGGTGGCTCTGCAATTCCTCACGGTGGCCGGCCTAGCACCGGTCATCCCTTACCTCACGAAGGGAAAAACTACCAGACATCCAACCTTAATGAAAACTGCAATTCCTTATGTCATTCTACTCGCCTCTCTCCCTAGATCACTAATCCAGCCTTCAATTTCATTTTTAACCAACATTCAAGGAGGTACACGAATCACAACTTGGATCACCACAACCTAAACTTTCATGATTCATCCTAAAAACTACACAGAATCCATCTATGTCTCAATTCTAACTTAACCACATGTATCTAAGGTGCTAAATGCGTGTAAATTAAGAGGAAATTTGAGAGATGAGAACCTGAGTTTGAGCTTCGAGCAAGGTGACTTTCAAGCCTCAATTCCCTTCCAAAGTGTGCAGATCACTTCAATGAATGATGATGAACACTTCTTGAAGTCCAATTTTTGCTGAAACTCTCCCAATCTCCAAATCCTAAAATCAAGTTCCAAGCTTCTTCACACACTTGCTCCAACTGATTCTCAACAGAATTTGCCACTAGAAGCTTCTGAAAATGATCTAAATCCAACTTATAATCTGTTTGACACCTTTGGAGGCCCAAACAAAGCCCAATTTGTGATTTCTCATTTTCAATTTCCTTCCAAAAATCCACTTATGGTGTGCATGATTTTGCCTTGCTCTTGCCTTAAATTCACTCCAATTCACTTGCTTAACAGTCATGGAGTGTAATTGGATGGTTTTCCTCCTTTGATTTCAACCAAAGGGATGCATTTGAAATGTTACTTCATCATGAAGTAATCCTCCAAATGGCCATGTTATGGACCTCAATTCAAAAATGTAATGATGCCAAAGTATTTAGAATATCAATTCCAATCAAAATGAGCACAAATTTGGGTTGAAAACATTCCATTACCAATTGTTTTGAATTTTTCCATTTTAATTCATTAAAATGGTCCTTTTGTGAAATTTCTTCAACCAATGCTTGTTTTAATCTATATCAATGGACTCTTGATACTTGGCTAAGCTAAAAACATCATTTTGAGCAACTTTCATGTTGAACAAAAATCCCTTTGAAGCTTGCAAGATAGTGAAATTGACCTATAATTCAAAATGACCTGTAATGTCCAAATACCCAAAATACCCTTGACTTGTCAAAGCCATAACTTGAGTTCTATAAATCCAATCATGGACTTCTAGTACTCTATGAAAAGATAAGAGGATAAGGAGAAACATTCATGTTGACCAAAAGTTCATAGGAATCATCCTTCTAGGGCAAAAGTGTCATGCAAGTTGGGTAACTTTCAAGCTCCAAATTCACATACCTCAGATGACTTGTAACTTGTCTGCCTCATAACTTGAGTTCTATAAACCCTATCAAAGACTTCTAGTACTCAAATTAAATCTAAGACCATGCCCTACAACAATCATGTTGGGGTCAATATGAGATGAGAATCCCATCTTGAGTTAAATGGCCTTGAAGTCAGGGGTCAAGCTAGGGGATTTTACACTGTCAAGCCTTAGAAACCCTAGCCTGAAACTTCTCAAACTCTTCAATCATGATGAGTTGACCTTGGAATCATCCTTAGAACATCTCAATGTATTCATCCATGGTCACATGGCTCTTGAATTAGGTCTCAACCTTCTTCAAATCATCAGTTAACTTAGGGTTGACCCAGTCAAACCCTAGCTGCACCACTCATGGCTGAGGCTTCTTAATCTTGCATAAGGACTTGTATGAGGTCCCTAATGAACTTCAACATTTCTCATGAGCTCTCTCAAGACCTCAAGTCCAACTTCATGGCTTCAGAACCATCTGATGGCTTTCCACAATTCTCAAGTTAGGAGACACACACTCTTGGTTTCAACCACTCTCTCTAAGGCTCTTTTAACTTCTCTGACAAGGATATCAACCCTTGAACACTTGGATAACCTTCTTAGCTAGCTTCCCGGTCTTGTGTATCCCTTGATTAGTAATCATACCTCTTGATCTCCTGCATACATGTTAATGAAATGCAAATGATAATGTTAATGTGAATGAAATGAAACATAAGCTAGGTAAAGAAAAGTTGGGCAAATTTTGGGGTGCAACAGCTGCCCCTATTCAAATGGCTTGGATCTGACTGGGTAAGAAGAGAGCGACTCTTAAACAATCAAGGTAAAAGGCAGTTGAATACCAATAAACCCGGAAATTTGCCAACTGCACAAGTACACGGTACTCTGATGGGAACCAATATTCGGACTGAAATAATAGTTGCACGACAACTAGCTGGAGAAATACTGATCTGAACCTCCGTCAGGACGATCCTCTGATTCCAATGTAGATCTCCGTCCTCAAATCATCGAGGGATCACTGGTTACACGGTAACTAGCAATCTGCCGACCGCACAGGTAAACGATACTCTGATTGGTAGGAACATCTTTGATACTGAGCATGACAGTTGCGCGACAACTCTGCTAGGGAATTGGTCGCACGGTAATCGAAAATTTGCCAACCACGCAAGTAAATGATACTCTGATTGGCAGGATAATCTTTGAAGTCTGAAATGGCGGTTGCACGGCAACGGGCCCAAATCTCCGTCAGGATGATCATCAGATTTTACTGCAGCTTTTTCCTCAAGTCATCAAGGGATCACTGGTCACACGGTAACTAGTGATGTATAGCTGATATTACCATCAGGCATTCTGCGACATGGCAGCAGAAGAATTCCTCGGGACTCATCAGGTCATCAGGAACTTTTGACAATCTCTATAGTCATGCCATCGAGCATTCAAAGAAATTCTCGGGCGTCAGCCAGACTTCAATCATCAAGTCTTCAAGGAAGTTTCAACTTCTCTGGTTTAAAACCTAGTGGGGATAACATATCTCCACTGGGGATCCTAGAGAACTATCAAGTAACTCTGCTTCGGGGATTTCAGAAATCATTTTGGGTGAATCAACTCTACTGAGGACTTCAAGAATCATCTTGGACAAATAACTCCACCGGGGACTTCAAGACTCATCCTGAACCAATAACTCTGCTAGAAATTTCAGGAATCATCCTGAGCAAATACTCTGCCGGGGATTCTAAGCATCAACTTGAGCAACCAACTCGGGTGAATTCACTAGGGATTTTAAGAATCATCTTAAGCAAACAACTTCGCTGGAGAATTCAAGAATCATCTTGAGCAAACCCTTCTGCGAGGAACACCTGCAAAACAAGAACGATAACGACCTAACTCATGTTT
Organism: Lathyrus sativus; assembly: GCA_963859935.3. Classification (NCBI taxonomy): domain Eukaryota; kingdom Viridiplantae; phylum Streptophyta; class Magnoliopsida; order Fabales; family Fabaceae; genus Lathyrus; species Lathyrus sativus. The sequence continues at coordinate 214,571,601 of OZ012737.1, read as the reverse complement.
CGTATGCATATGTTTGACAATGGCGCAATGCTCCACACGGTGGAAATGCTACGCGTTTAGTGTAAATTCTATGCAATCATGCAAAATGCTACGACCCCATCAGCAAAATAAATGTTGAAGGGAAGATCCTCTGGTCGAGGAGAAAGAACCACTATGGTAGGGAGAAGGAATCATCCTGCAGAGGAGAAGAAGTCACACCAATCTCAATTGGATTCCGCCTGGGGAAACAAACTTCAGTCGACTGCTGTAGGGGAACAAAGTTCTACAAGAACCTGAACCCGCTCAACTGGGTATACGAACCACAACTGCTGAGGAAAATGATGTCAATCGCATAAATAAACTGCACGACCTTCGCGGAAAAACTTCCCTGGAGATAACGACTTCGATGGGGAAATACAACATCAGTTATTCAACATTCTACTGGGGAAAACCAATCACGGCCCGAACGACTTCCAAGGACTCGGCTCTCTTGGGGGACTGCAAACTCGGCTGAAAAGGGTAACCAGACGCTGGAATCACTCCTACCTACCGGGGAGAATACAACTCTGCGGGGAATTTCAATTCCGCTGGAGACTTCAATCTGAGTTATCGAGAGCTGAACACTTGAATAGTCTTCTACGAGAAAACTGCACATTGATCCAGCGCTGGGGAATGAATATACACTTCTGCGCATGGCTCAGCTGGGGAAATGATGATCCTGCCTAGGATATATCTGGTTAGGGAAAATCTATCTCTGCTCGGGGAGACACATCAATGCTCGCAGTCCCATGTTCAGACTTCGTGGGGAGACGCTGCTGAACTTGCTTGTGAAGAAGGAATCATCCTACTTGGAAAACATCTGGCGTGCGGCCTGGAATGTGCCGTACCTGCAACAACACGAGCAAACAGACAAGATACCCTCCTCAAAGGGACCCGTCAAGGTTATCATCCGGTGACAATGTTCAGGTAACTCAATGTTTCAACAATCATCGGCCTAGGCCAGCAAGTTTATGTATGCGCATTTTATCAAAAACATCGGGCGTTCTTTTTCGCAAACAAAACAGATGAACGCTAAACAAACAAACAGAATTGCTGAATAATATACATTTTATTGATAACAAACCCCTGAATGGGAAAAAATGTTTTACAACAGATGCAAGCTCCTGAAATGAGGAAGCTGCGCAAGCATAATAACATAAATATACATCAGTATATACAAATGTCGAAAACGTGGCGTAGACGAACACCATGAGTTAATCCCTCTACGACCCACTCGACTTTGATACTTATCCGACGTTTCAGCTTCAGAAGAGATTGATTCAGATAAACGGCCATCAGGTCTTCCAAACTACCAAACAATGAAAGTCCACACACGGAACGCAGTCTTTTGCTTTTCCAATCCCTAACTTTTGCCTGAACCGTCCTTTCGGGTTTTCGATTCACCGGGATACCCTTTTTGCCAAAGTCTCCCTTCCAGGTTTTCGACTTTGCGGGTGTACATTTTTCATTTATATCCCTAATTTTTGCCCAAACCTTTTCCTTTTTTATGGTTCACCGGGATGCCCCATTTTTGCCTGGATATTCTTTTTTTTCTTTCCAGCGGGTCATTTTTTAAGCAAAGTATTTTTTAACTGTGTCCGTGTTCACAGGGGATGCAAAATCTTCGCCATCCATCGTGGATAACAACAAGGCTCCTCCCGAGAAGACCTTGCTGACGATGCACGGACCTTCGTAATTGGGAGTCCACTTGCCCCTGTGATCGGAGTGTGGCGGAAGAATCTTCTTTAGGACGAGATCACCCGTCTGAAAGCTTCTAGGACGCACCTTCTTATCAAAGGCTTTCTTCATTCGGCTCTGGTACAGACGACCATACGCAATCGATGCTAATCTCTTCTCGTCCATCAAGCTGAGTTGGTTCAGTCGGTCCTTAATCCATTATGCCTCATCGAGTTTCACGTCAACCAAAATTCACAAAGAAGGAATCTCAACTTCTAACGGTAGGACAACCTCCATACCATACACTAGTGAGAAAGGAGTTGCCCCGGTTGATGTGCGTACCGTCATACGATAACCGTGCAACGCAAATGGCAACATCTCATGCCAATCTTTGTAGGTCACAACCATCTTTTGTACTATCTTCTTAATGTTTTTGTTGGCCGCTTCAACCGCGCCATTCATCTTCGGCCGGTAAGGAGATGAGTTGTGATGTTCAATTTTGAAGCTCTGGCATAACTCCTTCATCATCTTGTTATTCAGATTCGAACCATTGTCAGTAATGATCCGCTCGGGAATTCCGTATCGACAGATGATGTCCTTCTTTATGAATCTAGCCACCACCTGCTTGGTCACATTAGCATACGAGGCTGCCTCCACCCACTTGGTGAAGTAGTCGATGGCTACCAAAATGAAGCGATGACCGTTAGATGCAGTAGGCTCGATCTTGCCTATCATGTCGATGCCCCACATGGAGAACGGCCACGGGGATGACATGACATTCAACGGGCACGGCGGCACATGAATTTTATCAGCATAAATTTGGCATTTATGACATCTCTTCGCGAATTTAAAGCAATCCGACTCCATCGTCAGCCAATAATATCCTGCTCTCATGATCTTTTTCGTCATAGCATGCCCGCCGGCGTGCGTACCAAATGTGCCTTCATGGACTTCTTCCATGAGCATACTCGCTTCTTTCTCATCTACACATCTGAGTAGCACGAGATCGTGGTTTCTTTTATACAGAACTCCATCAGGATTGAGATAGAAATTTCCAGACAGCCTCCTCAAAGTCTTCTTATCCTGGATTGACGCTCCCGCAGGATACTCCTTAGTCATAAGGAAGGTCTGGATATCATGGAACCATGGCTTGCCATCGGAGGCTTCCTCGATTGCAAAAACGAATGCAGGTCTGTCAAGACGAGAAAGGACAATTCTTGGAGCTTCATTCCAAAAATTGACTTTATACATCGAAGCCAACGTGGCTAAGGCATCAACCATCTGATTTTCAGCTCTGGGCACATGATGGAGTTCCACTCGATCAAAGAACGGAAGTAGCCTTCTGGCGTAATTCATGTACGACACCAAATTCGAATGACGAGTCTCCCACTCCCTTTTAATCTGGTTAACCACAAGTGTCGAGTCACCATATACATCTAGGTTTTTGATTCTCAAATCAATCGCTTCTTCTAAACCTATGATGCATGCTTCGTATTCTGCTTCGTTATTGGTGACCGGAAACGTCAATCTAGCAGTGAATGAGATGTGGGATCCATGGGGAGTCGTAATGATTGCCCCAATACCACTTCCGTAAGAATTAACCGCCCCGTCAAATATCAATTTCCACTGGGATTTCCTGTCTGGACCCTCGCCGGGCAACGATTCATCACAATCTTTCACTTTGAGAAACATAATATCCTCATCAGGGAATTCAAATTTCATCGGCTGATAATCTTCGATAGGTTGTTCGGCAAGGTATTCAGACAATACACTCCCCTTAATGGCCTTCTAGGAAACGTACTGAATGTCATATTCCGTCAACACCATTTGCCATCTGGCAATTCTGCCTGAAAGCGCTTGCTTCTCGAAGACGTACTTGATCGGATCCATCTTCGAAATTAGCATGGTTGTGTGATTGAGCATATACTGTCGTAAACGCTTGGAAGCCAACGCGAGTGCGCAACACGTTTTTTCTAGCATTGAGTAACAGGATTCATAATCTGTGAACTTTTTACTCAAGTAATAAATGGCATGCTCCTTTCTGCCAGTCTCGTCGTGTTGACCGAGAACACACCCCATACTACTCTCAAGAACTGTCAAGTACATAATTAAGGGTCTTCCGACCACTAGGGGTATCAAGATTGGAGGTTCCTGCAGATACTGTTTTATCTTATTAAATGCCTTCTGGCAATCCTCGTTCCAGATAATCGCCTGATCTTTCTTCAGTAGTTTGAACATCGGTTCACACGTGGCCGTGAGCTGAGATATAAACCTTGCAATGTAGTTTATTCTGCCCAGGAACCCACGAACTTCTTTTTCAGTTTTTGGCGCTGGCATCTCTTGTATCGCTTTTATCTTCGCAGGATCAACCTCAATGCCTTTTTCACTCACAATAAACCCCAATAGTTTTCCAGACCGTACTCCGAAAGTACACTTGTTAGGATTCAGCCTCAACTGAACTTCATAAGCCTCTCAAAAAGCTTCAGCAAATTGACCAGATGTCCCTCCTCCGTTTGGGACTTCGCAATCATGTCATCAACATAGACTTCAATCTCATGGTGAATCATGTCATGAAACAAAGTAACCATTGCTCGTTGGTAAGTGGCCCCTGCGTTCTTTAGACCGAAAGGCATTACCTTGTAGCAAAACGTTCCCCAAGGGGTGATAAACATAGTTTTCTCCATGTCCTCCGGCGCCATCTTGATCTGGTTATAGTCGGAGAAGCCATCCATGAACGAAAACACGGAGAACTGAGCAGTATTGTCGACCAACACATCAATATGAGGGAGCGGGAAATCATCTTTAGGGCTCGCCCTATTCAAATCCCGATAATCAACGCACATTCGCACCTTACCGTCCTTCTTCGGTACATGTACTATGTTAGCGACCCACGGAGGGTAAGTAGTGATCGCTAAGAAGCCAGCATCGAGCTGCTTTTGAACTTTTTCTTTGATCTTAACGGCCATATCTGGTCGTGTCCTTCTAAGCTTCTGCTTGACTCGAGGACAATCTTCTCGCGATGGTAGGTGATGGACCACGATGTCAGTATCAAGTCCGGGCATATCCTCGTATGACCAAGCAAAGATGTCACTGTACTCTTGAAGCATCTCGACCAATCTCTGCTTGACATCACTCTGCAACGCAGCCCCTATCCTGACATTCCTGATAAGTTCCTCAGAACCCAGATTCACAATCTCAATCTCTTCCTCGTGAGGCAGAATGACTTTCTCTTCTTGTTTCAACAAACGGGCCAACTCTTTGGAAAGTTCTTCGTCTTCATCAATCTCTTCTTCAGCTTGATAGATCGGGCAATCGAAGTCGAAGTGAGTCGTAGAAGGTCCAGAGTCGATGTCATCTGCGATGTGAATCCTGCAATAACAAGGGTTAAGCTTAAAACAAGGATATGCAGGTTAGCACAAACCATATTGCCATTTTATTGTTTTTCAAAACAAATATAAAACAGGAATAACAGAGATCTCAACATTTGAATGCGAAGAAAAACGCCCTTTGATTTATTGATAAAATGTATGTACATAACCAAACAAGGCCCTGACAATAAAACCGCTATGCCCCGGGTAGGACATAGGGTTGTACAATAATTGGAGAAAGTAAATCATTACTCTTTGCCTGTCACTTAGATGATATCCTGGACGGACCAGTTGTTGAGGCTCTGGCCTGGTTTGCTTGGCTGAATCCAGGAATCTAGGTCACAATCACTGTCTTCGCTGTCTTCAGACACTGCGTTGACACTTTCAAATATCACCCCACCGCTTGTAAACTGGATCGACCCTTTGACTCGCGGCGCACTGTGAGAGGAGGAAGCATCAGTAGCAGGAGAGTACCCTAACCCAAACTTGTCCTGTTTGTTAGGTATTTCCAGAACTTACCCCCAGCCTGGGGCAAAGCCAGCTTGAACAACAGCCTGAGCTTCCTTGAAGGAAGAGAGAGTCATCTCCGGTTTCTCAATCAACACTGGAGTCACATCTTTGACCTTAACAGCTTTGAATGCCTGACACAGGGTTTTGTGGATCTCGCCATCCACCTCAACATATTTGAAAGACGACAAATGGCTCACCATTATGTCTTCTTCGCCATAGATAGTTACAATGCTGCCCCCCCACAACATACTTCAGCTTCTGGTGCAATGTGGAGGTCACTGCGCCAGCAGAGTGGATTCATGGTCGGCCTAACAGACAATTATAGGCTGGCATGATATCCATGATGTAGAAGACTGCGTCGAAAGTTTCCGGCCCAACTTGGATTGGTAGAGTTACCTCTCCAAAGATATGACACTTGGTTCCATCGAAAGCTTTCACAACCAGATCACTGGGTGTGCAGATTAATCCTCTTGTATCCAGCTTCATCAGTGTTTTCTTCGGGAGAACATTGAGAGATGATCCAGTGTCCACTAATACATGGGACATAACTGTTCCCCTACACTCTATCGAGATATGCAGGGCGCTGTTGTGGTTTCTTCCCTTCGGCGTCAGCTCTAGGTCAGTGAACCCTAACCCGTTTCCAGCATTCACATGGGCTACCACCCCCTCCAGCTGGTTGATCGAGATCTCCTGCGGTACATACGTGGCATTCAGGACCTTTAACAACGCGTTATGATGTGCCTCAAAACACAACAACAAGTTTAAAATAGAGATTTTCGATGGTGTTTGATGAAGATAATCAATAATCTTGTAATCACTCTTCTTGATCAACCTTATGAATTCTTCAACGTCCTTTACAAGTAAGTCCTTCTCTACCCCCACGAGGGGTTTCCTCAACGACCTTACTCTTTCCCTTATCAGTTTTCTCAGCTTTGTTAGTTTTGTCGGCCACGACCTCAGGTGGAGCAAATACTCTTCCGCTACGTGTGATTCCTCCAGTTCCCACTAGGTTATCCACATACTTCCCAGACGGCTCCAATTCCAATTTCTGTCAGTTACAGTAGACGTCTGCCCCATAATGCCATGGAACAACGTTGGTACTCTCAAAGGGTATAGGCCCAGCCTTTGTGATGGTAATTGTGGGTGGCCTGGACGTAGAAATGGTTATTGTCTTGCGAGGGATGGTGATGGTGGCAACTTCATCATCCTGTTTCAGCATTACCTCTCCAGAACTGTATTCAGCCCTCCGGCTAAACTGCAAGATTCCTTCGGTCATCAGACTCTGAATCCCTGCTATCAACTGTATACAACCGTCCGAACGAATCGCACAATCCACACACAATTCTCCACAGCCCGGAAAGATGCCTCTCTTCATCAGCTTGGCTTTAACGAAGCTAAGCAGCGTCTTCAGATCCTTGACATCAGTCAACAAATCTGAGTCATCTTATTCAATAATGGCATTCACCCCATCTCCCCCATGGTTCGGCATAGGGTTCTTTGTGACGTTCAACACATTATCAGAGAAATTGATGATTTTAGCATCGACTATATCTTGCACCTTGTGCTTGAATGCCTTACAGTTTTCTATCGTGTGGCCAGGTGCCCCCGAGTGAAAATCACATCTTGCATTCGCATCATAACCTTGTGGAGGTGTCCCTGTCAAGGGAGCTAGGGTTCTCTTCTGCACTAGCTGTAACTGAAGCAGAGTTTGTAATAGCTGAGCATATGACATAGGCGGTGTCTCAAGATGACGGTTTGCCAGAGGTGTTTTGTTCTGATACCTTCTGTACCCTTGCTGATTTTACTGCTGCTGCTGCTGAGGTTGTTAGGCAGCAGGTATGGTTATGCTAGCAACATACTGGCGCTGGCCCTTACCTTTTCTCCAAGCGTTAGACACTGCGCTCGTCTCTCCTTCACGCCTCTTGTTACTGTATGGTTTCTTTCCTCCTCCAGCTGAGGATAAATCAACACCCTGAATTTTTTCCAGTTTGATCCCATTTTCAACATGCTCGCCAGTAATGATGAGATCGGAGAAACTCCCTGACATACCACTGACCAGTTTCTCATAATAGACCCCCGGAAGAGTGGCTACAAACATCTCAACAAGCTCTCGTTCAACCATCGACGACTGAACTTTAGCTGCTAATTCACGCCATCTCTGGGCGTACTCTTTGAACCCCTCATTGTTCTTCTGAGACAAGTTCTGCAGTTGAACCCGGTTAGGAGCCAAGTCACTGTTATACTGATAATGGTGTACAAAGGCCTCAGCAAGTTCTTTCCATGTACGTACACTGGTGGGTTCCAAACCCATATACCATTCCAAGGATGGGCCGGACAGACTGTCCTGGAAGAAGTGCATCAGCAGCTTCTCATCTTTAGAGTGAGCGGACATCTTTCGGTAGTATGACCTTAAATGGACACGAGGGCAAGTGGTGCCCTTGTACTTCTCAAAGTCGGGCACCTTAAATTTGGGAGGCACCTTGAAATCAGAAATCAATCCTAGTTTAGTCATGTCAACCCCCCAAGTATTCAAGTTCTCGAAACTCTTCATTTTGTCCTCGAGCGCTTTAAACCTCAGACGGGCTTCAGCATTCAATTCGCCCTCAGCTCCCTTCTGTGAGAATAAGTCTTCTTGGCGATCCTCTAACCATGGCTGATTGCCATTTCCAGTAGCAAACCCAACATTCTCAATACCATACAGATTCCCAGCACCAACATTCCCTGCATTGCCAGTTCCTCTAGTGTTGCCATGGCCTAACCCAGCATTGCCATTGGCTACAAAGTTACCGTTACCGACGCCAGTCGTATTTCCATTAAGCCCGATGTTAGTGACCATATTGCCGTTACCACTTCCGTTCCCTCTCGTCACTGGGATGCCATTCTGCGGGGTCTCAACAAGTGGAGGGATTGGAGTGCTCCCATCATGAAGCATATCGTTGCTGTCAACCCTTGAGATCAGAGGTTGGACCAGAGTCCTAAGCTGGTCTTGGCCGTTAGCAACCACTTGCATGAGCTCCATGAAGCGGTCCATCCTCTCTCGGAGTTCCTAGATGTCAGTCTGCACTTATTCCATTGCTCTAGCTTGGTTCGCTCTGGTCGAGTATTGGCGGATCGGTCTTCGGTCAATCCTGAAACAACCTGCACAGACAAAGGGTTAGAAAAATGGCCAGGTACCTGTCATGCAAATGATTCATGCAAATGCAAACACGTATCCATGCATTAGGAGGAAGTCCCCCTCGATTCTAGCTTCCGAGACAAATAAAGTCTATCGTCCAATCATGGAAAGAAAACCCTCATATATATATATCAAAGAAAACCCTCACGGGTAGCGTACAACAGCAACTAAATACAACTGAAGCGACAATCGTGATCCCGACCAACAGGCCTGGTGGTGATCAACATATCAATGCATAAAATGTACAAAGGAAATACAGAGAAATCAAACACGGCCACGGGCACGAAAATCCTCTAGTAACTTCTTTGTAGCGGGATGATCCAGCTGGGTGAGCAGGCCTTGGATCAGCAGATCCCTTTGCCTAATAGACTCTAGGAGGTTCTCGACAACGCTCCTAGAAACACCTTTAAAACGGTTCTCCACCCTACTCCTCTTAGCATCAGCCCAGAGTTGACAATCCATCAGGTTTGCCTTGGTCTCAACCAACCTATACTGGACATCTCGTTGCAGTGAGGCCTCAACCTCTATCTTCTTGTCTTTGACTTCCATCTGAGCTTCTAACTGGGCTATCTGTTGCTTCAGCTTTTCTTCCCGCTCCTTGTGGCTAGTCAACGTGTTGTTCCACAACTTCTCGTACTGGCTCAACTTCTGGTACTCCTTATCCAGCTCCTGCTTCTTGGTGGTCAATACCCCATGCACTGCCTTCAGGTCCAACCCAAGATGCTCCCTAGAATCAGTCTCCTTGGTCAGATTAGCGCCCAGGTGGTTGATCAACTCTGTTTGCTTCTTGCAGGTGTAGACGACTTCGCTCTTTTCTCTTCGGAGTTGGGCGATCTCGTTTTCCAGCTCTTCATTGGCTTTGATCAGCTCTTCATTCTTAGCCTGAAGCTACTCATAATTCTGGATTTCGATCATGGTAGGCTTTGGAGGACAGTCCTGCTTGACAGGAGGAAAAGGCATCAGCACTTTTTTTGCTCTGCTATGAATCCAGTCCATGTAATAAGGGTAAGCCTGATTATTGCTCTTCCCCAACGAGGTCTTTCCTTTTCGGTGGACGTTATTCCAGGCATGTTCGAATCTGACCAGATCATCTCCTTCTAATGCACCAGTGAGGTACAGAGATTCCTGTACCTCTTCGTCTTTAGGAGGGCCCCTCAAGGCATACCCGAATTGCCTGATAGTGATAGACGAATTGTAGTTGATACAGCCCTTCCTACCCACAAGAGGGACATTAGGAAAGTTCCCACAGCTGTAAATAATTTCACTCCCCAGGTGATCTCTATCAAACCAATCAATGTCCTCGGCAGACAAGCTCATCAGACGCTCAGACCACTCTTTCGTCTCTGCAGTCTTTATAAAAGGACCATCCTTAGGTAGATGAGTGACAAACCATCTGTAGAACAGTGAAGCACAACAGGATACACTTTTATCTCTTCTATTATCGTTCTTATAGTGCACCGAATGATACACATCTCTGAGCAAGGTTGGGATGGGATTCTTTGAAACAAAGATACGAATGGCATCCACATCCACAAAATCTGGAATATTGGGGAATAACATGATACCGTATATGCATAGCGCCAAAATAGCTTTGAATGCCACCCAACATTCCTTCTTGGCGAAGTGTCGGGCTCTCTCAGTTAGAAAAGGTAATGGGAACCCCCAGGCTCCATTTCTCTTGACGGTCTTTCCTTTCAACTCAGAAACATCAATATGCAGAGCTGTAGCAATCTTAGCCAGATCTGGCTCCTGATCGATAGGCCAAAAGGGTACCTGAGCAAGAATGGGTATCTCCAATATGACAGAAAACTCTTCTAGAGTAGGGGCCAGCACATAGCTTGGAAATGTGAAGCAACGCAACGGTGGATCATAAAACTGAAGCAGAGTCTGGAGTCCGTTCAATTCGTACACAGATGGCTTACATACAACATTGAGCAGCTTCCCATAGGTTCCCTTGAAGTCTCTCATTTCTTCCTTACCAGGCAAAGAAATCAAACTCCTCAGAGTAGTAATGTCTAGAGTAGGGAATTTGTAGGCCAAAGTTCTTCTCACATTGGGCTCCATGATGGACACATAAAGGACAAGATTGCTAGAATTGAGAGAGAACTTCACACCTATAACACAGATACGTGTTAGATGCAATGCAATATGAAAATGTAAATGCAAATGCAAAATGCAGCAAGAGATCAAGGGTGCTGCTGTGAAGTAAAGTGGCAGGTCATAATTTTGCTTCAGCAAGAAAATACCACAGTCTAATAATAAAGGTACTGAAACCCACAATACTGATTCACTATCAATAAAACCAGGTTGTCTGAAGGTTACGGTTTCCTGCAATAACCCGACCCCGCTCACAGGTATGGACCTAATCACTGACAAAGGTACGACATCTTATGCGTTCATCAGCGTCACAAACTTTCAAGAAACGATGATACGATACCCAGAAGGTGTGGCATCATCATCTCTTGAAGTGGCCTCACTCAGCTGAATCACAAGTGATCGGTTCCCAGAGTCGACAATCCTTAGATCTGAAATCCTTTCGACGGCCCACTGGGCTAAAAATGGAAATCATCTTAGAGAATCTCGTCTGAGTGCATATTGTGTGGGAACTAGTGCATGCCTAACATACAGGTTCACCACAAATCTGCTTCTAAAGCTATGTACATACTCAAGCCTGGGTCTGGCTTATCACTCATCAGAGCCCCTCCCACAACAGCATAGATAATCATATCATACTAAAAATAAAATGCGGAAAATAAAATGCGATAAATAAACACAACCCAACAGGTAAACACGCAAGCGCTAGGATTGACTCGCACAGGGAACCGTTGGAGTCCCTAGCAGAGTCACCAGCTGTCGCTACCGCGAAAATAAGGTGCCGGCAAAACAGAAGAGTCGCCACCTTTCGTTATTTATCCCTCAGAACGGGAAAGGAAACGATCGGAAAAACCTGACGAAAAGGTATAAGACAAGGTCATCGCAACCAATGTCTGGATTCGGGAGTCGGTTACACAAGGAGAAGGTATTAGCACCCCTCACGTCCATCGTACTCGATGGGATCCACGCTTATTGTGTTTATTTGACGGGTTTGTTACATCTATCTACGCTAAAGGTCTGGTCTGAAAAGAAAAGAAAATGACTTGGCAAAGCGTCGCACTTTATGCCTACGTATTCTCATTAGAGAATGAGAAACCAGAGTCAACGTAGTTCGGCTAACTACGGGTAAACGGATGGGGGAATGTGGCTTGCCAATACATCAGTATTGTGCCTACATACTCTCAACAGATATGAGAGATCAGAGCTTACGTAGTTCGGGATAATACGGCTTACGGGAGTTCAGATTCATCTGTTTTTCGAGTAGGGTTAACAAACAGTTCCAGCAGTTTGACGTACGCAGCTCGACCCTTGGAGGCTTAGGCGTTACCGTTTGCGGTAGAACTGGGAGTTAACGACACTCTTTTCTTCAGAAAAGCTTCCTTTGAATTATGGGCCCACGGGGCAAAAAGGTTTAAAGTTTGTTTTCTGTCTTTTACGGAAGAACTGTTTTTTTATGGTTGTCTATAGTTTGTACAACACTAGAGACTATGACCTAGGAGTGAATGCGTCGTATAGCGTCCAAAGGACATATACTAAACATCCTAAATGATTGAGAGGAGACCGCTCAATTATCATTTCCCAAGTAGCTTAAGGCTCATAAGTCGTAACGCACTTGTACTAGCTTGCCTTTATTACGTTTTTTACTGCTGTTTTGAGATGAGAAGATAACGAACTCTATGGGGAGACTGTCAAGTCCTAACGTTGTCATGCCAAGGATTCATCCTATGGTTGAGGTTTGAAACAGGGAACTCCTAGAAGTTATCATGCATAGGTTTCAACCTAAAGTTCTAATCATCACTTCCTTATCAAAGGAAGTGAGATTCCTAGGGGATCATGCCAAGGGGATACAGAAACAAATAAAGCATCAGCTTAAACAGATAAACAGTATAAATGCACATGCTATGCAACAATACAAGCAGAGGGAGACCCACTCAACCTCTTAGCAATCAAGCAAAAGAAAAACAGACAAAATAGACAAGCAGAGGGAGCCCACTCAACCTCTATTATGCAAATACGTCAATTAGAAAAAGGAAAAACAACACACAAGCAAGGGGAGGATCACCTCAACCCTTAATGCAAACAAGCAGAGGGAGACTCACTCAACCTCTTAATGCAGTCATGCACCTACACTTAAACTATTCTAATCATGAACTATCCTAATGCAACACGCCAATCAATCAATGTATAAGGAGAAGGCCTTATGAAAAATAATGGATTCATTCCACAAGTAATCATATAAGGCTTCTAACCTAAGGAAAGAAATTGGGTGTTGGGAGGCCAGGGTAAGGTCCACAGGAACTTATCCCAGGCACTCAACCAACTAAGAGAGATTTTGGGGAATCCTACGGGTTTGGCTCCTTCAAGAGATGTGCAACATTCCCCCCACAGGAGGGACTATGCTAACTCAAGAAGTTTCCTAAAAGGAAGTGAATGAGAGAAATTTGGGAGAATGGAGATGCGAAGCAAGGTAAGTTCCACAGGAACTTACCACAGACACTCAACCAACTCCATTTCCTTCAGAGAGAGGGAGCTTTCATGGACTCAACCCCTTTATGATAGTGCAATGTATTCCTCCTGTGGAGGAAACATTGCTCACAAGGGGGATTCCAATCAAGCAAGGAAAAATTGAAGAGGAAACTACCCCTATAGGAAGAATCATCCACCTATTTAAGCTTCTAAAGAAACCACAAATGATACCTTCTAAGAACATCTATCCTAAAGATACAAGGGTTAAAAAGGAAGTAACTATCTAAATACCAATCTATCAAGAGAGGAAAGGGGACCTAGAATCATCTAGAGGTCACTTACTAGCCTAATCTATACACTTAACCTAGTTAGGATCACCTATACTAAGGCCAATTTGTAAAATAGGAACTTAATAGAAAATCATTCCTAAAAATTCCAAGAAAAATACTACACTATCCTACATGTATCAACATGCTATAGTAGAAAAATCAGGGGTTAAACCTAAGTCAAAAGGTTCAAACTAAATCTAAAACTTCAAGGGTACACTAAAGGGATCCATCCATGAACACTCCTAAACAACTACCCTAAAATCCTAATTAAAATCATCTAAAAAACATAACAAAATCACACGACATCATCAACATGTATATAATCAGCACACAAAATTTCAAGATCAAACTCAAAAGCAAGAATGAGAAATAAAATCAACAAATTCAGTACACAATTATTCCATTATTAAAAACATATTACAATAGAAAATATGAAATTATTTGCAAAAGAAATAGAAAATTAAAATAAAAAACATGGAAATATTCCAGAAATTCCAAACTATATCCACAAATTTTTTCATGATTGATTAACAACATTCATTATTTTTTATGAATTAAAACAAACAATCATAAAAACAAAAGAAATAAAGAAAAAGAAGTAAAAGAAATATGGGGAGGGAGGTGTAACCAGCAGGGAATCTATGGGTAATCTCGCCTGGGCCCAACAAAGTGGGGGTGCGAAAAGCGCGTGGGGGAATCAAGGCCCAGCTAAATATCACTTCAGCTCTTATTCTAAATGAAACAACGTCGGGGGGGGGGGGGGGGGGGGGGGCAGAGGGTAAGGTTTTCACGTGTAAACTAATATGGGCCTGCGAATAGGGGGTGGGGATAACATCAAGAAGTACAGCCCAGAGTTTCTTCCCATGAAACTCTGCGTTTCATTAAAGGGACCTAAAGCCACACGTGGACACGCTTACGATCGTCAGATGGGATTACAAATTCAACTCTCTAGCAAGATCCAATGGACATGATATAACCTGAGATTTTAAACACTAAACGAAGGGAAAATGAACACGGTGGCTCTGCAATTCCTTACGGTGGCCGGCCTAGCGCCGGTCATCCCCTACCTCACGACGGGAAAAACTACCAGACATCCAACCTTGATGAAAACTGCAATTCCTTATGTCATTCTACTCGCCTCTCTCCCTAGATCACTAATCCAGCCTTCAATTTAATTTTTAACCAACATTCAAGGAGGTACACAAATCACAACTTGGATCACCACAACCTAAACTTTCATGATTCATCCTAAAAACTACACAAAATCCATTTATGTCTCAATTCTAACTTAACCACATGTATCTAAGGTGCTAAATGTGTGTAAATTAAGAGGAAATTTGAGAGATGAGAACCTGAGTTTGAGCTTCGAGCAAGGTGACTTTCAAGCCTCAATTCCCTTCCAAAGTGTGCAGATCACTTCAATGAATGATGATGAACACTTCTTGAAGTCCAATTTCTGCTGAAACTCTCCCAATCTCCAAATCCGAAAATCAAGTTCCAAGCTTCTTCACACACTTGCTCCAACTGATTCTCAACAGAATTTGCCACTAGAAGCTTCTGAGAATGATCTAAATCCAATTTATAATCTCTTTGACACCTTTTGAGGCCCAAACAAAGCCTAATTTGTGATTTCTCATTTTCAATTTCCTTCCAAAAATCCACTTATGGTGTGCACGATTTTGCCTTGCTCTTGCCTTCAATTCACTCCAATTCACTTGCTTGACAGTCATGAAGTGTAATTGGATGGTTTTCCTCCTTTGATTTCAACCAAAGGGAAGCATTTGAAATGTTACTTCATCATGAAGTAATCCTCCAAATGGCCATGTTATGGACCTCAATTCAAAAATGTAATGATGCCAAAGTATTTATAATATCAATTCTAATCAAAATAAGCATAAATTTGGGTTGAAAACATACCATTACCAATTGTTTTGAATTTTTCCATTTTAATTCATTAAAATGGTCCTTTTGTGAAATTTATTCAACCAATGCTTGTTTTAATCCATATCAATGGACTCTTGATACTTGGCTAAGCTAAAAACATCATTTTGAGCAACTTTCATGTTGAACAAAACTCCATTTGAAGCTTGCAAGATAGTGAAATTGACCTATAATTCAAAATGACCTGTAATGTCCAAATACCCAAAATACCCTTGACTTGACAAAGCCATAACTTGAGTTCTATAAATCCAATCATGGACTTCTAGTACTCTATGGAAAGCTAAGAGGATAAGGAACAAAATTTATATTGACCAAAAGTTCATAGGAATCATCCTTCTAGGGCAAAAGTGTCATGCAAGTTGGGTAACTTTCAAGCTCCAAATTCACATACCTCAGATGACTTGTAACTTGTCTGCCTCATAACTTGAGTTCTATAAACCCTATCAAGGACTTCTAGTACTCAAATTAAATCTAATACCATGCCTTACAACAATCATGTTAGGGTCAAGATGAGATGAGAATCCCATCTTGAGTTAAATGGCCTTGAAGTCAGGGGTCAAGCTAGGGGATTTTACACTGTCAAGCCTTAGAAACCCTAGCCTGAAACTTCTCAAACTCTTCAATCATGATGAGTTGACCTTGGAATCATCCTTAGAATATCTCAATGTATTCATCCATGGTCACATGGCTCTTGAATTAGGTCTCAACCTTCTTCAAATCATTAGTTAACTTAGGGTTGACCCAGTCAAACCCTAGCTGCACCACTCATGGCTAAGGCTTCTTAATCTTGCATAAGGACTTGTCTGAGGTCCCTAATGAACTTCAACATTTCTCATGAGCTCTCTCAAGACCTCAAGTCCAACTTCATGGCTTCAGAACCATCTGATGGCTTTCCACAATTCTCAAGTTAGGAGACACACACTCTTGGTTTCAACCACTCTCTCTGAGGCTCTTTTAACTTCTCTGACAAGGATATCAACCCTTGAACACTTGAATAACCTTCTTAGATAGCTTCCCGGTCTTGTGTAGCCCTTGATTGGTAATCATACCTCTTGATCTCCTGCATACATGTCAATGAAATGCAAATGATAATGCTAATGTGAATGAAATGAAACATAAGCTAGGTAAAGAAAAGTTGGGCAAATTTTGGGGTGCAACAAAAGGATCCTCCACCTTGGGATGATTCGATGACCAAAAGTGTCACTCAATTAAAGCAGATAGTTAAGATATTACCTTTCCTAGGAATCCCTGATCCAAATTCTAACCATAGTGTTAAAACAGATGCCTCAAACCTAGGGTTTGATGGTATATTAAAATAATTACTTCCGAGCGCATATAAGGAACACGTTGTTAGTTATTACTCTGGAATTTGGTCTCTAACCTAATTAAATTATAGTACTATTAAGAAAGAGATTTAGCCATTGTTTTACGCATTGCTAAATTTCAAGACAATTTGTTTTCAAAATCATTTTTATTAAAAATAGATTGCAAATCTGCTAAGAGTGGTTTAAAGAAAGACGTTAAAAATTTGGTTTCAAAATATATATTTGCTAGATGTCAAATTTTATTATCATGTTTTGATTTTGAAATAACACATATTGAAGGAATTAAAAATTCTTTACCAGGTTTTTTAACTCGAGAACTTTTACAGGGTAAAAATGAGTAAGAAATAAAGTGATCCTAAAGATAATGATGTACCTCCATTATCATCAAATAATAAAGCCATCATTTTAGGATCTCCTTCATATATTACAAAAATTATTTCTCCAATACCTTCTTCCCTCATACCTATGATTATGTCTGCATTATTATCTCCATTATCTTTTACTCAGAAAATTACTACTTAACCGTCTTCTCAAAATAAACCCATCTTAAAATTAGCTTTTTACACTCCTCCGTCTTCTACAAAATCTTCTTTTTATTACCAAAGATATGTCAAAACCGATTATCCCTTTGGAGCCTATGTACCGTTTTTCAGATGCATCATTATTACAAGTTATATCGAGAATTTTTCCTCCTGGATTTTTCTTTTTACCAAAAGACTTATTAAAAATCTGAGAATATTATGAATTTAGTTTGGTTGATACTTATTATATTTCTCTTACTCATCAATATGATGAGAACGATAAATAAAAAGTTAAGTTCTCCAAATTTAAAATTATTAAAGTTTTATCTCCATCAGATTAGAAGCAACTCCCTATAGAAGGAAAATCCTTCTCAAGGTCTTACTGTCCTCAAAACATATAATTATTTGGATTACATGGACGTCTGGTCCAATTTCTTAGCAATTGAACCATTTAACCACGCTTGGTTTAATAAAGATGTTTGATTAAACTTTCCCTATTGATTTATCTAATGGTTTTAGCTTATTGGACCCAATTTATATATTTTACGCGATTATGCTTCTAAAGCCTTCAATGACTTTACCTCAGCTACTATTTGTCCTTCACATAAGGCTTTATTATCTTTTTGTGTAGTTTTTGGGATTACTTGGATTACCTCCTGGACCTTTTCGTCTGAGCAATAATGCAAGATTATCCATCTTTTTAATTAATTAAATTTTTTCTATTAAGTGGTGGATTAAGTTTAATCCAGATCTGCTAACGACAACAAAGATGGAAGCCTGATGTAAAGCCCATCCAAACCTTTGCAAAAATACCAATATTAGCTCAGAAGATACTGCATTTCTTATGGATTGATATAAGTTTCTAGCCATTTTATCAACTGCTACCAGCCATAATAAATTTTTAAATAAATTAAAAGGTGTTATGTCTGATTTGTCAGAAAGTGATAGTGTTTCCAGCATATTTGACCACTTGAATGACAATGAAGATAACTGTTATAGAATCACAGATCTTGAAGGATAATGATTATGTTTGAAGATAAGATCAAATTACTTATCTGAAGATAAAATTGGTCTTTCTCAGCTCATGCTGGCATGTTACTTTTTTTTTTGGCTTGTTGTATTAATTAAAGGCCATGTGGGACACATTATCTTTGATTATGTATTTCATTATTAGGCCTTGTCGACCACTTACTTGTATAGTTTTAGGGTGATTTGAATTTTATTTGAAGTCCGTCTGCTTTTCTTCTCAATATAAGATAATGTAATTTGTTGTAAAGTGCATTCAAAAATTGAGACTCAATCTAGAAACCTTGAGCTTGCCATCAACTTGTATTTTTAGTTAAAAAAAACATAAGAAAACTAATGAAGAAATTATTGTTTCAACCAATGAAGATCCATACATTAATAAAATAGAAAAGATGATATCTCACAAATGATATAGTAAAATAAATTTCATTATTAAAGATAAATTTTTTGAACTAGTTGCTTTAATAGACTCAGAGGCAGATTTAAATTGCACTCAAGAAGAATTAATCCCACCCAAATATTACGAGAAAACCAAAGAATCCTTTATCTTTTACTCAAAAAGTTACTACTTACTCCTTTTCTCAAAATAAACCCACCTCAAAATTAGTTTTTTACACTCATCCATCTTTTACAAAATCTTCTTTTATTAGCAAAAAGCCTGTCAGAGCTGATTATCCCTTTTGGAGCCTATGTAAAGTCTTTCAGATGCGTCATTATTACAAGTTATTTCAAGAATTT
The DNA here is from genome assembly GCA_963859935.3 of Lathyrus sativus. Classification (NCBI taxonomy): domain Eukaryota; kingdom Viridiplantae; phylum Streptophyta; class Magnoliopsida; order Fabales; family Fabaceae; genus Lathyrus; species Lathyrus sativus. Next base: position 214,552,413 of record OZ012737.1, on the reverse strand, counting down.
TTCTTTCTAGATTTTTCTTTTTACCAAAAGACTTATTAAAAACTCAAGAATATTATGATTTTAATTTTGTTGATATTGATTGTATTTCTCTTTCTCATCAATATGATGAGAACGATAAATAAAAAATTAAGTTCTTTAAATTCAAAATTCTTAAAGTTTTATCTCCATCAGATTAGAAGTAACGTTTATTATGTCTAATTGTTGGGCAATAGTGTGAAGTATTAGGTTTGAGTTGACTATACAAATTATTTATGTCTTTTCTCTGTTTTATAGGACTGATAATTGATTTAAAGGGATAAACCTCTGTTTTTATGTTTTCTTTGGAAGGGGTAATTTTTATGGCTTCTAAAGGTGGGTGGATGTATTATATTATATATTTTTTGCAAAACAATTTTCTATCCCTTCTTTTAAGCAAAGTAGTTCAAACCATGTAAAAAAATAAATATTAATCTCATGATTATCTAAAAATTTGTAAAACTTTTATAAATACATTTGAGTATGATTTTTACAGAGACGAGAAATACCAATTTCACTTCTTTGAATTATACTTAGCCTTAAAATCAGATATAATTCAAGCTTTTTCAATGACAAATGATTATTCTTTGATAATAACTCCTAAGATTTGAGACTCAGTTGGAGATGGTGACCTAGAAGTCCTCTTCGAGTAAATTGGTCAGAGAATTGTAGGAGCAAAGTTTACTCCCACAAGGTTATTCCTAATGGTTGAATCAACAAAACGTCTAGCGCTGAATGTCGATCCAATGCTACTAGATTAATTGTAACAAAATGATTGACTCCTATTCATTCGAATTTTGACTGATCCATCAATATCCTGAATAACATCTCTAATATATATATATATATATATATATATATATATATATATATATATATATATATATATATATATATATATATATATATATATATATATATATATATATATATATATATATATATATATATATATATATATATATATATATATATATATATATATATATATATATATATATATATATATATATATATATATATATATATATATAATTTGACTTTTTTCACCGATCATTCGAAATTTTTCGCTTTGTAATTTGTTTCAAACTTTTTTCTTGTTTAATAATGTTTATGATAATTGCTTTTGATCTTTTTATCATCATATTTATTCAGCACATAGTTCTCTTTTAAAATGCATTTTTTAGTATCAAACGTTTTTACTTATTATTTCAAAAATTTGGTGCGATCACAGTAAAAAAAATCAACATTTTTGCCATAAATTTTTTTAATATTTTTATTCAAGATAATTTATGAGGATATAATTTGAAAATAAATGATACTTAGAGTGTGGAAGCAACTAACATTGGTGTAGTTAGTAGATTCCTCAGAAAGCCCATAAAGGGAGTTATTGGGTTGGGCGTAAAGCAGATAAAGCCCATATGGACTAAGCCCATTACAGGCCCAAGTCTCACTCCAAGAGAGCAATATAAACTTCACTATAATCAAAACCCTAAGCTTTCTGATCTCCGAGAAACTCCGACGCGGCGGTTGCTGAAGAAAGTTGCAATATGAAGGTTCTCTTCTGCCGAAACCCTAGTTCGCTGTGCTTTTGATTTTGAAGTTCTTTTTCTTTGTTGTGATTTCTCATTTTGTTTCGCGTTTTGCATCTGATTTATTATTTTGCCAGTTTGTTACTGAAGTTTTGTTTACGTTTTTCAGTTCAACGTTGCAAATCCCACCACTGGATGCCAGAAGAAGCTTGAGATCGATGATGATCAGAAACTGTAATCTCTCCATATATTAAACTTGCACTTGTTCATTTTCACTGAATTTTAGTCTAAGTTTCTTACAAATTAATAATTTTAATATTTGCTTCCTGACAAGAATTTAAATTTGTATCCTAACATCATAACCAATCAGTATATGAGTTAATGATTTGCCTGTTGTGAAGAAAGTAAAATGAGGGAGCTTAGACCAATTAGAATGATAGGATACCCTGAATTGAGTGTTGAATCTTACTAACACTCTGTAGCAAATTTGTTTTTCAATGATTTAATATATCGTTGATCATTTAAACATATCTTAAAACAGATACTTTAATCTGTTTTTTGGTACTCACTAATAGACAACCCAGTAGATATAGTGCGCAAGCACAGAATATACATTAAAATGAAAATATGTTGCGAAATATTTGAACAACCTAAGAAGAATAGTGGCCTTACAGCACAAAAATCAATTTAATGATGGTCACAAGATATAAAGACACTTAATTTTTAGCAATTACTGTAGGATCTTCAAAAAATTTGTGCCGTGTACCTTGAATTTGTAAACTTTTGTAAAGCATCTGTCACAATCATGAATGAAACTTGATCGGCTCCAAAGATGTTGAAGTGAAAATTTGGTCTGTGTTCCCATCTTAATATCCCTGGATTTTATTTTCAGGCGTGCGTTTTGGGACAAGAGGATTTCACAAGAGGTCAATGGAGATGCCCTCGGTGAGGTATGCTCATTAACTGAAAACCAGATGTCTGCTGTGAATTTTTCAGAATATATGATTGATATTCACAATTATATTGTTGGTGCTTACAGGAATTTAAAGGTTATGTCTTTAAAATTACTGGAGGTTGTGACAAACAAGGATTTCCAATGAAGCAGGGAGTGCTGACCCCTGGCCGTGTTCGTCTTTTGCTTCACAGGGGTAGGTCTTTTATGTAGCTTTTCTATGTAATCTGTATGTTTAATTGTATCATTTTTCTTTTTTATTTGGCCACATATCTCTAGGTGGATTAGGAACGCACATGTACCCTGAAATTTTTAAAGCTACAATTTGTATCTTGATAGTTTTTGATGAATTATTATTATATCTTTTGAGTCAGTTTCAAATGTACACACGGCCTAGTTTTACTATAAAATCTTAGTGTTATTCATATTTTGTCTTGTATCAGGAGTGCTCACTTGTCAAAAGAAGTTAATTTTTTTCAATGTTTACATGAGCAGGAACTCCTTGCTTTCGTGGACACGGAAGGCGTAATGGTGAGCGCAGAAGGAAATCTGTTCGTGGATGCATTGTCAGCCCAGACCTCTCTGTTCTGAACTTGGTAATTGTGAAGAAGGGTGAAAATGATTTACCTGGTCTGACAGATGTTGAGAAGCCAAGGATGCGAGGTCCGAAGAGAGCATCCAAAATCCGTAAGCTTTTCAACTTGTCTAAGGAGGATGATGTGAGGAAGTATGTCAACACCTACCGTAGAACATTTACAACAAAAGCTGGTAAATTCTTGGATCCTTGTAATTTTTCTGTTAGTAAGATTTATTCAGTATAATGAAAGCCAAAAGTAGTATTTTTTCATGCTATATTTGGGATGTGATACAGAAGGACCTTTGGATCCATGGTTCATTTTAGGCATACTCTGGTCATGGTAAATTGGGCTATTGGAATAGATTGGACTTTATATAACTGAACAGTACTGATTATCTGGTTTTAGGGAAGAAGCAGAGCAAAGCTCCCAAGATTCAACGTCTGGTTACTCCTCTCACACTCCAAAGAAAGCGAGCAAGAATTGCCGATAAGAAGAAGAGAATCGCCAAGGCAAAATCAGAGGCGGCTGATTACCAAAAGCTTCTTGCTTCAAGGTTGAAGGAGCAGAGGGAGCGCCGCAGTGAGAGTTTAGCCAAAAAGAGATCCCGGATTTCTACTGCTACCAAGCCAACTGTCACTGCATAGGCTCCTGTCAGAAACAAATATTTGGTGAAGTTTAATCATCACCGTAGTTTTTGCTACTGTTAATTTATGATGATTTTGTCATGACAAAATCATCATGTTTTTTTGTTACTTTCCATAATTTATGTTGAATTAATTTTGACTTGTTGAGATATGTATCAATTTTATTTTTCCCCCACCTTTTATAATCCATTTTTATGCATTACGGATACTAGTTATGAATATGACTTGTGATCCAACTCAAGATTTTTGAAACTAGCTTTGCAATGTTCTTAGAATGGAATTTTGAGCAGGACGCGTACTGGAATTTTTGAAACTAGCTTTGCAATGTTCTTGAACTTTGATTTTGAACATTGTGTTTACTATTCGTGTTTTGGTTTTTAAATAAAATTCTGTATCAAGTTGTTGGTTTTGTTTATGAAGCACAGCCAATGCATTGTTTTTGATTCAGCTAATTTATGAATGTCTATATCCCTGCTGTAACACTTTAAATACCCATTTAGGATGTCACATGTCAACAAATACCGCTCATGCAATCAAATACTGCACATGCAAGCAATAAAATATGTAACACACATTATTAAAAAATTATTCATAAAGATAATAATAACAACTTGAAAAATATCCATAAAATCTCTAATTAACTTAAACAACAATAAGCATTCTCTTTCCTCAATCTTACACTCAATCTTACACATTAGAGCAGACGTCCACTTATTAAATAAAAGGAAGAACACCATCTTCTATACACATCTATGTCTCTACTACGGATTATCACGTCTTATTAAATAAAAGGAAGAACACCATCTTCAACATACATCCATGTTTCTACTGTGGATTATCTGCACGATCCACATAGAGGCAACATTCAAACAAAAGAGGGTGAGATATCTCAATTATATAACAAATACATAATAATAAGTAAACATCAGATTATTGGGAGATATCCATAAAATCTCTAATAAACATAAACAACAATAAATATTCCCTCTCCCCAGTGTTACACATTAGAGCAGACGCCGACTCTATAAAATAAAAGAAAGAATATCATCTTCCACACACATCCACGTTTCTATTGCAGATTATCTGCACGATGTCCACACAGAGACAACATTCAAACAGAAAGGGTGAGATATCACAATTATATAACGCAATGCATGATATTAAGTAAACATCAAATTATTACATGCATTATCACTCATTCCATAAATTACACTTCCACAAATCCAAACACAACAACAAAATATTATGCAATGCAATGAGACTCAACAACTCGACTCAATTCATGTAGTACCTCATTGTGAACTCTCAGGTTCACTCGCTCTGATCCCTACATAAGATTAGAGCACACCAAAATTATTACCATCACCATAGGTAACACTTCACTAATCTCATCACCATAGGAATTAGTTACTCGCACCTAATCCATCATCATAGGATTGATGCTCACAAAAACGGACCCCGTCCCACACCATGGATGTATGCAACATACAACATGCAATAGCAACACCATAGACAATGACCTTAGTTAATGTACTGCACCAATACTGACCACCATGCACCAAAGACATGCTATAATATTCAGCAACAACAACACAACAATATAGCAAGCAACAACAATGCATTTACAAATATGTCACACCACAACACAAACACTACATAGCATTTAACCCCATCACACAATAATTTATTCATTTTCAAGGACTGAAACCAATTTTAGGGTAAAGTTCATCGGATTAGCTTCCTAATGCTACAAACGACACTCAAATCGGACACCCAGAACTCAAAATATGATTTTTAAAATTTTTTCAAAATTTGCTCACAGTGTAACCGGTTACACTATATGAGGTAATCGGTTACACCCCTGTAACCATCCCGTGCTACGCAATTTCCACTAAGCGTAATCGGTTACACCCTCACTATTTTGCCTAAAAACGCATTTTCAAAACAATGTAACTGGTTATACCATTCCTGGTAACTAATTACACTATGAGCAGAAGCACTTTTCTACTACTTTTCCAAACAAAAATCACTTTTTATCTTATCTCAAAACTCCACCTTTCATACAATTCGTTTATCACACATTATTTTACACGAAAATCACTTTTCAAAACATCAAAACCCCCAACTCTTTTCATAAAAAGATCATAATCTCAAGTTCCGACTCTGACTCGCAACCACCATTAACAACACAACAAATATCATCATGCAATTCCATAAATACATGATTCTATCAGCATCAACACACGATTCACCAACAATCATCCATTACAACATCAACATACAATTCATAGTTCATCAATCACATTTATTCATTCCAACAAACACACAATTTCGTCAATGGTCACAATATAGAGAGAAGAGAACAACAAATCATGCATAGATATTACCTATCCACCATCATCATACAAACCCATATATAATAGGAACCCCACCCTTACCTTAGAGTTTTTGCAAGGTTCTTCAATAATAGATTCCTTCTCTTTCTCCTTGAGCCCTAACCTCCACTCTTCTCCTTTTTTATTTTTTTTATTTTTTTATTTTTATTTTTCTCTATTTTTTCACAATCTGACAGTTTTTCCCTCAAAACCCCTTTTCTCTTATTATTATTATTATTATTATTATTATTATTATTATTATTATTATTATTATTATTATTATTATTATTATTATTATTATTAATTTCAACTAATTAAATAATGATAATAAATTTCACTAAATATGTATTTAATCACACAATAATAATAATAATAATAATAATAATAATAATAATAATAATGCTTAAAATAATTATTTAATTATTATTACTACTATTTTATCTCTCTTGCTCACATATAAGGGTGGAAAAATGGGTCGTGGCCCGCCAAGGAGGACTACGCACCCGCCAAAAAATGGCGGGTTGGATTGGGATTTTGGGCCCTCCGCCTACTAAAGCCTACCCCGCTAAAGACCGCCTCTCGTCAAAGTTCACCCCTCAAAAAGCCCGCCGCATTTATTTGTTCAGCTTGTCCCACCTTAAACACACCTTTTTTAGTTAATTTTAGTCATTCTAATTCTTGATATTTTTATTTTATACATTTGTTAGAGAATATATGCAATATTTTTTGAAGTAAAATTTGTTAAAAAGATACTTTATAAAAATCGTTCTAAAAAATAAGTGAAAAATCTAATTTAAATGTAAAAACAAGTCTATTAGTCTATTAAAAAAATAAAAAATAAAAAAATAAAAAAGTAGGCGGGAAAGACCGCCGCCCACCAACCTGCCACCTTGGCGGGGAGATCTAAATTTTTATGCCCATTTCAGCCCGCTCCGCCTTTTTTATGGCGGGCTTAAGGCGGGTTGTATACTGTAACACCCCAAATTTAATCGGAATATGTTAATTAATTATTTAATTAAGAATATTCATGTTTCGGTGAATTTCCTGTGGTTTTGTGAATATTGGAAAGATATGCATTTTCGGATATTTATTTGATTAATAGCATATAATATTAATTTATTAGTATTATTATTAATTAAATGGAGTATAAGTGAAATAAGGGCAATTTGGGCATCTGAGGGAGTTAGTAAGGATAATGAAGGAAAAGCCCAATTTGTGAGGCCCAAGACTAAGTTGGAAAAATTGAGTTCTGAAAGGAATTTGAATTCATTTGTGTTAACCGTGAAAGTTTGGTGGCCAGAGCTCTGAAGGAAAGGTTGGAGGCAGAAGATCTCGAAGTTAATCGTGAAAGCTGCGAATCGACTAAGGTATGGGGAGTATCGCTGTTCATGATTTTCTATGTATGCCTTTCGATGTGTCTATGGTTGGTTTATGATTTAAGGTATTTTGGGTTGGTTGTGGGAAAATAGGGAATTTGATGATAAGACTTTGAGGTTAGGGGTAATGGTATGTAACACTGAATATTGATATGAGAAAGGGAAACCTTAGCCTTTGTGGCCAAAAACCTTGGATCGTTATATGTTTGACCCTGTAGGAATAGGAATGTTCAAATGTGAGTAGCTCTGATGCACTCAGAGCAATTGCAGGAAAACAGTGGTTTAGGCAGTGCAAATGTTGCCAGATTGGCCTAATAAACCATAGATTTTGTGTCGTTATCGCCGTATGACCTTAGAGATGTTTTAAGGATGTTTTGGGGGGCATTGGGTAAGTGAATCGTAAGAGTATTTGGACAAGAATCAGTTCTGGTCGTAACAGGTTTTGCTGTCATCGCTCTGCTCGCCTAGCGAGCAAGCCAGCGAAGGTTCGCCACAGACTCGCCTAGCGAGCAAGCCAGCGAAGATTTGCTATAGACTCGCCTAGCGAGCAAGCCAGCAAACGTAGCAGAGTTTGTGACACCCCCTTCTATACCCCCAAATAAACAATAAATCATTTAAGCACATATTAAAATTTCATCAGAGTATAATTAAAACATGGTATAAAAGAGGTATGTAACATCACACACAAAATTGAAACATACAACACTTGCTCTATAAAAGACATGCAACAGTGGGGTAGCTTCAACAGAGGAACTTAGTCCTTGCACCCACATCTCAATATTTAGAATTAAAAGCGGAAAATCTAAACATTGAATCATTTTAAACATGTAATCATATAAATACATATCATCTAGTTTGATTCACCACATCATTCATGTTTACATAAACATTTGTCAGCAGATACATATACAAATGTAGCACAAAAGAATGCTATACAATCCTAACTACCCGGTGCTACATATCAGAGCTTAACCGACCAAAAGAATGAAGCTATACTTCACAAAAGACCTCTAGCAAACCTAATCTGCAATGCTTCATAGATCATTATAAAACAGCAGAAGGGTGATAAATATTATCCTAATAATCAATGCATATAATTATATATATACAAGCATAAAATACACACATTCCACATTTCTCACCACAATTCATTATCATCATCATATACATCACAATATATGTATAAACAAATATGGATAATCACCAAACATGTTTCATAATGCACACATCCATAATTCTCATCAATCCACATAACATACTCATATGCATACATTCACACAACATTTATCTCTATGCCATGTGACTCAATGCAACTCATGCCATGTGGTACCAACACTTGTTATCATTTTTCGGTTTTTACATTTAAACCGGGTCCGTCCTCTAGACCGATAACAACAAAAGCCCGTCCTCTAAGCTTTCAAATCCACTCTTCTAGGTTTGGGACAAGTCACTAGTCTCCACGAAACTAGCAAGCATTGCCTCTTGACCAAATGATGCGTATGCAATCAACAATCAAATGCACTTAAGATCGTTCTCGCATCTTAATCTCATGCATTCTCCAATAATTCATCACATAAGAATTATAACATGATTGCACACTCACACATCATATCAAAGTATTCATACTTTCAACATCATCACATTTATCAAGCAATGCACACATATTCACAATATGTTCTTATGCATTATTCACAATATTTCATACAATCCATATGCATTCACAATCCAATACCATCACCATATTTATCAAACAATGCACACATATTCACAATATGTTCTCATGCATTCTTCACATACAATCGCATACAATCAATATGCATTCACATCATCGTGCCAAACGGCAACAAACTTCATCACAAATCATCATGCATTTTTAATCAATTCAAATAATGCACATATTTGTCAAAGAAACCACATTCCACAATCGATTCCACAATCTAGGATTCACGCCATACGACTACCCACAACATGTATATAACAACACACAATTACTCATTTCAGATCAAGATTGAACACAATCGAACCAAACAATCAACATTGGATGGAATCACAAAGAATGAGAATGCTGTCACGCTCGCTGGCTTGCTCGCCTAGCGAGTTCCTAGCGAACACTCGCTACCTGTTCGCCTAGCGAACAAGCTAAACTGAAGCTACTGTAAGGCTTTGCTACCTACTCGTTTGGGCTTCGCCTAGCGAACCCCTCGCTACCTCGCTCGCCACCAGCGAAGAGGGTCAATTACATTCTGTCCATGTCTAGGACCATTCAGTACTAGCTCGCTACAGCAAACACTCGCGACCTGCTCGCCTAGCGAAGGTGCTAGCGAACGTCTGCTATGTTCAAAACTCCAACTGTCCAAAATTCATCAGAAGCTGCCAAATCACCCGATTTAATTCCAACTATTTCCAGTATTCTTAGTCTAAAAATCCTCGACTAATCTATTTAATCCAACTTCTAACCGTTCAAACATCGATTCTATCGATTAAACTCATTTCTGCCATAAAATGGAAAATGGAGAAAAACATCCAAGCAACCCAAACAATCCATACATAATCATATACATTGACAAGATAATGATATTTCACACCCTTACCTAGATTAAATCAAAAGCTAGAAGTTGTTCTTGAGCTTTCCAAGCTTTTCCTTCTCTTTTCTCCTCTTCCTCTTTCTTTCTCTTCTCTTTCTCTTATGTTTCTATTATTTCCTTTTCCTTCCAATTTTCCTTATATATCTTTCTATTCTATTTCCTTCTATCATATTTTTTCACTCAAATTATCTACCAATAATTCCAATAAATAAACAATCCAAATAAATCAATTAATTAATATAAATAATTAATTATTGAAAATTGGACAGTTACAGAGTTCGCGAAATTGATCGTTTTGCAGCGATGCCGTGTTGTGTAATTCTGGAATTTCTGGGATGGATTACCCCGAGTATGACAGTGGATTTTGGGTGATGTGTACATGATATTATGATAGTTTTCTATGATGTATCGATTGAGTTAATATGATGAAATTACCATGATTTGATGAACTATGTGACAACATGAAATATGATGATTTTATGTGATGATGATGAGTATGATGAATGATGATGCACTATATGCTGTTTTGTGAGGATTATTATTGTGACATGTGCATCATGAATTCATGTGCATCCGGACTTTGGTTCAGGACCTCGATTGCTTTGGCTTCAATCCCACTGTGTGGATGTGAAGTATGTTGATGTGCTCTGATCCTATTGATGGGGATCTATGGAGGGTTGATGGCCCAGTGTCCATCGCGCTGTGATGATTGGTACCACATGTATTGAGTCTATGTTGCATTTGTATTTATGAGCCTTTGTGTATAAATTATGACGTTGTGGCCTTTGAGGCATATTTGAGGATATGAATGTGTTGAATATGATTATGATGCCGTTTATGCATTAATTGTTATACATTGATTATTATGAATTGTTTTACTCACCCTGCCTGTTTGAATGTTACCTCTATGTGGGTAACATGCAGATGATCCAGTTTAGACGTGGACGCCGACGAGGAGTTAGTTTTGAAGTTTTTGAGCATTTTAGTCTTTTGGTCAACTTAGAGGGTCTTGCTCTGATATGTAACATCGGGTTGGGTTCCTTGAGTTGATTTTATATTGTTGACGTTATTTTGATTAATTTCCCCTTTTGAGGAAAACTTTGAGTTATGTTTTGAATTCCGCTGTTTATGATGTTTTGATGTACTTTGGGAAAAACCCGTAGTTACGGAGTGTGGACCTATTTTGATTACTTTGAGAAATGTACGCCCTTTTAGTGGCTTTTTAATGAGATTTATTTATTCACTCTGATTTCTGTGTTATTTTGCCTTGATACTTTTAGGGTAGAAAAAGGGTGTTACATTAGTGGTATCAGAGTAGGTCGGTCCGTCCGGCCAAGTGTTTATGTTGTTAATCCCCTATCAGTCGATAGTGTGAGAATGCTATCGATGAGTTGTTTCCTTCTAACCTTGTTGGTGGTTGTAGATGGCAGGAAGGAATGATCGTGCTATTGCTGATGCGCTGGAATCACTTGCCCAAGTGATGGCTCAGAATGGTGGACCTCCAGATGAGTTCTGTGCTTTGGGAAAGTTTCAGAGGAACAATCTGCCGACTTTTGTTGGTACTCATGATCCCGATGGTGCGCAGAAGTGGCTGAATGTGATTGAGAAGATTTTTCGAGTTATGGCGTGCACTGATGCGCAGCAGGTACAATTTGGTACGCATATGCTGGCAGAAGAGGCTGAGGACTGATGGGATAACACTCGCCAGAGATTAGAAGATGCAGGCATTGAAATAAATTGGACTGTGTTTAAAGAAGAGTTTCTGAGAAAGTATTTTCCTGAAGATGTTCGGGGGAAGAAAGAGGTGGAGTTCCTTGAGCTGAAACAAGGTAATATGACTGTGGCTGAGTATGCGACAAAGTTTGAGTCTTTGGTCAAGTTTTATCCGCATTACAATCGTGCTGACACAGAGATGTCGAAGTGTCTCAAGTTTGAGAATGGTTTGAGACCAGAGATTAAGCAGGGAATTGGATATCAGTAGATTCATCGGTTTTTGGAACTAGTGAACAAGAGCAGAATTTATGATGAAGATAGCCGAGCTCGATCTACTCACTACAAGCAGCTGAGTGAGAAAAAAGAGAAAGGTCAGTTCAGGGGAAAACCGTATGTGACTTCTGGTGATAAAGGAAAGCAAAAGGCTTCTAATGGGAAAAAGCCAAGTGGGGGAGCAACTACTGCTCTAGGGAAGTGCTATAAGTGTAGCGAGCAAGGCCACCGTGCTGAGAATTGTAAAGCACTGAGGTGTCATCGTTGTGGCCAGAGGGGTCATAAGGCTAATGACTGCAAAGACGAAGCTCTGACTTGTTTCAAATGTGGAGAGAAGGGGCATATCAGTACCCAGTGTCAGCAGCCGAAGAAGACTGCTACTGCTGCTCAGACAAGTGGCAAAATGTTTGCTTTGAGCGGTGCAGAAGATGCCAAGAAGAATAAATTGATCAGAGGTACGTGTTTTATTAATGATGTTGAATTGATTGCTATAGTTGATACTGGTGCTACTCATTCATTTATTTTGCTTGAATGTGCTAAGAGGTTGAATTTGAATTTGTCTGCTATGAGTGGGAGTATGGTTATTGATACCCCGACTAATGGTTCTGTGACTACTGCTTTAGTCTGTTTGAGCTGCCCTTTGACTATTTATGATAGGAACTTTGTGATGGACTTGTTCTGTCTACCTTTGAATCAAATTGATGTTATCCTTGGGATGAACTGGTTGGAGTACAACTATGTTCACATTGATTGTTATAGTAAGACAGTGAGATTCCCTGAGGTTGGTGATGATGGAGAGTCGATGTTTGTATCTGCCAAGAAAGTGGAAGAACTCTTGGAAGATGAGGCTAAGATGTTTGCTTTGTTTGCTTCGCTTTAAGTGGATTGTGAAGCAGTGGGTGTGGAGCTACCAGTTGTTCGGGAATTTCCTGAGGTGTTTCCAGACGACATGAATGACCTACCTCCTGAGCGTGAGGTAGAGTTTACTATTGATGTGATATCGGGCACTAGTCCTGTATCGATGGCTCCTTATCGGATGTCTGCATCTAAGTTAGAGGAATTGAAGAAACAGTTGGAAGATTTGCTCGAGAAGAAGTTTGTTCAACCGAGTGTTTCTCCGTGGGGTGCTCCCGTGTTGTTGGTGAAGAAGAAAGATGGTAGTATGAGATTGTGTGTGGATTATCGGCAGTTGAATAAAGTGACGATTAAGAATAAATATCCACTTCCGAGGATTGATGATTTAATGGATCATTTGGTGGGTGCTTGTGTGTTTAGCAAGATTGATTTAAGGTCTGGTTATCATCAGATTCGTGTTAAGCCTGATGATATTCTGAAGACAGCTTTCAGGACGAGATATGGACACTATGAGTATACTGTGATGCCGTTTGGAGTTTCGGATGCACCTGGCGTATTCATGGAGTATATGAATAGGATTTTCCATCCTTATTTGGATCAGTTTGTGGTGGTGTTTATTGATGATATTTTGATATATTCTAAGTCGGAAGAAGAGCATGCGCAACATCTAAGAGTTGTATTGCAGGTTTTGAAAGACAAGAAGCTTTATGCCAAGTTGTCTAAGTGTGAGTTTTGGTTGAAGAAAGTGAGTTTCCTTGGCCATGTGATTTCTAGTGGAGGGATTGCTGTTGATCCGTCGAAGATTGATGTTGTGTTGCAGTGGGAGGCTCCAAAGTCTGCTACTGAGATTCGAAGTTTTCTTGGGTTGGCTGGTTATTATCGCAGGTTTATTGAAGGTTTTTCTAAGCTGGCTTTGCCATTGACTCAGTTGACTCGAAAGGGTCAGGCTTATGTGTGGGATGTTGCTTGTGAGAAGAGTTTTGTAGAACTCAAGAAGAAGTTGACGACTGCTTCAGTGTTGATTTTGCCAAATCCGAGTGAGTCCTTTGTGGTGTATTATGATGCGTCGAAGATGGGCCTTGGAGGCGTATTGATGCAGAACGGTCAGGTTGTTGCTTACGCTTCCAGACAACTGAAGGTTCATGAAAGAAATTATTCTACGCATGATTTAGAGTTGGCCGCTGTGGTGTTTGTGTTGAAGATTTGGAGACATTATCTATTTGGGTCCAGATTCGAAGTGTTCAGTGATCACAAGAGTCTGAAGTATTTGTTTGATCAGAAAGAGTTGAACATGAGGCAGCGAAGATGGCTTAAACTTCTGAAGGATTATGATTTTGAATTGAGTTACCATCCGAGTAAGGCTAATGTTGTGGCTGATGCGTTGCGTAGGAATTCCTTACATATGTCGATGCTTATGGTTCGAGAGTTGGAACTGATTGAGCAATTCAGAGATATGAGTTTGATTTGTGAAGAGACTCCTAACAGTGTGAAATTGGGTATGTTGAAGCTGACTAGTAGTATTCTCCAAGAGATCAGAGAAGGTCAGGGATCAAATTTGATTTTGGTGGATCATCTCACGTTAATTAATCAAGGTAACAGAGGTGATCGGATCAATGAGAATGGTATGATGAGGTTCCGAGATAAAGTATGTGTTCCCGATGTGCTAGAAATCAAGAAGAGCATTCTTGAAGAAGGTTATAGAAGCGGGTTGAGTATTCATCCTGGTGCCACAAAGATGTATCAAGATTTGAAGAAGTTGTTTTGGTGGCTTAGAATGAAGAAGGAAATTGCAGAATTTGTTTATGCTTGTTTGACTTGTCAAAAGTCGAAGATTGAACATCAGAGATCATCGATTCTGATTCAACCGTTGAGTATTCCAGAATGGAAATGGGATCGCATTTCTATGGATTTCGTGACGAGTTTGCCGAAGACGTTGAAAGGATATGATTCGATTTGGGTAATTGTTGATAGATTGACTAAATCAGCTCATTTTGTACCAATGAGGGTCAATTATTCGTTGCAGAAGCTTGCCGAATTATATATTGAGCAGATTGTGAAGTTGCATGGTGTTCCGTTGAGTATTGTGTCTGATAGGGATCCAAGATTTACATCGAGGTTTTGGGAGAGTTGCAGGAAGCTTTGGGTACTAAGTTGAGGTTGAGTTCTGCCTATCATCCGCAGACGGATGGACAGACAGAAAGAACTATCCAGTCTTTAGAGGATTTATTGAGAGCTTGTGCTTTGGATTAAGGTGGATCGTGGGATAAATATTTGTCGTTGGTTGATTTTACCTATAATAACAGTTACCATTCTAGTATCAGAATGACACCGTATGAGGCTTTGTATGGTAGGAGGTGTAGGACTCCGTTGTGTTGGTATGAGTCAGGAGAGAGTGCTGTGCTCGGACCTGAAGTTGTTCAAGAGACGACTGAAAAGATCAAGATGATCCGTGAAAGGATGAAAGCGTCGCAGAGTCGTCATAAGAGTTACCATGATAAGAGGAGGAAAGCACTTGAATTCCAAGAGGGAGATCATGTGTTTCTGAGAGTTACGCCGGTGTTGGTCGAGCTTTGAAGTCTCGAAAGCTCACGTCACGTTTTGTTGGTCCGTATCAGATTTTGTAGAAGGTGGGGGAAGTAGCCTATCGGATTGCTTTACCGCCATCGCTCGCGAATTTGCATGATGTGTTTCATGTGTCCCAGTTGAGGAAATACATTCCAGACCCGTCGCATGTGATTCAGATGGATGATGTACAAGTGCGAGATGATTTGATTGTTGAGGTGTTGCCTGTTCGAATTGACGAACGAGAAGTGAAGCAGCTACAAGGTAAAGAGATCTCCTTAGTGAAGGTATTATGGGGAGGACCAGCTGGAGAAAGTTGGACTTGGGAACGTGAAGATCAGATGAAGGAGTCGTATCCGACTCTGTTTTCTGCAGGTAATTTTCGAGGACGAAAATTCTTTTAAGTGGGGGAGAGTTGTAACAACCCAAATTTAATCGAAATATGTTAATTAATTATTTAATTGAGAATATTCATGTTTCGGTGAATTTCCGGTGGTTTTGTGAATATTGGAAAGATGTTAATTTTCGGATATTTATTTGATTAATAGCATATAATATTAATTTATTAGTATTATTATTAATTAAATAGAATATAAGTGAAATAAGGGCAAATTGGGAATTTGAGGGAGTTAGTAAGGGTAATGAAGGAAAAGCCCAATTTGTGAGGCCCAAGACTAAGTTGGAAAAATTGAGTTCTGAAGGGAATTTGAATTCATTTGTGTTAACCATGAAAGTTTGGTGGCCAGAGCTCTGAAGGAAAGGTTGGAGGCAGAAGATCCCGAAGTTAATCGTGAAAGCTGCGAATTGACTAAAGTATGGGGAGTATCGCTGTTCATGATTTTCTATGTATTCCTTTCGATGTGTCTATGGTTGGTTTATGATTTAAGGTATTTTGGGTTGGTTGTGGGAAAATAGGGAATTTGATGATAAGGCTTTGAGGTTAGGGGTAATGGTATATAACACTGAATATTGATATGAGAAAGGGAAACCTTAGCCTTCGTGGCCAAAAACCTTGGATCGTTATATGTTTGACCCTGTAGGAATAGGAATGTTCAAATGTGAGTAGCTCTGATGCACTCATAGCAATTGCAGGAAAATAGTGATTTAAGCAGTGAAAATGTTGCCAGATTGGCCTAACAAACCATATATTTTGTGTTGTTATCCCCGTATGACCTTAGGGATGTTTTAAAGATGTTTTGGGGGGCATTGGGTAAGTGAATCGTATGAGTATTTGTACAAGAATCAGCTCTAGTCGTAATAGCTTTTGCTGTCATCGCTCTGCTCACCTAGCGAGCAAGCCAGCGAAGGTTCGCCATAGACTCGCCTAGCGAGCAAGCCAGTGAAGATTCTCTACAGACTCGCCTAGCGAGCAAGCCAGCGAAGATTCTCTACAGACTCGCCTAGCGAGCAAGCCAGCGAACGTAGCAGAGTTCGCGAAATTGACCATTTTGCAGCGATGCCGTGATGTGTAATTCTGAGATTTCTGGGATGGGTTACCCCGAGTATGACAGTGGGTTTTGGGTGATGTGTACATGATGTTATGATAGTTTTCTATGATGTATTGATTGAGTTAATATGATGAAATTACCATGATTTGATGAACTATGTGATAACATGAGATATGATGATTTTATGTGATGATGATGAGTATGATGAATGATGATGCACCATATGCTGTTTTGTGAGGATTATTATTGTGACGTGTGCATCATGCATTCATGTACATCCGGACTTCAGTTCAGGACCTCGGTTTCTTTGACTTCAATCCCACTGTGTGGATGTGAAGTATGTTGATGCGCTCGGATCCTATTGATGGGGATCTATGGAGGGTTGATGACCCAGTGTCCATCGCGCTGTGATGATTGGTACCACATGCATTGAGTCTATGTTGCATTTGCATTTATGAGCCTTTGTGTATAAATTATGACGTTGTGGCCTTTGAGGCATATTTGAGGATATGAATGTGTTGAATATGATTATGATGCTGTTTATGCATTAATTGTTATACATTGATTATTATGAATTGTTTTACTCACCCTTCCTGTTTGAATGTTACCTCTACGTGGGTAACGTGCAGATGATCCAGTTTAGCCGTGGACCCCGGCGAGGAGTTAGTTTTGAAGTTTTTGAGCGTTTTAGTCTTTTGGTCAGCTTAGAGGGTCTTGCTCAGATATGTAACATCGGGTTGGGTTCGTTGAGTTGATTTTATACTGTTGACGTTATTTTGATTAATTTCCCTTTTTGAGGAAAAATTTGAGTTATGTTTTGAATTCCGCTATTTATGATGTTTTGATGTACTTTGGGAAAAACCCGTAGTTACGGAGTGTGGACCTATTTTGATTACTTTGAGAAATGTACGCCCTTTTAGTGGCTTTTTAATGAGATTTATTTATTCACTCTGATTTCTGTGTTATTTTGACTTGATACTTTTGGGGTAGAAAAAGGGTGTTACATGTACCACCCCAATTTTTAGTAATTATTAATTTAATTAAATTAATTGATTAATTGTGTGATTTTGTGTCTAAATATGTGATATATTGAATTAATTACATTAATCGGTTTAATGGATTTAATCTAAATATGTGATATATTGAATTAATTAAATTAATTGATTTACTCTATTTGGTAGAATAGTGTATAATTGCTAGATTAATTAGTTGGGCCTAATTATAAGTGTGTGAATAAAAAGTGAGAGTGAGTTGGGTAAAACCTAACAGAAATGATTAAATTGTTAGGATTTTAGAGAAGAGAAGTTAGTAAGAGAAAGAAAAAGGAAAAAAAAGAGAATGGAGAACATAGAAGAGAAGAAGAGAAGGAGGCAAGTGGAAAAGAAGAGTGAAAGAAAGAAACTCAGAATTCAAGCATTCGAGGAGTCAAGGATTCTTCCCAATAAGAAACCTAAGGTAAGGGTGGGTATTCTATCATTATTGGGATTGTGGGTTAATGATTAATGGGTATAAGTTTGTGTGGGGAAAAACCCTTAGATTTCCCATGATTTAGTGAAATTTTGGTTGTTATGAATGCCCTAATATGAGGGGGTCGATTACTGTAGCAAAGAAGGGAATGAATGGTTGGTGAAAATACAATTTTCTGCACAATTTTTTCGAAAAAACGCACAGTGAACAATCAATTGCACTAAGGCTACAATCAATTGCACACTTAGCAAAGCTGCTGGAAATTGAGTTTTTGAACTGAGCAATCGATTGCGCTAAGATGCCAATCGATTGCACAATAAAACAGTAGCTAAAATGATGAAAACTTCAAAGGTACAATCGATTGCATTAAAATGTCAATCGATTGCACTTAAAAACAGTAACTAAAAATATGAGAAATTGAGTCATACAATCGATTGCACAATAACTCCAATCGATTGCATGATGTACAAAAGCTGAAATAAATGAACTTTTCACATGTCCAATCGATTGCATGTTCACTACAATCGATTGCACTAGCTGAAATATGGAAAAGTCATGTACTGGAAGTTTGACTACACAAAGTCATTGTTTAATTAAATCTTAACTAAAACATGGATTAATTGAGATGATTATTGATTATTTACTTGAGTATTAATTTATTATCAACCTTTGGTTGGTTATTGAGATATCAAATGTTGTTTAATATGCTGATTGTGTATTGAATATTGAATTCGATTATTAGTGATGGATTGATTGTCCTATGTGTAATCGTTGAATTGTGTTGTGGATTGTGATTGAATCTAATTGATTCTTGTGCATTACTTGATAAATATAGTGATGATGTTGAAAGTATGAATAATTTGATTATTATTAAATGTGTTGTATGTGCAATCATGTTATAATTCTTGTGTGATGAATTATTTGAGGATGCATGGGATTAAGATGCGAGAACGGTCTTAAGTGCGTATGGTTGTTGATTGCATACGCATCATTTGTTGTCAAGAGGAAATGCTTTCTAGTTTCGTGGAGACTAGTGACTTGTCCCAAACCTAGAGTGGGGTTTGAAAGCCTAGGGGACGGGCTTTTGTTTGTTATTGGTCTAGGGGACAAACCCGATTTATTGGTACCACATGGCATGAGTTGTATTGAGTTTTCATCAAGTCGCATGGCATATATAATTGTTGTATGAAAATATGCGTATGTGTATGACTGGTTGAATTAAAAGTATGCGTATGTGTATGACTTGTTGAATTGAGAGTCGTGAATGTATGGTTGTTGAATGATATTGGCTGATGACAATTGAAGTGTGAGAATATTGGTGTTTGTGCTAGCATGCTTTACATTATTCATTATCTTATAATCTCCATATTGATGTGAATTCTCACCCTTCTACTGGAATGATGTTTTATACGACATCGCGCAGGTATCAAGGAGTAGAACTGCTCGTAGTTGCGAGGTCACTGTTGGTGCAACCGTTTAGTATTTTAATTATGTTGGGTCGAGTCGTTCTCTGGTCATGTAACACTGGGATTACTTGGTTTATGTCTTAGAGATAAATTATGTACTCTACGCTATATTTTTATATTCATCAGAATATTATGATGTTGGCCTTAGTGCCTAAGTAATGTTGAATTATGTGATGAACATAAATGTTTCTATTAAGAGAATTACGATATAAATTGAATCCGCTGCTACATGCGAAGTGAAACCTTGAATAGCATGATTATTTATTAAAGTGTTAATGAGCATGACAAGTGTTTTTGATGTTTTGAAAATTAAGTGTGACACCCTTGTGTGGATGCATGATGATTTACTCTGATTATTTATATATATTCCGCGGGGTTTAGTAGGGTGTTACATTAGTGGTATCAGAGCAGGTCGGTCCATCCGACCAGGTTGTCTAATGTTGTTTGTCCCCTAGTATGCAACATGTGTGTGAAAACACTGTCGGTACACGTTTGTTTTTCTAACCCTTGTCTGCAGGAGTGCGATTGAAATAAGTGGGGGAGAAGCTTGTGCTTTCTAGGATGCTTCAAGTGTGGAATGGTGGCTCAGTATGTCGTTGAATGTTATTATAGTTTGGTAAAGATGGTTTATGCCCCATTATGATTGTCGGCTATCTATTAACAAATTGAGGAACTGATCTCCCTTAATCTCTTGTGGATAGTGGATGATATCATGTTGGATGGAATAGACTTATCTTGTGAGCTTAGATGGTATATGCAGTGAAATGTTTGGAGTTAAGCCAAGTTCTTACAGATTGTTTTGATGAGTTGGTGCAAGATGGTGCGAAGGTGTTTATGTTGATGGCAACTTTGAGTGTTAATCAAAGTGGTGAAGTTGGTGGTGTGGTGTGCCAATTATTTATGATTTTCTGAAATTTTTTCCTGATGAGATAAGTGATTTACCACAGGAACGATAAGTGGAGTTTGCGATCGACTTAGTTCCTGGAACTAGTCCGATATAGATGGCTCCATATCGTATGTCTGCATCAGAATTCAAAGAGTTGGAGAGTCAACTTGAATATTTGCTTGAGAAGAGGTTTATTCATCTGAGTGTGTCGCCGTAGGGTGCACCAATTTTGTTGGTTAAGAAGAAAGAAGGTTCTATGAGACTTTGCGTGGACTACAGATAATTGAACAAGATGACTATCAAGAATAAGTATCCACTTCCGAGGAGTGATGATTTGATGGATCAGTTGATTGGTGCGAGTGTCTTTAGTAAGATAAATCTGAGATCTGGGTATCATCAAATTCGTGTGAAGGCTGAAGATATTCAGAAGACTGCTTTTAGAACGAGGTATGGACATTATGAGTATTCTGTGATGCCATTTAGTGTGACTAATGCACCAGGTGTATTTGTGGAGTACATGAATAGGATTTTCCATCCTTATTTAGACAAGTTTGTGGTGGTGTTCATTGATGATATTTTAATCCATTCAAAGAGTGAAGAAGAACATGTCGAGCATTTGAGGATTGTGTTATCTGTGTTAAAAGAGAAGCAGTTGTATGCTAAACTTTCTAAGTGTGAGTTTTGGTTGAAGGAAGTGAGTTTCCTTGGCCATGTGATTTTAAGTAGAGGTATTGCAGTTGATCCATCGAAGGTTGAAGCAGTATCGCAATGGGAGACTCCGAATTCAGTTTTTGAGATTAGAAGTTTTCTTGGTTTGGAAGGTTATTATCGGAAATTCATTGAAGGATTTGCCGAGTTATCGTTGTTGTTGACTCAGTTGACTAGGAATGGTCAAGCTTTTGTTTGGGATGCAAAGTGTGAATAAAGTTTTCAAGAGCTTAAGAGAAGATTGACAACAGCTTCTGTTTTGATTTTGCCGAATCCGGCAGAACCGTTTGTTGTGTATTGTGATGCTTCTTTGATGGGTTTAGGAGGCGTGTTGATGCAAAATCAACAAGTTGTAGCTTATTCTTCAAGGAAACTTAAAGTGCATGAGCGAAATTATCCGACGCATGACTTAGAGTTGGCCGCCGTTGCATTTGTGTTGAAGCTTTGGAGACATTATTTGTTTGGTACGAGATTTGAAGTGTATAGTGATCATAATAGTCTGAGGTATCTCTTTGATCAGAAAGAATTGAATGCGAGGCAAAGGAGATGGTTAGAAAATTTGAAAGATTATGATTTTGGTTTGAATTACCATCCGGGTAAAGCAAATGTGGTAGCTGATGCATTGAGCAGGAAATCTTTGCATATGTCGACGATGATGGTAACAGAGTTGGAAATGATTGAGCAATTTCGTGATTTGAGTTTGGTGTGTGAGGAGACTTCTTACGTAGTTAAGCTTAGTATGTTAAAGCTTGTGGTATTCTTGATGAGATTCGAGAAGGACAGAAATTTGATTTGGGTTTAGTTGATCGCTTGACTTTGATCAATCAAGGTCAAGGTGGTGATTTTCTGATTTATGAAAATGGTATCATGAGATGTCGTGATAGAGTTTGTGTTCCAGATATTGTTGAGCCGAGGAAGAGTATTTTTAAAGAAGGGCATCATAGTGGATTGAGTATTCATCCGGGTGCTACTAAGATGTATCAAGATTTGAGGAAAGTATTTTGGTGGCCTCGTATGAAGAAGGATATTGCCGAGTTTGTATATTCTTGTTTGACTTGTCAAAAGTCAAAGGTTGAGCATCAAAAACCGTCGGGCTTGATGCAACTGTTGTCTATTCCTGAGTGGAAATGGGATAACATATCTATGGATTTTGTGTCTGGTTTACCTTGAACACCGAGTAACTTTGAAGCTATTTGGGTTATTGTGGATTGATTGACTAAATCTGCTCACTTTATTCCTATGCGAATGGATTACCCGTTGGAGAGATTGGCAAAGCTGTACATTGAAAGGATTGTCAGTTTGCATGGTATTCTGTCTAGCATTGTGTCAGATAGAGATCCGAGGTTTACTTCGAGATTTTGGGAGAGTTTGCAACGTGCTTTGGGTATAAAGTTACATTTGAGTTCTGCTTATCATCTGCAGACCGATGGTCAGACTGAGAGGACGATTCAGTCACTTGAAGATCTTTTGAGAGCTTGTATGTTGGAAAAGGAAGGAGCTTGGGATAGCTACTTACCTTTGATTGAATTTACTTACAACAATAATTTTCATTCGAGTATTAGTATGGCACCGTTTGAGGCATTGTATGGTAGATGGTGTAGGATGCCATTATGTTGGTACGAGTCAGGGGAGAGTGTTGTGGTTGGACCCGAGATAGTCCAACAAACCACTGAAAAGATTAAGATGATTTAGGAGAAGATGAAGATTTCTTAGAGTCGACAGAAGAGTTATCATGACAAACAAAGAAAAGCACTAGAGTTTCAAGAAGGAGATCACATGTTTCTTCGAGTTACTCCTGTGACTGGTGTTGGTAGGGCATTGAAGTCGCGTAAGTTGACACCGCATTTCATTGGTCCTTATCAGATCTTACAGAAGATAGGAGAGGTAGCCTATCGGGTTGCATTGCCGCTGTCGCTTGCTAACCTTCATGACGTGTTCCATGTATCTCAGTTGAGGAAATACATTGCAGATCCGTCTCATGTAGTCCAAGTGGATGATGTACAGGTGAGGGATAACCTAACTGTGGAGACATCACCTATACGAATTAAGGATCGGGAGTTGAAGCAGCTTCGAGGTAAAGAGATTGCTTTGGTGAAGGTTGCTTGGGGAGGACCGGCTGGTGGAAATGTTACTTGGGAGCTTGAGAGTCAGATGAGGGGGTCTTATCCCGAGTTATTCGTTTAAGGTAATTTTCGAGGGCGAAAATCTTTTAAGTGGGGGAGAGTTGTAACACCCTAATTTTTAGTAATTATTAATTTAATTAAACTAATTGATTAATTGTGTGATTTTGTGTCTAATTGAGTTAACTAATTTATTCAATTTAAATGAATTATTTGATTTATTTAATTTATATGAGTTAATCGATTTAATTGATCTAATCTAAATATGTGATATATTGAATTAATTAAATTAATTGATTTATTCTATTTCGTAGAATAGTGTATAATTGCTAGATTAATTAGTTGGGCCTAATTATAGGTGTGTGAATAGAAAGTGAGAGTGAGTTGGGTAAAGCCCAATAGAAATGATTAAATTGTTAGGATTTTAGAGAAGAGAAGTTAGTAAGAGAAAAAAAAAGAAAAAAAAGAGAGAATGGAGAACATAGAAGAGAAGAAGAGAAGGAGGCAAGAGTAAAAGAAGAGTGCAAGAGAGAAACTCAGAATTCAAGCATTCAAGGAGTCAAGGATTCTTCCCAATAAGAAACCAAAGGTAAGGGTGGGTATTCTCTCATTATTGGGATTGTGGGTTAATGATTAATGGGTAGAAGTTTGTGTGGGGAAAAACCCTTAGATTTCCCATGATTTAGTGAATTTTTGGTTGTTATGAATGCCCTAATATGAGGGGGTCGATTACTGTAGCAAAGAAGGGAATGAATGGTTGGTGAAAATACAATTTTCTGCACAATTTTTTCGAAAACGCACAGTGAGCAATCAATTGCACTAAGGCTACAATCGATTGCACACTTAGCAAAGCTGCTGGAAATTGAGTTTTTGAACTGAGCAATCGATTGCGCTAAGATGCCAATCGATTGCACAACAAAACAGTAGCTAAAATGATGAAAATTTCAAAGGTACAATCGATTGTATTAAAATGTCAATCGACTGCACTTAAAAACAGTAGCTAAAAATATGAGAAATTGAGTCATACAATCGATTGCACAATAACTCCAATCGATTGCATGCTGTACAAAAGCTGAAATAAATGAACTTTTCACATGTCCAATCGATTGCATGTTCACTACAATCGATTGCACTAGCTGAAATATGGAAAAGTCATGTACTGGAAGTTTGACTACATAGAGTCATTGTTTAATTAAATCTTAACTAAAACATGGATAAATTGAGATGATTATTGATTATTTACTTGAGTATTGATTTATTATCAACCTTTGGTTGGTTATTGAGATATCAAATGTTGTTTAACATGCTCATTGTGTATTGAATATTGAATTCGATTATTGGTGATGGATTGATTGTCCTATGTGTAATTGTTGAATTGTGTTATGGATTATGATTGAATCTAATTGATTCTTGTACATTACTTGATAAATCTAGTGATGATGTTGAAAGTATGAATACTTTGATTATTATTAAATGTGTTGTATGTGCAATCATATTATAATTCTTGTGTGATGAATTATTTGAGGATGCATGGGATTAAGATGCGAGAACGGTCTTAAGTGCATATGGTTGTTGATTGCATACGCATCATTTGTTGTCAAGAGGTAGTGCTTGCTAGTTTCGTGGAGACTAGTGACTTGTCCCAAACCTAGAGTGGGGTTTGAAAGCCTAGGGGATGGGATTTTATTTGTTATTGGTCTATGGGACGAACCCGGTTTAATTGTAAAAACCAAAAAATAATAATAAGTGTTGGTACCATATGGCATGAGTTGCATTGAGTTTGCATCAAGTCGCATAGCATATATAATTGTTGTATGAAAATATGTGTATGTGTATGACTGGTTGAATTAAAAGTATGCATATGTGTATGACTTGTTGAATTGAGAGTCGAGAATGTATGGTTGTTGAATGATATTGGCTGATGACAATTGAAGTGTGAGAATATTGGTGTTTGTGCTGACATGCTTTACATTATTCATTATCTTATGATCTCCATATTGATGTGAATTCTCACCCTTCTGCTGGAATGATGTTTTATACGACATCGCGCAGGTATCAAGGAGTAGAACTGCTCATAGTTGCGAGGTCGCTGTTGGTGCAGCCGTTTAGTATTTTAATTATGTTGGGTCGAGTCGTGCTCTGGTCATGTAACACTGGGATCACTTGGTTTATGTCTTAGAGATACATTATGTACTCTACACTATGTTTTTATATTCCTCGGAATATTATGATGTTGGCCTTAGTGCCTAAGTAATGTTGAATTATGTGATGAACACGAATGTTTCTATTAAGAGAATTACGATATAAATTGAATCCGCTGCTACATGCGAAGTGAAACCTTGAAAAACATGATTATTTATTATAGTGTTAATGAGCATGATAGGTGTTTTTGATGTTTTAAAAATTAAGTGTGACACCCTTGTGTGGATGCATGATGATTTACTCTGATTATTTATATATATTCCGGAGGGTTTAGAAGGGTGTTACAGGTTGGGGCGGGGCGGGGCGGGCGGTCCGTTTTATCACCCCTACTCACACACCTCCAATCTCTACACTTTTACTCACACACAAAACACCTTAGATTCTACTGTTAAGGCCACTACCCAAACCAAAGGGTATCACTATCACACCAAAAACACCAATCAACATATGCAATTGTGTCGCGGTAAGAATCAAATATCAAGCTATTGGTTAACTTGAATCACAAATCTTTGAATTCTCCATCGAGCTTTGATTTATCCAAAAGAAAGGGTAAAGATCGGAAAAAAAATCATAATTGCACTGTAGAAACAATGCAGGAGATCTAAGGTTCGGGGGTTGGTTATACCTAGGGAAGGTGGTAGCATCCTAAGTATCTGTAGTACTCTATAGAAACCTCTTGTTTTATATGTGTTATTTGTCATTAGTTATCTGTCTGCTAAAGGAATGTCCCAGGGGTTTATGTCTAAGTATGCTCGCCAAGACGTTGCATCTCGTGCCTACGTATTCTGACTAGGATGGAATCAGAGCATTCGTAGTTCCCCTCAATAAGGGTGAGGAAATCTTGACTAAGGTCAAGGTTCCAGGGGAAAGAGGTAAGTGTCTATGGCAGAACACCTACATAGAGTTAATATACTGTAAACCTAAAGTTAGGTTAGAAGGGAGGTAAGTGTTCATAATCATGACACTTACATGAAATGCAGCGACTCCAATCCTAAGGCTAGGATGAAAGGGAGAAAAGAGTAAGTGTTCATGGAAGGAACTTACATATAGTACGACGACTCTAATCCTAAGGCTAGGATGAAAGGAAGTAAGTGTCCATAGCAGGACACTTACATGTAAGGCGGCGATTCCAATCCTAAGGCTAGGATGAAAGGAAGTAAGTATCCATAACAGGATCTTACATAGAGTGCGGCGACTCCAATCTTAAGGCTAGGATGAAAGGGGAAGGACCTAATGTTAGGCTGAGCTATGACATGACCATCAACAAAAGGATCTTTTCCTTTGGAATTGTGTTGTATTTTTTTAATGGTTTAGAGAAGATTATAAATACTGTAAAAATATTTTTGAGAAAATGACTTTAATTTAAAGCGGAAAGAAAACTATCCTAATTCTAAAGACCTAAGATTAAGATAAACAGGAAAAACTAGCATAAGTTATTATGCAAACAAAATTATTCTAATGTCATTCAAATTAATCAAAGATTAAATAGAACCAAGATACTTAAGAGAACATGGCAAATCAAGATTATGAAAGATTCACAACTTCACAAGAACACTAGTATCTAAGTAATCGAAACTGACGTCAAAATTAACTAAAATTTGATTAGAAATTTAATTAAAAAATTAAAATTTTAAAAACTATAATTAATTAATAATAAAAAAAACCAATTAAACAAAATTAAGGATATAATTATTATTTAAATAAATGAATATTAAATTCAGATTAAAAAAATAAAATTAAAAAAGGAAAGTGAAACTAAAATAAGAATATTTTTTTCTCTTCTTTTTTTATTATAAAAAAAACAACCCTGGGCTTAGTGGTCAATGGCCCAACTAGACAAAACATTATAGAAAATAAATTTTAAAAAAAGTTGGGCCGGTGTCTTAGCCCACCCGACCCAACACGCTAACATGCAAAGAATAAACGACAGAACTCAGCATGTCCATTATTTCTTCGCACAACTCGCCTCCTATTCATCCTCTTCTTCTCCGATCCAGCGACAAAGTGGTAAAACACAATTATGAACCAAAACGCACAAAATTATGTGTGTTGGGCTTGTCTCGTTGCTCTGATCCTGTTCAATTCTTCTCAACAGAGGTAGAAGACGCAATCGGAACAATAATTGAAATACAGGTTTCACCATTACAACAAACCTAATCTACCGATTTCAGCAAGCATACATCAAGGGTAAAACATGGATTTCAGGGAAAATTAAAGAGAACAACAAGCAATGGATTAAAATTACCAGTCGACAGTGTGTTGCACCCCAAAATTTGACCAACCAATTATCGCATTTGGCTTATGTTTTGACTCATTTTGCATTGCGCATTTGCATACCGCATGCATTGCATTTTTTCAGTCAGATTGATTTTATCGGGATTACAGCCCTCCCCTGGCGTTTCAGGCTAGTTCGAATAAGAGGATTTGCTTTGAGAATTTGTGCCCGTCCCGGTGTTTTCAGCTCTCACTGTTGTTTTTGAGGACATTTCGGTGTCCGGTTTTTACCGTTTATTTCGCTGTAGTCGCGCATCTGTTTCCTAATCGGTTGACCTTCCTTGCATTTTTTTCCTCTTAACTTCCAGATTTTTAAAGAGATTTTAATTGTTTTTTCTAAATTTGAAATTGATTTTAAAGGGTTTCTATTTCTTTTTTAGATTTTAAATAGATATTAAATAGATTTTTTTAATAGTTTTAATCAAAATAATTCTTTTTCTAGAATTTTTTTAAATAGGTTTAATAGATTTTTTTCTATTTTTAATAGTGTTTAGGGATTTATAGATATTAATTCTTTTAGATATTAATAGGAGTAATTCTTTTTTTTTATAGATTTAATTTGATATTAATTTCTTTAGAACATTATTAAATGTTAATTAGGATTTTAATTCCTTTTAATTGGATTGATTAGTTAATTAGGTCTAGAAAGGTGTTAACTTTCGTTTAGTATTAATGGTTTTTTTATCATCATTAGTAGCTAATTACCAGCATTAATCATCATCTTAATTGAGTCTTTTAGTCTTTAATTCATTTTAATCATCATTAAGCAATTAATCAGATTTTAATTGAGTTTGTCAAATTGCCATTTTCGGTGGGCCAGATGTCCCAATTTTGGAGGCCCAATTCCAGTCCGTGCCACTTGTCCGTATAAGAGGCTCCCACATGTTCACTTTCTCTCTCCGCCAACGCACACTTCGGCCACCACCTCATTTCGCCACATCACACTCACGTGTACGCCTCACACTTTCCCCTCCCATGCGTGCAAACACCTCACCCCACACGCGTCTCTCTCTCCATCTCCCAGGCTGCCACGCGTGTCTCCACCCTCACCTCTCACCGCCGGCCATGCAGCCGCTGCAACTGTCGCCGGAGTCCCGCTGGAAACTGCATTTTCTTTACTAGAAAATCCTTAATCATCATCCGTTCATCAACAACCTCCGATTCAAACCTTCAACAACTCTATCAGAGTTCATCCCACATCCACCAGATTCATACGAATCTCCACCATCTTCATCCTAATCTACATCCATTTCCGGATTTCCAGATCCTCAAGGACATTCGTTCATCAGTTCCTCAACAAAGATCCTCATCAAAAATCTCTAGAAACGCCACAAGATTCATCAATCTTCCACCTTCATCATCGTGTTCTTCACTTCCCGTCTCCAAATTCTCCATAAATCAAGAACATTCAACCATACGTTTCCAGAAATTCAAGAAACTCCGCCATGGATGTTCATCCGTTCTTCCAAATTCATCCAGATTTTTATCACTCATCAACGTCATAGATCTGCAAAGAACCACGAACAAGAGCGTCGTCTTCATCAAACCAATGAACATAACACACAAACCAAGTCTCCAGATCTGCCTTCATCGTTATTCATCGCAACAACATCCAAGGACAATTAACACTCAACGTATCCGTCTTCATCAGTTTGTCATCTGTTTCCAGATCCACCAAATCTTCAAGAACTTCATTCAAATCTTCCATAACTCTTCTCGACAAGGATCTTCGCTCAACGAGTTTGCTTGTTCGTTATCTGACTTCGCTTTTTTAAGAAAGGGGAGAGAGCGTGAGGATTAAGGGAGGAAAGTTTGAGAGCTGGAGAGTTGGATTTTGGAGTTCTGATTTGAGATTTGAGGAACGGAGACGGTGAGGGTGAGACGGAACCAAGCGGCGGCGAGATTGGAGGAGAGATACCCTAGGGTTTCTGAGGGAATTGGAAGTGAGGAAGATGGAGAGGGATCGTGGACCACTCCTTTGGGTTGGATGGGCTCAGGCCCAATCGGTTTTGGATTCACACCCAGTGTCCTGCTACACCCCCCGTCCCTGGTTTTTTTATTTTTGTTTAGATGTTTTGGTGTTGGGCTGGGCCCAACGAATTACTGGTTCACACCTCCGTCCCCAGCAAGCGCACCCCCCTGTTTTTGTTAGTTTTTTTCTTGCTGTATTGTGGGCTGGGCCCAGTGGGTTTTTTTCTGCATTTTACACCCTTTTGCAGGCTGTACCCCCTCCCCTTTACAATTTTCAATTTCTCTTGTATTGGATGTGTGATTGTAATAGTGTAGTTTTATTTTTCTATTTTCTTCGAGGGATTCTTTTTATAGTTTAGCATATTATGCATATTTTTACTATAGAGATTTTAATATAGAATTTATATTCTATTGTTTTTAGAATATTATAGAATATTGCATAGTATAGAACTTTCACTCTATTTTCTTATAGGATATTATTAGAGTTAGATAGAATTTTTTATGCCATTTTTCATACGCATTTTCTTTATACTTCTTTAGAGTGTTTTCTATTAGAAATTAATTGCTAATTTTTAGGAGTAGGATATTATTTCCACTTGTGATCGGATTTTCTTTCCTATTTTTCTCTCCTCATATCTTTTCTTATCCGATTTTTCTTCGATTTTATTTTTTGGCTGGCCTTGTGACATGATTCAATTGGAGAATGATTTTAGATATCACTTCTCTATCTTGTCTTTGACACGGACATCAATACGCTACCTCTTAGAGTCCGATTTCTCGTATAAGTCGAACCATGACGGTCTAAGCGTTACATTGTTCCTGATTCGAGCGTCATCATCAAGGATCCAGAGAGGAGAAGATTGGAATGGAGCTTGCGCACATGTCAGGAGCCAACAGAGCCGCTTCGTTCAACATCGTCTTTCTTATTCAAGTCTTCAGGAAACCGTCGAGTGTTGTGAGCCGTATCGTTAGATATGTAGGAAATGACAGTTGAGGAGTTTCTTCTCAATCGTCTAGGATGTCTAGTATGGTACCCTTTGGGTGACATGCGACGCATTCGCTCCTACGCCTTAGGTTCTTGCGTGTGTGTCCCGAGTTCCTTCCCGTTTAGGCGTGTTAGGCCTGCTTCCTCTTTGTTCTCGCCCCCGTGCGATCGAAACCCTTTCCTCTCGCATTCAGGCGATTAAGACCCCTTCTCTTGCCTCCGTGCAATTGAGACTCGTTTTCCCGCCGAACTACGTTTGCTCTGATCTCTCAAGCCTGTTGAGAGTACGTAGGAATAGGATGTGATATCCTAGCGAGCTCCCTGTTCCCTTTTCCCCCTTTCCTGTAGTTAGCTGAACTACAGCTGCTCTGATTTCTCGTTCCAGATGAGAATATGTAGGCATAGGATGCGATATCCTAGCGAGCACACTAACAACTAACTTCTCTGTTCTCTCGCTGCCGTGCGATCGAGACTTTCCCGCTGACGACTGATGTTCCCTTTCTCTTGCCCGAGCGCAATTGAGGCCAGACCGTAGTTCTAGAACCCGTAGGTTCCCATACCCTTTAAAACCCGATATACTACGTCCGTTCTACCGCAAACAGGTAAAGCCTAAGTCTCCGTCGGGCGAGCAACATACACCTAACTGCTAGAATGCGTACGCTAGTATCGTCAATCTTTTCTCTCACCCCTGTGTGATCGAGAACACCCTGTCTAGCCGTAGTTAGCCTGAACTACGTAAGCTCTGATCTTTCACGCCGTGTGAAAGTACGTAGGCACAAGATGCGATATCTCGGCGAGCAAATCCCCCGTAGATTCCCGAACTACATCGACTCTGATTTCTCATTCTATGATGAGAATACGTAGGCATAGAGCGCGATGCTCTATCGAGTCAGTTTCTTTCCGTTTAGATTTAGAAGCCGCAGCTAGATTGTTTTTCACCCGTAGACAAACCAACAAGCGTGGATCCCATCGAGTACGATGGACGTGAGGGGTGCTAATACCTTCCCCTTGCGTAACCGACTCCCGAACCCAGAAAATGGTTGCGATGACCTTGTCTTATACCTTTTTCGTCAGGTTTTTCCGATCGTTTCCTTTCCCGTTCCGAGGGATAAATAACGAAAGGTGGCGACTCTTCTGTTTTTCCGGCACCTTATTTTCGCGGTAGCGACACAGTGGAAATGGCTATGGTGTCGGCAACAGAGGCGATGACGAGGTGTGTTTTGTGATGGCTCCAACAATGTAACAATACACACAAGCCGTTCTTGACGATGCAAAGGATTGTGTCCGACAAAGGTGATTATGCAATTTCTTTGAATTCCTTCCTTTTTGCTCTGCTATTGGTTGTTGCTATTGTTACTTTTTGAAACTATAGTTTCCTTCAATTCAATATACTCTGCGTGGTTTTTTTGTATGCTGATATTCTTGTGTATGTGTGTGTTTTATGCATATGAGTATGTGAATTCTCTTTGTTATGTTTCTGTGTGTACCTGCTATTGATCCCCCTTTTGACGTGTTGATGTACTTCTGCTTGTGAAATTGATGAGGGGGTGTTCATCGTGAAAATTAGTGAACAACCGCTGGTCTTCCAAATCAAAAAAGATTTGTTTTACTCGCAGCATCGACCACACAAATCCTATGACATGTGCTAGTTGATCTTAAACAAAGTTTGGAAAGACAATGAACACTTTGACAAAGTTCATGAGAAAAATAACTTGTTTCAAAAATGTAAATGGAATTGAACACAAGAGATTAAAGTCGAAAGACTGGTAAAAAATGTAGAAAGTAACTTGCGCAAGGAAAAGATAAATTCTTAATGAAAAGACTTATTGACTTGCATTGAAATGTAAAAATGGTGTTGCATCAACATACATTCTCACAATCTCGTTTCTCTACACGTGGGTACTTTGAGTATATTGAGGAATTTGTACACAATTGAACACACACTAATCCTAACACTAAGACTTGCTATTTATACTAATCGGAAATAACTTCCATCAACGGCTAACGAACTAGATCGAGACAAGTGGCATTCTGCATGTCTTCGACTCTTGGAAGCGCTCACGTCATCTTTAAGAAATGGATAAGAACGAACATTCTCTCCTTTATTTGAATTCAAACCTTCCTGTCGAAATGCCTTCGGTAACACCTCTGTCGAATCACATTTCCCAATTTTTAGGAAATATTTCTAAGTCCATAAAATAGTTCCTCCTTGCAAAAGGATGTCTTCGACTCACACTCCAAAAATGTAGTTTTGGTCGAAGTCATCTGATTTCTTCAGAAACTCTATTACTTCCTTTTAATCCAATCCAGGCATTAAAATTTAGAGCCAACAAATTACCCCCCCAAAAATGTCATTTTCGACACCATTGAAGAAAACAAGCATTTTTTGATAATGTCATTCGACACCTCGAACGAATCTTGCATGACTTTGATGTCTATCACTATTTCAAAAAACCCATGATGTCACGATCATCATAGCGGTTTCTAAAACATCTTATCAATGCACACCAAAATCTCTAGCCATTATCATGCTTTCTAGACTCTAGGAGATCATGGGGTTAAGAATTAACTGCCAACGTTCCATCAAACAACCCTGGTGGAACACGTGTCCCACTAACCATTAGCTCTTTTAATGCTGATTTGAAGTTCCTTAAACTTCCACAAGCTTATAAATAGCTCCATACTTAGCCATTTTCACTTTTTACACTTCTAAAAAACTCTCAAGCATTTTCTTCTCTCTTCACCTTTTAAATCTTCAAAGGAAATACCCAGATCTCTTCAACCTTCAACAATGACGTCTTCAACCACCAACATCAAAGACTCCAAAAAAGGCCAAAAGTCCAAAGACCTAAAGAAAATCTCTCAGCTTCCTCCCTTTGACACACTTTCAGGGCTAAAGATTGTGGGGAACCAACAACTCATTCCTGAGCCGCTTGAAGAAGAAAAGAGAAAAATCTATGAATCTCAGGTACTTGTTCCTATTATTGTTTCTGGTAAATGACATGCATTATACGAACCTTTACTTGATCTTAGCTTTGATCATAGCAAATCTAGGGACTTTTTTCCTTCTTATCACAAATCCAAACCCATAGGACAAGCCAATAAATCTAGGGTTAAAAAATCTTCTGATGCAGTAGCATTGAATAACATAGACTTAAGGTATATGAATAACAAATTTAGAGTCTTTCGAGCGACCCCATCTTTTAAGGAATTTGATGACTATATGAACTGGTTAGCAAAGGTAGAAAAAGTCAAGTCCCAAACCTGGAAGATCATGGGAATCTATAACCTGATCATGGTGTCGAAGACGGGTCTCGATTACTGTTCAAACATGTTGGTCACTTCTCTGTATTTCAAGGATAGAACCCATTATACCTTCCATCTCCCTTGTGGGATGACGACTCCCACACTATTTGACATAACCGCTATCAAAGAGCTTAAACCTATTGGAAGCACTTACGACTCAGACCTAGAATCTGATGAATCAATATGTTTTGCATCCACTAAGGCTACATATTCACATTTCATAACATATTACTATGATCAAACAAATGAGGATGTCTTAGATATAAAACATATAACCTTCTTGATCATATGGCTGTCTCACTGTATCTTCTGCTCGAAATCCCTCAAAGTAGCTATAAGATATCTTACTTTGGCCACTTAGCTTCATAAAGGCTATAATGTCTGTATGAGCGAAATGATCTTAGGGAATCTTTACGAATCTCTGAGTGAAGGAGTGGCTCAACTCAAAGATTTGGGAGAAAAAGGGAACCTCTTACTATCTGGCCCATTTAGGCTGCTACAACTCTGGCTAAATGCATCATTCAAAGCCAGTCTTTCCAACAAGAATCCCATAGATGAAGCTGTTGAAGAAATTAAGAATAGAAGAGTCTAAGGGACTCATTTGGTCAAGCTTACTCCTAGTGAAGAAGGACAATCTCTCAGGCCAACATTCTTGAGCTATGTCATGATGTTTTCCAAACATCATGAATTCACGTTGAACATGGCCCCCTTTGCTACAAGGAAGTACGACCCTGAGTAGTTCACAAGACCCTTTCCAGCCCCAACCAAAGCTCAAGAAGAAGAGTCTTTACTGATCTGTGAGGCCTTTCTGATTCCAAGATTGTTAACCCTCGACTAAATCTGTCAAAGTTTCAAGTGACTCTGATTGCTTACCAACCAAACTTAGTTGCTCGACAGTTTGGGTTGGTCAAAGCTCTTCCCAAGTGTCTCTTTGAGAAGAAAGGTGCTCTTCTTTTTCATCATGTGAAATATACTGAGGAGTTAACTTCGACACAGCTTGCTCGCTATGCTGACAAGGCTCAACTCATCCCTACTAGCTTCAAACCAAGTTTTCTTTGCACCCCAGAATTCAACAACTGGTGGTCAAAATATTATGTTGAGGAGTTTTTTGATGCTCCTTCATTCACTCAACTTATTAACCAAGCTTTCCTCTCTGTGTAGGAGAAGACCAAGAAAGGTATTTCGACATATCAAAGAAATCCAAGCATTCCAGAAGTACTTTGAAACTGATTATTGACCAAATGATCTTAGTCGAACCGTCCGCGATGCAGCTGTTACGCTGAAGGAAAAGTTTCTAAAGAAAATGGAGAGTTTACAACTCCCTTCATTCGTTCCTCCTGGGGAACGATACACAATGACTTTCAACAAGTTTCCTCCAAAATTTCCTCGACTGCCAACTGTTGGATTTGGATTGGCCCTTGCCCCTTCATTTCCAGACTGGTTTATCTGTGGGGATTCTATAAAAACCCTTCGCCAACAATCGAAACCAGGCTCAGCGGGTGGTTGTGACTAAGTATACTTTAGACAATTTCAAAGGGCCTCTTCACATCAGTATCAAAGATAATCGTATCGAGTCCGAAATATATGAAGGTGTGGAATGGGATGTTTTTAAACTAGATTTCTCTTATTCAATTTTTATCATTTTACTTGCAATGACTTGTGTAAGTGCTCTTGATTGGCTGCATTTTATGGCAAAAAATTAGTGTATGTATGTATGTCATGATTGGTGTTATTACATACATAATGTGGATTTTGCAGGGTAAGCTAACTTAGCTAAATGTTAGTTAAGTTGAATGTCATGCAAAATGTCATGACTTTGATCGTATGACATCCAGCAAGCAGATTTATTTTCTGGTATCTAGAAATCAGGAAACTTATTAGAAGCTCAAGCTGAAAGACAGGAGACATTTTAGAAGCCCTAAAGCGAAACAAATGCTCCTGAATTAAATGGCAAGCGTGCAGATTTTTGAAAAAGGGTTTTGTTATGGTTAAACCTAATTTTATGCACCCAGGCCCAAGGACTGACTGCTGCTATAAAAACAGAAGGAGCAATCCTAGAAGAGAAGCTCATGACATAAGATTAGAGAGTGCATATTGAGAGTCCTTGTGAGTGAAGAAGGTTGTTCTTCACATGAGTATTGTGAGTGAAGAAAGTGTGTTCTTCATGTGTGAATTGAGTCTTAGAAATACTTGTTTACCAAGCAACTGTCTGCTGCATTGGTTAGGTAGGTTCTAGGCTGTTGTGTCACTCAAAGCTTTTAATCAAGAGTGTGTGTCCTTTGATCAAAGCTGTGAAGCAAGATCAAGGTGTGTGGTTGAAGTGTATCTTCATAATCAAGTAATTGTAATTGGATATCACTGTGGTGTGATTGAGGGGGAGTGAGTGGGTATACTCAGGTCTAGAGTGTCTCTAGGCAGAAGTGTCATTGGGTAGGTTTTAAGTGAAGAGTGCAAGCTGTGTGTTTGGCTCTGAATTAATTCTACTGTTAGTGAAATTCCTCCCTGGCTTGGTAGCCCCCAGATGTAAGTGTTGTTGACACTGAACTGGGTGAACAATTTCTGTGTTATTTACTGCTTCTCTTTACAGCTTATTATAAACTGCAGTAGTCTATGTTATAGTGGATGTCATAACTTCCACAATAACATCCATCGTGTGCTTGCCAGAATTTCAATTGGCATCAGAGCACGCACCCTGCCTGTTATATCTTGGTGAGATCTAGGGAAGATAAATTCTGGTACTATGGATAAAGACATAGGATTCACAAATAGACCTCCAATTCTGGATGGCTCTAATTATGACTATTGGAAACTCTAGCTGGGAACATCATGTGAAGTATGACAAGGATGGAGTATTTATGCTTGTACCTGAAGAGGAATGGACCAAAGAGCAAGAAGCCCTGGCTCTTGGGAATTCTAAATCTTTGAATGCATTATTCAATGGTATAGACAAGAATATCTTCAGACTGGTGCATCATTGTGAGCTGGCTAAAGAAGTGTGGGATACTCTCAAAACAACTCATGAGGGAACCTCTAAAGTCAAGACTTCAAATGTTGACAAACAAGTTTGAAAGTCTAAAGATGAAGGAGGAGGAAACTATTCATGAGTTCTACATGAATGTCCTTGAACTTGCTAACACCTCAGAAGCTCTGGGAGAAAAGATATCTGAAGAAAAGCTAGTGAGGAAGATCTTAAGATCATTGCTTAGAAGGTTTGCAATGAAAGTAACTGCCATTGAAGAAGCCCAAGACATATGCAACATGAGAGTTGATGAACTCATAGGCTCTCTTCAAACCTTTGAGATGGGACTGTGTGATCAGGCTGTGGAGAAAAAGAACAAAAGCATAGCTCTTGTTTCAAACACTACAAGTGATTCAGAAGGTGAAGATGGTGAAAGTGAAGAAAGTCTGTCAGAAGCAATAGCCTTGCTTGGAAGACAGTTTAACAAACTGGTCAAAAGGATAGATGCTAATTCTAAACCTTATACCAGAAGCATGCCTGCTGATAAAGAAAAATCTGAAGATAAAGTAATCCAAAGTAGAGGAGTTCAATGCCATGAGTGTGAGGGATATGGACACATTAGAAAGGAATGTCCCACATACCTTAAAAAGAAGGGAAAAGGCCTAACTGTCACATGGTCTGATGAAGATTCAGAAAGTAGATCAGAAGGAGAATCTTCCAAACATGTCACTGTTCTAAAAAGTGTATGTATATCTGATGGTGATTCAAGTGAAGATGAATTGACTTATGATGAACTTGCTGATTCATTTAAGAAGCTGTGCAACAGAAGTGGAGAATTATATCAGCAAGAAGAGCAACAGAAGAAACTCATAAGAGAGTTAGAAGCTGAGAAGATGGAATATCTTGCAACAATAGAATCACTCAAAAGTGAAGCCAGCCTGTTGAAATCTAATCTTGATCAAATGTCCAAATCCATAAGGATGCTGAACCCTGGGACTGACACTCTAGAAGAAATTCTACAGAATGGTCAGACATCAGGTAACAGGTCTGGACTGGGATTTATTGGGAAACAGAAACCCATCTTGGAGATCAAGGGGCCAAAACCTGAAACTCAAAGGTCAAAAGGGATGTCACGACCAATGTCACAACATCAGGGTCACAAAGGTACACACCATAACTAGAGGAACTTTCAAAGGAAAAGGTGTTACTACTATGGAAGGTTAGGTCATATACAAGCCATCTGTTATTGGCTACATGGATTTTCCAGTCACACT
Organism: Lathyrus sativus; assembly: GCA_963859935.3. Lineage (NCBI taxonomy): Eukaryota > Viridiplantae > Streptophyta > Magnoliopsida > Fabales > Fabaceae > Lathyrus > Lathyrus sativus. The sequence goes on along the minus strand of OZ012737.1, from coordinate 214,513,887 downwards.
CATCAAGGCAAATCCAAAAAGGGAGCTCCTATCAAGAAGAGACAATGGGTTACTAAGAATATGGCTCTAGTAGTTCACACTTCTCTAAGGATGCCTACCAAAAGGGATTGGTATTTTGATAGTGGTTTCTCTAGACACATGACTGGAATAGAGAATAGTTTGGTAAACATAAAACCTCATTCCTCAAGTCATGTAACATTTGGTGATGGAGCTAGATGAGAAATCAAAGGTGTTGGAAAACTAGATGGTCCTGGTGTTTCAAGACCGGACGATGTATTGTTGGTTAAAGGACTGACTGTTAATCTCATTAGTATCAGTCAGCTCTGTGACCAAGGTTTCAGTGTAAAATTCTCTAAAGATGAATGTGCTGTCACCAATGAAGAAGGTAAAGAAGTTATGAGGGGATCTAGAGCCAAGAACAACTGCTATCTATGGAAGCCTAGGAGTAACCTCAATGTCCTGGTCAAAAAGGAAGAAAAGGATCAAGTATGGTTGGAGAAAGGAAGACAAGTTCTAAAATTAGAAAGAACCATGTCCAAAACAGTAGCAAGAGGAACTTCAAAGTCTACTTCAGATAGTAGGACAGGTTGTGGTAAATGACGTGTGGACAGGAAAGTCAAGAAGGGATACCCAAAGTATGGTCATCAGGGAAATCTAGACAGGTTATATTGGAACCTGATGGAGTTCATGGAAGCTACTCAGCATAATGAGAGCAATGTCACTCATAATGTCATAACATAATTTTGTGACAATCTCAGTAACATGAACTGCTATCCTAGTCAGCCAGAGAAAACTGTGAAAAATTCTGACTGGCATCACCTTGGGAAAGAATGTGAGGAACCAAGAGACTCGGGAGCATGCAGTGATCACAAGGGTACAAGAGGCCTAAATGATACACAATTTGAGAAATCTCTAAGGAAGTTGAGGTCCTCTGTTAATAATGAATTATAGCAATTAAAAGTAATAGGGAATTACCTTTTGAAACTTGATCATTTACTGTTCAATCTAAAAGGTAAGTTCCCTCCTATTAGGCAATCGTACCTCTCTACTACATATACGATACACCCCTTCTATCTTTGGTACCCTCACAAACTGTTCATCTCCCATTCACCGTTCAACAAGCGCAGAAAATACTCTTTCTCACGATCAAAGTCACCAAAAATGTCTCAACATTGTCGCACCTCGAAAAATCACGGAGACATTCCGGAGAAACGACCCTCGCGTGAAAGGCGCGGAAATGCGGTTCGACAGAGTCGCCACCGAACTTTATTTTTTCCGAATAAACGGGAGAGGAAAATATCGAGAAAACCTCTTCAAAACGAAAGGATAGGAACAGGGCTGTCGCAACCATGTTCCGGGTTCGGGAGTCGGTTACGTGAGGGGAAGGTATTAGCACCCCTCATGTCCGTCGTACTCGACGGGAACCTCTTAAGGTAATTGTGGGGAGTGTTGTCTAGGTTTATTTGTTTTCTTCTCATTGTTAAAGGTAGAATTGATAGGTTAAAAGGTTAGAGACACAAAGGAGAAATGGGTGGTTAGTGAATAGGGTGCTCGCCAAGGATTGGGGCCCTTGTGCCTACGTATGCTCATTCGGACGAGAATGAGAAATCAGAGCGTCGTAGTTCGACTACGGGAATGGATGGGGGAAATGGAAGAAGGAGGGGATTGTGCTCGCCAAGATCATCGCAATCTTGTGCCTACGTATCTTATATTCGAAAATGAACGAAGAATCAGAGCGTCCGTAGTTCGTGGTAACGACCACGAAAAGGTGAGGTTGAATAGGTTGGAAGTTTGAGAAAAAGACGAAAGAGTGACTGACAAGCAACCCAAGGGCGTGCTTCAAGAGCTTGTCACTCAAGAATTCAAGGAATGCGAGATTCCAAGAACTCAGTTCTTTCGGGAATTGGGTTGAATAGATTGAAGATAAGAGTTGGATGTTTTGAAATCGAAAGAATAAACTAATAACAACTCGAGGGCGCGCCTCGAGAGTTACTCATTCGAATATCCAAAGAATGCTAGATTCTGAGAATATCCCTCTTTCGTAAGTTTTAGAAATGTTTGTGAAAGGATCGAATCGAAAAATGGCATGCGAGGCCAAAAGGAAGTTGTTTTGAAGTAGCTCGACGACGCATCGAGGATTTGTTTGAAAATGAAACCGACTTGACGACGTGTCAAGGGTTAGGATTGTGAGAAATGATATTAGTCCCTGAGGGTGCCCCTAATATCGAAACCACGAGGAGTTGTGAATGAAATGTGGATTTTAGGAGAATGTTTGAAAATGATTAATATGAAAGAGTCGAAAGGTTGAGTGAATAACGACTCAAAGGGCGTGCCTCGAGAATTATTCACTCGAAAATTCAAGGAATGCTAGATTCCAAGAATCTCCTTCTTTCGGAGTTTTAATCGAGAAAAAAGTTGAGAAAATGCGTTTGAGAAAATCAAAATATTGAATGAATAACAACTCAAGAGCGTGCCTCGAGAATTATTCACTCGAAGATCCAAGAAATGATAGATTTCAAGAATCCCCTTCTTTTGGAGTTTTTTCGAGAAAATGTTTAAAAGATAATTTGAAGCGAAAGTGACATAGTCTTGACTGAATTATCATCTATCAATAATTTGACCGATAATAATCATTAAAGTCATTATTGACTAGGGAATAAGAAAAAGTGGATAAAAATGAAAATGAAAGTTTTGAAAAGAAATGGTCTCGGGTTTGTTATTATCTGTCAATAATTTGACAAACTATAACTCGGGGTATTGTCATCGACCCGAACAGATGAAATGACACAAAAAGCTCAATAACAAACGAAAAAAGATTAATTTCTAAAGAGAAAATATATGAACTTCTAAATATACAACTATAATATAAAATAATATAAACTCTAATAGAAAAATCTACTAAAACCTAGAATAATATATATATATATATATATATATATATATATATATATATATATATATATATATATATATATATATATATATATATATATATATATATATATATATATATATATATATATATATATATATATATATATATATATATATATATATATATATATATATATATATATATATATATATATATATATATATATATATATATATATATATATATATATATATATATATATATATATATATATATATATATATATATATATATATATATATATATATATATATATATATATATATATATATATATATATATATATATATATATATATATATATATATATATATATATATATATATATATATATATATAAAATCTGAAAGAAAAAAACTATATTAATAAACTAACTATATATTAACAAACTATAGTAAATAAATATGTACACAAATAAAACTTGTTATAAATCAATTAAACAGTTTAGAATACATACATAATAATATATACATAATATAAATAATATATATACAAAATAAAGTTAAAAAAAATAAAATAATAATAATTACATAATATAAAGAGGTTTAAGAAATACAATAAATAAAAAACAGGGGTGGGTTATGGTAAAACGGAGGGGGTGCCGAAATCAAATGGGCTTCTGAGCCCATTAATCAACAAGTCAGCAGCAAAACAAAGAAAATAAAATAAAATAAATAAAAAACAATATGTAAAAAAAAAAAAAACGGTAGGATCCAAGCTGTTTCTCCAAATCACCTCTTTCTCCTCTCAACTTCGTTCGCTCTCTCTCCGCAAGTTCTCTCTTTCCCTCTTGGATTCGCCTTCTTTGTTCTCACTCTCACCTCTCTGTTCTCATCCTCAGCTTCACTATTTCCTTCAATTTCTGTTTCGATTTGGAGTTTGTTCATAAAGGTTGTTAATGGTCTCAATTTGGTCTCAAATCACGAAGGGTAGGCGAGTTTCATGGGTTTGGGCTGATTGTTAGAAGATTTTTGAAGATATTCCAGAAGGTGGAAGTTGAAGGGGGTTTTGTTTGAGCAGTGAAATGGAGAGGGAGTACGCGGCGGAGAAGAGGAAAAACGGTGATGGTTGGAGGAACAAGGGTTTGAAGTTTGGAAGTTGGATTTACAATGAGTTTTCGTTTGAAGTTTAAATGTTTGGGGTTTTGTCTCGCAGCTTGGATTTGCGGAATGATTTGGGGATTTGGTTGTTAATGGAGGGAAGGGATTCGGTGAAGGGTTTTTGGAAGGGGTGGCATCTAGGTTTTTGTTTTTTTTCCCCTCCTGTTTGAAGTGAAAGGTTCTTTAATAAGTAAGGGAAAAGTTGGGGTAAAATGGGAAAATTGGGAAGGAAATGGGAGCTGGGTATTGGAGATTTACGTTGTACCAATTTCATGTTGCTGGAAATTTTGAGTATCATGTGTAGTGACGGTTTTGCGCAGCCGTACAAGTCACGTGAGGAGAGTCAGTACCCTAGTTTTGTACAACACTATTTTAATTACCGTGTATCTTTATTTTATTTTTTCACTGTCATGATTTGCAGAGACCTGGTTAGTGTAATGCTGGTTTTGTGTAGGCACAAAGGCTAGATGTGTGGGCCACGCGAACAAAGTTATTTGAAGAATGGAACCACGGTTTGTACATTGGAGGCTTGTGAGTTGTTGTACCGCGACTTACTGTTGTGGAGGCACTCTTTGTTTCATGATGGTGCGGTGAAATCTCAGCCCATGGTTTATCTTTCGGTTACGTGTTTTACAGGTACATGTTGGTGTTTTGCTTTTGCGCGTAACAACGGATGATGGTTATTGTAGCGGATGTTTTTTTCAAAAAGTTTACGTGGGGCCTGAAGAGTACAAAATCTCGGCATACTCTGGGTGTAGTCAGCGTCATTGCTACACAGGTATCAATTTGTTGACTTAGTGTTTTTGCACATAATGTTTGGTGATGGTTTCAGCAACGAGTATGGTCCCCACAAGTTTTTTAGAATGAATTCTTGATCTTTATTTCATACAACCTGTCTTTCTCTGTGTTTGTATTCACCACTGCATAATGGTTTCAAGTTTGCATAATGTTGTGCTGCAGGTTTTAACATATGGGTTGCCGCTTGTTACAAAGTTATGTTGGCTAGAGAAATGAGCACCCGCAATCTTTGTTGCGAAATGAAGGTTGACTTGCTTGCTGCGAGAGGCGAATGTGCGGCATGTGACGGTTTCACGACGTTATTTTACCGTGGCTTGAATTTAATTAAGACAATGGAATTGTGGTTGTTGTAACATCATATGAATCATGATGCATTGTACCACGTTTTGCCGGTTTCTCATTAAGTTCTGTTATGCACTTATGCAGGATGGTTGGGATCTTTGAAGTGGCTACTAGAATTGCCTTTTGGGGATGTTTTACTGAGCTATGATATGCAGTCTTCCTTGTTCGGCAGAATACGCTGGAGTTGCTGTTGCGAACAGTTTCAATCATGTTCACTTTTCTGTCTCTTTTTAGCTTGATGACATACATGAGAATTGCTATAACATTGGCTGTTGAATTGAGTTGTGAAAGCTGTTGGCAACAGAGTAATTGTTGATGAGTGGTCTCTCTTTCTTTAAACAATTTTGTTCTTCAATTATGTGAGTTGCAATTGGAAATTGAAATGGCTTATACTATCTGCTGCAGGTCATGGCGTGTGGTTGTATTATTGATTGCGTGACCCGGCAATTTGCGGTAAAAAGCATGAGGTCGGTGTATGCGGAGACATATCATTGTATGTTGCCATAACTTCTCTCATGTCATGTGTGTACACATCAAACAGGAATAACTTGACACTTTGTTATGTTTTATCAATGCAGGTTCAGTATCTAATAGCAGTTTGATAAAACAAAACCCCAGCACCTTGAAGCGCCATTGCCCGGGCTGTCTCCGGAAACTATTGAGTTATAATGTGCATCGTTTGCCTCCTCGATGAAGCTAACTGGTATGACTACACCTAACTCTCTGCAAGTTTCTTATAATTGTAGGATGATCCTTATAGGGTTTAGCTTCTTGAAAGAAACCCTCTCTTTATGTCTGACAGCACTAATAGCCTGAATGAATGAGAATAATGTTTACGCCGAGTTTCTGAGCATCTCGAACAAGTCTTTGAGCGGTGGCGACATCGTTTGAGACATCATCCGTGCAGGCAAACTGAAGAGCAAAAACAACAAATTTTCTTCCCTTGGTTTTCATGCTCTTTTTTGGTGTGATAGCAGGCTGGCTTTGTCATTCACATAATTCCCGTTTTTTCAATTACAGATGCAGCTACTTTGGGTCAAAAATCCTCATGGAAAGAAAACTGGCCTTGGGCACTTGTAAAAAGTTTACTGTTAGTTTGAACTTGTGTTTCTATGGCTTGTGGGATTCTCATGTGGGCCTTGCTCTTGTAATTACTTGATTGTAAATAAACATAAAATAAATTTCTTTCTTTTGTGATTCTCTTGCCAAGTAATTGGATCATGGGCTTGTATAAATTTTTAATTGTTGCAATATACTTTGATTGGGCTTGTACCTTCCATTTCGTTTTTCAAACGGCCTTATAAATGAACTTGCCATATTGTTGAATTTATTTCACAATTCTCTGAATTTTCAATTGACAACTTGAACTTCGTATCCCCGCATCCACTTCCATGAATATTTTAAGTTGAGTCTTGCATCAGTAATAAATATTACCCTGGATGTTTAAATAAACTACAACTTTTATTAAGAAAATCCTTGAACCAAACAACGTTTTGAATCTGTCACAGTCTTGACAACTCGATTCACTTATAACCACCTTGGCTTGTGACACCAACTTCAGTTAGATCCTCCGACACACTTGCCCACGATTCTTAAACCCAATTTGGCTAAAAAAATCAAACTGATAAACCATAAAAGGATCCTCAACATTTACTACACCCATTCCTGGATCAAATGTGACCTGATATAGCTCAATTCAAACCTTATGATAGGAGCAACACACATTTTTGAATTTTCGAATAATGTCAGTGGGCGAATGTACAGGTGGTAGTAATATACAACAGGTAGGACAAAATTGGGGTATGACAAACATCCAACAGATACTCCTTCCAAGAAGATGTCAATCAGCTCTGACACAGATTCCGCTGCTAACCCTAAAGAGGTTCTTGAAATAGCTCCTCTGAGAATGCTAACCCCTGAAGGATTGATGGTGAAGAAACCACGAACCTCACATCCAAGAAGACCTAAAGAACTTGTAACAGGTCATACTCCTCTCTCTTCAACTCATGATCCTGATGAGGAGATCAATGAGGAAGAAGCTAGGCAAATCCACTCCACCATTTCCAACTTGGTAACAAGGGTTCTGATTGAGCCAAATGAGGTGCCTAGGATAGTCATTCCACCTAACACTGAGAGTTCTGCTCCAAATTTGGATAATCAAGACAATGTCACTCACGATGTTGAAACATTGGAAGCTACTTCTCAGGAGGGTAATAACAAGGGTCAAGGTTCTGAGAATATGGATGGTAACATGCAAGGTGACCAGAATGATGATGTGACTGAAACTATAGATCCTAAGGAGTACTCTGATGATGATTTGATAATCAAGAGCAATCCTGGTATAGCCAAAAGGCTCATGACGAGGAAAGGGAAGAAACAAGTTATGCAAAGCAACCCCAAAAGGAAGATGATAGCCAAAGCATGGAGCAAGGTGGTTCCAAAGAAAAGGAAGGACCAATCCAGCACTGAAACTGATTCTATTTTAGATAATGATGATGATGTATCTGAAATTCCATTAAAGAAGAAACCAACCATTAGCAAGCTTACTGCTAGTGTCCCTGAGGTTCCTATTGACAACATTTCATTTCATTATCCCTCATGTGTAAATAGATGGAAGTATGTTGTTCAGAAGAGGCTGGCATTGGAGAGTGAGCTGGGACATAATGCTCTTGAGAGTAAAGAAATCATGAATCTCATTCATGATGCAGGATTGATGAAAACAATTAGTCAATTCTCACAATGCTATGAGTTACTTGTCAAAGAATTCATCGTTAAATTTATCAGATGAATGTGCTGATAGAAAATCTATTGAGTTTGGGAAAGTATTTGTTAGAGGAAATGGTGTCATCTTCACTCGCACTACCATCAACAGCTTCCTTGGAAGATTAAATGAAGCTCAACCCGAGTTAACCATCTCTGACAACAAAATGTGCCAAGTAATTACTGGAAATCAAGTCAGAAAGTGGACATCAAAAGGAAAGCTTGCTGCCAGCAAACTAAGTGTGAAATATGCTATGCTGCACAAGATTGATGTTGCAAACTGGGTGCCAACTAATCACAAATCGTCAGTGGCCACTATCCTGGGGAGAGTCATCTATGCTGTTGGGACCAAGACCAAAATGGATTATGGCACTTACATCTTTGATCATTTCCTTCGCTCATTTATAAAAGGACCCATAGCATTTCCTTTGCTCATTTATGGAATTATATTAGCACAATATCCAAATATCCTCAAGAACAGTGATGTAGCAAGCAAAAGAGAAACTCCCTTAGCGTTCCATCACAAGCTGTTTCAAGGAACTCATGTTCCAGACATTGCCATGACACCCACTGAGACATCCAAAAGGGGTCCCAAACAAGGTTGTCAAACTCGCGAGTCTACTCAGACTCGTAAAGGGTCTGTAAACTCAACTCGCAGACTCGATTTACAAACTCGTACGAGTCTATGGAAAATTAACAATGACTTGCAAAAACCTATCTGTGACACATACATGACACACACATGTATTTTAAACTTGTAAATGCATCATATATGTATATATATAATAGAATACAAATTAACATCAAAATTTAAATTTCATACTCCATAATAAATTTCTTAACAAAAAAACTCAATAATAAAACAAACAAAATAGCTAATGTATTTAAAGACTTAAAGTACTAATTTCTTCTTAATTGACTACTACATAAAGCAAAAAAAATAATCATAAAACAGATATGTTAATGGCTTTAAACATCCAAAACTTCGGTGAAATCATCACCATTATCTTCATCGGTATCTTGAGTGTCATTATCAAACTCTACCCCGAATGAAACACCTTCTTCACCATTAACCAAAGTTGGATTTCTTGAAGTTCCACTTCCACCAAATTCAACATTTCCACCATCAATACCACCACTGTGCACAACATTAGTAACAACAACATCAACTTCCACAACATTGTTAAAAGTAACATCATCTTACTCAACATTAACTTGAATTTGCATATTTTCCTCATTATAAGCTTCAATTATCCATTCATCATCTTTACACAAAAGAATATATAAGAGAATATACAAGAGAAACATCTAAGTGAAATATATAAGAAAATACTTACACAACAAATGATTGATTTACGGGAACAAATGCAAGCAAAGAAAGAGATATAATAAACACACGTCATTTATGAAGGGATGAAAGGAGGAAGAAACTTTGGTGAAACAAGAGACTAGGAGAGAGGTTTTCTAATCCTCGTACAAGCAAAAAAAGGGGTTTTTTTTAAATAAAATAAAATCTTTTGGGGTATTTGGGACTTTTTTTGGGTTAAAAAAACAAAATTTTAAAAAATTTATAGACTCGTAAAATCACCATAGACTCGCGACTCTATACGAGTTTATGCGAGTCTACTAGAATCTACTCGAGTCTATAAAAAATGATTCTATGCGCGAGTCTACTCGTTTTCGCTTCCTAGACTCGTAAACTCGTACGAGTTTACGAGTCTACCTGGGAGTTTGACAACCATGGTCCCAAAACCAGAAAAGCTGAAGTGATGGCAACAATTAAAGAAACATGCAAGGAACTGGATGCAAGGAAGCAAACTCTTGAAAAATTGCTAAAATCTCTTGAGCAAGATGAGGATGCTGAACTTACTGATGATGATGGTACAAGGGAAGATGATGGTCAAGAAGCTGGCTCAGAAGAAGCTGCTGACAACTCAGAGGAAGGCACTGATGATGGAGAAGAAAGCACTGAAGAGACTGAGGAGGACAGGTCCAACTCAGCTGAAAAAGAAGATTGATATCTTAGCATGCAGTGTAGCTCATACTAATGATTGCTGTGTTATTACGGAAAGAAGTGTTGCTGGTTTTTTTTGTTTTGATTAGGCCTCTGTAGGAATTATTTGACAACCTGAATTTATGATGCTCTATACGAGCAGTTTGTATAATTTGCCCCTAACAATTGGAATATTACAACATTCTGATCTATGCTAGCTTATTAGTTGGATCTTAATTTGTGGTTAAAAAGGGGGAGAGAAAGATAGAGTGATAATAACAGAGGTGGAAGGACAGGTGGTGTGCAGAACAGGTGGATAACTTGAAGAGCATATGGTGATGCTGAGGATATGTGTGATAATAGCTGCCTAGTGCTGTTAGTAATATGTTGATGCTAGATGTGTGTGAATTCCTTATGCAGAACAGGTGGATAGCTTGAAGAGCATATGGTGATGCTGAGGATATGTGTGATAACAGCTGCCTAGTGCTATTAGTAATGTGTTGATGCTAGATGTGTGTGAATTCCTATGGTATATAGGAATGTATGCTAGAACTAAATGGTTGATTGTGTATGTTGCTAACCCTGTGTGATCCTAGAAGTGCTTGGGAGTGTATGTGGATGTCTGCAGGATAGTAGCAGAATGTGAGTGGAGTGCATCTCTTCAGGGGGAGTAGCACAGGAGGTTGTGTCTTCAGGATGTTACCCTGAATGTCATGACATGCAGAACAAGTTGGAATGCAGGTTCTGTACAGCTGGTGTGACATGCATCAGTCGAGGGGGAGTAACTTCTGATATGTTACTCAACAAATTGTGACATCTGTAGTGCTGACTAACAGTGCGTGACAGGTTGATCCTGAGAAGCTGAGAGCTAAATGTGTGAATATAAACAACTTGACTAGGGTGTTAGTTGCTTACCGGCATAAAAGATTATTTGTTAGACTTCTGCTGCTTGTAAACTCTGTTAAAGGGGTGTTTTAGCCAAAATTTGCCAAAGGGGGAGTTTATAAGTGCTCTTGATTGGCTGCATTTTGTGGTAAAACATTAGTGTATGTATGTATGTCATGACTGGTGTTATTACATACATAATGTGGATTTTGTAGGGTAAGTTAACTTAGCTAAATGTTAGTTAAGTTGAATGTCATACAGAATGTCATGACTCTGATCGTATGACATCCAACAAGCAGATTTGTTTTCTGGTATCTAGAAATCAGGAAACTTATTAGAAGCTCAAGCTGAAAGACAAGAGACATTTTAGAAGCCCTAAAGCGAAACAAATGCTCCTGAATTAAATGGCAAGCGTGCAGATTATTGAAAAAGGGTTTTGTTATGGTTAAACCTAATTTTATGCACCCAGGCCCAAGGACTGACTGCTGCTATAAAAACAGAAGGAGCAATCCTAGAAGAGCAGCTTTTGACAGAAGATTAGAGAGTGCATATTAAGAGTCCTTGTGAGTGAAGAAGGTTGTTCTTCACGTGAGTATTGTGAGTGAAGAAAGTGTGTTCTTCATGTGTGAATTGAGTCTTAGAAATACTTGTTTACCAAGCAACTGTCTGCTGCATTGGTTAGGTAGGTTCTAGACTGTTGTGTCACTCAAAGCTTTTAAGCAAAAGTGTGTGTCCCTTGATCAAAGTTGTGAAGCAAGATCAAGGTGTGTGGTTGAAGTGTATCTTCACAATCAAGTAATTATAATTGGATATCACTGTGGTGTGATTGAGGGAGAGTGAGTGGGTATACTCAGGTCTAGAGTGTCTCTAGGCAGAAGTGTCATTGGGTAGGTTTTAAGTGAAGATTGTAAGCTGTGCGTTTGGCTCTGAATTAATTCTACTGTTAGTGAAATTCCTCCCTGGCTTGGTAGCCCCCAGATGTAAGTGTTGTTGACACTGAACTGGGTGAACAATTTCTATGCTATTTACTGTTTCTCTTTACAGCTTATTATAAACGACAGTAGTCTATGTTACAGTGGATGTCATAACTTCCACAATAACATCCATCATGTGCTTGCCAGAATTTCAACTTGTTTAAATTTCAGCTACCAAAGTTGCACCCAAGAAGAAAAAGTAAAATGAAGAGAAGATAGAACAAAGTAGCCAAGTTGCTAAGGTAATTTTTTCTTTACTGCATAATATCATGTTGTCTAACACTTCGAATATTTTCTCCTCAGAGCTCTCGAAGACCACCCTCTACTCCTAAAAAGAAAAAATTAAAAGGAGCTTCCAGCTATATAATAATTGAATCAGATGAGGAAGATCAATCTCCTCCTGAAGAGCAGACCCTTAAAAGGAGAAGGAAACATGCCAAAATAATTGAAGCTTTTAGTCAACAGAAAAAAGGTTGGCAAGATCTCGACAAAGGCATCCCCCGCTTACAATATTCTGGAGCCTACCCCTGAGGAGATGGGGAAGATAACTGTAGCGCAAACTAAGAGTGACAACTCCAGTCCTGGGGCTGATGATCCTAAGGTAATTATTTTTCCTAAAACCTCATAATTTTCTTCACCATCTATCCTTCTAATTCTTTGACTTTTTTTCTTAGGTTACCACCGATGTCAGAGAACAGCCTATGGTGCAACAAATCATTCTGACTACAAGCAGTGACCCTAGTTATCATCCAACAACTCCCTCTGGGACTTCCGCGAAAGGTTCTACGAAAGGGTCAGACGAAGTAATCCAATTTGCAGGTGCTCTCAAGAAAATAACATTCGCTCCTACTATTGAGTTTCCACATGTTGAGGTAGCCTTTCCAAAAACAGACTTGGTCGAAAGAGAAATTGTTGATCTCTCGGGGGACACTGTGATGCCTAACATAGAACAAGTTACTGAGGATAATCTTGAAGAGAAATCTCCCATCAATGAACAAGGCAAAGATGACAGGCCTGATGAAGAAGAAGAAGAAAAAAGTAATGAAGAAGAGGAAGAGGAACAATAATCTGCGTCTGATGCAAAAGTTGTGGTGGAGGACCAAGAAAATAAAGTGGACCAAGGAAATCAGTCCTAGGACCCTCCTATTACTACTTTGACTGGAACTCCATTGACCAGCCTTTCACACGAGGAACTGGAATCCTTAAAAGTGCAATAGCCATTGGAGTATTTGAAGGCCATGCTCAGTTCCCAATATAGCTTTGGCGACAAAAACACCAGCATCTCAACCGCCTCGGGGAATCATCTGACTGGAAAAACTGAAAGTGATTCGCTCATTCAGATAAAGGAGAAAATCTTTGTAGTGGATTTCTTCCATATTTTAGAACAGGATGTTTCTGTCAGCTTTGGAGTTAAGGAACTTCTGAAGCAAATGAATGTCTTGGAAGTCTCACCAGAAGTTGCTGATGTTATTATGGAGCTGAGTACACTAATTGACCTCGTTGTTGCCGATTTAAACTGCCACAGATACTTTTCGAGCAACCTCACCACCAAAACTGGAACTCAAAATGTTTTGACTCTAGAAAAACTTTCTGAACAGAATAAGAAGGAAGTCGAGAAATGCGACAAAAACATTGCATAATTGGAGAGGCAAATTGTCACCTTGCAAAACAAAATCTCTCAAACCAAATAACGTAAGACCAACCTTCTTAGTTCTATCGAGTACGAGGCGGCGAAAGAGATCAAGGTCGGACTTCAACATCTTGAAAAAGCTCAGCAGCTTATGAAAGGGATTGAAACCCTCTCGACCAACAAAACACTTTGTGAACGCCGCATGACTCTCCAAAGGTCGAAGTATAACAAGATGAAGGACTCTCTTCCCTTTTTGAAGTTTATCCTATATCACTTTTTATTTTTTGTTGATCATGACTTTTGGCCCTTTGTGGCATTTCTTTGTAATGGATTAAGCCATTCTGGCGTTTTATTTACCATATTGGCTTCACCCTTTTTGCGTGTAATTATTCTTTAGTTATTTTTATCTTTTGAAGTGCAGGCTTATATTTCAAATATTTCCCATTAACCCTCAAGATTATTTTATCTTCATCTAACTCTTCAATCTCATATGCACCATTAGAAAAACTTGTATGACTTAAAAAAGGGTCTTCCCTTTTAGGGGACGACTTACCTAAGCTCTACCTTTTCAATCCATAGGCAAAATTACTTTCCAAACCAATTCTTTTGGCGAGAACATCTTGACCTTGACTTTCTTATTATAAGATTTCTCTACTCTTTTCTTCTGCATTTTTAACAATTCCAAGGCATTTTGCCTTTCTTCATCCAAATCAACCAACTCATCCAACATCATGTTCCAGTAGGATTCTAATGGAATCTCATGATGCCATTGGATCCTCGTTGACTGTAAGTAAATTTCCACTGGTAATACTGCATCATGGCCAAACGTTAATCAAAACAGAGTTGTATTAGTCGATTCTTTGGGAGAAGTTCGACATGCCCAGAGCATATGATCTAAAGTCTTGTGCCAATTTCTAGGATTCTTGCCCACCAGTTTCTTAAATAGACTAATCACTATTTTGTTCAATGCTTCAACCTGACCATTAGCCTGAGCATAATATGACGTAGAAGCTAACAATTTGAAACCCATTTCCTTGGCAAATTCTTGCATCTTTCGACCAGTAAAAACTGATCCTTGATCTGTTGTAATGGTCTATGGGATTCCAAATCTATAAATGATATGTTTTTTGATGAATTCGATTACGTTTTCTTGGTCGACATTTGGCAAAGGTGTAACTTCAATCCATTTTGTAAAATAGTCAATACCTACCAAAATATACCTTTGATTTTTTGATGACGCTGGTTGAATTTCTCCAACTAAATCCAAAGCCCAACCCCTAAAGGGCCATGGTTTGACTATGGAATGTAACTCACTCGCAGGAACATGTTGTATACCTGCGTGCACTTGGCACTCTTGGCACCCTTTAGCAAATTCAATACAATCTTTTAACATGGTGGGCCAATACATGCCTTGTCGAAACAACAACCATTTCATCTTGTGGCCTATCTAGTGTGCCCACATGCCCCATTATGGCAGTCGAAAGGGCTAAATATACCTCTAATTCACTAAGGCATTTAAGTAAAACTTCCTCAGGAGTCTTTTTAAATAACTCATTTCCCAAAAGAACATAACTTAAAGTACGATACCTGATTTTCCTCTATGTGGATGCCGTTGGATTTTGCAGATACTCTACTATCAGTATCCTCCAATTTTCGTCCATCAAGCTATCTATTGAAAATATTTCAAAATTCTCTTTATCAGCATACCCTAGCTTTGTCGTTTCCAAATCTGATGGGGACAATCTGGCTGACACAACTCTTCCTCTGACTTCGATTGCATCTTGTAATTTTTCTTTTGAAATTTTATACCCAGAAGCAATCCGAGCCAAGTCATTGGCCCCTTGATTTTCCAATCGAGGTATGTGTCGAATACTAACCATTTCAAATCTTTTAAGTAATTGATTAGATATTACAAAGTACATAATAAGATTTTCTTTAACACATTTGTACTCTTTTGTGATTTGTTTTATGACTAACTCTGAGTCTCCCATTATTTCGACTCGAGTTGCCCACAATTCCAACAATATCTTATGTCCGACTATTAAAGGCTCATATTCAGCCTCATTATTCGAACAAAGACCTTCGACTTTATACTTGAATTTTGTTGGAATTTTATCAGGAGAAATGATCAAGACTCCTACACCGGTTCCATCTCTATGGCTAGAGCCATCGAAATATAATTTCCAAGGCTCAAGCTCGAGATAATTTATGTTATTCTCATTTATCGAGTGATCGACTATAAATTCTGCTACCACTTGTCATTTAACAGCCTTTAAAGGCATATATGTTAAAGAATATTCAGTTAAACCTAATGCCCATTTACCAATTCGACTATGCAAAATTGGTTTAGACAAATGTGTTTAATGATATCGAAATGAGATGAAACATAAACATCAACATGTTTTATATAATGCTTTAACTTTGTACAAGAAAAATACAAGCATAAACACAAATTTAAACTGTGCTATACCTAGTTTCTGCATCATTTAAAACCCTACTAAGGTAGTAAATGGCTCTTTCAACACCATTTTCATCCTCTTGGGCCAGCATGCTTTCTAAAGTTTTGTTTGAAGCAGATATATATAACTCATGCTCCTATTCCTACAAGGTGGTGATAGAATTGGAGGATGACTCAAGTAATCTTTGATTTTATCGAATGTTTCTTGCTGAGGTTGTCCCCATTTGAATCCTTCCTTATTGAGTCGAAACAGATGTGATAAGGCTTGAGTCTTCCCGCTGAGATTCGATATGAATCTCCTCAAGAAATTAATCTTGCCCAGCAGTGACTATAACTCCTTCTTTATCGATGGCGCTTTCGCTTCCATTATGGCCTTGGTCTTATTCTAGTTTATTTTGATTCCCTTTTTGTGGACCAGAAAGCTTAAGAAATCTCCCGCCCGCACACAAAAAGCACATTTGAGAGGATTCATTTTTAGACCATGTCTTCTCATCCTTTCGAAAGATTGTTGAAGATGGTCGATATGATTCTTCCCTAAAAGAGACTTAATAACAATATCATCAATGTATATTTGCATAAACGTCTCTATATAATCATGGAAGATCGAATTTATTTCCCTTTGATACGTTGCCCTAGCATTCCTTAAACCAAAATGCATCACTACCCATTCGTAAGTGCCTAAGGCCCCAGGACATCAAAATACTGCCTTTGGGACATCTTCTTCAGCAATGAAAATTTGGTTATATCCCGAATACCCATCGAGTATACTAAGGTATTCGTGGCCTGCAGTGGAATTGACTAACATCTCTGCCACAAGCATTGAATATTCATCCTTTGGAGTTGCAACATTTAAATCTCTAAAATATATGCATACCCTTAAAGAACCATTATTTTTAATAACATGTACATAATTTGCTAACCATTCGACATACCTGCCTGTACGGATGAATTTACATCGGAGAAGCCTTTCGACCTCCTCTTTGATCTTCGAGAGAATTGCTGGCGCAAACCACCTTGGATTCTTCTTGATGAGCTTCTTCCTAGGCTTTATTGGCAACTTCAATTCGACTAGATCTCTGTTTAAACCAGACATCTCATCGTAATTCCATGTAAAACAGTCTTTAAACTCCTCCAATAGTTGGATTACTTCGACCTTGAGTTGTGGGCTGATGTTGGCACTTATGTATGTTGGCCTATTTATTGTCCCCTCTCCTAGATTGATTTCTTCAAGTGGATATTGCACTAACATCTTGATATTGGCTTCCAACGGTTCCTTCTCGAAACCCAAAGGCTTGTCATCATAGATGGCATCGAGCCTCTGGCCTTGTTACTTTTCCTGAATTTTATCGGGTGGTTCTGGATCTAAGTCCTTACCAGGACCTCCTTTGTATGATTCTTGGTTGGCTTCGATAGTCATATTTTTCACTTCAGCCTCTAAGGACGCTTGTAATTTATTTTCGGCTATGTAAGCCGAAATCTTTTTGAGCACTTCGAACTCAGTCATCATCACTGAATTCGCTTCCCCAACCTGTTGGGGTTATCCCAGATGTACCAAGGTACAAAAGGTTGTCTTCTCCTACCACCTCTCTATCCCATTGAAAACCATGGACGAGATGTAAATACAACGAACAGTAGACTTCGTTATCTGGGGTGAAAGCAAAGTCAGTCGGACTGCATGGAGCAATGTTGGCCAAATGCTTATCGAAATTGCACCGGTTGACATGATTAAACGGGGCCTTAAAATAACCTTGATCAGTCTCAATGTTTTTGACAATGCCGTCTGGTTGCCATATTGTAATCCTCTGGTGCATGGAAGATGGTACGACTCCAATTCCATGGATCCATTCTCGTCCCAGCAATAAGTTATAATTGGCCTTTGTTTCGACCACCATAAAGATGGTAGGTCTTGTAACTGTCCCTACCGTAAGGTCGACCTGTATGAAACCAAGGGTAGTGCCCACCTTCCCCTCGTAATTCGACAGCACCATGTTGTGTGGTTTGGTATCTGTGTCGAATTTGCCGATTCTCCTCAGTATAAAGTGCGACATCAAGTTCACCGTAGCGCCACAATCTACCAAGATTTTATTAACCACAACGTTTTCTACCTTTCTGGTAATAAATAGAGGCTTCAAATTATTTTTTATCACCTCATCTGGCCGCTCGAAGAATGCATTATGTTATTCTACACAATCGTTATTCATTACATAGTAGCACATTGGCTTCTATGCTGCCATCTCAACTTCTGTATAACTTTCTAACTCTTCGACCTCTGTTTTCTGGTCGAATTCTCTAGGAAAAACGATACTATATTCACTATGATATCCAATGAGGCCTTTGACCCAGAGTTGAAATTGTCAGTTATCATTTCATCTTCATCAATTGCCCGATCATATTTCTTCTTGGTCTCCTCTTCATGGGTGGCAAACAACTTCCTCCTCATGAGTAGCTTTTCGACAAGCTTTGGTTCCTCCTTTTCCTCCTTTATGGTAGGCATATTAGTACTAGATTCAACCTTTTCCCCAACCTCTCTTTGGGCCTTCCTTCTGCGCTACTCCCTTCTCCAATGGGATCTAGACATTGGATTTTTCCCTTTATAATTCTCTGAGGCGTAGGTTGTCTTCTTTGAAGTCTGAAACTCCATGCGGTAAGCCATTGATGAGCCCCTGTCCACATCAAACTTTTTCCATTTCTGTTGTCCATGATGCTTGCCTTCAAATGGTTTCATCCAACTTCTCTTTGAAGCCTTAGCCGTTGGTTTGAAGGTAGAGGACTTAACTCCTGGCACCCTTTGCTTGGTTTCATCCTGCCTTGAAGAAGATCTTCTTGGGTTGAAACTTCGTTTCCCGTAGGAGGCTCTGTACTCACACCTTTCTTTGTCCTTCCTCACACCTTGTATGTTGCATGCTGCCTTTCTGTTAAACACAACACTGCACCTTGGGCACAACATAACTTCACTTTTTTCTCTGGCGTCTGTGGAGAAAATCTATGAGGGTCTCTTTCTACTTTGGGTAAGCAACTTTGTTATACTCTTCCCGTCGATGCTCCTCGTCGACTTCCATGGGGGTTTCTTGTGAGATCTCCACCATGTTCATATCCATATTTACATCATCAGTAATATCCATTTTATAGAATTTCATTTGAAGGACATCAGCGGCCTTGTCTATTTGAACGAAATCATCAGTAGTTTCCTTCGTTATCATCATTAGATTAGAGTCCTCAGTAACTCCTTCGACGAATCCATCAGTAACTCTATAATCAAAACTATCAGTAGTTTCTTTGATGAAGCCTTCAGTAGCTTGTGAACAAAATATTTCATGAACTCCTGGTCGAGATCTTCAGTAACCTGGACCAAAACAGCCTCATTGATGAAGTCTTCAGTGACTTTGATCATGTTGACTGCATTGTTGAAATCTCCAGGGACTTTGATCATGTTGACTTCATTTGGATCCGTATAATGAGCGTCAACAACTTGTAGAGGGTCAGTGTCAACTTTCATCTGGTTCTTGGACTTCTCCCCAAACTTGAGCCTTCCCTCCAGGATAGCATTCTGAACAAGATCCCTGAAAAGAAAACATTGACAGATTTTATGACCCAAGAAATTATGGTATTTACAAAATCCTTTTTTCTTTCTTTGCTCTAAAGGAGGCATTTTAGCACCAGCTGGTACTATCATTTACCCATCCTTAACTAACAAATCAAAGATTTCGTCACATTTTTTGACGTCGAATGTGTAAGTTTTCTTTGGAAAGCTATCATTCTTTTCTGGTTCAACAGGGTTCTTTCCATTCGAAGGTGCTAAAACCTTGCAAGAATAGGGTGAACCTTGTTTCAATTCAGTGAGATCTACTTCATTCTCATCGAAACTCACAGGCTCACTGTAAGGCCTTTCATCCTCTTTATTGAATTCGACACAGGCTATTCTCTTATTCTTATTTTCCCTAGCCTTTTCTTCTTTCAAGCGTTCTAACTGTTGAACCCTATCGGCCAAATGGGCCATATCACTCAGGTATTAAGTATCTAGTTTCTTCCTAATGTAATAATCCAGGCCCTCAACAACCATTTCGACTAACTCATGTTCTAGCACTTGTGTGAAACACCTTGCCTTGAGAAGTTGAAACCTATTCAAATAATTGTTTGTTGGCTCAGTAAACTTTCGTTTTATACTAGCCGATTCCTTCAAACTGATCTTTGTTTGTCCCATGTAGAACTGCTCATGGAACAAATGTTCTAACTAGGTCCAATTCTGAATCGAATTTGGAGGTAGGGTTGTGAACTAAGTGAAAGTGTAAGAGAACTTGGGGAATGTTTTATCCTAAGGTTCTCATCATTCAAAATTTCTCTAGCTTCTATCAAATACTTAGCCACATGTTCGACAGTGGACTCAATAGTATCCCCGAAAAACTTAGTAAACTTAGGAACCTTTGTTCTTGGGGGTAAATCTGACTGAAGGATGTATTCAGATAATAGTGATGTATAATTTGGCCGTCGAAGGCCAAAATTTACTCCGTTACGTGCCATGATTCTTTCGACCATGGCAGCCAAATTATTATCTGCTACTACGTTGTTACGTCGAACTTGCTGTACAACGTTTTCAGCATTCTGGTTCCTATTTTCCAAAACTATCCTTGGTTCTTTTTCTCTAGGAATTTGTAGTTAATTCCTAGGGGGTTCGACTCTAGGTCGTTCGATCATTCCCTGGTTGTCTTGATTTTCCTGGGTATATTTCCCAGATTTTGTTGAATTTGGTTAATTGTGGCACCTTCTTCGAAAACTATCCATTGGTTCTCTATCATATACTCCCTTGGTGGTTGTCGAGAAGGATTTGGTACATCAAACAATTCTACAAGGCGCGTCATTTGCGTTGCTAATTGTTGATTAGTTTGGGTAGTATTCTAAATACGAGGCTGAAAGATTTCCCCCATAGTTTGGGACATCATTTGGACCATTTGAAGGTTACTCTCGTCCATTTGTTATCTTAAGTAAGATGCAGAACTGGTTGTCAATTTGGCATTTGGGCGGAATACCCTAATCCTAAAGTTTTACTATTTCGACCCATATTTACCCCAGAGCCTAATCCCTGTACTGGCGAAGTCATTACGGGCTTTGTATATAATGGAAGAGCATTTTGTAAGTTTTCCATCATCGAAATTGGCATTCCATAGGGTGGATCTCGAGGCAGGGGTATTGCAAATCCAGGAGGAGGGACACTTCTGAATGCTGAAGCCCCTATTGGCAGTGGAGTCTGTAACAACCCAAATTTTAGTTAGAATATTTTAATTAATTGATTTAATTGAGAATATTCAATTTCGGTGTTTTTCGGTGGCTCTATGAATTATTGAGGAATTATGCTTTTTGGAATATTTATTTTGGAATAATAGTATGTAATATAGATTTATTAATATTATTATGAATAAAAATAAAAATAAGAGGAATAACGGTAAATTGGGACATTTGAGAGGAGTAAGTGAGGGTATAATGGAGAAAGTCCAATTTGTGAGGCCCAATACTAGGTTTGACAAAATGGAGTTCTGAAGGGAAATTAGAATTCATTTGTGTTGATCGTGAAAGTTTGTGGCTAGAGCTCTGAGGAAAGGTTGGAGGCAGAAGATTTCCAGAGATAATCGTGAAAGCTTTGAATCGGCTAAGGTACGAGGAGTATAGCTTTTCATGATTTTCCATGTATGCCTTTTGACGTGTTTATGGTTGATTTAAGATTTAAGGTACTTTGGGTTGATTGTGGGAAATTAGGGAAATTGATGATAAGACTCTGAGATTATGGCTAATTGTATGTACCACTGAATATTTGATATGAAAATTTGGAAACCTTAGACCTTGTGGCCAAAACCTTAGATTGTTATATGTCTGACCCTGAAGGGATTGAATATTGAATAGTGAGTAACTCTAATGTCTTAGAGTGTAATTGATGTAAAAATTGTGATATAGGACATGAATATGTTACGGGATTGGCCTAATAAACTGTATGTTTGAATCGTTATCGCCGTATGACCTTAGGGATAATTTAGGGATGTTTTCGGGGAATGGGGGTGTGAATCGTATGAGTTTTTGGGTAGAAATCAGTTCTGGTGCGTAGTAGATTTTGCTATCATCGTGCTGTTCACCTTGTGAAGAAAAGATTCGCCTAGCGAACCATGTTTTCCCATAATCGCCTAGCGAATAAAGCTTCGCCTAGCGAAGAAACTTACCCCGACTCGCCTAGCGAGCATGCCATCGAACGTAGCAGAGTTTCACGAATGTTGATCGTGTGCCGCGATGCCTTGATGTTTGATTCTGAGATTTCTGAGATGAGTTAACATGAGTATGACAGTGAGAAATTATGTGATTGATAGGCGATAGTGTAAGGATTACCGCGAGTATAATTTGATGAATTAATATGTGATATAATGGGATAATATTATGAATTAATATGAGATAATATGGGATAATATTATGAATTAATATGAGATAATATGGGGTAGTATTATGAATTAATATGTGATAATATGATGGGCTAATATGAGGATGACTATGAGCTAATATGTGATATGTACGTGATTATATGACGATTTCCATGATGTGTGATGATGATTATTATGATGAATTATATGATGACATGATGTGTGAGATTAATTATTATGATGAATTATATGACGAATGATGTGTGATGATGATTATTATGATGAGCTGTGATGACATGATATATGATGATGATTATGATGATGAGCTATGACGTTTGATGATGATGAATATGATGAATGATGATGCACCTATGATGTTATTATGAGGATGATTTGTGACATGTGCATCATGCATTCATGTGCATCCGTACATCGGTTCAGGACCTCGATTACTTTGGCTTCAATCCCGTAAGTGCTTTTGATTCGCTGCATTTTATGGCAAAACATTAATGTATGAGTAAATGTCATAACTGATGTTAGGACATACTTGAAGAGTGTTATGCAAGGAAAGCTATGAGTAAGTTGAGTTGGATGTCATACTGAATGTCATGACACTGAGCGTATGACATCAGTGGCGCAGGTTTGTTTTTCTGGTATTTTGAATGAGGAAGCTCAAGCTAAAATTTCAGGAAACTTTATAGAAGCTCAAGCTGGAAGTCAGGAAACATTTTATAAGCCCTGGAGAAATTAAATGTACTTGACCTAAGTGGTAAGTGCAAAGCCCTGGCGAAATTAAATGTACCTGACCTAAGTGGTAAGTGCAACTTTTTGAAGAGATATTTGGGTAAACCTAATTGTTGCACCAAGGCCCAAAGCAGGTCTGCTATTTTAAATAGCAGAAGGATCATTCGAACTGAGCAGACACACAGAGGAGAGAGCATCTAGTGAGAGATCATAAAGTGTGTGAGTGAAGAACCGTGTTCTTCACGTGAGTCTAGGAGTCTTAGGATTCCTTGTGTGCCAAGCAATTGTATGCTATAAAATTGTTGTGGTTATTGTGTTTGAACAGGTGTGTTCATTGAAGTCACTCAAAGCTTTTAAGCAAGAGTCTGTATCCCTTGATCAAAGCTGTGAAGCACGATCAAGGTGTGTGGTTGAAGTGTATCTTCATAAATTTTCTATAATTGTGTATTAATATCACTGTGGTGTGATTGAGGGGGAGTGAATGGGCATACTCAGGTCTAGAGTGTCTCTAGGTTGAAGTGTCATTGGGTAGGTATTAAGTGAGGAGTGCAAACTGGGATTGTTTGGCTCTGAATGAATTCTACTGATAGTGAATTTCCTCCCTGGCTTGGTAGCCCCCAGATGTAAGTGTTGTTGACACTGAACTGGGTAAACAATTGCTGTGTTATTTACTGCTTTCCTTTACAGATTTTTAATTACTCCAATAGTCTGTGTTACAGTGGATGTTATAACATCCATCGTGTGCTTGCCAGAATTTCAATTGGCATCAGAGCAGACACCTTGCCTGTTATATCTGGGTGAGATCTAGGGAAGGTAAATTATGGTACTATGGATAAAGACATAGGATTCAAAAATAGACCTCCAATTTTGGATGGCTCTAATTATGACTATTGGAAATCTAGGATGATTGCCTTCTTAAAGTCTTTAGACAACAAGGCATGGAGAGCTGCAAACTCTGGCTGGGAACATCCTGTAAAGACTAACAAGGATTGAGTATCTGTGTTAATTCCTGAAGAGGAATGGAACAAAGAGCAAGAGGCCTTAGCTCTTGGGAACTCTAAAGCATTGAATGCACTATTCAATGGAATAGACAAAAACCTCTTCAGACTGGTACACCATTGTGAACTAGCTAAGGAGGTCTGGGAAACTCTCAGAATAACTCATGAGGGAACCTCAAAAGTGAAGATGTCTAGACTTCAAATGCTGAACACAAAATTTGAAAGTCTAAGGATGAAAGAGGATGAGATCATTCATGAGTTTTACATGAACATTCTTGAACTTGCAAACACTTCAGGAGCCTTGGGAGAAAAGATGCCTGAAGAGAAACTTGTGAGGAAGATTCTCAGGTCCCTACCTAGAAGGTTTGCAATGAAGGTCACTGCCATTGAAGAAGCCCAAGACATATTCCACATGAAGGTGGATAAACTCAATGGTTCTCTCCAAACCTTTGAGAAGGGATTGTGTGATCAGGCTATAGAGAAAAAGAACAAAAGCACAACTCTTTTTTTAAACACTGCAGATGACTCAGAAGAAGAAGATGGTGAAAATGAGGAGAACTTGTCAGAGGCCATAGCTTTTCTTGGAAGACAATTTAATAAATTGATCAAAAGGCTAGACCACACATCTAAACCTTATGCCAAGAACATGCCTTCTGACATCAGCAGAAGGGATAAGTCTGAAGAAACATCCAGCCAAAGCAAAGGAGTTCAATGCCATGAATGTGAGGGATATGGACACATTAGAAAGGAATGTCCCACTTACCTTAAAAAGAAGGGAAAAGGCCTAACTGTCACCTGTTCTGATGGAGACTCTGAGAGTGGATCAGAAGAAGAGTCTGCCAAACATGTCACTGTTCTGAACAGTGTGTGCATGTCTGATGATGATTCCAGTGAAGAAGAGGCAACCTTCGATGAACTGGATGCCTCATATAAATAGCTGTGCATGAGAAGTGCTGATGTATGCCAACTAGGGGAAAAGCAAAAGAAAATCATTAAGGAGTTGGAGGATGAGAAAAAGGAGGATCTGGCAACTATAGACTCTCCTAAAAATGAGGTCAGCCTGTTGGAATAATCAATGGATCAAATGTCAAAATCCATACGAATGCTCAACCATGGAACTGACACTCTAGAAAAAATTCTATAGAGTGGTCAGAAGGCAGGCAACGTGTCTGGACTAGGATTTGTTGGTGAAAAAAAGCCTAGCTTGGGGTTCAAGAAGCCAAAGCCAAAATTTCAAAGGAATAACCTGATGTCACGACCAATGTCACAACATCAGGGTCACAGAAGTACACACCAGAACCGGAGGAACTTTCAAAGGAAAATATGTTACTACTGTGGAAGGTTAGGTCATATACAAGCCATTTGTTATTGGCTACATGGATTTCCCAGTCACACTCATCAAGGAAAATCCAAAAAGGGTGCTCATATCAAGAAAAAGCATCATGCCAAACCCAAGAAGGAAGTCCCTAACAAGAAGAGATAATGGGTTACTAAGAACGTGGCTCTAGTAGCTCAGACTTCACTAAGGATGCCTACCAAAAGGGATTGGTATTTTGATAGTGGTTGCTCTAGACACATGACTGGAATAGAGAATAGTTTGGTAAACATAAAACCTCATTCCTCAAGTCATGTAACATTTGGTGATGGAGCTAGAGGAGAAATCACAGGTGCTGGAAAACTAGATGGCCCTGGTGTTCCAAGACTGGATGATGTATTGTTGGTTAAAGGACTGACTGTTAATCTCATTAGTATCCTTATGTGCTGTCACCAATGAAGAAGGTAAGGAAATTATGAGGGGATCTAGAGCCAAGAACAACTGCTATCTATGGGAGCCTAGAAGTTACCTTAATGTCTTGGTCAAAAAGGAAGAAAAAGTATGGCTGGAGAAAGGAAGACAAGTTCTAAGAATAGAAAGGACCATGTCCAAAACAG
Organism: Lathyrus sativus; assembly: GCA_963859935.3. Lineage (NCBI taxonomy): Eukaryota > Viridiplantae > Streptophyta > Magnoliopsida > Fabales > Fabaceae > Lathyrus > Lathyrus sativus. Next base: position 214,487,943 of record OZ012737.1, on the reverse strand, counting down.
TAGCAAGAGGAACTTCAAAACCTATTTCAAATAGTAGGACAAGATGTGATAAATGTTGTGTGGACAGGCAAGCCAAGAAGGGACACCCAAGTAATGGTCATCAGGGAAACCTAGATAGGTTATATTGGAACCTGATAGAGTCCATGGAAGCTACTCAGCAGACAGAGAGCAATGTTACTCAGAATGTCATAACATCGTCTTGTGACAATCTCAGTAACATGAACTGCTATCCTAGTCAACCAGAGAAAACTGTGAAAAATTCTGACTGGCATCACCTTGGGAAAGAATGTGAGGAACTAGGAGACTCAGAGGTACATAGTGCTTATAAGGTTACAAGGGATTTCAAGACCACTCGATTTAAAATTTCACCAAGTCAATTGAGGACTGATATTAATAAGGAAGTTTAGCAATTAATAGGAAATTATATTTTGAAAACTAATTATACTCTGATTGGTCAAAATATTGAATTCCCTCCATTTTTACAAGCAAACCCTTCTAATACCTTTTGCTTCTTCCAATTCGTCTCCTTCCGTACCTCAGATAACCACCGCAAAAAACCCTTCCCATTTCAGCCCAAGTCATCTACGATGTCTCAACATCATGCTTTCGCCCATGCCAAGCTCAAGTCTGCCCAGCTCAAAAACATCCCTCTAAAGGATGTGATGGATATCATACCTCTCAGTATGATCCATGGGAAAGGTAATAAACCCCAAACATCAGCCACCTCACATGCAGATCAAGAAGGGAAGAATTCTGAATCCTTCATGACCAACAACAACAAAATGATGGAATCTACACATAAGGACATGTATGCAGATGATCTAGTCTCCAAACTTTTCCATGCAGGGCATAATGTACAAGGGATCACCACCCCTCTGTCTAGGGTAGACCCATCCCTAACTCTCACTGGAAGTCATGAAGATGATACTGGTAGTTCCTCTGCTGAAACTCCTGCCAACTCTAGGGTTCAGGAGGAAGGTGTGGATAATAATCAAAAGGATGGTGACACTAAGAGCTCTAAAAATGCTCAAGATATAAATGAAGGTCCTTGCGCTGAGGTAAATGTTGAAGATGAGTTATCAGATGATGAATTTCTTAGGAATGTAGCTCCTGGTATAGCAAAGAAACTCACAACCAAGAAAGGAAAAGCTGGTCTGAAAAAAGAACCCTCCAAACACCAAAGAAAAAGAACTCCTACGGGTCCTTCTAAACCTTGGAGCAATGTATCAACTACCTCCAAGAAAAGAAAAGTTGAGGTGAGTAGCTCTGAGTCAAAAGGGGATGTTATAAGAGATGTTCCAAACATCTTCAATGCCAAGAAATCCTTGGGTAAGAGACCTCTCAAACCCATGCCAACTACTCCTCTAGAAAATGTCTCATTCCATTCCATTCACAGTGTGACAAAATGGAGATATGTATACCAAAGGAGGATAGCCCTTGAGAGAGAATCGGGGAAAGATGCCCTAAAAATCAAGGAAGTAATGGATCTGATACACAAGGCTGGTCTGATCAAGACTGTTACTGGTTTTTCAAACTGCTATGAAGGACTGGTAAAAGAGTTTATTGTTAACATCACTAACACAATTTCAAAGAGAAACAACAAGGAATTCATGAAAGTGTTTGTCAGAGGATAATGTGTTCAGTTCTCACCTTCTGTAATCAACAGATACTTGGGACGAGCAAATGGTGGTGCAACAGAATTGGTTGCCTCAGACAATCAAGTGTGCAAAGTGATCACTACAAATCAAGTCACTGCCTGACCATCCAAAGGAAAGTTGTCTTCAGCACAGCTAAGTGTAAAGTATGCACTTCTGCATAGAATTGGGACAACTAACTGGGTGCCTACCAATCATACCTCCACTATTGCTGTTGGACTTGGCAAGATCATTCATGCCATAGGAACCAAAGTTAACTTTGACTTTGGCCTATACATTTTTGATCAGGTTGTTAAACACTCCACAACCAATGCTATTAAGCTACCAATTTCCTTTTCATCTCTCATATGTGGAATCATTCTAAGACAATATCCTGGGATCCTGAAGTCAAGTGATACTGTCAGCAAAAGGGAGCGTGAACTGTCACTTCATTTTAAACTATTCGAAGGAAGACATGTTCCAGATATGGTATTTACTTCTAGTGAGAAGGTCAAGATATCCAAAAGAATGATGGTAGCAGAATTGAAGGATGCATGTAGGGAGTTAGGAGAAACCATCAGTACAACAACTGCACGCAAAATCAAGTTGGAATCTCTTATCCAAAGACTTGAAAGAGATACAGATGATATTGATGGAGCAGCCATCTCAGGTGAAGAATCTGAGGAGGTAAGTTCCAGTTCTGCCTCTGAGGAGGAAGATTGATGTCTTGCTAGACTGCTGTGGTGGCTCAGACTACTAGTTGCTGAGCTGGTGTTGTGAGCTGCTGATTTGAGAAGGTGTTTGTAATGTCTGTTAGTCTTATGTTTTTTTCCAGAATAAACTTGTGATGCTCTTCATGAGCAGTAATGTGCAAAACCCCAAACAGATGTAATTTTTGTTACTCATTATGGTCTATACTATGCTATTAGTTTGGTCTTAATTTGTGGCTAAAAAGGGGGAGAGATGTTAGGTAACATCAGGTTAGAATGCATGTTAAAATTGTGTTAGCATTGTGATTCTCACAGATAGAAGACTTGGCTGTTGACAATGCTGAGCAGGTATAATCAACTGTGTTGATATATGCAGGATGCTGATCTTGCTGTGTGATCCTAATAGTATTAGGAGTGTTTGTGTGGTATGCAGATGTGTTGCTGCTAATGTGTAGGTTATGCAGTAAACATGGTTGCAGTTGTATGACTTCCTAGTAGGAGTAGGAATGTTAGAACTACTTGTGTATGTTTGCTGAAGCTGCTAATCTGTGTGATCCTAGAAGGTGTTTAGGAATTGTGAGTGTTGTGTATCTCTTCAAGGGGAGTAGCACATGATAGTCCACAGAAAGGTTGGATGTTTAACTGCAGAACTGCTTGTAGGTTCTGAACAGCTGGTGTGACATGCAGGGGGAGTAACTTCTGATATGTTATATGTTACTCAACAAATTGTGACATTTGTAGTGCTGACTAACAGATGGTATTGTGTAAACAGGTCGATCCTGAGAGCTAACAATATAAGTGCGTAGACAACACTCATAGTGTGTAGCTAGTAGCTTTCCTGCTTGGTTTGTTGGACTTCTGCTGCTTGTAAACTCTGATATGTTAACAGGGTGTTTTAGCTAAAAATTAGCCAAAGGGGGAGTTTGTAAGTGCTTTTGATTGGCTGCATTTTATAGCAAAAAATTAATGTATGAGTAAATGTCATAACTGATGTTAGGACATACTTGAAGAGTGTTATGCAAGGAAAGCTATGAGTAAGTTGAGTTGGATGTCATACAGAATGTCCTGACCCTGAGCGTATGACATCAGTCGCACAGGTTTGTTTTTCTGGTATTCTGAATGAGGAAGCTCAGGCTAGAATTCAGGAAACTTTATAGAAGCTCAAGCTGGAAGTCAGGAAACATTTTAGAAGCCCTGGCGAGATTAAATGTACCTGACCTAAGTGGTAAGTGCAAAGCCCTGGCGAAATTAAATGTACCTAACTTAAGTGGTAAGTGCAGCTTTTTGAAGAGAGGTTTGGGTAAACCTAATTGCTGCACCAAGGCCCAAAACAGGTCTTCTATTTTAAATAGTAGAAGGATCATTCCAACTGAGCAGACACAAAGAGGAGAGAGCATCTAGTGAGAGATCATAAAGTGTGTGAGTGAAGAAACGTGTTCTTCACGTGAGTCTAGAAGTCTTAGGATTCCTTGTGTGCCAAGAAATTGTATGCTATAGAATTGTTGTGGTTATTGTGTCTGAACATGTGTGTTCATTGAAGTCACTCAAAGATTTTAAGCAAGAGTGTGCGTCCCTTGATCAAAGCTGTGAAGCACGATCAAGGTGTGTGGTTGAAGTGTATCTTCATAACTTTTCTGTAATTGTGTATTAATATCACTGTGGTGTGATTGAGGGGGAGTGAGTGGGCATACTCAGGTCTAGAGTGTCTCTAGGTTGAAGTGTCATTGGGTAGGTCTTAAGTGAGGAGTGCAAACTGGGATTGTTTGGCTCTGAATTAATTCTACTAATAGTGAATTTCCTCTCTGGCTTGGTAGCCCCCAGATGTAAGTGTTTTTGAACACTGAACTGGGTAAACAATTACTGTGTTATTCACTGCTTTCCTTTACAACCTTTTAATTACTCAAATAGTCTGTGTTACAATGGATGTTATAACATCCGTGATAACATCCATCGTGTGCTTGCTAGAATTTCAAATCCCACTGTGCGGATGTGAAGTATTTTGATGTGCTCCGATTCTCAAGTAGAATCGATCCTATTGATGGGGATCTATGGAGGGTTGATGGCCCAGTGTCCATCGAGCTGTGATGATTGGTACCACATGCATTGAGTTTTGTTGCATCTTGCATCTATGAGTCTTTTGTATGAATTATGACGTTGTGGCCTTTGAGGCATTTTGAGGAATATGAATGTGTTAAATATGAGTAATATGACGCCGTTTATACGTTGATTTTTATACATTGATTATTATTAATTGTTTTACTCACCCTGCCTGTTTGAATTTTACCTCCACGTGGGTAACATGCAGATACCAGGTTTAGTCGTGGATGCTGTTGAGGAGTTTTGAGGTTTCTAGGTTGTTGGCCTTTGGTCAACTTAGAGGGTCTTGCTTTGATAGTGTAACATCGGGTTGGGGTCTTTGAGTTGAGCTATGTTTTAATTGAGTTATTTTGATTACCTTCCATATAAGGAAAACTTTGGATATGCCTTTGAGTTTCGCTGCTTTATGTAGTTTGATGTATTTTGGGAAAACCCGTGTGTTACGGAGCTTTGACTTATTTTGAGACATTGAGAAATGTACGCCCTTTGAGGTGATTTTTATTGAGTTAAATATTTTTACTCTGAAATCTGTGTTATTTTTGCCTTAATAATCGTGGGGTAGAAAAGGATGTTACATTAGTGGTATCAGAGCAGGTCAGTCCGTCCGACCAAGTTGTCTAATGTTGTTTGTTCCCTTGTATGCGACATGTGTGAAAACACTGTCGGTACACGTTTGTTTTCTAACCTTTGTCTGCAGAAGTGGGAACAAAACAAGTGGGGGAGAAGTTGTGCTTCTCTAGGACGCTGCAAGTGTGAAGTGGCGGCTCAGTGTGTGGTTGAACGCTCTTATAGTTTGGTAAAGATGGTTTATAACCCATCAAGATTTTCGGCTGTCTATTGACAAATTGAGGAATTGATCACCCTTAATCTCTTGTTGATAGTGGACGGAGTCTTGTTGGATGGGATAGACGTATCTTGCAAGCTTAGATGACGATGCAGTGAATTGCTTTGAGTTAAGCTAAGTGCTTACAATTGTTTGATGAGTCGGTGCAGGATGGTGCAAAGACGTTTATTTTGATGGAAACTTTGAGTGGTAATGAAAGTGGGGAATTTGGTGGGTTGCCAATTAATTTTGATTGTCCGGAGGTTTTTCCTGATGAGATAAGTGATTTACCGCCAAAACGTGAAGTGGAGTTTACGATCCACTTAGTTCTTGGAACTAGTTTGGTAGCAATGGCTCCATATCGTATGTCTGCATTGGGATTGAAAGAGTTAAAAAGTTAACTTGAAGGATTGCTTGAGAAGAGATTCGTTTGTTCGAGTGTGTCACTGTAGAGTGCGCCAGTGTTGTGGGTTAAGAAGAAAGAAGGTTTTGTGAGGCGCTGTGTGGATTATAGATAAGTGAACAAGGTGACTATCAAGAATAAGTGTTCACTTCCAAGGATTGATGATTTAATGGATCAGTTGGTTGTTGCAAGTATGTCCAGTAAGATAGATTTGAGAACTAGGTATCATCAGATTCGTGTGAAGGCTGGAGATTTTTAGGAGACTACTTTTAAAACAAGGTATGGACATTATGAGTATTTCGTGGTGCCATTGGAGTGTGACTTATGCACCATGTGGGTTTGTAGAGTACGAACGGGATTTTCCATATTTATTTGGGCAAGTTGTGATTGACATGACGAAGGTTGGAGTTGTATAGAAATGGAAAGCTCCAAAAACCTGTATTTGAGATTAAAAGTTTTCTTGGGTTGGCAGATTGTTATTGGAATTCATTGAAGGATTTTTCCAAGTTATGTTTGCCATTGACGCAGTGGACTAGGAAGGTTCAAGCTTTTGTTTTGGGGATGTAAAGTGTGCAGAAAAGTTTCAAGAGATTTTAGGAAGGCTGACAGCAGCTCGTGTATTGATTTTGCCGAATTCGACATAACCATTATTGTATATTATGATGCTTTGTTGGTGGGATTGGGAGGTGTGTTAATGCAACATCAGCAAGTTTAGCTTATGCTTTAAGGTAACTTAAAGGGCATAAGAGGAAATTATATGACACATGATTTAGAGTTAGTTGTTATTGTGGGTGTGTCGAAGCTTTGGAAGCTTTATCTGTTTGGTTCGAGATTTGAGATGTTTAGTGATCGTAAGAGTTCGAAGTAATCCTTTGATCAGAATGATTTGACTGTGAGGACGAAGAGATGATTGGGACTTCTTAAGAATGATGGTTTGGGCGGAATTACCATTCGGGTAAAGCAGACGTGGTAGCTGATGCATTGATTTGGAAATCTTTGCATATACCGATGATGATGGTGAAGGAGTTAGAACTGAGTGAGCAATTTCGTGATATGAGTTTGGTTGTGAAGAGACTTCTTATGGAGTTAAGCTTAGTATGTTGGACCTTACTAGTGGTATTCTTGATGAGATTCGAGAAGGTCAGGGATCTGGTTTGAGTTGGTAGATTGGTTGAATTGATGGATTAAAGTTGAAGAGTTGCTTTTCGGGTTAATGGAAATGGTATCATGAGATATCGTGATAGAGTTTGTGTTCTAGATTTTGTGAGTGGAATAAGAGTATCCTTGAAGAGGGACACTGAGGTAGATTGGGTATCCATCCCGGTGCTATGAAGATGTAACCGGATTTGAGGAAAGTGTTTTGATGGCCATGGATGAAGAGAGAAGTGGTTGAGTTTGTATATGCTGGTTAGACTTGTCGAAAATCGAAGATTGAACATCAGAGGCCTCTGGGTATGATGCAACTGTTGAATATCCCAGAGTGGGAATGGGATAGCATTTCCATGGATTTTGTGTCGGGTTTGCCGAAGACTGTGAGGAGGATATGATTTGATTGGGCGATTTTGGATAGATTGACTGGATCAACTCATTTCTTACCAATGACGATTAACCATTCTATGTTGAAGCTAGCTAAGATGTATACTGAGGGAGTTGTGAAGTTGTAAGAGATACCGTTGAATATCATTTCTGATAGAAATCTGAGATTTTCATTGAGATTTTGGGAGATTTTGCAGACGCTTTGGGTACCATGTTGAAGTTGAATTCTGCCTATCATCCACGGACGGATGGACAGACAGAGAGGACTATCCAGTCTTTAGAGGATTTGTTGAGAGCTTGTGTATTGGATCAAAGTGGATCGTGGGATAGTCATTGCCGTTGGTTGAGTTTACCTACAATAACAGTTATCATTGTAGTATCAAAATGGCACCGTATGAGGATTTGTATGGTAGGAGGTGTAGGACTCCTTTGCGTTGATATGAGTCAGGCGAGAGTGATGTGCTCGGACCTGAGATTGTGCAAGAGACGATTGAAACGATCAAGAGGATCCAAGAAAAGATGGGTTTTGAGAGTTACGCCGGTAACTGGTGTTGGTTGAGCTTTGAAGTCTCGGAAGCTCACACCGTGCTTTGTAGGTCTGTATCAGAGTAGCGCAGCGGAAGCGTGGGAGAAGTACCATGTTAGACTGTTTTATCGCTGTCGCTTGTGAAATTGCATGATGCGTTTCATGTGTCTCCGCTGAGGAAGTACATTGATTCGGATGGACGATGTACAAGTGGGAGAGAATTTGAATGTTGAGGCATTGCTAGTTCGGATTAGTGAACGAGAAGCAACTTTGAGGTAAAGAAATTGCCTTAGTAAAGGTAGTTTTGGGAGGACCAACTAGAGAAAGTTGGATTTGGGAGTGTGAAGAACAGATGAGGGAGTCGTATCCGACTCTGTTTTCTTGAGGCAATTTTCGAGGACGAAAATTCTTTATGTGGGGAAGAGTTGTAACACCCCAAATTTTAATTGGAATATTTTAATTAATTGATTTAATTGAGAATATTCATTTTCGGTGTTTTTCGGTGGCTCTGTGAATTATTGAGGAATTATGCTTTTTGGAGTATTTATTTTGGAATAATAGTATGTAATATGGATTTATTAATATTATTATGAATAAAAATAAAAATAAGAGGAATAAGGGTAAATTGGGACATTTGAGAGGAGTAAGTGAGGGTATAACGGAGAAAGCCCAATTTGTGAGGCCCAAGACTAGGTTTGACAAAATGGAGTTCTGAAGGGAAATTAGAATTTATTTGTGTTGATCGTGAAAGTTTGTGGCTAGAGCTCTGAGGAAAGGTTGGAGGCAGAAGATTTCCGGAGATAATCGTGAAAGCTTTGAATCGGCTAAGGTATGTGGAGTATATCTTTTCATGATTTTCCATGTATGCCTTTCGATGTGTTTATGGTTGATTTAAGATTTAAGGTACTTTGGGTTGATTGTGGGAAATTAGGGAAATTGATTATAAGACTTTGAGATTATGGCTAATGGTATGTACCACTGAATATTTGATATGAGAATTTGGAAACCTTAGGCCTTGTGGCCAAAACCTTAGATTGTTATATGTCTGACCCTGAAGGATTGAATATTGAATAGTGAGTAACTCTAATGCCTTAGGGTGTAATTGATGAAAATATTGTGATTTAGGACATGGATATGTTACGAGATTGGCCTAATAAACCGTAGGTTTTGTGCCGTTATCGCCGTATGACCTTAGAGATAATTTAGGGATGTTTTGGGGGCATGGGAGTGTGAATCGTATGAGTTTTTGGGTAGAAATCAGTTCTGGTGCGTAGTAGATTTTGCTGTCATCGCGTTGTTCGCCTAGCGAAGAAAAGCTTCGCCCAGCGAACCATGTTTTCCCAGACTCTCCTAGCGAAGAAAGCTTCGCCTAGCGAAGAAACTTGCCCCGACTCGCCTAGCGAGCATGCTAGTGAACGTAGCAGAGTTTCGCAAATGTTGATCGTATGCAGCGATGCCTTGATGTTTGATTCTGAGATTTCTGAGATGAGTTAACATGAGTATGACAGTGAGGAATTATGTGATTGATAGGCGACAGTGTGAGGATTACTGCGAGTATAATTTGATGAATTAATATGTGATAATATGGGATAATATTATGAATTAATATGAGATAATATGGAATAATATTATGAATTAATATGAGATGATATGGGGTAGTATTATGAATTAATATGTGATAATATGTGATAATATGATGGGCTAATATGAGGATGACTATGAGCTAATATGTGATTTGTACGTGATTATATGACAATTTCTATGATGTGTGATGATGATTATTATGATGAATTATAGGATGACATGATGTGTGAGATTAATTATTATGATGAACTATATGACTAAATGATGTGTGATGATGATTATTATGATGAGTTGTGATGACATGATATATGATGATCATTGTGATGATGAGCTATGACGTTTGATGATGATGAATATGATGAATGATGATGCACCTATGATGTTATTATGAGGATGATTTGTGACATGTGCATCATGCATTCATGTGCATCCGGACTTCGGTTCAGGACCTCGATTACTTTGGCTTCAATCCCACTGTGCGGATGTGAAGTATTTTTATGTGCTCTGATTCTCAAGTAGAATCGATCCTATTGATAAGGATCTATGGAGGGTTGATGGCCCAGTGTCCATCGAGCTGTGATGATTGGTACCACATGCATTAAGTTTTGTTGCATCTTGCATCTATGAGTCTTTTGTATGAATTATGACGTTGTTCCTTCTACAAAATCTCTTTCAACAGCCTAGCAGATAAGAAACCAGCTTCTTCCTTATCATAAAGAGCAAGAAACTGCACCGATTTATTATAACAATTTATATGAACATGATTGAACTCCAACTAGTTCATTCGCAATATCACTTCAAGATCCCTTAGCGGCAAGCAAATAATATCAACACCAAAATACCTATCATAGATTGACATACGGAAATTCAAACAAACCAGAGAAGTAGTTATCAATCCCTGAGCAGGAGTATCAACAACCATCTCTCCCTTTATGGAAGACATAGCAAGACCTAGCCTTTTCACACAATCAGCAACAATAAAAGAATGAGTAGCACCAGTATCAATAATAGAAATAAAAGGTGTACTATTAATGTAACATATACCTCTGATCAACCTGTCATCACTAGAAGTCTGAGTCCTTGACAATGCAAACACCTTCCCTCTGGTTGAAGCTTGCTTCAGCTTCTGGAAATGAGTACTTATATGTCTTGGTTCACCATAGTTATAGCAAGTCACCACATTATTTTCATAATCAGCAACCAGATGTACTGTCTTCTCACACCGAAAACACTTATTGACATCACTCTTGCATTCACTGACACGATGACCCAATTCACCACACCTAAAGCACTTAAGAGGAGCAGGAGCACCTCCTTCACTTGTCCTCTTACCATCAATCATCCTCTGTTTATCCTTCTCAGCTGGAGCACTATAATGCTTCCCATGGTTTAGATTCTAGTTTCCTCTTTTCTCGCTCAGACTTTTATAATGAGCTGGCCGAGCCTTACTGTCATCCTCACTATTCACCAACTTTATAAACCTTCGTATCTGTTGATACCCAAACTCCTTCTTAATCTCAGGATGCGAACCATTCTCAAACTTGATACACTTTGAGAACTCAACAGTTGCCTTACTGTAATGAGCCACAAATTTGGCAACATACTCAGTCACAGACAAATTACCTTGCTTCAGCTTCAAAATTTCAATCTCTTTCTTCTCACGAACATCTTTAGGAAAATACTTTCTTAGAAACTCTATGTGGAACACAACCCAAGTGACCACCTTACCTGCAACTTACAACACTTGGCGAGTGTTAATCCACCAATCATCAGCCTCCTCATCCAGCATATGTGTACCAAATCGTACCTTCTGCGCTTCAAAGCAATCCATCATACAGAAGACCCTCTCAATCTCTTTGAGCCAAGCCAGTGCTTCATCAGGATCATACCTACCCTTGAAAGTAGGCAGATTTCTTCTGTAATATCCCATATTCTCTTAAATACTCATTTGGGTGTCAGTTGAGATCAATTGAGTCTTATGTATGCTATCTTTTGTCAGTCGTAAAAATTAGAGCTCCTAAGTGCTCTAAATTTTATCAGTTTAGACCAATAGAGCAAATAGTAGTCTCTGAAGAGATTAACTAATATTAAAGGAAAAGACCAATATCAATAAGTATAAGAGAGAACATTTTGGTAACAATAATTATTGGTCAATTGGTATTAGATGATAAAATATTAAATGAAAATATTTTGTATTATTATATAGTGTGTGTGTGTGTGTGTGTATGTGTGTGTGTGTGTGCGCGTGTGTGTGCGTGTGTGTGTGCGCGTGTGCGTGCGCGCACGGGTGTGTGTGTGTGTGTGTGTGTGTGTGTGTGTGTGTGTGTGTGTGTGTGTGTGTGTGTGTGTGTGTGTGTGTGTGTGTGTGTGTGTGTGTGTGTGTGTGTGTGTGTGTGTGTGTGTGTGCGTGTGCGTGCGTGCGCCGCGTGTGTCTTATTTATATTATGAGAAAGAAGAAGAAGAAAAAGATAGTAAGAAAATAGAAATGAGGAGAAGAGGAAATTCATCAACATCATTCATCTCCATCATCTCATTTTCTTCATCTCCAAGGTGATTTCCATTAAATTAATCTAGCTTTGGGAGAGGAAGAAATACATGTTTGAGATTTAGGTTTTGTGTGCAAACATGTCAAATTGAGAATTGAATGTTGATATATGGTGAATTCCATGCTTAATCATGATATACCATGTTTAATTGGGTGTTTGAATGCTATATAAACATGTGGGTTTGGAGTTTTGGCCATGGATGACCTTCAATTTGTGTTCTGCAGATTCTGAGTTTCACTTGGGTCGCCGAGAGAGCTTAGGCGAGCCCGGAGCGACCTGCTTTTTAGCTATGCTCGCTAGGAGAGTTTGGGCGAACAAAAAGTGAGTTGTCTCGTTGAAGCTCGCTAGGTAGCCATGGTGCCATTTTGGTTCTGTCCGCACCTTGCCTTGGTTTCACTAGGCAAACTGAAAATGAGCTAACCTAACTGGCTGCTCGCTGGGTAACCATGACATGGTGAAATTTTCATGTTTCTTGTTTTCTTCATAACTTGTGAATCCTAACTCGGGTTGAGGCATGGTTGGAAGCGTTTAAAAATATGAATATATCGTATTGTTTGTTAGAATATCATTGAATTAATTTTGGAATAAATGTGACGGGTGAAGATGAACATCTAGCATTGTGATGAATACCATGTGAAATAATTTTATTCTTGGTGAGGAACCTTTGTTTTGAAAGTCCTATTTTGGTGAGGGGCTTGAATCCGACAAACCTATCTATATTATGATCATGAATTAATCGACAATGTTTGGTAGAGGATAATTATGATTATATGCCTTATGTGAAATATTTGTGTTATAATTGTTTATGCTATGCTACTATATGTGTTACATGTATGATATATGAATAACAATTTAGATGTGTGATTCTGTGATAACATGCTTAAAACAATATAAAGATAAGCGAAGAAATCCAGGCTTATAACTTGGAAATGTATTAAAAAGATAACTAGATTATAAGTATGGTTTAGATGACACTAAATGGTGATATTCATGCAACATGATATCTAGGTAAGTGTCATGGGTAAATGGTTACCATATTTGTGAGTGAGATACATTGTATGGAACATGCAATGTTGTCATGTGATCAAGGTGAATGTGACCTTGTGATTTTCGAATATAATGACGTTATGTTATATTTTATCACGTAGTCGGAAACAACTCCTTAAAGGTGTTGTCCCAAGAGTGATGCTTATGCAGAGCTCCTTTGGGATGTACGTACCGGTACCTTGATAGGTTTGGGTCCACATAAGCGAATGGAGCCTATGTGTAAAAGGCTTGAGATGGGTTGGAAGTCCCATGGAAAGCGACAATTCTTACGATTGAGGAGTCCCTTAGAATATGAATCCATTCGTATGTCAAAGTACGATACAATGATCTGTGACCCGTGTCAAAAGTCATAGACGTAAGAGAGGACACCTTGGTATGGTTTTCAAGCTAGTGATTATTTGAGTTTATGAACTCAAGAGATATGTTTCCATACATTGTGAGTTTTGTGAGCTCAAGTCTTATCGCCTTTTCTCATTGACTTGAGTTAGAATTGGAATAGAACCCTGTAGAGCCGAGTGAACCCATAAGATAGGGGAACTCACTAAGATTATTATCTCACCGCATTATTGTTGTTATTTTTTCAGGTGTTGTTTGCAGGTTTAGTTTGCAATTGGAGCTATGCATGGATGTTTCAAGGGAAGCTTAGATTATGTTTTTTTGATGTGTATTGTGTACAATGAAGGATATTGTACTTAGATCTTAGATTTTTATTTTTTCACTTTCCGTACCTTGTACCATACGTTGTTTTGTTTTATGTTTAGATATGGTCAAATATGTAAATTATGCCAATAGGAACCTATGATGATGTTAATACCAAATAATAACACTTGTATATATTATTCTAGATATATATTATACAGGGCGTTACAATTCCTTTGAAACTTCCCCAGATGACGGAACTCATGGTTCCCCCCAGTATTAGGATGATTCTGAATAGCCTGCAAAGCAATATCAATTGAAACATTGTTCCTTCCAGCCATTTTCTGTTTCACACCAATAACAACAATGGTTAGAAGATAACATCGACAACATTCAACTGTCACACCACACCGACTCAACAAATTTCCCAGACAGACCAAGCTACTCTGATACCACTATGTAACACCCTAAATACCCCCACATAATTTATAAACAATTATTAGAGTAAATTAAAACCAACAAGCATTTAGGATGTCACATGTCAACAAATACTGCTCATGCAATCAAATATGTAACACATATTACTGTAAAAAATTATTCATAATGATAATAATAACATTGACCATGTCTAAACTTTGATTTTATCAAGCAGCAGAAACATCAATAACTTAACTGTTAATTTAATCAAAACATAATCATAATTTAAAGTAATCATAAGAAATAACAACTTGGGAGATATCCATAAAATCCCCAGTAAACATAAACAACAATAAGAGTTCCCTCTCTTCAGTGTTACACATTAGAGCAAATGCTGACTCTATAAAATAAAAGGAAAAACAACATTTTCCATACACATTCACGCTTCTACTGCGGATTATCTGCACGATACCCACACATAGATAACGTTCAAACAAAAGGGGTGAGATATCACAATTATATAATGCAATTCATGATAATAATTAAGCATCGGATTATTACACGCATAATCACCTATTCCACCAATTACACTACCACACAAATCCAAACACAACAACAAAATATTATGTAATGCAATGAGACTCAACAACTCAACTTAATGCATGTGGTACCAAATTTTGATCTCTCAAGTTCACTCACTCTGATTCCCACCTAGGATCAGAGCACACCAAAATCGTTACAATCACCATAGGTAACACTTCACTAATCCCATAATCATAGGAATTAGCTACTCGCACCCAATCCATCACCATAAGATTGAGGCTCACCAAAACAGGCCCTCGTCAAACACCATGGATGAATGTAACATACAACATGCAACAACAAAACCATAGACAATGACCTTCACCTTAGTCAATGTACTATGCCAATACTGGCCACCATGCACCAAACACATGCTATAACATTCATCAACAACAACACAACGATATAACAAGCAACAACAATGCATTTACAAATATGTCACATCACAACATAAATAATACATAGCCTTTAAACGACACTCGAGTAAAACACCCGAAACTCAATATAATTTTTCAAAGTTTTTCAAAATTTGCTCATAGTGTAATAGGTTACACCATATGAGGTAACCAATTACACCCCTATAACCTGCCCCTGCTACGCAATTCCCACTCAGCGTAATCAGTTACCCAAATTGAGGTAACTGATTACACCCTCACTATTTTGCCCAGAAACGCATTTTCAAAGCAGTGTAACTGGTTACACAAGTCCTGGTAACCGATTACACTGTGAGCAGAAGCAATTTTTTGCTACTTTTCCAAACAAAAATCACTTTTTATCCCATCCCAAAACCCCATGTTTCATACAATTCGTTTATCACATTATTTAACCCGAAAATCACTTTTCAAAACATCAAAACCCCCAATTCTTTTCATAAAAGCTCATAATCTCAAGTTCTGACTCTGACTCGTAACCACCATCAACAACACAACAAATATCATCATGCAATTCCATCAATACATGATTCTAACAACATCAACACGCGATTCACCAGCAATTATCCATCACAATATCATCATACAACTCATAGTTCATCAATCACATTTATTCATTCCAACAAACACAATTTTATCAATGATCACGATATAGATGTAACCTACCCACCATCATCATACAAACCCTTATATAATAGGAACCCCACCCTTACCTTATAGTTCTTGCAAGGTTCTTCAACAATGGATTCCTTCTCTTACTCCTAGAGCCCTAGCCTTCACTCTTTTTTTTTTCTTTCCTTTTTCTCTAGTTTTTCACGATTTGACAGGTTTTTCCTCAAAACCCCTTTCCTCACATATTATTATTATTATTATTATTATTATTATTATTATTATTATTATTATTATTATTATTATTATTATTATTATTATTATTATTATTATCATTATTATTATTATTATTATTATTATTATTATGTCCAACTAATTAAGTAATAATTATAAATTTCACTAAATATTTATTTAAACATACTATAATAATAATAATAATGCTTAAATAATTATTTAATTATTATTACTACTATTTTATCTCTATTGCTCACACACCTCCAATCTCTACACTTTTACTCACACACCCCAACACCTTAGGTTCTGAAGGTGAGAAAATACTTAAAAGGGGGGGGGGGGGGGGTTGAATAAGTATGAAGATAAAACTTAGAAGTAAAAACTCAAGTATTTTTATCCTGGTTCGTTGAACTCAACTACTCCAGTCCACCCTATCTAGAGTGATTTTTCTTTCTCAAACAAGGACTTAATCCACTATTTAATCAACTGATTACAATAGTAATCACTAAGAACAACTGTTCAAAGTCTTCTCAAGAACTATTGATCCCAACTGGATCTTCTTAAGGAACTATTACAATAAAATGTAAGATTAATACAAGTGTATGAATGCTTCTAACAAGCTTTGTCACAACAGTGATTTTTCACTTAATGTTAAGAACAAAAGAATAAACTCAGCAATAAGAATATTTTATGAGAACTTGTAAGAGTTTCTATCAAAGATTTGTTGGTCATTGATTACTTGAAGAAGATGATGAAGACTTGCTTTTATATGCACAGTAGTCCACAAAGTCTTGACTTTGGAGACTGTGTACTGAAAAGGCCTGAACCTTTTTGTCTTTACATCACATGACCTTTCTTGGAAGTAGAATGCACAGAGAATTGCTTTTGGTCTGTGTTCTAGTGTCAAGCATGAAAGAGGAAAGAGTCGTTGAGCCAAATCAAAGGATATTACTTTGAATTCTTCTTCAATAAGTATTTCTTTTCAGCAAAGTTAACCATCAGATTTTGCATGATCAGAGTCTTGGATACCCATCAGATTTTGCTGAATCAGAGTAATGCAACAAGTGTGCTTTAGCGTGTAGTTCTATCAGAGCAGAGTTTTATGAATCAGATCCTCAATACATACAGCGTGTAGTACTCTCAGAGTCTTCTGAAAAACTGTGCTTCTTAATTCTCATACAAAGTTCTTCAATGCTTCAGAGTCTTCAGATCTTATTAGAGTCTTTTGCTTCAGATCCTTCTGCAGCTTCTGCTTCAGATTCTTCTGTAGCTTCTGCTTCAGATCCTTCTGCAGACAGCGCTCAGATTCTTCTATAAGATGATTCTGACTCTTCAGAGCCTTCCATAGTTCTATGTTCATATTAATTTGCTCTTGGATGTATATATACTTTAATCATCTGCAACAAATATTCATGAACCAATTTTAGAGTATATAATTCTTTAATACAAAATTTCATAAGAGTTATCATCAAAACATAGAGATATTACTAAGAAACAATCTGTGTTCTTACAGGTTCTACTCTTAAGGCCACTACCCCGCATCAAAGGGTATCCGTGACACACCAAAAACAACAATCAACATAAAATTACACCATATCATATAATTTAATTATGAAAAGAAATAAATTAATTAAACTGGGGTGTTACAACTCTCCCCCACTTACAATATATTCGTCCTCGAAAATTTACCTGATGCGAACAACTCTGGATATGACTCTTGCATCCGACTCTCCAACTTCAAGGTCATATTCCCTCTAACAACGCCTCCCCACACTACCTTCATGAGAGAAATCTCCTTTCTCGATAAAGTTTCTCATTAATGTAGTTGGTCATTTTTAGTGTGGTTTTCCATCACGATGGAGAGTTCGTTAGGGAGAAAACAATGTTTTACATGGGTGGGGTTCAAAGCACTCTCCACGAACAAAATATTAAAAAATGAGGTTTATCTAAGGTGATGAATATCGTTCTTGAATGGGGTTATGAAAGAAACAAGTTTAGGGTATGGAGAAAACTTGAAGGTATAAATGTCTTTTATTTTGAATTTAACAAGAACCATCGTGCTATTGATGTTGCTACTTATGCTGTTGGAAACTCTATTGAAGGTCATTTGCATGTTGAACACAATGTGAAGGACATCAAGGTCAAAGTTGTTGAGCCTCAATGCATTGATGTTACTGTTAGGAATGAATTAAGTGATGAATATGCAGATGAAAGTGCTTAATTTGATGATAGCGAGGAGGATATAACAACTGGATTGAATGATGAATTTGAAGTTGCTGAAGTCGACATGCCCAAAGAAGGTTCAAACAGAGTTGAAATAATTGGAAATTCATATAGAATTAAGATGTATGGAAGTAAGTCACATATAAAGAAGAAGAAATTAACCCCAAAGAAAAAGATGAAGGTCATGGTGAAGGTTAGGTCACCTACTAAGAAATCAAAAGATGCTTCTAAGTTAAAAGACCATAAACCCAAGGATGATGGGGGGAAAACCAATATGTGATTGATGAATTAGGTAGCTCAGATCCAAATGCTTATGAAGATGAGAAGTTACCTAAATATGAAAAGTTTAGAAATGATCAACTTGAGAAAGACTATGAATTCAAGCTTGGTATGGAATCTAATTCATTGAATGATTTCAAAGATGAAATAATTGAATGGTCAGTATTAAATGGAAGGGAAATTATGTTTGTCAAGAATGAAAGTTACAGGGTAAGGGTAGAATGTAAGGGCAAATGTGGTTTTTGGCTCTACGCTCTGAAGTTGGCGGGTCTCTAACTTATCAAATAAAAACATGGGCGGGCACCTACACTTGTGCTAGGGTTTTGAACAATAGAAGTGCCAAATCCAAGTGGTTGTAAAAGCTATGGTTAATAAGATGCAAACATGTGAAAAGGTTAGAATTGTTAGAACAAGATTTGGTTCTGCCAGATATCTCTAAGTTTTAATAATAACAAAGTAGTATTTGTGTGAGAATAATTTTGGTACTCTAACGTTTGTTTTTCTGAAGAATTAACAAACAGATTCTAACTCTAATAGAGAAAGCTCTGAATCTGATAGAGACCATGTGCAACGTCACTCTGATCTGACCAAAGTCGCTTCTGCGCCATAAAAGCAAGTCTGCTTCTGATCTGCTCACATTCAGAAAGGTTCTAAAAAGATAATTTGTTGCTGCTACATTGCTCTCTTGGATTCTGGTTCTGAGCGTGACTCTGATGTCTTACTTCTGAATGTTGTCTAGCTTCTGACGTCATCATCTTATGAAGACTAAGTGCTGAAGACTCTGAAAACAAAGTTGTGTTGAACAACATTCTAAAGATCTGAAGACTTAAGTTACTAAAGACCAATGGTTCTAAAGACTGAGTGCTTAAGACTCTGAAGACAAGGTCCTGGTGAACAAGTTTTGAAGACTCTGAAGACTCATGACTCTGAAGACCTAGGGATCAAATCTTTTACTCATGCTTCAATAATCTCTATTTAGAAGCCTCTGATGTACAGAAGATAAGATCAAATGTTCACGAGGGAAATAGTACATAATACATATTAAACACTTTCTATTCCACTACCATTCCACTACCATTCCACTACCCTGATTTGGTGGTACAAATGAAAACTTCAGTGTACGATTTTCATCCCTACGTAACGACATTATTTCAATTCACCAACTATCTAAAGGATATTCCTGATCTGCCCTCTAACATATCTTTTTCTGGCTATATAAGGACTTGATTACTTAAAGAAAACAAAAAAAATGAATGATAAAAAGTAAACGAACTATGAAGAACTGAAGCAACAATATTGAAGCACCACAATACAAAGAAAGAACATTGTTCATACTGTATAAGTTTTCTTTAAGTCATTTGAGCTATTAATAGTGTTTATATCTGCTTGTGTAGAACCAGTTCATTGTAAATATTTTTGTTTAAATAGTTGTTTGTGATTTCTTAAAGGACCAGTTAAGTAAGAATCCTTAAGAAGAGACAATTAGTCTTTGTTGTTAGTCACCAGCGGTTGCTAGTGCAGTGTAATCAGTTGATTATAATGGATTAAGTCCTTGTGTATAAGGAAAAATCACCTTGGCGAGTGGACTGGATTAGCTTGATAGTTTTCAAGTGAACCAGGATATATCGTGTGTCTTTCTCTCTTGTTAGTATCTTTGTGATCTTTCTTTGAGTTTCACAAAAAGCTTTCATTTTTGAAAACCCAATTCAAACCCTTCTTTCTTGTTTTTTCTCACACCTTCAATTGGTATCAGAGCTCCGGTTCTGATTACGATAAAAAAATTTATCAACACTTCACCGTGTTCAGTACCGATCCAGTATTTTGTGAGATATCATGGCTACAGCTAATGCTAATCCTATTCAAGAAGAGAAAGATCATTACAATTCCAAACCACCAGTCTTTGATGGTGAAAAGTTTGACTACTGGAAAGATAGAATTGAAAGTTTCTTTCTTGATTATGATGTAGATCTTTAGGATCTGGTAGTTGATGGCTACACTAACCTAATTGATGCTACAGGAGTAAAAGTGTCTAGAAGTGCTATGACTAACCAATAAAAGAAAGATTACAAGAATCATCACAAGGCAAGAACTATACTGCTAAATGCTATCTCTTATACTGAGTATGAGAAGATAACAAACAGAGATACTGCCAAGTCCATTTTTGATTCTCTAAGAATGACTCATGAAGGAAATTCTCAAGTTAAGGAGACAAAGGCGCTTGCCTTAATCCAGAAATATGAGGCATTCAGAATGGAAGATGATGAGACAGTTGAGAATATGTTTTCAAGGTTTCAAATGTTAGTCGTGGAACTTAAAGTTCTGAACAAAGGATACTCAACTGCTGGTCATGTCAAAAAGATCATCAAAAGCCTTTCCAAGAAATGGAGACCTATGGTAACTGCTCTTAAACTATCCAAGGATCTGAATAGTATAAGTCTTGAAGAACTTGTTAGTTATTTAAGAAGTCATGAGATAGAGTTGGAGGAAGATGAACTTCAGAAGAAGAGTAAATCTATTGCTCTTAAGTCTAAACCTAAAAAGGCAAAGGCTTATCAAGCTGAGGAAGAATCAAAAGATTCTGATGAAGACTCATGAAATGAGCTATCACTTATCTCCATAAAGATCAAAAACTCTGGAAACATATGCAAGGAAATTTTAGAGGATATAGAAGAAACAAAAGTCGTGCTGACTCATCATCTGGACAAAAGAAGCAGAGTTCTGGAAAATAAGTCATCTGCTATGAGTGTAATGAGCCAGGTCATTACAAGAATGAGTGTCCAAAGCTTAAGAAAAACAAGAAGCCTAAGAAGAACTTCACCAAAGTCAAGAAGGGACTCATGGAAACTTAGGAAGACTCTGATTCTGAAGAAGAAAACTCTGATGAAGAATAGGAAAATGTTGCGCTAGTGGCAACAACATTTGACGCTGATGTTTTTGGGGAACCAGAAGACAAAATGATATCCGAATCAGACTCAGACTCAAACTCAGAGGTATTATCTAAACTTTGTCGTTGTGAATTATATTCGTGCCTTTTAGAAATGATGGAAAGATATCAAACTCTTCAAAGTAAATACAAGGATCTTAAAAAATACCATGTAATTACTTCTGAAGCCAAAGATAAGCTTGAACAGAATAATTCTTCTTTGAATGAAAATATTTTTTCTTTAAAAAATAGTAACTGTGCTTTGAAAAGAAAAGTTTCTAAATTAGAAGAAGAATTAGTCTCAAACATCTCTGACACTAATTGTGTTAACAAGTATGATAGAGCATTCCAATACTTTCTGGCTAAAAACATAGATTGAAGTAAGATTGCTTCCATGATCTATGGAGTTAGCAGAAATGGAAAGAAAGGTTTGGGCTGTACATAAACATTTGAAAATGATGAAAGTCAACATCTAAAACTAAAACCTCTCTATGATCATTTTGTGCCTTATGGTACTAAGCTTGATTGTTCTGAGCTTGTGAAAGCACCTTCACCGACACATAAATCTATTTCTAAACCAAAATATCATGCAAAAATTCCACTTGATTATTTTGTTGCACATAAACCCAAGGTTATTAAATACTATGGGAAAACTAACAAAAGAGGACCCAGAAAGTGAGTACCTAAGGATAAGGTAATATATGTTGCAGATATCCTTAGCAGTTCAATTGAAACACCAATCACGGTAGTTGAAAAGTGGTTGCTTGCGACACATGACGGGAAGAAGGCATATGTTCCAAAGTCTGGAACTTAAGCCTGGAGGATTCGTTGGTTTCAGAGGAAATCAGAAGGGTAAGATCATTGGCTCTATAACTATTAGTAATGGTAAACTTCCTTATATTACTAATATTCTTCTGGTCGATGATTGATGCA
The DNA here is from genome assembly GCA_963859935.3 of Lathyrus sativus. NCBI lineage: Eukaryota > Viridiplantae > Streptophyta > Magnoliopsida > Fabales > Fabaceae > Lathyrus > Lathyrus sativus. The sequence goes on along the minus strand of OZ012737.1, from coordinate 214,465,767 downwards.
TAACTTATTGTCAATTAGCCAACTTAGTGACAATGGTTATGATATCACTTTTAGTCAAAAGTCTTGTGAGGCTATTAGTCAGAAGGATGGCTCAATCCTTTTTAATGGAAAGAGGAAAAACAACATTTACAAATGGGGGGGGGGGGGGGGTTTAGGTTTCTGATTAAGATCGTGTGTTTTTGTAAAAATGCAGTACAGCGACAGTAACTCGAAATATCATTCTCACAAGGATTCTTATTTGAATTAATCTACCGATTTTACAAATGGGAGGGGGAAGGGGTTTAGGTTTCTGATTAAGAAAAAGCACTTAAAATAATTGATTACTAAAATAAGTGATTATAGTAACAGATCCACTGCCTCGGTTCTTACTAATCATCGACTGATAAAATTACAATTTCCCAAGCGGATTTTCTATCCTATTTGATGACAATATCAGTCAACAAGCGTGATTGATATCGTGAGAAACATTTTCCTATCGCCGGATGAAGCATACGGTAAAAGATAGCGCAAATTAACAATTAAGCAGAGTTAATCTACGATTAAAATTAGGAACACAAATCAATCAAATTAAATCAAACATACTGTATGATAATCGAATTAAGAAAACAACAATCACATAATATAATTGAAATGAATCGAATTTAAATTGTAAATATCATAACAATCTCAAAGTTTGAAACCTGAGTACAATGAATATGTCCAGAAGGTATTAGTTCTCCATGAGTTTTACAAGCGTACAAATTTTCTCGTGAATAGTGATGATGAACAGTAAAACTAGGTCCCTCTGGTTAAAAATAAAAACAAGGGATCCGGTTCATAAACCAACTGGGTCAAAAACATAACCCAGACCCAAAACATGACCCAAAACTAAAATAAATTTCTAATACTGTAACTTCAACGAATTATTCAACTATGCTACATTCCTAATCAGCTTCTATATTCAGCACGAAAGTTGTAGCTCTTTCTCTCAGCTTTCCAACGCATATTAGAATGCCTCGATCTGATTTTTGTAGAATTAGTTATGAATTTTCCTGTGAAGGCTGCAATTGCTGAAAATAAAATACAAAAATTAAATAAAGGCAGAAATAAACTAGATTAAGAAAACACAACAAAATAAGCAATCAAGCAAAATAAACTATGGAAATGCATAAGTACAAACATAGAGGATTGTGCATTAATATGCACTGATCACTAATCTTAAGGACCAGAACGTTAAATGTAGAATGTCTGTAAATGAAGAGCATTGGGTATGGCATAGACGTCTCAGCCATGTTAGCATGAGAAATATTTCTCAGCTAAATAAGCTTGAATTAGTCAGAGGCTTGCCAAATCTGAAGTTTTATTCAGATGCTCTTTGTGAAGCATGTCAGAAAGGCAAGTTTTCCAAAACCTCTTTTAGAGCGAAAAATATTGTTTCTACTTCTAGACCATTAGAAATTATGCACATTGATCTGTTTAGTCCAGTGAAAACTACCTCAATCAATGGTAAGAAATATGGATTAATCATCATAGATGATTATAGTCATTGAATATGGGTAAAGTTCTTGAAACACAAGGATGAGTCACATTTTGTGTTCTCTACCTTTTGCTCCCAAGTGGAAACAGAGAAGGATTGCAAAATTGTCAGAGTCAGAAGTGATCATGGTGGAGAATTTGAGAACAGATACTTTAAGAATATTTTTGATTCCCATGGAATTTCCCATGATTTCTCCTATCCCAGAACTCCACAACAGAATGGAGTAGTGGAAAGGAATAATAGGACTTCGCAAGAAATGGCTCGCACCATGATTCAAGAAACTGACATGGCTAAACACTTTTGGGCAGAGGCAGTAAACACAATATGTTATATTCAGAACATGATTTCTATCAGACTTATTCTAGGTAAGACTCCTTATGAACTGTGGAAGAATAGAAAACCTAATATTTCTTATTTTCATCCTTTTGGTTGTATTTGCTTTATGTTAAACACTAAAGAGAATCTTGGCAAGTTTGATTCCAAAGCTCAAAAGTGTTTGTTGTTAGGATACTCTGGACGCTCTAAAGGCTACAAAATTTATAACATAGAAACATAGATTATTGAGGAATCAATTCATGTTAGATTCGATGATAAGCTTGATCATGAAATGTCAAAGCTAGTTGAAAAGTTTGAGATTTGAAGATTACTTTATCAGAATCCAAGGAGGAAGATTCTACCGAAGGAGACAAAGTTGCAGAAACTACATAATAAGATACAAATTCACCAGAAACAATGAATTAATCCATCTCATTAGAAGAAGAATAAACTAAGGACTTCTTATACTGAAGAATTGATTCTGGGAGACAAAGCTGATCCAGTCATAACTCATTCATCATTCAAACCATCTGAAGAAACTCTTCTGGGTTTGGTGTCTCTTACAGAGCCAACATCAGTTAATGAAGCTCTTATGGAGAATGAATGGATTCTGGACATGCAAGAAGAACTGAATCAATTGACCAGAAACAATGTCTGGAATCTTGTTCAAAAACCTAAAGGTGTCCAAGTCATTGGAACAAAATGGGTATTCAGAAACAAGCTCCATGAGAAAGGTGAGATCATGAGAAATAAAGCTCGACTGGTAGCACAAGGTTATAGTCAGCAAGAAGGGATAGACTATACAGAAACCTCTACACCAGTTGCCAGGTTAGAGTCTATTCGTCTCTTAATTTCCTTTGTTGTTAATCATAACATCACTTTATATCAAATGGATGTAACAAGTGCATTTTTAAACGGGTATATTTTAGAAGAAGTGTATGTACACCAACCTCCTGGTTTTGAAAGTTCTGAAAACCCAGATTTTGTTTTCAAACTTAAAAAAATCATTATATGGTATGAAACAGGCTCCCAGAGCTTGGTATGAAAGGCTAAGTAACTTTCTTTTGGAAAATGACTTTACCAGAGGAAAAATGGATACAACACTCTTTTGCAAAATCTTTAAAAAATGATATTCTGGTTGTGCAAATTTGTGTTGATGATATTATATTTGGTTCTGCTAATACTTACTTGTGCAATGAATTTCTTAAGTTAATGTAGACAGAATTTGAAATGAGTCTGATGGGAGAACTCAGATTCTTTCTGGGAATTCAAATTGATCAACGTCCAGAAGGAACATACATTCATCAGAGCAAGTATACAAGAGAACTTCTGAAGAAGTTTAATATGTTAGATAGTAAACCTGCAAAGACTCCTAAGCATCCTACATGCATTCTGGAGAAAGAAGAAGTAAGTAAAAAGGTTTGTCAAAAGCTCTATTATGGTATGATAGGCTATCTTCTGTATCTGACTGCTTCTCGTCTAGATATTCTATTTAGTGTATGTCTTTGTGCTCATTTCCAATCAGATATAAGGGAAACTCACTTAACGGTTGTTAAGAGAATCTTAAGGTATCTAAAGGGAACAACTAACCTTGGCTTAATGTATAAGAAAACATCAGAGTACAAACTTTCTGGTTATTGTGATGCAGATTATGCTGGAGACAGATTAGAAAGGAAAATCACCTCTGCAGACTATCCGTTTTTGGGTAACAACCTCGTCTCTTGGGCAAGTAAAAGGCAATCAACCATTTCACTTTCAACTGCAGAAGAAAAATGTATCTCAGTGTCACTATGCAGCACTCAGATACCCTGGATGAAGAATCAACTAGAAGATTTTCATATACATGAGAGTAACATTCCTATCTTCTGTGATAATACTTATGCTATTTTTTAATCCAAAAATCCTATATTGCATTTTGTTGCACCCCAAATTTTGACCCCTTAGATCTTCATCATTCTAGGGTCATCTTAATTTGATTATCTAACCTTAACATATTTCAAGTTGGTCTTTGTCAAGATACAGGTGAATTAGGGTTCCGTACAGCCGGGAATCGAAGTTTCGACGGTTTAATCAGTCAACGTATTGGATTGATTCTCCGTGAAATAAGTCTCCACGTCATCAAATATACTCCATTGGGTCAAGTATGAATCCAATTTGAGGTTGTCACCCAAAGATTAAAGACAATGCAGTCCAGGATCCCCAATTAGGGTTTTCGATCAGGAAAAGTCAACTGTAGTTTGACTTTTGATTTAAATGGTGCTCCAATGGCGGGTTCATGGTCCTTGAAGTTCATATGACTTAGTGAAGTCTACTCAAGAAGTTTCAAGGCCTCAAAAACCCAGAACATCAACAGTCGACTCGGTAGTCATCGATCGACCGTTCGGTTGACCGAAAAGTCAACTCTTTAATCATAAGGAATTTGACCTTAAAATATAAAGCAAAAATTTTCCTAGTAACAAATTACACCTATCCATGAAGTTTCATGACCATTGGATCAAGGATTGAGGAGTAATCGAGAAATTGGGAAATTAGGGTTTTAAAAGGGGTAAGACGATAACTCCCTAACCACACATCCAATTGAGTTGGTTCAAGGCTCATTGGAAAGGTCTTGACAAGTCCTACAAAAGTCTCACAATGGTCCACGGGCAGAAAATGAGTAGATTTGGACTTATAGCCAAAATCATTACAAGAGGGAGAAAACACTTCAGTCATTACAAGAGGAAGATCATGAAAACAGGAAAGTTGTAGAGTTTCATGAGGGCTTTCCAAAATGTACTAGAACTCCTCCATAGCCCTTATAAGTTGAGAGTTATGAATTCAGCAATTTGAGGTCTCAACACTTGAGTTCACCATTTCCACTTTTTCACAAATCCACTTTTTAATCACTTGAACCATTCTCAGCCATTTGATCATGTTTCTATCTGATAATTAGAGAGTGTGATGAGTAGAAGTGCAGAAAATGAAGGGGTTTGGTAAACTTTGCAAGTTGGAGGCAAGTTGCAATATTTTAATAAAAAAATCAAGAAGAAAGAGAAACTTTTCATGAAAAATCTGTAGCAGCTGTCTCTCCTGCTCTCTAGCTTCACTTCAGTCACTTCCATGTCCTCCTTACCACTTGATTTATGCCTTGCATTGAGCCAAGGACTTGAGTGTGCAACTATCCATGATCTTGAGCAAGATTTCATCACAAAACTCCCTCCAAAAGCCAAAATACAAATCTGCCCCAAACCATTCTTTGGCCTATAAATAGAGGTTTCCTCTATGTTTAAACACACACCAGAGCACTCTAAAACCCAAGAGAAAACCATAGCTCTCATCTTGCCTTGCTTTTCTTATAAGTGAAGAAACCATTCCAAAACTCCTCAAAAAAATATGCCTTGAGCATTTAGCCTTCCAAAACCATTTTTACACACTCAAAATCATCACAAACCATCTACATAATCCACAAATGATGTGTGGGAGGTGTTCAAACTCTTAAACCAGTCCAGAACTCCATTTTCCCAAAAGTCAACTCTCAACCAAGCAAAGTTTGAATTTACACACAAAATCTGATAAATCTTTGCTCAGATCTGTTTTGATCATTTTAACCCTCCAAACACCTTTGGTTTATGATGTACCAACTGTCCATAACCTAAAATGCCTTCATCATCACTTGTTTTGAGTTCTGTCACAAAGTTCACTTGTTTACTTGAAGTGCAAGAAAAGTTGTTGTTTTCATCAAGGCATTGGTTGGATCTCATTTGGGAGTCTTCAAGGTTTTCCCTACTGTATTAGCTTGCTTGGAGGTCTACAAGAGGTTAGTGATCACTATCCTAATTTTTAACTGTCATGAACATGATTAGTTTACTTTGTTTGGAATGTGTTTAAATGTAAATGCAGTCCATGTGTGAATCTACCAAGATTGGTTTTGTTTTGCTCATCAATATGTTTGACACTCTTTTAATCATCATACAATGTTGTGTTGTTGTGTGTTAAACCTTGAGATTCTCTTAAATGCTACTTTATGTCATGTATGAACATATGAAGGATTGTTTGCAACTGTTATTGGATATTGATGTTGGATCTGACTGTTGAGTTATTCTATTTGAGAATAATGTTGCTGCTTCTGTTTAGATTAAGTGTGATGTCCATGCTCAGATTTAGTGATTGATCAATTTGCATTTGAGGACCTTGATGGATTATGCTTAAGACTGCTCTAGATATGCTTGACATTTTCTGTTTGAGTCTAGTTTAGGGCTGTTGTTGTTTTGGTTATTAAACTGTTTTGAACATGTCTATGTCTTGTTATGCGTATGTCTTATGGATGTTAAGTCAATTTCTATCATGAACTGGTTGTTTGATTGTTATCACAAGTCACTTTGCTTTACCTATGTTGACAAGATCATGTTTTGGTTCTGCTACCATCTATTCTTGCCATTTTCAACTCATGTGCATTTTTTCCAACTCATGTGTCATTTTCAATTCTAGTACATTTTTTAATCATCTTTGTGTTTAAGCTTTGTCTATAACATGTTTAGAATGTGTGTACACCTTTAAACCATTACAAGCATGTTAGTTTTGCACTCAAGCTTTGAAATTGCATCTCAACTATTTTTGAAAAAACTGCTTGTTGAATATTGAAGTGATTCACCTAGATGCTGTTGAAACACATCTTAATGTATGATGATCAATATTGTCATGTTGTTTTGAATGTGCTTGTAAGTTGTATAGTTCTGTTGGACTTAGTAAAATCATTAGAATGATTCATGTGACTGTTGAGGCCTGTTTTGAGTCATGATGACCAGTACTTTTTTTTTTCTGTCAAAGGGTTGTAACCATCATGAGATACATTGAAATTTGTTGCTTGCCATTGTCATGCTAAGTATACCCCTGTGATGTTTTGAACTATTGCTGTGTGTTTGGTTTATGTTTGTTAACATGAGATTGTGGTATTCTTTGAATCATGTTTTGCTAGATAATTGACATCATCATGTTCATTTTGCATCAATGACTGGCATTTTAAGGCATTGTGTTAGGATTGCTTTTAATCATGACCTGTCCATATTTGGTTTGTATTGTCAACTGTGATAAGCATATATGTATGTTGCTTTGTAAATCTTGTTTGAATTTTTCATGAAACTGCTTGTGAGCATCATTGATCTATGTTTTGAATGGTTATGTTAAGTTGTCATGTTTATTCTGTTGTAAACTCAACTGCCATAGCACTATTGTTATAGGATACCATTATCATAAGCTTGTAAATTATTATGTGCATGAGGCATTAGGACTAATTGTTGGTGATGTTAACATTGTCATGTTAGGATTCATAGTAGTGCTTGTTAGAGCTATCTGTAATTCATGAACCATTGCCACCTGATGCTGCTACCACCCTTTATTTCCAACCATTGTCAATTTTGCTGTTTTTGCTTGTTTGTAAACAAGAACTTTATTGCTTAATGCTAATTGAGTCATTTTGCATCTGTTTCTGTTAAGAACTAGGTTTTCTTGCAAGATTTTGTTTATGCTTACTACCATAGAGATGTAACTCTCATTTTAAGGCATGTGTTGAATTGATGTATTGATTGGCATGGTAATGACCAAGGATTGGCTGTTGCTTATGTATAGCTGCCATGCTATCTGATCTGTTGCAAAACCATTAATCATGTTTAGCTTGTTAGGCTGTTTTGGTTAAGACCAAGTTGTCTTGGTGTGGAAACTGTATATGTGTGTGTAGGATTCATCATGCCTGCTTGTTTGATATTTTGTTTTGACAAGAACAAATCTTGCTGTCAACTTCTGTTTTGAGGTTTTCACCCCTTGTGCTGCCATTATGTTGAGTTTTCTTGCAATTGGTGTATTGAGTTCATGTCTTGATGTGTGTAAATCATTAATTGTGTGCTGGTGTGTTGAGGCATGTATGCTGCATTATGAGCTGTTCTTATTTTCTAAAAACAACATTTTAAACTTTTGAACCATAATTGCAACACACATACCAGTTTCTGTTTTGAGTTATTTTTGAGTGTTCTTTGAGTCTAGAATCCATGAACTATATGTTTAGGGTTTGTGTATGGTGATCACATGGTTTGAATCTGTTTAGTTTGAGTCATAGCTTCCAAAATGCATGTCATAAGCCTCCATCTGCATTTACCTCCGTGTTTTAATTTGTGTGCTTTATCTTGAAAAATTAATGATGCCATCATTTTCCTCTTTAAATTTCAAGTGGTTTAGACTCGAATTTTGTAAAATTTGGTTGTGTTTTGAAAGAGTTGTGATGAAACCGTTTTGACACCAACTTGCCTCGTTTTGCTTGTCTTGCCTGGCCCAGATTTGCTTGCTTTGTTAAGTACAAGTATCTATTGGGGTGGCATAATACACGGATGTATCGCACCCCAATGGTTATGCCTTGAGTTTCAATTTCCTTGCCATGCTTCCTGACCTGAGTTCGATCCGTGTGGAGATCAACTCTTTTGGTTATTTTTCACTATTTTTCATGTTTTCACATATTTCCCTTTTGTTCCATTAACTTCTACACGCGCGCGCCTTGGTTGGATTGGTGAAGTTGTGTGCTTGTGATCCAAAGGTGGTGGGTTCAACACCCACCAAGTGCATTCCTTCTTTTTAATTATTTAAATGTTTTATTTTTTCTTTAAAAATTCAAAGTGGCACAACTTCCTCATTTTTTTATCATTTGTGAATGATTTTTTTTTGCTAATGTCTTATATTATTGCATATTTTCATATGACATGTAAAGAATTCTAGAATTTTCATTTTAGAAACACCTTACATTAAAAGAATAGTCATGCTTATTTTTTAGGGGTTTTTCCCTCCTCTCTTTCAATCTTTCCATTCAAAACTTTTGATTCATTTTCTTGAGTTTGATTTTGTACTTGATATGAGCATTGTTTGTCAACTCCTTTGTGTATGTGACTTTGATTTCAACTTTTGCTTGTAAGCATCATGATTGTTTCATTTGATTTCCATTTAAAATCCCCATGAAATTTTGAACCATTTGTCAAGTTATAACTTGATTGTTCTTGGTTGCTACCTTTATCTTTGTCAAGATATGTCTTTGGTTTTCACCTCTTGTGCTTAAGTCTTGTAAGAACTTACCCTTTTTGATATTGTAATATCTTGATGCTTGTTTTGGTTGTGACCATCTATCTTGTGTGAAATCATTGATATTGTGATATCCTTATACCTTATTTTGGTTGTAACCATTCATCTTGATTGTAATCCTTGCTTGATATTGTAATATGCTTGCATGTTCTTGGTTGTGACCATCTATCTTGTTTGAAATCATTGATATTGTGATATCCTTATACCTTATTTTGGTTGTAACCATTCATCCTGATTGAAATCCTTGCCTATTGTAATATGCTTGCTTATTCTTGGTTGTAACCATATCTCTTTATTTTCATCATGTTTGAATGATTATTTCTTTGTTAAGTTTATTTTCCCCAAGTGATGGAACTCTTTAGTTCTCATCCAAGTTGCCTCACTTTTCCCTTCCAAAGGAAAGTCTCTCTATTGACCCTTGGGTCATAGATAGCTCAATACCCTCATAGGTCTGGATAGAACCTTCTCCTCTTTTGGTCTGGATAGAACCAATAGGATTTAAACTCATAGGTTTGGATAGAACCTTCTCCCCCTTTTGGTCTGGATAGAACCAATAGGATTAAAACTCATAGGTCTGGATAAAACCTTCTCCCCCTTTTGGTCTGGATAGAACCAATAGGATTTAAACTCATAGGTCTGGATAGAACCTTCTCCCCCTTTTGGTCTGGATAGAACCAATAGGATTAAAACTCATAGGTCTGGATAAAACCTTCTCCCCCTTTTGGTCTGGATAGAACCAATAGGATTTAACCTCATAGGTCTGGATAGAACCTTCTCCCTCTTTTGGTCTGGAAAGAACCAATTGATCCTTATTTTGTAGTTCGTGCCCGAACTACGACCGCTCTAATATCTCAATGGACAATGAGAATACGTAGGCACAAGATGTGATATCTTGACGAGCAACCTTCCCCTTTCTTCCACCTTTTGTTTTGGATAGAACCAATTGGTCTTACAACGTAGAACTTAAGATAGAGTTTGTTAACTCTATGTAAGAATCATGAAGATGATTACTTACTCCCCTTTCTTAAGTGTTCAATGTAGATCTAAAGAGTTTTATTAAACTCTACACAAGCATTGTAATGTTTGTTCCCCTTTGAACATTGATCATAATCAAGTGTTCTTTATCCCTAGTAAGGTAAACTACGATTGCTCTGATTCTATCCTAGTTAGGATACGTAGGCAGAGGACGCGATGTCTTTGCGAGCAAACTTAGAAACTATCCTTAGGTCTTTACCTACACCTTTTACCCAATCCCAATCCATAGCAAACATTTAGAAAACTTAGCATACAAACAAATAAAAGGTTCCTGTAGAGTACTACAGATGTTTAGGATGTGAAATACCTACCCTAGGCATAACCAACCCCGATCCCCGAATCTCTTAGCATTGTTGTTACATCGCGCAAAAGGTTCTTTCTTTCTTTAGACCTTTCCTTTGGATAAATTAAAGTCTGGTTGTGAATTTAAGAATTAAGATTCAAGTTAATCAATAGGTTGGTATCACGATTCTCACCACAATAGAAATGGCGACTTCACTGGGGAATTAAACTTGAGGGTTTAACCTATTTTGTTTGATTGTATGCTATATTTGTGAATATTTTCTTAACAAGTATATTTGTCAATATATATATTTGTATCATGGATATTGGGTACTTTGAGTGGTGAGGCAGTCCTATACCCGGACTCGAGTTCTCCTATGATAGGATTGTGGTATATTCAAGAAGGCTTATAAGGAGTTGATTCCCGACCAAGCTAACTTGAGAAACCACCACTCAGTGGAGGCCCTCTTGAGAGTTAGTTTTGTTAAACGAGTATTCGTGAAAACATTGCTACTTTCGACAAAGGAGCCCGTGACACTGAGGACTTTTTAGTTACATTTTACCTCACTTTGGCCTTATTAGGACGTAGTGCGATGACTATAAGGGAGTAGTCCCGAAGTAGTTGATATGCGATACTACACTCGGACGAGACTCTCTTGAGAATATTATCGATTATCGAGTGATTTGGGAAATTGATAATATCCAAAAGATGGGTTGTTGACCCCGGGAATACTGTTAGAACCCGTTCAGCAGGTACAAACAACTCATAGTACAAATCCTTGGGAATGGGTAGACCTTTAACTCCTTGCTTTGATCTTGAGCCTATGAGATCTTTGTGTGTGCATGTATTTGTGAATACTTGCCTTTGTGTTATGTGTACATCATCCCATCATATCACCACGAGCATATCATGTCGAAACTATTTTTTGTAAAACTTAGTCGATCTCTGGTATTTTTAAAAGTTGTAACTTTTCCAACGATTGATGAAATGAGGGTTTTGACCTAGTCAATCTTCTAAGTTTTGAAAAACCAGTTTGCTTTTGCATTGCATTTGCATTATGCATTTGCATTTCTCAGCCTTGCGTCTCTTTGTCTCCCTCTTGTTTAGATAGAGAGGGGATACCTAGCACATATCCGAGACAAATGGAAACAATGGATAAACTTTTGAAAGCTCAGGAAATGCTGAAAGAGGACATCGGAATTCTCAAGTGTCAGATGAATTGGGTTTTAGAGACATTGCAGAACATAATTGTAAAAGAAGGTCACCTTGACCATGTGACGTCCAGAGAAGCGAGGGATGCATTATCTCTGATGATTCCTCCAAATCAAGGACATTCTCAGTATCAACAACCAGATAACCGTCAATCGCGTCAGCACGCCCAAAAAAGACCAAGGAAACTAGAGAGTCTGTTTCCAATGTCATACGATCAGATATTGCCAGACTTGATCCAAGGCGGATTGATAATCCCAAAGGAGATGAAACCAGTAATTCCTCCTTACCCTCTGAGCTTTGATACCAACGCTAAATGGGACTATCATACTAGGGCACTGAGGCATTCAACTGAAGTCTCTCACCAGTCGGTGTTTGTTCCTCCTCAAGGTTCTCAAAGACGGATATTGAACAAGAAGGATCATGTCAGGAAAAATAAGGCTTGCGGTAAACGAATTCCAGTATCGCTAAGTAAACTTTACCCGCTATTGATTCAGAATCCGCTAGTGACTCCGCGATTATCCAATCCTGTGCCAGGACCATGGCATAATGCGAACCTGACCTGTGAATTTCACAAAGGAGCCGATGTACACAACTTAGATGCATGTATAACATTAGGTTATCTTGTACAAGAGCTGATCATTGACAAACACTTGATCTTCGAAGAAGACTACCCAGAAGTAGAATGCGAATATCATACTAGGACAACATGGCACCTAGTTGAAGAGTGTAAGGGTTTTAAACTGAGATTGAAGGAGTTGCTGAAACCTCATGAGGATAAATCAAATAACAGTGCCGCGATTCTTAAATCCAAAGGCAAAGGACCCGCGAGACCCCTCATAATTCTATATCACAAGGAGCATGTGGTTGTTGAAGATTTTTCCCCGCATAAGGCCTGAAATTTGAAATTTGTTTTATCAATTTTAATTCCCTAAGGCTGGCAGCTGTAGACTGTTTCAGCATTGTGTTGTATTTTCTTTGTATTTGAATTGCTTGTAAGTTGTTGTTCATTTTGAATTGGAAAGATTAATGAAATGTGTGTGCATCTTTTGATTAAGTCCATTCGTTTCACTCTTTCCTTTCATTGTTATAAGATGACGAAAAATGCAAAAATTTCTTTTCTTTACTAAATTGTTGTTTAAAGCAAAGATTGGGGAGGATGATGAAAACTATATCCATAACTGCTACTGATATGCTTTCAAATTAACTTTGCCGATGATGTAAGGCATTGTTTCAATCCATAAACATTGGAGAAATAAGGAAGATAATCCCTCGTTAACCCCTTCGAGCCTAGAAGTAGGAGCTTTCTTTCTTTACAAAAACAGAAACCTTAAATTTCAAACCTGGGGCGGGTAGTTCTCAGTTAACTTGAAGATATGTGCATACAAGACACTTTTCATATAAAGGTGGTGCACTTAGGTTTTTCTTCGCACACAAAAACCAAGTGTCGAAGTTTAAAAGACGATAATGGTTCACCGTAGCCATTAAAATAGGTAGTCACCTCCTTTCTCAAAAAAAAAGAGAAGAAGAAAAAAAGAAAATTGAAAAGCCCTCTGTCGCTACTCGAAAAATGCATCGCGCAACGACGGGGAGGCGAAAAAGATAGACAGAAGAGTCGCCACCGAACTTTATTTATCCCATGAGGGGAAAGGAAAATATCGAGAAAACCTTAGGAAAGAAATGGATAAGATGGTCTCGCGACCAAGAACGGGTTCGGAAGCCGGTTATGCGAGGGGAAGGTATTAGCACCCCTCGCATCCATCGTACTCGATGGGAACCTTTTGTTTGTCGATGTGTGAATTTATTTGCTAAAATATTATGCTATAAAAGTGTGTTCCAAAAGATAGAGAGAAGGGTTTAGAAACGGTGAAAGAGAAGTAACGAGGGGAAGAAGGGAGAGAACGGACTCGGTAGGACTTCGCGGTCCTAGGCCTACGTATTCTCAACAGATATGAGAAAATCAGAGTCGACGTAGTTCGGGAAACTACAGATAGGGGGGATTGTGCTCGCCAAGACATCTCCGTCTCGTGCCTACGTATTCTCATCTGGTATGAGAAATCAGAGCAGCCGTAGTTCGGCCAACTACGGGTGAAAGGTGAAAAAGGGAGCTCGCCAAGACATCGTCGTCTTGTGCCTACGTATTCTCATCTGACATGAGAAATCAGAGCAAACGTAGTTCGTGCTTACGGTGCGGATAACCGGTGTGTTTGGGGATGATGTTATCGTGCGCGTTCTAGCAGTTAGGTGTTTTGCTGCTCGCTCGTTGGAGACTTAGGCATTACCTGTTTGCGGTAGAACGAACGTATCGTATCCTGTTTGAAAGGTTGGTTTTCGCCACGCGAGGCAAGGTATCATGTTTGATTGGTTGAGATTGTTTTTGGGGCGAGATAGGTCCTCAGATAGTAACCTCCACGGGTAGTACCCAATTCTTTATCTCAAAGTTTTTGTTATAAAAGGGTGTGGTGAACGAGGCGTCTTTGTATTGAAAGACGAGCGTCGAAACCACCCTCACTACAGTGGGCATCCCTACGCTCGGAGAAGAAGAGGTCTACACCCAGTCCTCTCTCTTTAATTCAATGCAAAGAGAACTTCATTCTCTTATTAAAGATGTTTTTGGTTTTGAATGATAAGTGCTTTGCGACAGAGAACCCTACGGTAAACGTCAGCACTCGGGATAGGAGAAGGCCTACGCCTAACCACTCCACGACCATTCAAGTTTTTGTATGAAAAGGAATTTGAAAATGCACTCGGTACAGGACCGAGGTTTTAGGTGGGAAAGGTGCGGAAGGAAGTTGTGAAAGTGAGATGGTGGATAAAGGCGTGTCTTCGTATCGAAAGACGAGTGTCGAGACCACCCTCACTACAGTGGGCATCCCATCACTCGGAGAAGAAGAGGTCTACACCCAATCTTCTCTCTTTAATTTGATACAAAGAGAAATCAATTTATTATGGTTTGAAAATGGACTCGGTACGAGACCGAGGTTTTAGGAGAGATGGTATGGAAACGTCTTCGTATTGAAAGACGAGCGTCGAAACCACCCTCACTACAGTGGGTATCCCAACGCTCGGAGAAGAAGAGGTCTACACCCAGTCCTCTCTTTTTAATTCAATACAAGGAATTGATTTCAAGGAGATGAGATTTGAAAATGAATGGGAAGCGTCTTCGCATTGAAAGACGAGCGTCGAAACCACCCTCACTACAGTGGGCATCCCAACACTCGGAGAGGACGAAAGTCTACACTTAATCCCCTCTTTTAATTCAATACAAAGAGAATTGAATATTGAAGATGGTTTGTCAATGCTTTTGAATCGAGTTGGGACAAGAAGCGAGGAGAGAAAAGTGGTGGTCTCAGATCCAACGATACTTATCAATATATTGACTTAGTAACCGATTTACGGAGGTCTCGTCATCGACCCAAAACAGAAAATGGGACAAAATACCCAATAACAAATGAGAAATGGATTCAACTTCTAAAAAGTATATATAAAATATATAAATCCTAAAAATATAAATTAAAAGAAAATATTTATAAAGTTCTAAGTAAAATAAATATAAAGTATATATATACAAACTAAAAAACAATTAGAAAAATACATAAATTAATTAAAATAAAAAACTAACAAACCCCTTTTTTTTTAAATACATTAATAAATTATATTAAAGAAAAACAAGAAATAAGAGGGAGGGGGTAAGCTGAGAGAACAGGGGGTGCAGCTGAAAGACGGGCTTAAGCCCAACACCAATCCAAGCAGAAAAAGTTTTAAAAGAAAAATGAAAAATATAAAATAAAATAAAATACAAACAACGAGTCTTCTTCTTCATCGTATCCAAATCCAACATTCCTCACTCTCTCTGAAACCGAAAAGAAGGAAAAAACGAAACTCAAATTCTCTGCTTTACTCTCAATCTCCTCCGATTTTGCTCTATTTCCTCTCTCTCTCTCTGTTTCGCTATCTCAAATCCCCTTCGTCTCTCTCATGTAAGCTCTCTCTTTCTTCCCTATCGGATCTGCCCTCGCTTGTCTCTGCTTTCAACCGCAACGCTTCGCCATCTCATGGGTTTGTGAATGGGTTGGGGATTTAGAGTGTTTGTGAAAAATGGGTGAAGAAGAAAGTGAGTGACGGGTGGTTTTTGTTGGGTTGTTCCACTGAGTTTGTTGTTGATTGTTGTTTCGCGGCGGAGGTTTCGTATGGGTTGGAATGGTTTCGTTTTGGGTTAAGGTTGTTCTGGAGATGATGAAGACTGAAGGTGAGTTTGCTTAATGAAGATAAAAAACGGGTTTGAGGTTTGATCGGAAAAGATGATGAATTCCAGGTATATGAAAGGTTGATGATGGAGTCTGTTTGAAGGTTTGGAGGATTTTGCGGTGAGTGGGTTTCTGCAGTTGAAGTAGGTATTTTCGAAGGAGGTTGTATCTTCTGAGTTTTAAGATTGATGGTGGTTATTTTTTGAGGTTCGTCAAAAACGGAACAAACGGAAGGTGATTTTCATATCGTGAGGTAATGGTGACTCACGTTAGCCGGAAAACAAAGAAGGGTTTTGGTGGCTGTATTTAAGATGGAGGAAAGTTACTTCAATGATGAAGCTTGGCGATTTGTTGTTCAAGGTTGAGAACAATTGTTGTTGGAAGGGCGGCTGCCCTGTAGCTAGGGTTTGGAAGCTCTTGTTTAGGGTTTGGAGGCCCCTCAAATTAGGGTTTCTTGGAGACTGAGAGAGTTGGAAGACAATGAATAGGGCACACCCTATATAGGGCTGCCACGTGGCATTAAACTTTTTAATAAAAATTGAAAAAAATATGGCATTAAACTTTTTAATAGAAATTGAAAAAAATAAAATAAAGAAACTTTTTCATAAAAATTGAAAAAAAGAAAAAGAAAAAAATTGAAAAAAATATGGCATTAAACTTTTTAATAGAAATTGAAAAAAATAAAATAAAGAAACTTTTTCATAAAAATTGAAAAAAAGAAAAAGAAAATAAAGGCACTGGGGGTAGGATTCGAAACCCCATACTTCAAGGAAATACAAGTAAGGTTATCCGCTGGAGCAAGTATGCGTTTGGAAATAAATCTGCATAAAAAAGTATATGTACACAAATAAAATAATAAAACGAAAAAACAAACAAAAAGGCGCTGGGGCCAAGATTCAAACCCCCAACCTTTAGGGAAATAAAGGCAAGTTCATCCGCTGGGGCGAGGATACATCCGTTAGTAAAAGTGCTCAAATAAATATATGTACGCAAACAGCACAATAAAACGGAAAAACAAAAGAAAACGCTGGGGCTGGGATTCGAACCCCCATCCTTCAGACAAATACACAGAACTCCATCCGCTGGGACGGGTTAACTTTCATTAACAATTTTGTACACACAAATATATATTACATGAACATTAAAAAATTAAAATTAATTAATAAAAACTATTTTAAACTAATTAATAAATGAACAATAATAAAAACTAATAAATATTCTATGCTAAAATTAAATCTAATATAATAAAATGAGAATAACTTTAAAAAGAAAATTCTAACAAAACTATTAAATAAAATTAATTACAAGTAAATCCTAATATTAAAAAACCTATTTAATATATAACTATAAACAACTTATAAACAAAACTATTTAAAACTAATAAAATAAAAATAATTTCTATCTGAAAATAAAATCTATTTAAACTACTTAATATTCTAAAACCTATTTTCTAAACAAAAAATCTATATTCTAAAAATAAACTATTTCTAAAAATTAAAACCGTTAAAACTCTAGAATAAAAAATCTAAATCTAAAAAATATTTAAATCCTAAAATATCTCTAACAATAATAATTTAATTCTAAAATCCTAAAATGTCTATAAAATTAAATCAAATCTAATTAATTCTAAAACTAAAATGATTCTAAAAACAAATTAATTATATGCTATAAAAATAATCTATTTCTATTCTAAATAAGAAAAAACTATTTCTAATAAAAATTCAAATAAATTAAACTTCTATATAAAAACTATAAAAATAAAATCTATTCTAAAGAAAGAAATAAATAACTATTCTAAATGATTAAATAAAGCAAAAAATAATAAATAAATGCAAAATGCCATGGGAAAACGGGCGAGCACCGAAATGTGCCGATATTATCAACATGAATTAAATTATCAAGAGGAGAGCGACTTTCGCTCGATTTTGACACTGAACTTCTCGTTTGAATTATTTGAATTGTCTGAAACGCGAGCAAAACGGCTAAAATCCTGATAAATTCAATCTGGCCGATAACACGGGCAAAATGCGAAAATGATATGCAGATGAAAAACGAAGCAAAAGCCAGTCAAAGTCGGAAAACCGGTGGGCAAATTTTAGGGTGCAACAGCTGCCCCTATTCAATTGACTTGGACCAGAAGGGATGAAAAGCGATCACTTTCAGACATTCAAGGTAGAAGGTGATTGAATACAAAAAGAACCCGGAAATTTGCCAACCGTAAAAAGAAACCTCTGTCATCACCGTCAATCATCAATATCCAGTAAAAGCACCTGACTTCGCCGTCAAAATGCATCATCAAATTTGTAAAACATCTGACTTCGCCGTCAGAACTCCACATAAAATTCCTCTGGCATTGCCGCCAGTCATTCAAAATAATTAATCGGTAAATCACACCTGACATCGCCGCCAGTCATTCACAAAAATAAGGCGTCCGACATTGCCGCCGGACAACCAAAACAAACAGCATCGCCGTTGGAAAACTAAATCACCTGACATCGCCGCCAGAAACAAACATCCAACCTCGCCGTTGGGAAAACAAAATCACCTGACATCGCCGCCAGAAACAAACATCCAACCTCGCCGCTGGGAAAACAAAATCACCTGACATCGCCGCCAGAAACAAACATCCAACCTCGCCGCTGGGAAAACAAAATCACCTGACATCGCCGCCAGAAACAAACATCCAACCTCGCCGCTGGGAAAACAAAATCACCTGACATCGCCGCCGGAGAAATACAAACCTAGTAAGATAACCCTGACATCGCCGTCATCAAACATCTGACATTGCCGCCAGCTAACTATAACTCTGAGAAACACCCGACATCGCCGTCAAGTACCTGTGGGGATACAGAACTCTGACATCGCCGCCAAACAACCACGGTGCTAATAAACCTCTGACATCGCCGTCAGACGAACATAAATCTGATAAGTAGCTAACATCACCGTCAACTCTCAACATCGTCCAATGATGGACGGAGAGAAAAATCATATCCAGAACTCACATCGTCTAATGGTAGACAGGAAGAACAATATCCAAAATACTCACATCGTCCAATGATGGACGGAGAGGAAAACCATAACCAAATCTCGCATCGTCTAATGATAGACGAGAGGAAAATCTGAACCAAATCTCGCATCGTCTAATGATAGACGAGAGGAAAATTTGAACCAAATCTCGCATCGTCTAATGATAGACGAGAGGAACATCATGTCCAAATCTCACATTGTCTAATGATAGACGAGAGGAAAATATATCCAAATCTCGCATCGTCTAATGATAGACGAGAGGAAAATCATATCCAAATCTCGCATCGTCTAATGATAGACGAGAGGAATCACCACGCTCACATCATCTGAGGGTGAACAGGAACAAATCCAATACTCACATCGTCTAATGATAGACGGAAAGACACCATCCCGAAGGTTCACATTGTCTAAGGATAAACAGAAAGAAAAAAAATACCCACGTCAATGAACTTCAAAACCACCCATTAAATTTCAGAATCCTTTCGTTCATAGGAGTTGATGGAAAGATATCTTCAAAGGGGCCACATCATTAATAAGAACTGACAGGAAGAAAACCACCTTCTAAGAGCCATGTCGTCAATAAGAATCGACAACTAGGAAAACCGAACATTCTTCAAAGAGCCTCGACGTCAATAAGAATCGACAGTCGGGAAAAACCCCTCTTGAAATGTCACCTCAACCAATAAACGGAAAGAAAGCCAATATCTGAAAGATCTCCTTGAAACCTCGCATCGTCTAAAGATAGACAGAGAGAAAACCATATCCAAACTCACGACGTCTAAAGATAGACGGAGAAGACCATACCGAAGGCCAAATCAACATGCACTTGATCTTATCACATTGTCTAAAGATAGACAGGAAGAAACGTGTTCGAACCTCACATCGTCTAAAGATAGACGGAAAGAAAACCAAACTCACGACGTCTAATGATAGACGGAGAAAAACCTTGTTGGGGAAACACATCGTCAATAGGAGCTGACGGGAAGAAAATCTGTTTGGGAATATCATCATCAGAAGATTGATGGACAAAATCATAACCGTCATATGATCTGAAATCCGAGTAAACCAACAAGCTGTCTGAACAAAGCTGCTGGATAAATGCCCCTGAACTGATTACAGAGTGATTCACACTGCCACAGAAGGCTAGCAAAAACTGGCTTATGCTTCGCATGCATATGTTTGAAATGTTCTATGGCGTAATGCTCCATACGAAATGGAAATGCTACGCATTCGAGGATGAGATGCAAAAGATGATGCAAATATGATAACTATATGCAAAAATGCAGATGCAGGCTCGGGTTGCCGGGGGAAAGCTGGATGTGAAAGAACCAATCCAACCAAAATAAATGCTGAAGAAGTGAAGCCAATTCCGCTGGGAATAACCGGGTGTGCCAAGTATGATTGGACTCTTCTGGGGATGGCTTACACATGCCAATGATGATTGGGCTTTTGCTGGGGAAGACAGGTGAAGGGTTACGACTTCCCGACATTCATCTTGAACCTGAAGATTGACTGCACCTGCTTGAATAGCTCTGAGTAGCTCTGAAGATATGGAGAGGAAAAGTTCCTTTATTTCCAAACCTGCCCCAGCCTGTGGGATATCTGTATAAGTCATCCTCGAAAGGAACCTGAAGTTCTGTACCCTGCTGGTTTGATATGAACTGCCTCAGCGTCATGAACCTCAGAGAGGTGCTTCAAATTAATTGCCTTCTGGATAAGGATAGCTTATGCTCTCTTGAGGTGACTTGCCCCAGCCTTGAAGTGATTTGCCCCTGATTGGATGATTTGCAGAGAAGTGCCCCTGGCTGACTTCGAGAGATTTACCGAATCTCGACCTGATTGCCCCAGATCAACTGATCTTCGGATGGCTGACTCCTTTGATGATCATTTAATATGCCTTGCCCCTGCTCAACGGAGTACTCAGGCGTTCTGCATCTTATCTCGATCGAACTTTCCACTGTAGGAACTCTTCTGATGTCAAGTGCTTATTCACAATTAAAACAAATTGCTTTGCCAAGATAATATTAATGCAATGTATATGATAGTTTTGAAATCCCAGTCTGTTCACTAGAAAAAGTTGTGATGTATAGTGAATGAATCACTTATCGGAATGTCAATATCAATACCCATAAGGAGTCAGTTTCGACGCGATCTTTACCGAAGTATGCTTCCGAAACAAATATGCTTCAATTAGGACTTTTGAAGGTTGTAACGTGGTCAGGTTCACGGTTTAAAAGAAAAGATATAAGGCTCAAAGTTCTGTTTAACCCACCCACTCTCCTTGATGTTCTCCAATCCTACGTTCAGCTAATTCGACACTCGCTCGCCTCTCAGAGGTTGAATGACAGGAGTGATGGTTCAGAAAACCACAAGTTTTCGGAGTGACAGTCACTCGCTTTTCGTCTTTTGGTGCCTGGAGTCACACGACTTGTTTTTCATCATCATTCACTCCCTATTTTTCCTGGACTGACTCTTTTGAGTTTATCTTCTGATCTCAAAGTCCAGCGGGATGCCCTAATTTTTGCCTAAGCCACTTGTTTTCAAGTTATCAACTTAGCGGGCTTCTGTTTTTTTTCTTTTCTTTTTTCAGAACAAATCAATGTGACACCAGCTGGTCTGACTTGTTGAAGGGATTGTGACTGTCTCACTTCTCGGCTTTTTAGGTACGACCTCTACGGGTGTGATTGATCCTCGAACCGGGAACACTCCTTCTGCAATCTGGATGCTCGGTCAAATTAACTGACATCTACCCTGCCCTAGGTTAAGATTGAGGGTATTTCGTTTTCAGAAAGAAACTCCTACTACTAGGCTCAAAGGGGTTGACAAGGGATTAACATCCTTATATCTCCGGTGTTTAGGAATTTGAAACAATGCCTGTACATCATCAACAAAGATTTTATTCAAAAGCATACATTCGGAAGCTTGCGTCTTTAAACTTCGTCATCCTCCCTCAAGGAATTCCGTTTAAACAAGCGTTTGACATTAATGAAAAAGCAATATTGAGTGAACACGAATGGATTTAATCAAAACATGCATATTCATTTCATTATCATTATCAATCGAAAACAAACACGTCTTACAAATGAAATTTGCAAATAAGTTCACACTTAAACAGAAAAGAAACTACAAATGCAAAGGAAAAACATGATTGAGAGATTGCCAGCTTCGGGGAACTGGGCTTTCATTCTTGACTTGCTGCCGAACCAGCCATCTTTAGAATTGCTCATCGAAATCCGTCTGATACTCCTCTGAACATATGCTCTCGGTGAATCCCTCCATGACATTAGCTGCTGTCAAACCCGCACGACTGGATGAAGGAGAAACGTTGATCTGAATACCCTGAGGTGTAATTGAGAACATGTTGGAGTCAAGCAGCGTCTGAACCTGGCTTCTAAGCACCTTACAGTCTTCAGTTGAATGCCCCTGTGCCCCAACATGGTACTCACAGCGAGCGTTGACATCAGAATCTAACGGATATGGAGAAGTCTCTGGATCAGTTTGCTTCGGCACAATCAAACCACCTCTGATCAAGTCTGGCAATATCTGACTGTACGACAATGGCAACTGAGTGAAATGTCTCTCTGGCTTCCTCGGTCTTCGTCGAGCGTGCTGACGCGGCTGATGACGGTATGAATGTTGACTCTGAAGGGGAGCAAATATCTGATACACAGACCTAACAGATTGCTGACTCTGAACACTCGAAATGTCTGAAAACTAAACCTGAGGTTTTGGGGGTTCTGGGATAGTATCATTTTCTCTCTCCCATTCCTCTTTAGAGCTGACAACTGATTCACTTTCATAAACCGAGGTATCTGAGATGTCTCGGATCTTTCCACTCTTGATTCCGCTCTCGATACGTTCTCCTGCTATCACTAAGTCAGCAAAGTTCAACGTTCCGCCACTAATCAATATATCATAGTAATGGCCCTTCAAAGTACCCAAGAAGATGTCAACCAGTTCTCTATCCTGAAGCGGTGGTTGAACACGAGCAGCAAATTCTCTCCATCGCTGCACATACGCTCTGAAGGATTCATTGTTCGCCTGAGATAATTCTTGCAACTGCATGCGGCTGGGATTCATGTCGAGATTGTAGTTGTACTGCTTCACAAAGGCATGGGCTAAATCTGACCATGATTTGATGCAACTACTTTCCAACTGCATGTACCAACTCAGAGATGCCCCACTCAGACTGTCTTGGAAACAGTGAATCATAAGCTTGTCATTGTGGACATACGAAGTCATTCTTCTGCAAAACATCACCAAATGCTGCTTCGGACAACTATCCCCTTTGAACTTCTCAAAATGTGGCGTCTTAAACTTCGGAGGCATTACAAGACCTGGCACCAAACACATGCTCGAAGCATTCAAATTAAGAGTGTTTTGACTCATCAAGGCATCAAGCTTTTCATCCAACAGACGATATCTTCTCATAAACTCAACAGTCTGTGGGTCCTTAGGGGTGATCTTCGGAACAACCCTTTGGGAATCTG
Organism: Lathyrus sativus; assembly: GCA_963859935.3. NCBI lineage: Eukaryota > Viridiplantae > Streptophyta > Magnoliopsida > Fabales > Fabaceae > Lathyrus > Lathyrus sativus. Next base: position 214,442,550 of record OZ012737.1, on the reverse strand, counting down.
GCACAGAGAAGGTGAAGTTCTGATAGTCCGAGTCATGGAGAGAAGATGAATCTCTATCTCTGACAATAGTATGCTCTTGATCTTCGACAGGAATCTGCACATGCTGAGCTTGAGCAACATTGTTCACTGGAGTCCTCTGAACATTGGTCTCTCCTCTTGTCATAGCTGACATGGCCTCCATGAGTTGATCCAACTGATTCTTCATCATCTCAAACTCTGCCCTTGTAATAACCAAATTCTGCTCCTCTGAGTCCATGATCCTTCCAGAAGCTAACTCAAATCCAATGTGAATGTCGGGAAATCAACTGCGGGTTGGACAAAAGACTGGTAAGCTCTCTGCTCCGGTTGAGGATGGATATGCAAAAATGAGATGCAAATGAAATGCAATGCAAAATGCTAATGCAACACACAAAGGATCAAAGTCACAAATCCTACAACACAACACAACGAGATATCTCTCACCTCGGGTGGGCAATCTATTGGTTTATAAGAGGGTATTCCAAAGGCTTTTTCAAACAAAGTCCCATGCACTAACCCTCAAAAGTTTCCCATCAGAACGACTACTCGTAAGACGGTAATTCTTTCAAAAGGATGAACATAGAGTTATGTTTTAGCAACCTTCGGAATAAGGTTCTACAAAAGGTCCTCAGAGTCAAGGACTCCCAAGTTGGAAATAAGAACGCCATTACGACTACACGTAAGACATAATCATCCCAAAGGGGTCTTATCTAAGCGGTGGAATTCAAACCAACTCAACGAGTCCTACGTCTCGCAAATCAGAAAGAAACCACCTCCTAATCTTAGTGTATACTAGAAAGCTCGGGTAGAAAGCTTTTATCCTCACAAACCAACCAATAAACTCAACAGGTAAAAGGAACACAACATAATAAACAGTTAAAAGCAAACAAATAAAACATGCGACAAACAAATTAGGCTTGGCCTGCTAGGTATTTCCCCAGCAGAGTCGCCAGCTGTCGCTACTCGAAAAATGCATCGCGCAACGACGGGGAGGCGAAAAAGATAGACAGAAGAGTCGCCACCGAACTTTATTTATCCCATGAGGGGAAAGGAAAATATCGAGAAAACCTTAGGAAAGAAATGGATAAGATGGTCTCACGACCAAGAACGGGTTCGGAAGCCGGTTATGCGAGGGGAAGGTATTAGCACCCCTCGCATCCATCGTACTCGATGGGAACCTTTTGTTTGTCGATGTGTGAATTTATTTGCTAAAATATTATGCTATAAAAGTGTGTTCCAAAAGATAGAGAGAAGGGTTTAGAAATGGTGAAAGAGAAGTAACGAGGGGAAGAAGGGAGAGAACGAACTCGGTAGGACTTCGCGGTCCTAGGCCTACGTATTCTCAATAGATATGAGAAAATCAGAGTCGACGTAGTACGGGAAACTACAGATAGGGGGGATTGTGCTCGCCAAGACATCGCCGTCTCGTGCCTACGTATTCTCATCTGGTATGAGAAATCAGAGCAGCCGTAGTTCGGCCAACTACGGGTGAAAGGTGAAAAAGGGAGCTCGCCAAGACATCGCCGTCTTTTGCCTACGTATTCTCATCTGACATGAGAAATCAGAGCAAACATAGTTCGTGCTTACGGTGCGGATAACCGGTGTGTTTGGGGATGATGTTATCGTGCGCGTTCTAGCAGTTAGGTGTTTTGCTGCTCGCTCGTTGGAGACTTAGGCATTACCTGTTTGCGGTAGAACTGACGTATCGTATCCTGTTTGAAAGGTTGGTTTTCGCCACGCGAGGCAAGGTATCATGTTTGATTGGTTGAGATTGTTTTTGGGGCGAGATAGGTCCTCGGATAGTAACCTCCACGGGTAGTACCCAATTCTTTATCTCAAAGTTTTTGTTATAAAAGGGTGTGGTGAACGAGGCGTCTTCGTATTGAAAGACGAGCGTCGAAACCACCCTCACTACAGTGGGCATCCCTACGCTCGGAGAAGAAGAGGTCTACACCCAGTCCTCTCTCTTTAATTCAATGCAAAGAGAACTTCATTCTCTTATTAAAGATGTTTTTGGTTTTGAATGATAAGTGCTTTGCGACAGAGAACCCTACGGTAAACGTCAGCACTCGGGATAGGAGAAGGCCTACGCCTAACCACTCCACGACCATTCAAGTTTTTGTATGAAAAGGAATTTGAAAATGCACTCGGTACAGGACCGAGGTTTTAGGTGGGAAAGGTGCGGAAGGAAGTTGTGAAAGTGAGATGGTGGATAAAGGCGTGTCTTCGTATCGAAAGACGAGTGTCGAGACCACCCTCACTACAGTGGGCATCCCATCACTCGGAGAAGAAGAGGTCTACACCCAATCTTCTCTCTTTAATTTGATACAAAGAGAAATAAATTTATTATGGTTTGAAAATGGACTCGGTACGAGACCGAGGTTTTAGGAGAGATGGTATGGAAACGTCTTCGTATTGAAAGACGAGCGTCGAAACCACCCTCACTACAGTGGGTATCCCAACGCTCGGAGAAGAGGTCTACACCCAGTCCTCTCTTTTTAATTCAATACAAGGAATTGATTTCAAGGAGATGAGATTTGAAAATGAATGGGAAGCGTCTTCGCATTGAAAGACGAGCGTCGAAACCACCCTCACTACAGTGGGCATCCCAACACTCGGAGAGGAAGAAAGTCTACACTTAATCCCCTCTTTTAATTCAATACAAAGAGAATTGGATATTGAAGATTGTAATACCCCAAATTTTGCCCTAAGATTAGTCGTTTCATCTTGCATCCCATTTCATTGTGCATTGCGTTTAAACTAACCACTAACGGGTGGTGTAGTTGTTTAACGGGTGGCGCGCTCTTTTAGTTTATAGGGTTTCTAGTGCCACTTTATTTTGAATGAATAAAATAGCACAATTGGCAAGAGACCCTGTGTAAGGAGTTGCGAGTGTGAGAGGTTGAGAGTTCAAATCCCACCTTCTTCACTTTTTGTGTTGTTTCTTTTATTTTTTATTCTAACTTTTCTATTTTCATAAAAAAAAAATAACAAAAATAGTTTTTTTTATTATTTAATTATTATTTTCGTATTTTATTTAAATTATTTTTTAAAAAATTATTTTTTTTTTACTTTTTTCCATATTATTCATAAAAACGTCCAAAAATCATAAAATTAAAAATATTAGAAAAGATTTTATTCTTTTAAGTTTGTTTTAGTTTGTTTTAGTTTGTTTTTTTAGTTTTGACTAATTATTTAAGTTGGACTTTAAAATAGGCATTAGGTTAGAGTTAACCCTAATTTGTTACCTATATAAACATGAGTTGCATTTGATAAAAGGGGAGCGAAACCCTAACGAGAAGGACAAAAGCGGCGCCGTAAAGACTTCGAAGGGAGGTTCTCTGAACCTCACGGTTCTTCACCACTACCTCACACCAGAAAAAGGAAGAAGAGGACGAAACATCAAAACGGTGGAACCTTAGAGCATCAAATCACCATCATCGAATCTCAAGTCCCAGGGAACTCAGAGTTACCTCATCACCGTTCATCATCACCGACGTTACCGGATCCGCCGCTTCCAACCTCAAGAAAGGTGAGCAATAGACTTTAATAAATTTGTTTTATTTTGCAGGCATTAAGAAGAAGACGGATGAATCACGTGAAGAAGAAGATGAAATTTCGCAGAAAAAGCTCCAAGGAGTGTCAATGGAGTTCCGCCGCCGCGGACAAAGAAAGAAGAAGATGGTTCTGTTCAAATACAACCCTAAATGTTCAACTCACAGTGGACCGTTCCCCTCCCCCTTAAGTGCCTATCTTTTTGCTTCTTTATATTATAATTTAATAACTTATTAACCATGTTTTCTAATCCTATAATTTAGTAGAAATTTTTAAACTTAAAACCAGGTTTTGAAAAATTAAACCCACTTTAGATTAAATCCTTATTTTGACGTTAAAACAAACAGTTTTTTTTTAACATTGTTAAAACTAAAGCCATCCATTAATTTAGTTAAAAACCTTTTTTTTTTATCATAATTACAACTTATTTTTTAAATCTAATTAAAGCCATTTTTATAAATAAATAAATAAAAAAAAACCTTTTGTAAGAAGTGGAACGTATAATCAAATTTTTTTTTTGTAACTTATGATTAGTTTGTAAATATTTTTTTTAACTAATAATTAAAACTTAAAACTTTTACAATAAAAAAAACTTATTTTTGGCAAATTAATATTAATTTTTTTTAATTAACAATTCACATTAAATGAAAAAACAAAATATTTATTATTAGGATTTAAAAATAACCCTTTTATCATAATGAAATTTTTTGTGTGTTTGTTAAAAAAAAAATAAAAATAATAATAATAATAACTTTTTTTTATAAAACAGTTTTAAAAATTTTCTTTAAAATAGATTTCTCTTTTCAAACATGTAAATTAATCCTTCCTCTCAAAAGCTAAAACTAATTATTTACTAAAAAAAAACTAAAAGAAAATTCAAAAAATAAAAGTCCTTGATGTAGCCATTTTAGTTTCATCTAACCTCATCAGTTCGTTGGTTTCAACTTATTATTATTTCATTTTGTTCGTTTTGGCATGGATGTAATTCATGCGAGGCCATGATCGCATTTTTATTTTTTGCTTTCTTTTTGGGAATTTGTAATTTACGCGAGTGGTCGCGATGCTTTCCTTTACTACTTGCTTTATTTTCATTTTTTTTATGCCTGCCCTGTAATAATTCTGTTGCTTGCATATTTTTACCGTTATTTACCCTACGAAGGAATTAGGATTAACAGTTTGACCACCGAGTCAATAACCCTAGTTTCAACCATTTCAAAACCCTAATTAGCTTAGGTGTCCCGCCGTGGACGAAAATACCCTTTACCCTAGCATTAGGTCAAAGAGTCACCGTACTCTGTTCAGGGTTTCCCGCCGCGGAATCCCTAATTTAACCCTAATTTAATTAACAAATTCAACATAGAAATAGGAGTTTCAAAGACTCCACGTAAGCGTGTCCTTAAGATACGTTTATTCCCCTTGAAACCTTGACCACAGTCAAGACGTTTCTAACCTCCCTTTCGAGGGGAACTACGATTACTCTGATTCCATTCCCTATCCAGGATACGTAGGCACAAGATGCGAATCTTGCCGAGTAAACTTAGGACTAACCCTTAGGTCTTTAGGTCACTCTATCCCTTAGTCAAATATATATACCTAAAATAGATGATAAAATAAAAAGTCATATAATAAACAAAAGGTTCCTGTAGAGTACTACAGAAGTTTAGGGTGCTAGTACCTTCCCTAAGCTTAACCAACCCCTTACCTAGGTCTCTCCCCGCATTGTGTTTACGATGCAAAAATAGGTTTTTCCCTCTTTTGACCTTTTCCTTCGGATAAATCAAAGAGCGGTTGTGAATCAAGAATTGTGATTCAAACTAATTAATAGTTTGATATCCTATTTCCACCGTAACAGAAAATGGCGACTTCACTGGGGATACGTCTTAACTTTTAAGGGTTATCCCTATTTTATTTTATTGTATGATTATTTTCTTTTATTAATTATCTATATATATTATTGTATATTGTGGGGATATCTTTCTATCGTGAGATAAGTCCTAACTCGGACTTGAGTGACCTTATTATAGGATGGTGAGATATTCGACGAGGCTTGCCGGGAGTGAGTCCCGACCAAGTTGACTCGAGAATCACCGCTCAGTTGAGACCCTGTCGAAAATGGTTCGGTTGATCGAGTTAGTCGTGAAAACTTTTACTATTTTCGATTGGAGTCTGTGATATTGAGGACCGTAGTTACCTTAACACCACCTTGGCCTTATGTAGGATGTAGTGCGGGAACTATGTAGGAGTAGTCCTACAATGGTTGCTACGCGATACTACACTCAAAAGAGGTTCTCTTGAGAATATTATTGACCTCCGAGTCAGTTGGAAAGTTGATAATATCCGAAGGATGGACTGATGACTTTGGGCACTTCTTTAGAACCCTTGTTCTGCAGGTACAACTAACCGTAGTACATACCTTATTGGGATGGGTAGACCCTACTCCTTGCACATACCTTTAACCCAGGACTTATGAATATATGTGCATTGCATCCATTAAAACATTACATTGCATTACATTTCATGGAATTCAAACCTTATTTATGAATATCGCAGGATACCATGAATTACAAAAAAAAACACTTTGAGATATTATTTTAAAAGTCTTAAGTTAGAGGACCTAAGGAAGCTAGGAACTTTGGTTCAAGATCAACAAAGGATTCAGAAACAAGTATGGAAGGCCATTATCTCTGTTGAAACTTCAAGTAGACGAAGGTTTCCTTTCGAATTTGTTACAGTTCTAGGATCCAGATTATCTTTTCCTTACATCCCTCGAGTATCAGCTCTTGCCTACCCTAGAAGAGTACTCAATTGGTGGGGCTACCTATTCTGAAGGAGTCTTCGTTCCCTTTCTTGGAGAAAGACCCTAAAGAACAAGATTGTTGCTAAAGCCATATGTTTGAAGGTATCTGACATCAAGGGAAATATGATCACTAACAATTGTGAAGACTTTTCCAACGTACCCTTGTTTGGTTTTGATGAAGGATTTATGTTCCTCTAACTCTCGATTTACCTTTTGAAGATAGGCTCATCCTCAAAAAGGCCTAGCCAGAAGAGCAGAGCAAGGGACAGAACAGGAAGCTTCCTTAGGGTCATTATTAGCTTTTATTTAGCTATTATGCCAAGACTTTTCTAAGAATATTAGTTGTAATCCGTTTTCAAATTAATAAATAAATTTTTGGTATTCTGCAATATTCGTAAATTTGTGAATTCCATGAAATCATTTTGCATTTTAGCATCATACTTTTGCATTCCATGCGTCTCCCGGTTTCTCATACTCGGTTCCCTCGCCTTCCAGTTTCGTCACCCTGGGTCCTCCGCATCAGTACAACACTAGAGCCCAAGCTCGAAAAAGGATGGAAGAACAAGCTCAAAAGATCGACCATGTCAGTCATGAACTCGAAGATCTTCGAGGAAGTGTGGGGCAGATTATGGAGATGTTGCAAGCCCTTAAGGTGAAGATGGATAATCAACCTACTATTGTTTCTGAGATTACCAACGTTGTTGTGGGTTCTCACCCAGATGTTACTGTTGAGAACATACCGCCTCAAGGTTGTCAATCCAATTTGGTGAATCCTACCATCGCTCGACCAGTTCAATGAGTTACTCCTCCGAAGTGCAAGACTCCGAGCTTTGACCACCATAGAAGAGCTACACGTCCAAGGAATCACTTGATGGATGCTCTTCAACATCAACAGAGTTATGTTCAAGGTTATCCAGTTCAGTATGCTCCACAACCCTATGTAGCTACTGTTGCACCTCCTGTTTATCAGTCTGCACAAATTCCTATCAACTGTCAACGAGTGCCCAACAGTCCTGTATGCCAATCATCAGAGGAGCGAGCACCCCGACAAAATGGTCCGAGTAAGAGGCAGTATAAACCTTGTCCTCCAATTCCAATGACGTTCACTGAGTTGTATCCTTTCTTAGTGCAACAAGGTCTGGTTGTTACCCGAACTTTGGGTCCACCTCCCAATCCGGTACCTGTTAATTACAATGCCGCCGCTCATTGTTTATTTCATGAGGGTGCGCCTGGTCACGATTTGGAAGGATGTTACGCGCTTAAGAATATTGTCAGAGATTTGCTAGAAAAGAAGGTCCTGTCTTTTGACGATCCTCAGCCGAAAGTTAAGACTCCTCTCAGGGCGTCCCAGGGGCCAGAATCAAGCTCTGCAAAGCTTGTTTTCAACATATCTCAACCAGTGACGCATATGGTGAATCAGCCGAAGCCGGTAGTTCTTCAGATGCCTAGTCCTTTTCATTTCAGCAATCCTCAAGATGATGCGACCCCGATCAACAGAGAATTTGGGAGAGTTATTCTGAGTGAAGATTTGAAGACCGATAATGAAGTAATGATAGACGTAGCGGGGGCAAGCAAGACGACTCCTTCCCGTGAGGCTCCGCTAGAGGAAACCACTACCATGCCAGTCTCAGACGCAAAAACTTCATAAACACATCTTGAAGGACTTTGAGACATTACATTTTGATTATTTATATGTTTATTTTCTTTGATTAAGCATAATTATCATGTATGAACTTGTTTATTTTGGAATAATTGATGCAATGCATATTTGTCTTGAATAAATCCATTCGTTTCACTCATTAAAAATATTTTTCATAAACTTATAATGCCAATTTTGCCTGATCTCTTGCTTTGATAGAGAATTGGGAGGAGGATGATGAACCAAAAACATCAAATCTCTTGTCGTATGCTTCCAATTGAAACCTGCTGATGATGTAAGGCATTGTTTCAAATCCTAAACACAGGAGATATAAGGCAGATAATCCCTCTTTAACCCCTTTGAGCCTTGAAGTAGGAGTTTTCTTCTTTTCTAAATAAAACCCTCATCTTAACCTGGGGCAGGGTAGTTTTTCAGTTAAAAAGGGTTGAGCGCTCAGACTCTCAAAAAGAAAGGAGGAGTGAACCTTCGAGAATTTATCCCTAACATCTTAGGAAGTTAGAAGTCCATGACTATCCCTCTAATACTAAAAGAGTGGGGCAGTCACAAGCCTTTCAAAGGAGTCACACGACTTATTCAACAAAAAAAAATATATAGCCCGCTAAGTCAAAACTTATGAAGGAGACTTAGGCAAAACTAGGGCATCCCGCTGGACTCCAAAGTCAAATCCAAAAGACGTCGTCCAGGCAAAAGTTAGGAAATAAAAAAATAAATATAACAAAAAAACAAGGGCAATAAGGAACCCCAATAAAGAACAAAAGTCGTGTTGATCGAACACCAAAATAGGTGAGTGACTGCCATGTCTAAAGCCTTAATGAGTTCTCGACCATATCAAATCCGATTGAGATATGAGTGCTCGTATCTCGTTAACTGAATAGGATTGGAGAACATCACGAAGAATGGGTGGGTGCAAATAACATTTTGAGCCTTTATCCTTTGTTTCTTAAACCGTGAACCGAGCCACGATACAACCTTTAAAAGACCTAATTGAAGTAGGAATTCTTTTGGAAGCATACTCGACGAGATAACGTTTCCTGACTCCTACGAGCTACGCTCAATTTACCGTTGGCATTACAAGTTAAATTCATATCCTAGCTACGCGACTTCGGTCGCGAGTTATAACGATATCTTTTTTCAAAATGAAAACAAAAAAAAAATTCAAGACAAATGTTGTTGCATTGATAGTTTCAGGATAGCATTTCGCACGTGTTGATTGTGCTTGATATCATAGAAACTTACATACGTACATCCACAATGGAACTTGAAGATTCTGCTAAATAGGGGCAGGTGATTTCCAACTCACTTACTGATGCGAGCATGACGTACTTAAGAGTTGTTCTTGTAGACTCAGTCGTAACACGATTAATCCGTGCTAGTTACGTCGAGATCTGACAAATCTCTCCAAGAGTTTGAAAACAGTGGGGAAATTGAACCCTATGTTCTCTGTAAAATCCTCTCGAGATGACTCTCTCATACAGCAAGTACTCTAGGGCATATTGTTTTTCAAAATGGTGACTACGACAAAGTCCATTGAGATCAAAGTTAGCTTCGTTTCACGACATTCTTCATGCACCCGATGGATTTTACTCCTGACGGTCTTCATTCCCCAGTAAATCTCATCGTTGAAGAATCTACATCTTAACCATTGCCTCAACACAGTCCCTAGAGAGACTTTAAGCTGACACAGTCCCCAGAGAGACTTTAAGCCGACACAGTCCCCAGCGAGACTATAAGCTGACAACACTTTGGGCTGAGCCGGTAATCTCCAAGACAGCAGCGATCATACCAGCATCTTCCCAGTAACATTCCCCAGCGAGACTTTAAGCTGACAACACTTTTGGGATCCATCCGATAAATCCCTAGTGACTCTCAAGACTGCAGAGATATCCCCGGTATCCTCCAAGTGATATATGTTCTTGAACCCCATTCTCAGCGGAATTATCTATTCCTCAGTGAAATTGCCTTACTTTCCTCAGGAAATACTTCCCAGGAGACTGCCATATTCTCCCCAAGAGGTCAAGATACCTTCCCCAGGAATGTCTGTTGATTTCTCCCCAGTAAGTCTAATGAACTCTCTACAGGGAAGTTTGATATATCTTATCCCCAGTCGGATATACCTTTTCCCCAGGAAGTCGAGGTACTTTTCCCAGGAAGTTGCTACACTATCTCCATGAAGCTGCCTAGCTCCACACCTTCCCCATACAGCGGATATTTATTTTATCTCCGGAATTCTATAATCCAAGAGTTCTTGAGCTGATTATGGTTCATGATAGCAATCCCTCACGTGAAGTCATGACATCTTATCCCCATGCGGAGGTCATGAATCCCCAGTTGAAGTCAGGGCATCATACTCTCCGGTGAAGTCGCATCGCATCCCCATGTGGAAGTCATGAGATTTTCTCCCCAGGGAAATTTTAACTTTAAAGCCAGATTTGGTTCTACCATTAACTTTTCCTATTCTCGATAGATGTACTGTTGCAGAGGCCGCCGGGTATTCCTGTCGAGATGTTTATTTCATCTCATGTCTCCTCTCTCATCTGTTTTGTCAGCATAAGCATAAGCATGAGCATTACATACTCATTTTCATTTCATTGTCATACACATGAACATACACATTCGTATACACTTTGGCATACGCATTAGCATTTGCATGCTTGCTATTTTCATCCTTGTCGTTACCGCCGAGTAACTGGGTTTGTCCGCTCTCTCCAAGTAGATCGTCAGCCCTAAGCATAAAATACCTACTTGTTCCCAGTTTCCCCATAGAGTTCAACCCTCGTGGACAATGGTTATTTCCGTTACCTTTCCGCGTTAAGATAAAGTAGTCCCCATTCGAGTTCGTTTCCTCAATGGAGTTTTGTTTATCAGTTCTTTCTAGCCCAATTCTAGATCGAATTTCAGTCCTGTCGGTCGTCGAACCTACCTGGACGTGCATTTATTTTGCACTATCTCTCAAGAAAAGCATTTACAATCCTTTGCAGATATGCGACAGTTCTCGCCTGAGAAGCTTATCACTACATTGCACAATAGACAAGCAACAGTCCCAGCCGAGGAGCTTATCACCTACCTTACACTTTACAATACACTCTACAATTGATCTTCTCATACAAGGAGCTCATTATTACATTACAGTGATCTAGATGTTTGCCATCATCACAACATTCTTGACAATTTACATTACAGTGATCTAGATGTTTTCCATCATCACAACCTTCTTTACAATTTATGTTACCTGTTATTACTCAGTGATCTAGATGTTTGCCATCATCACAACCTTCTTTACAATTTATGTTACCTGTTATCACTCAGTGATCTAGATGTTTGCCATCATCATGACCTTCTTTACAATTTATGTTACCTGCTATCACTCAGTGATCTAGATGTCTGCCATCATCACAACTTTCTTTACAATTTACATTACCTGTTACCACCTCTACAAGCAATTCTCACCCGAGAAGCTTATTATTGCCACTCTTGCAAATAAGCGGCATTTCTCGTCCGAGAAGCTTATCCTATCTTCGTTATGACTTGCAGCAAATGGCCATCTCCAGCGAGCAGTTTGGTTTCCATTTCCCGTATCATTTTGAAGAAAGGGGAGGTTTGAGCGGAATCATATTCAGGAGAGCACAGATCTTGAAGTATGAAGAAGTTCGTTTACCCTTTAGTAAAAGAAGGAGCAGAATCATATTCAGGAGAGCACAGATCTTGAAGTATGAAGAAGTTCATTTACCCTTTAGTAAAAGAAGGAGCAGAATCATATTCAGGAGAGCACAGATCTTGAAGTATGAAGAAGTTCGTTTACCCTTTAGTAAAAGAAGGAGCCGAATCATATTCGGGAGAGCACCGATCTCGAATTATGAAGACGTTTATTTTATCCTTTAGAAAAAGAAGAAACTGAATCATGTCCAGGGAGCACAGACTTGAGACGTGAAGAAGTTTATATTATCAATCAATCTATTATCCACAGATAAGTAGCAGTCTCTTTACTTAAGAGCTTATCCAGTTTGGCATATAAGTCCCTTTCAACGATAAGTGGCAGTTCTCTCTCGAGAAAGCTTATCAGGGCGTTTCCCATTTAAGACCATTTATTTTGGCATACAGCCGGTTTTACCCTGTATATTTTCTACGGATTCCTAAATTCCGTTTGATCCTGTCACGAGGGAGAGTTTCCAGAAGCTCGGATGTTATTCTTTGCTCAATGCTCCAGCATCTTGTTAATCGATCCTACAGTCGTGCAGATCCAGTTTTATTTTCTTACTCTAGAGTATCAGCCGGTCACGCCTGAACCTGTTGATGATTACTCTTAAATTCCCCCAGTGGAGGCCGTCTCACCGGTGCCATCTCCATTGAGGATCCCGCTCTTACTATTCCTTTTCCTAAAGTGATAATTGGTCGTACTCGCACCAGTCGACTATCACTTTAGAATTCCCTAGTGTGGTGCTGTCACCCAGTGCGTCGTATACCCAATGTGGTTCGTTCGTCGCGTTTGTCCCCTATGTCGTCGTGTCGTCTGCATCTCTGCATTTACCATTCCATCATACGCACCATACTAAATTCGTGGCATTGTCAGCATTATAATTTATTTTCGTTTTGTCCATAGCATTGCATATCACTGCATCTAAGGGAAAAATTTTCGGTTATCTATATTTAAATCTCTCCCCCATGATTTCTCGAGCCTTCGTCGCTCAAATCATCCGGTGAAGCTATTTAAATAGGGGCAACTGTAATACCCCAAATTTTGCCCTAAGATTAGTCGTTTCATCTTGCATCCCATTTCATTGTGCATTGCGTTTAAACTAACCACTAACGGGTGGTGTAGTTGTTTAACGGGTGGCGCGCTCTTTTAGTTTATAGGGTTTCTAGTGCCACTTTATTTTGAATGAATAAAATAGAACAATTGGCAAGAGACCCTGTGTAAGGAGTTGTGAGTGTGAGAGGTTGAGAGTTCAAATCCCACCTTCTTCACTTTTTGTTTTGTTTCTTTTATTTTTTATTCTAACTTTTCTATTTTCATAAAAAAAAATAACAAAAATAGTTTTTTTTTTATTATTTAATTATTATTTTCGTATTTTATTTAAATTATTTTTTAAAAAATTATTTTTTTTTTACTTTTTTCCATATTATTCATAAAAACGTCCAAAAATCATAAAATTAAAAATATTAGAAAAGATTTTATTCTTTTAAGTTTGTTTTAGTTTGTTTTTTTAGTTTTGACTAATTATTTAAGTTGGACTTTAAAATAGGCATTAGGTTAGAGTTAACCCTAATTTGTTACCTATATAAACATGAGTTGCATTTGATAAAAGGGGAGCGAAACCCTAACGAGAAGGACAAAAGCGGCGCCGTAAAGACTTCGAAGGGAGGTTCTCTGAACCTAACGGTTCTTCACCACTACCTCACACCAGAAAAAGGAAGAAGAGGACGAAACATCAAAACGGTGGAACCTTAGAGCATCAAATCACCATCATCGAATCTCAAGTCCCAGGGAACTCAGAGTTACCTCATCACCGTTCATCATCACCGACGTTACCGGATCCGCCGCTTCCAACCTCAAGAAAGGTGAGCAATAGACTTTAATAAATTTGTTTTATTTTGCAGGCATTAAGAAGAAGACGGATGAATCACGTGAAGAAGAAGATGAAATTTCGCAGAAAAAGCTCCAAGGAGTGTCAATGGAGTTCCGCCGCCGCGGACAAAGAAAGAAGAAGATGGTTCTGTTCAAATACAACCCTAAATGTTCAACTCACAGTGGACCGTTCCCCTCCCCCTTAAGTGCCTATCTTTTTGCTTCTTTATATTATAATTTAATAACTTATTAACCATGTTTTCTAATCCTATAATTTAGTAGAAATTTTTAAACTTAAAACCAGGTTTTGAAAAATTAAACCCACTTTAGATTAAACCCTTATTTTGACGTTAAAACAAACAGTTTTTTTTAACATTGTTAAAACTAAAGCCATCCATTAATTTAGTTAAAAACCTTTTTTTTTATCATAATTACAACTTATTTTTTAAATCTAATTAAAGCCATTTTTATAAATAAATAAATAAAAAAAACCTTTTGTAAGAAGTGGAACGTATAATCAAATTTTTTTTTTGTAACTTATGATTAGTTTGTAAATATTTTTTTTTAACTAATAATTAAAACTTAAAACTTTTACAATAAAAAAAACTTATTTTTGGCAAATTAATATTATTTTTTTTTTTAATTAACAATTCACATTAAATGAAAAAACAAAATATTTATTATTAGGATTTAAAAATAACCCTTTTATCATAATGAAATTTTTTGTGTGTTTGTTAAAAAAAAAATAAAAATAATAATAATAATAACTTTTTTTTATAAAACAGTTTTAAAAATTTTCTTTAAAATAGATTTCTCTTTTCAAACATGTAAATTAATCCTTCCTCTCAAAAGCTAAAACTAATTATTTACTAAAAAAAAACTAAAAGAAAATTCAAAAAATAAAAGTCCTTGATGTAGCCATTTTAGTTTCATCTAACCTCATCAGTTCGTTGGTTTCAACTTATTATTATTTCATTTTGTTCGTTTTGGCATGGATGTAATTCATGCGAGGCCATGATCGCATTTTTATTTTTTGCTTTCTTTTTGGGAATTTGTAATTTACGCGAGTGGTCGCGATGCTTTCCTTTACTACTTGCTTTATTTTCATTTTTTTTATGCCTGCCCTGTAATAATTCTGTTGCTTGCATATTTTTACCGTTATTTACCCTCCGAAGGAATTAGGATTAACAGTTTGACCGCCGAGTCAATAACCCTAGTTTCAACCATTTCAAAACCCTAATTAGCTTAGGTGTCCCGCCGTGGACGAAAATACCCTTTACCCTAGCATTAGGTCAAAGAGTCACCGTACTCTGTTCAGGGTTTCCCGCCGCGGAATCCCTAATTTAACCCTAATTTAATTAACAAATTCAACATAGAAATAGGAGTTTCAAAGACTCCACGTAAGCGTGTCCTTAAGATACGTTTATTCCCCTTGAAACCTTGACCACAGTCAAGACGTTTCTAACCTCCCTTTCGAGGGGAACTACGATTACTCTGATTCCATTCCCTATTCAGGATACGTAGGCACAAGATGTGAATCTTGCCGAGTAAACTTAGGACTAACCCTTAGGTCTTTAGGTCACTCTATCCCTTAGTCAAATATATATACCTAAAACAAATGATAAAATAAAAAGTCATATAATAAACAAAAGGTTCCTGTAGAGTACTACAGAAGTTTAGGGTGCTAGTACCTTCCCTAAGCTTAACCAACCCCTTACCTAGGTCTCTCCCCGCATTGTGTTTACGATGCAAAAATAGGTTTTTCCCTCTTTTGACCTTTTCCTTCGGATAAATCAAAGAGCGGTTGTGAATCAAGAATTGTGATTCAAACTAATTAATAGTTTGATATCCTATTTCCACCGTAACAAAGATGGTTTGTCAATGCTTTTGAATCGAGTTGGGACAAGAAGCGAGGAGAGAAAAGAGGTGGTCTCAGATCCAACGATACTTATCAATATATTGACTTAGTAACCGATTTACGGAGGTCTCGTCATCGACCCAAAACAGAAAATGGGACAAAATACCCAATAACAAATGAGAAATGGATTCAACTTCTAAAAAGTATATATAAAATATATAAATCCTAAAAATATAAATTAAAAGAAAATATTTATAAAGTTCTAAGTAAAATAAATATAAAGTATATATATACAAACTAAAAAACAATTAGAAAAATACATAAATTAATTAAAATAAAAAACTAACAAACCCCTTTTTTTTAAAATACATTAATAAATTATATTAAAGAAAAACAAGAAATAAGAGGGAGGGGGTAAGCTGAGAGAACAGGGGGTGCAGCTGAAAGACGGGCTTAAGCCTAACACCAATCCAAGCAGAAAAAGTTTTAAAAGAAAAATGAAAAATATAAAATAAAATAAAATAAAAACAACGAGTCTTCTTCTTCATCGTATCCAAATCCAACATTCCTCACTCTCTCTGAAACCGAAAAGAAGGAAAAAACGAAACTCAAATTCTCTGCTTTACTCTCAATCTCCTCCGATTTCGCTATATTTCCTCTCTCTCTCTCTCTCTCTCCGTTTCGCTATCTCAAATCCCCTTCGTCTCTCTCATGTAAGCTCTCTCTTTCTTCCCTATCGGATCTGCCCTCTCTTGTCTCTGCTTTCAACCGCAACGCTTCGCCATCTCATGGGTTTGTGAATGGGTTGGGGATTTAGAGTGTTTGTGAAAAATGGGTGAAGAAGAAAGTGAGTGACGGGTGGTTTTTGTTGGGTTGTTCCACTGAGTTTGTTGTTGATTGTTGTTTCGCGGCGGAGGTTTCGTATGGGTTGGAATGGTTTCGTTTTGGGTTAAGGTTGTTCTGGAGATGATGAAGACTGAAGGTGAGTTTTCTTAATGAAGATAAAAAACGGGTTTGAGGTTTGATCGGAAAAGATGATGAATTCCAGGTATATGAAAGGTTGATGATGGAGTCTGTTTGAAGGTTTGGAGGATTTTGCGGTGAGTGGGTTTTTGCAGTTGAAGTAGGTATTTTCGAAGGAGGTTGTATCTTCTGAGTTTTAAGATTGATGGTGGTTATTTTTTGAGGTTCGTCAAAAACGGAACAAACGGAAGGTGATTTTCATATCGTGAGGTAATGGTGACTCACGTTAACCGGAAAACAAAGAAGGGTTTTGGTGGCTGTCTTTAAGATGGAGGAAAGTTACTTCAATGATGAAGCTTGGCGATTTGTTGTTCAAGGTGGAGAACAATTGTTGTTGGAAGGGCGGCTGCCCTGTAGCTAGGGTTTGGAAGCTCTTGTTTAGGGTTTGGAGGCCCCTCAAATTAGGGTTTCTTGGAGGCTGAGAGAGTTGGAAGACAATGAATAGGGCACACCCTATATAGGGCTGCCACGTGGCATTAAACTTTTTAATAAAAATTGAAAAAAATATGGCATTAAACTTTTTAATAGAAATTGAAAAAAATAAAATAAAGAAACTTTTTCATAAAAATTGAAAAAAAGAAAAAGAAAAAAATTGAAAAAAATATGGCATTAAACTTTTTAATAGAAATTGAAAAAAATAAAATAAAGAAACTTTTTCATAAAAATTGAAAAAAAGAAAAAGAAAATAAAGGCGCTGGGGGTAGGATTCGAGACCTCATACTTCAAGAAAATACAAGTAAGGTTATCCGCTGGAGCAAGTATGCGTTTGGAAATAAATCTGCATAAAAAAGTATATGTACAAAAATAAAATAATAAAACGAAAAAACAAACAAAAAGGCTGGGGCCAGGATTCGAACCCCCAACCTTTAGGGAAATAAAGGCAATCTGCATAAAAAAGTATATGTACAAAAATAAAATAATAAAACGAAAAAACAAACAAAAAGGCTGGAGCCAGGATTCGAACCCCCAACCTTTAGGGAAATAAAGGCAAGTTCATCCGCTGGGGCAAAAACGCTGGGGCTAGGATTCGAACCCCCATCCTTCAGACAAATACACATAACTCCATCCACTGGGACGGGTTAACTTTCATTAACAATTTTGTACAAACAAATATATATTACATGAACATTAAAAAATTAAAATTAATTAATAAAAACTATTTTAAACTAATTAATAAATGAACAATAATAAAAACTAATAAATATTCTATGCTAAAATTAACTCTAATATAATAAAATGAGAATAACTTTAAAAAGAAAATTCTAACAAAACTATTAAATAAAATTAATTACAAGTAAATCCTAATATTAAAAAACCTATTTAATATATATAACTATAAACAACTTATAAACAAAACTATTTAAAACTAATAAAATAAAAATAATTTCTATCTGAAAATAAAATCTATTTAAACTACTTAATATTCTAAAACCTATTTTCTAAACAAAAAATCTATATTCTAAAAATAAACTATTTCTAAAAATTAAAACCGTTAAAACTCTAGAATAAAAAATCTAAATCTAAAAAATATTTAAATCCTAAAATATCTCTAACAATAATAATTTAATTCTAAAATCCTAAAATGTCTATAAAATTAAATCAAATCTAATTAATTCTAAAACTAAAATGATTCTAAAAACAAATTAATTATATGCTATAAAAATAATCTATTTCTATTCTAAATAAGAAAAAACTATTTCTAATAAAAATTCAAATAAATTAAACTTCTATATAAAAACTATAAAAATAAAATCTATTCTAAAGAAAGAAATAAATAACTATTCTAAATGATTAAATAAAGCAAAAAATAATAAATAAATGCAAAATGCCATGGGAAAACGGGCGAGCACCGAAATGTGCCGATATTATCAACATGGATTGAATTATCAAGAGGAGAGCGACTTTCGCTCGATTTTGACACTGAACTTCTCGTTTGAATTATTTGAATTGTCTGAAACGCGAGCAAAACGGCTAAAATCCTGATAAATTCAATCTGGCCGATAACACGGGCAAAATGCGAAAATGATATGCAGATGAAAAACGAAGCAAAAGCCAGTCAAAGTCGGAAAACCGGTGGGCAAATTTTAGGGTGCAACACCCGCTAAGTCAAAACCTATGAAGGAGACTTAGGCAAAAATGGGGCATCCCGTTGACTGTATATTCGAACAAAACTGTTCAGACAAAAGTCAAGGATAACATAAAGAGAGGAATTCTGTAAGAGTTATCACTCTCAAAAATCCTCAAATAGAAAAAAGCTATCAAATACTGTAAGGGAGTTGTGACTACCTTAGGTTTGTAAGCCATCACCAACTATCATCAGTTTAATTATTAAGCTTGTAAGAACCTGAATGTATAGTTTGAGTTAACTGAGCGTAGGATTGGAGTTCATCTTGGAGAATGGGTGGGACAAATAACTTTGAGCCTTTATCCTTTGTTTCATGAACCATGAACCGGGCCACGTTACAACCCTTAAAAGACCTAATTGAGGTAAGGTTGTTTTGAAAGCATATTATAGGAAGGTTGGATAACCTGACTCCTAATGATCTTTGAGGTTTGTGTGTGTTAATCACTTTATCCATCATTTGTAAAATGTTTGGGTCACTTTCACTTTGATCACTTGATCACTCCGCCGTGTGTGTTTCATCAAAAAATGTTTTCAAAAGATTGCATGAATTTTACATTGAAAATTTCCAATTTTTAATGAACAATATTGTATGCAAAACAATCCAATGTCAAAGGAATCCCAACAAAAGCTGCCAGCTAGGGAATTTGATTTGATAAAGGAAGCTCAGCCTGGGGCAACCAAGTTGAAGGATTTTTTAATCATTTGTCACGACATCAGGTCAAGATCAGTTGAATCTCTTAAAAGAGCAGTTCAGCCTGGGGCAACTCTGTTGCAGTTAACAGCTAGCAGGGGTAAGTTTGTTCCCCAGTCGTTACTTCTACAGTCCGAGACTTTGTTGTGCAAGCACTGTTAAACTAGGGCAATCACGTCAAGATTTGTAAATCTCTCCCTATATAAGTTTGAAGACATTGAAGCATCTTTATGTTGATTCTTTTATAAAATTCTCTTGATGGTTTCTTCCCACAGACCCTGTAATCTGGGGCAGAAAAGTTTGAAGACTGTTTGTCGCAAGAACCGTTGCTCACTTGAAGAGGATTGTTATACTATCAAGGGGCAGAAGTGTTTTGTTCTCATGATACCTTTTTGTCAGCTCTTCATTTAAGTTGTTACTTCGGTTGATCTTGGAACTTCCCTTGGTGATTTTTCCTTCAACAAAGAATTCAAGCTCATGATGGCAATCCGAGTGAAGTCATGATGTTGTGTCCTAAGTAGATTACTCTCTCCCAGAGAAGGTTGTAACTTTGAAGTGGAACTGTTGATCTTTATGATCATCCCCGTTGATGTCCAATTTTGGTGAAGTTGGCTGGGTATCTGTGTCGAGATGTTTATTTCATCTCCTGTTTTGTTTTGTCTATTTTGTCAGCATAAACATAAGCATGGCATAAAGAATATGCATAGCATCCGTGCATTTTTGCTATCTCTGGTTATTACCTGTTCCTGTTTCACTTTGGTGTTTTTCACCAAGTGACTGGGTGTGTTATCTCTCTCCAATAGAGTTATCAGCCCTTAAGCATAAAATGTCCATCCTTTCTCAATTCCCCATAGAGTTTAATCCTCGTGGATGATGGTTGCTTCAGTTATCTTTTTCCATGATTGGATAAAATGTGTCCCCATTCGAGTTCATTCCTCAATGGTTTGAGTCTTGTTTGACAGTTTCTTTCTAGCTTGGTTCTAGATTGAACTTCGGTCCCTGTCGGTCGCCGAACCTACCTGGACGTGCATTTATTTTGCACTATCTATCAAGAAGAACATTTTGCGTTGCATTACAACGATAAGTGGCAGTCTCTGTAGAGAAGCTTATCCATAAGTGGCAATCTCTGGCGAGAAGCTTATTCATCTTCAACGATAAGTGGCAGTCTCTATAGAGAAGCTTATCCATAAGTGGCAATCTCTGTAGAGAAGCTTATTCATCTGCAAATAAGTGACAGTCTCTATAGAGAAGCTTATCCATAAGTGGCAATCTCTATAGAGAAGCTTATTCACCTACAGATAAGTGGCAGTCTCGCATGATAAGCTTATCCTGTTTCATTATATCCAGCAACAAGTGGCCATCTCCCTCGAGAAGCTTGTTTCCAGTACGTTTTCCAAATAAGTGGCAGTCTCTCCAGAGAAGCTTATCAGTTTATCCATACCCCCAGATAAGTGGCAGTCTCTCATGAGAAGCTTATCATCGTTATCTTTTTAGATAAGTGGCAGTCTCATCTGAGAAGCTTATCTTAGGGACGTTGAGGCACGGTTGTGACCAGCATTGTTTGAAAAATCCAGTGGATACTGGTATAGTTAATTTGGTGGTGACCAATCATATTTCAAGAAAGGCCAGTTGGTAATTGGCATTAGGAAAATCCAGTGGATATTGGTATAGTTAATTTGGTGGTGACCAATCATATTTCAAGAAAGGCCAGTTGGTAATTGGCATTGGGAAAATCCAGTGGATACTGGTATAGTTAATTTGGTGGTGACAATCATATTTCAAGAAAGGCCAGTTGGTAATTGGCATTGGGAAAATCCATGGATAATAGGTACAGACGATTTGGTTGTGTATCATTCCAAGTGAAGTCACGTTTTGTTTCCATTCCAAGCTCAGGTTTAATACCTTTGGATATGTTTGCTTCCAAGATCAGGTTTCGTACCTTTGGATATGTTTGCTTCCAAGCTCAGGTTTCGTACCTTTGTATATGTTTTCTTCCAAGCTCAGGTTTCGTACCTTTGGATATGTTTTCTTACAAGCTCAGGTTTCGTACCTTTGGATATGTTTGCTTCCAAGCTCAGGTTTAATACCTTTGGATATGTTTGCCTCCAAGATCAGGTTGTTTACCTGTGGAAGTGTTTGTTTCCATCCTAAGCTCAGGTTTTGTACCTTTGGAGATGTATACTTTGGATTCCGAGTTCAGGAATTTCCAGAGGCTCGAATGTTGCATTTGCATGAAATCTTTGATGTATCCTAATGCTTTGAGGATATTTTTACTTTTGTTCCTAAGGTTTTGAGGGATATATCTGTACTTCCTGTTTGAAGAGATGGTCATCACCAAATCATTTAAAGAGCCCAGTGGTTACTGGTATTGCCTAAATCCATTTGTTATTAATACCGTAAGTTGGTCGTCACCAATGTTCCCAGCAAAGTCGTCACTTTCCCATTCGAGTCTTGGAGATCTAGTGGATACTAGTATACCTAGTGCGCCTGGTCTTGTTTCTAGTCTTTTCCTGAAGATCCCGTTCGAACTCTTCGTTATAGGAAACTCCTCATTTGGTTATCACCAGTGAGGTTTGCGTCTCTGATCTTTCGTTTCCCCGGTGAAGAATTGCCTTCTTCCCTAGTGGAGTGTGTGTGCCCTTTTCCCCAGTGAAGATTGGTCTTCCCCGGTGGAATTGGCGTCCCCTGTGTGAAAGATTCCCCTTGAACAACATCTTTAGCCATGATTGAACTATTTTGTTTGTTTTGCCTTGAATCTTTCCCCAGTGTGTTGGGTCCCCCGTGAGTGGTTACTCATTGTCTTGCCGTTCTTCTATTTCTTGCTCGTGTGTCTACATCTGTCTTGCATTCAAGCATCATAAAGCATCATTTAGATTCATGGCATATTCGCATATTTCTTTTTGCATATCATCGGATCTAAGGGACAAAAATTTTGGTTTGCTATATTTAAATACCTTTCACTATGATTCTATGAGGATTGTCATCTCTCATTGCCATCTAGTGAAAATATTTAAATAGGGGGCAAATGTTGCACCCCAAATTTTGACCCCTTAGATCTTCATCATTCTAGGGTCATCTTAATTTGATTATCTAACCTTAACATATTTCAAGTTGGTCTTTGTCAAGATACAGGTGAATTAGGGTTCCGTACAGCAGGGAATCAAAGTTTCGACGGTTTAATCAGTCAATATATTGGATTGATTCTCCATGAAATAAGTCTCCACATCATCAAATAGACTCCATTGGGTCAAATATGAATCCAATTTGAGGTTGTCACCCAAAGATTAAAGACAATGTAGTCCAGGATCCCCAATTAGGGTTTTCGATCAGGAAAAGTCAACTGTAGTTTGACTTTTGATTTAAATGGTGCTCCAATGGTGGGATCATGGTCCATGAAGTTCATATGGCTTAGTGATGTCTACTCAAGAAGTTTCAAGGCCTCAAAAGACCCGGGACATCAACAGTCGACTAAGTAGTCATCGATCGACCGTTCGGTTGACCGAAAAGTCAACTCTTTAATCATAAGGAATTTGACCTCAAAATATGAAGCAAAAATGTTCCTAGTAACATATTACACCTATCCATGAAGTTTCATGACCATTGGATCAAGGATTGAGGAGTAATCAGGAAATCGGGAAATTAGGGTTTTGAAAAGGGTAAGACCATAACTCCCTAACCACACATCCAATTGAGTTGGTTCAAGGCTCATTGGAAAGGACTTGACAAGTCCTACAAAAGTCTCACAGTGATCCATGGGCAGAAAATGAGTAGATTTGGAGTTATAGCCAAAATCATTACAAGAGGGAGAAAACACTTCAGTCATTACAAGAGGAAGATCATGAAAACATGAAAGTTGTAGAGCTTCATGAGGGCTTTCCAAAATGTACTAGAACTCCTCCATAGCCCTTATGAGTTGAGAGTTATGAATTCAGCAAGTTGAGGTCTCAACACTTGAGTTCACCATTTCCACTTTTTCACAAATCCACTTTTTAATCACTTGAACCATTCTCAGTCATTTGATCATGTTTCTATCTGATAATTAGAGAGTGTGATGAGTAGAAGTGCAAAAAATGAAGGGGTTTGGTAAACTTTGCAAGTTGGAGGCAAGTTGCAATATTTTAATCAAAAAATCAAGAAGAAAGAGAAACTTTTCATGAAATATCTGTAGCAGCTGTCTCTCCTACTCTCTAGCTTCACTTCAGTCACTTCCATGTCCTCATTACCACTTGATTTATGCCTTGCATTGAGCCAAGGACTTGAGTGTGCAGCTGTCCATGATCTTGAGCAAGATTTCATCACAAAACTCCCTCCAAAAGCCAAAATACAAATCTGCCCCCAAACCATTTTTTGTCCTATAAATAGAAGTTTCCTCTATGTTGAAACACACACCATAGCACTCTAAAACCCAAGAGAAAACCATAGCTCTCATCTTGCCTTGCTTTTCTTATAAGTGAAGAAACCATTCCAAAACTCCTCAAAAAAAATCTACCTTGAGCATTTAGCCTTCCAAAACCATTTCTACACACTCAAAATCATCACAAACCATCTACACAATCCACAAATGATGTGTGGGAGGTGTTCAAACTCTTAAACCAGTCCAGAACTCCATTTTTCCAAAAGTCAACTCTCAACCAAGCAAAGTTTGACTTTACACACAAAATCTGATAAATCTTTGCTCAAACCTATTTTGATCACTTTAACCCTCCAAACACCTTTGGTTTATGATGTACCAACTGTCCATAACCTAAAATACCTTCATCATCACTTGTTTTGAGTTCTGTCACAAAGTTCACTTGTTTACTTCAAGTGTAAGAAAAGTTGTTGTTTTCATCAAGGCATTGGTTGAATCTCATTTGGGAGTCTTCAAGGTTTTCCCTACTATATTAGCTTGCTTGGAGGTCTACAAGAGGTTAGTGACCACTATCCTAATTTTTAATTGTCATGAACATGATTAGTTTACTTTGTTTGGAATGTGTTTAAATGTAAATGCAGTCCATGTGTGAATCTGTCAAGATTGGTTTTGTTTTGCTCATCAATATGTTTGACACTCTTTTAATCATCATACAATGTTGTGTTGTTGTGTGTTAAACCTTGAGATTCTCTTAAATGCTACTCTATGTCATGTATGCACATATGAAGGATTGTTTGGAACTGTTATTGGATATTGATGTTGGATCTGACTGATGAGTTGTTCTATTTGAGAATAATGTTGCTGCTTCTGTTTAGATTAAGTGTGATGTCCATGCTCAGATTTAGTGATTGATCAATTTGCATTTGAGGACCTTGATGGATTATGCTTAAGACTACTCTTGATATGCTTGACATTTTCTGTTTCAGTCTAGTTTAGGGTTGTTGTTGTTTTGGTTATTAAACTGTTTTGAACATGTCTATGTCTTGTTATGCCTATGTCTTGTGGATGTTAAGTCAATTTCTATCATGAACTGGTTGTTTGATTGTTATCACAAGTCACTTTGCTTTACCTATGTTGACAAGATCATGTTTTGGTTCTGCTACCATCTATTCTTGCCACTTTCAACTCATGTGCATTTTTTCCAACTCATATGTCATTTTCAATTCTAGTACATTTTTGAATCATCTTTGTGTTTAAGCTTTGTCTATAACATGTTTAGAATTTGTGTACACCTTTAAACCATTACAAGCATGTTAGTTTTGCACTCAAGCTTTGAAATTGCATCTCAACTGTTTTTGAAAAAACTGCTTGTTGAATATTGAAGTGATTCACCTAGATGCTGTTGAAATACATCTTAATGTATGATGATCAATATTGTCATGTTGTTTTGAATGTGCTTGTAAGTTGTATAGTTCTGTTGGACTTAGTAAAATCATTAGAATGATTCATGTGACTGTTGAGGCCTGTTTTGAGTCATGATGACCAGTACTTTTTTTTTTTCTGTCAAAGGGTTGTAACCATCATGAGATACATTGAAATTTGTTGCTTGCCATTGTCATGCTAAGTATACCCCTGTGATGTTTTGAACTATTGCTGTGTGTTTGGTTTATGTTTGTTAACATGAGATTGTGGTATTCTTTGAATCATTTTTTGCTAGATAATTGACATCATCATGTTCATTTTGCATCAATGACTGGCATTTTAAGGCATTGTGTTAGGATTGCTTTTAATCATGACCTGTCCATATTTGGTTTGTATTGTCAACTGTGATAAGCATATATGTATGTTGCTTTGTAAATCTTGTTTGAATTTTTCATGAAACTGCTTGTGAGCATCATTGATCTATGTTTTGAATGGTTATGTTAAGTTGTCATGTTTATTCTGTTGTAAACTCAACTGCCATAGCACTATTGTTATAGGATACCATTATCATAAGCTTGTAAATTATTATGTGCATGAGGCATTAGGACTAATTGTTGGTGATGTTAACATTGTCATGTTAGGATTCATAGTAGTGCTTGTTAGAGCTATCTGTAATTCATGAACCATTGCCACCTGATGCTGCTACCACCCTTTATTTCCAACCATTGTCAATTTTGCTATTTTTACTTGTTTGTAAACAAGAACTTTATTGCTTAATGCTGATTGAGTCATTTTGCATCTGTTTCTGTTAAGAACTAGGTTTTCTTGCAAGATTTTGTTTATGCTTACTACCATAGAGATGTAACTCTCATTTTAAGGCATGTGTTGAATTGATGTATTGATTGGCATGGTAATGACCAAGGATTGGCTGCTGCTTCTGTATAGCTGCCATGCTATCTGATCTGTTGCAAAACCATTAATCATGTTTAGCTTGTTAGGCTGTTTTGGTTAAGACCAAGTTGTCTTGGTGTGGAAACTGTATATGTGTGTGTAGGATTCATCATGCCTGCTTGTTTGATATTTTTTTTTGACAAGAACAAATCTTGTTGTCAACTTCTGTTTTGAGGTTTTCACCCCTTGTGCTGCCATTATGTTGAGTTTTCTTGCAATTGGTGTATTGAGTTCATGTCTTGATGTGTGTAAATCATTAATTGTGTGCTGGTGTGTTGAGGCATGTATGCTGCATTATGAGTTGTTCTTATTTTCTAAAAACAACATTTTAAACTTTTGAACCATAATTGCAACACACATACCAGTTTCTGTTTTGAGTTATTTTTGAGTGTTCTTTGAGTCTAGAATCCATGAACTATATGTTTAGGGTTTGTGTATGGTGATCACATGGTTTGAATCTGTTTAGTTTGAGTCATAGCTTCCAAAATGCATGTCATAAGCCTCCATCTGCATTTACCTCCGTGTTTTAATTTGTGTGCTTTATCTTGAAAAATTAATGATGCCATCATTTTCCTCTTTAAATTTCAAGTGGTTTAGACTCGAATTTTGTAAAATTTGGTTGTGTTTTGAAAGAGTTATGATGAAACCGTTTTGACACCAACTTGCCTCGTTTTGCTTGTCTTGCCTGGCCCAGATTTGCTTGCTTTGTTAAGTACAAGTATCTATTGGGGTGGCATAATACACGGATGTATCGCACCCCAATGGTTATGCCTTGAGTTTCAATTTCCTTGCCATGCTTCCTGACCTGAGTTCGATCCGTGTGGAGATCAACTCTTTTGGTTATTTTTCACTATTTTTCATGTTTTCACATATTTCCCTTTTGTTCCATTAACTTCTACACGCGCGCGCCTTGGTTGGATTGGTGAAGTTGTGTGCTTGTGATCCAAAGGTGGTGGGTTCAACACCCACCAAGTGCATTCCTTCTTTTTAATTATTTAAATGTTTTATTTTTTCTTTAAAAATTCAAAGTGGCACAACTTCCTCATTTTTTTTATCATTTGTGAATGATTTTTTTTGCTAATGTCTTATATTATTGCATATTTTCATATGACATGTAAAGAATTCTAGAATTTTCATTTTAGAAACACCTTACGTTAAAAGAATAGTCATGCTTATTTTTTAGGGGTTTTTCCCTCCTCTCTTTCAATCTTTCCATTCAAAACTTTTGATTCATTTTCTTGAGTTTGATTTTGTACTTGATATGAGCATTGTTTGTCAACTCCTTTGTGTATGTGACTTTGATTTCAACTTTTGCTTGTAAGCATCATGATTGTTTCATTTGATTTCCATTTAAAATCCCCATGAAATTTTGAACCATTTGTCAAGTTATAACTTGATTGTTCTTGGTTGCTACCTTTATCTTTGTCAAGATATGTCTTTGGTTTTCACCTCTTGTGCTTAAGTCTTGTAAGAACTTACCCTTTTTGATATTGTAATATCTTGATGCTTGTTTTGGTTGTGACCATCTATCTTGTTTGAAATCATTGATATTGTGATATCCTTATACCTTATTTTGGTTGTAACCATTCATCTTGATTGTAATCCTTGCTTGATATTGTAAAATGCTTGCATGTTCTTGGTTGTGACCATCTATCTTGTTTGAAATCATTGATATTGTGATATCCTTATACCTTATTTTGGTTGTAACCATTCATCCTGATTGAAATCCTTGCCTATTGTAATATGCTTGCTTATTCTTGGTTGTAACCATATCTCTTTATTTTCATCATGTTTGAATGATTATTTCTTTGTTAAGTTTATTTCCCCCAAGTGATGGAACTCTTTAGTTCTCATCCAAGTTGCCTCACTTTTCCCTTCCAAAGGAAAGTCTCTCTATTGACCCTTGGGTCATAGATAGCTCAATACCCTCATAGGTCTGGATAGAACCTTCTCCTCTTTTGGTCTGGATAGAACCAATAGGATTTAAACTCATAGGTCTGGATAGAACCTTCTCCCCCTTTTGGTCTGGATAGAACCAATAGGATTAAAACTCATAGGTCTGGATAAAACCTTCTCCCCCTTTTGGTCTGGATAGAACCAATAGGATTTAAACTCATAGGTCTGGATAGAACCTTCTCCCCCTTTTGGTCTGGATAGAACCAATAGGATTAAAACTCATAGGTCTGGATAGAACCTTCTCCCCTTTTTGGTCTGGATAGAACCAATAGGATTAAAACTAAT